>CM053581.1:19192873-19257451 GCA_028627135.1 Pseudochirops cupreus
TACATATACACTGTTACATATAAAATTATGTATAATGTATACATATACACATGTGTAATATATACATATACACTGTTACATATAGAACTATGTAGAATTATATAATATACACATGTGTAATATATACATATACACTGTTACATATAAAATTATATACAATATATACATATTTACATGGCCACACATATGTGTGTATATCGTCTTGCCCTATTTATTAGACTGTCAATTCCTTGAAAACAGAGACTCTCTTGCTTTTCTATTTATTTCCCTTAAAGTTTTGCACATATACAGTGGCTAGAGCCTGGGCCTGAAGACAAGAAGACCTGAATTCAAATTCAGCCTTAGACACTTACTAGCTGTGTGACTCTGGACAAGTCACTTAACCTCTGTTTGCCTCAGTGTCCTCATCTGTACAATGGGGGGACTTTCTTCCCTCCCGGGGTTGTTTGAAGGATCAAATGAGATAATATTTGTAAACGTTAAATAGTTATGTTGACGCCAGCTGCTGTCATTATGGTTATTAAATATGTTTTGTCCTTTCATTCACCACAGTTCCCACCATTATTTCCACGGAGCCATCGTCCATCTAGAATTTCCAATTGCTTTCAGCAAATGTGGAGGACAATCAAAATCCCCTTCAGTAGAGCCTGCTGCCCGTAGGGAATGACATTAGTTACTTAAATAAAAATCAGTCTTTTAGCAGAGCCTTCTGCTGCAGCTCTCCTGAAACTTCTGAGGCCGGCAGGCAGCCAGCAAAGGGCCAGAGAGCTCAGGGGCTGGCGCCTTCCCAAAGAAGGAGGAGCCCAGAGATGGGCTCAGCCCTCAGATCGTGGCCGGCGTGGGACGCCTGGATTTCCCCCAGGTTCATCTCTCCAGCTGCTAGGCGTGACTGAATGGAGAGCTGAAGGACGCCATCTGTAACATAAGCCTGCTGTACAGGAGAGAGAGAGACAGAGAGAAACAGAGAGACAGAAAGAGAGAGAGAGAGACAGAGAGAGAGACAGAGAGACAGAGACAGAGTGAGAGAGACAGAGAGAGAGAGACAGAGAGAGAGAGAGAGAGACAGAGAGAGACAGAGAGAGAGAGAGAGTGAGAGACAGAGAGAGAGTGAGAGACAGAGAGAGAGACAGAGACAGAGACAGAGACACAGAGAGAGAGACAGAGAGCAAGAGGGAAAGAGTGTGTCTGTCTGTCTGTGTGTATATGAGCGTGTGATGTGTATGTATGAGAGTATGTGTGGGGTGTGTATGTGTATATGAATGTGTGTATATGTGAGTGTATGTGTGTATATGACTGAGTGTGATATGTGTATAGAAGTGTGTGGTATGTGTCTATATGGGAATGTGATGCACGTGAGTGTGTGATATATGTGAATGTGGTGTGTGTGTGTGTGTGTGTGTGTGTGTGTGTGTGTGTGTGGGTGCGCGCCAGCGCGCGTTAGGGGAGAGGGGCAGGGAGCAGCCAGAGGCCAAGCTCTGGGGCCTGGGATGGACCGATCCCCGAGGACCACCCTTCCTCCTGTACCTCTGGGCCCTGTTCTCCACTTGGTGTAAATCTGTCAGGCTCTATCAGCCGGGGCAGGAGAGTTTGGCTGGGGAGCAGAGCTGGGCGAGGCTGGGGGCCTGGACTTTGTAACATCAGTCCCATGGAAATGGGCAGCCACAGCTGGGGAGGGGGGCCCAGGCCGTCAGGGGCTTTATGGCCTTCTGCTTTTAGTCACTCTGAGGTTTTATGATCTGAGAGGTGAACTCGGGAGCAGCAGCCTGGGGTGTTCACCTGGATACTGACTGCAAATGTAATCAGTCTTCTTTGCATTTCTCTCTTTCTCTCTAGAGGCCACCTGGTAGAGGGGCTAGAGACCTGGCTTGACCGAGCCTCACCTTTCCCGCCTCCTGGCTGTGTGAACCTGGGCAAGTCACAGCTGCTCCATGCTCTAGGAAATTCTTTAAGACTGCCAGTCACAGAGACAGCACTGACCTTCATCAAAAGTAATTTCCTTATCTGGGAACAACTCATGCCAGTGAAATCCCAGGGTGAATCTTTATCCCTATTTTTTCTTTTTAAAAGTCCCTGACTTACTTCTGCCCATGGGTGTGGGGCTATGTGGCAGACAAGTCCCTTCCACCAGCTAAAGCATCACCTTCTCCTGAAAGCCTGCCAGGATTGCAGGGAGACCCAGTAGCACATTAGAATCCTAGTTCTAAAGGTGGAGACCTCAGAAGCCATCTAGTTCAACTTTCTTCCTCATCTTACAGACATGGAAACTGAGGCCACAGAGGTAAAATGACTTGTAATGAGACAATTAACAACCAAGAGCAGGATTTGAACTCAGATTCCCTGACTCCAAATCCAGCACTCTCCTGTACTGCAAGGCCTTCGCAGAATACAGCCTGCCATAGCTAGAAAGACCCTCCCAGCTGACCTAGACCATCCAATAACCTCACTGTAAAGAAGAGAAAACCAAGAGCAGAAAAAGGTGAGTGACCCACTTAGGGTCACATGGCTAAAGGGGGCAGAGCCAGGATTCCAACCCTGGGGCCCAATCCACTCTGTTCCTTTGCTGCGCTATGAACTTTGTGGGACTATGGGCTGGAAAGAAGCCTCATCATGTCGCAGATGAGGAATATGAGGGAGATGCCTTGCTGAAGAATGGCATCTTCTCCCTGGTAAGTGGTCATCCGGCCTCTGCAGGATTGTCTATCGCTGGACGGCCAATCACTCAAGAGAGGAAAGGAGAAACACAAGAGACAAAAGAATAGCGAACGTTTACTGAGGGCTTTCAAGTTGGTGAATCCAACCCCATACAAGTGTCATTTCACTTCTTCCTCATGACAACCCTGGGGGGTATCATCCCCATGTAGATGAGTCATGGAGGAATCAGATGACTTGCCCCAGGTCACACAGAAGTGTCTGGGGCCATATCTGAACACACAACTTCCTGCCTTCAGCTCCAGGGTTCCCTCCATAGCACCACCTGGCTGCAGAACAGCCATGCATTCACAGCCACGTGGCGTTAAGGGAAATTAGGGTCAGAAGCAGGATCAGAAATGGAAATAGGGCTAAAAACAGAATTACGGTTAAAGTTAGGTTGACTATGCTTTGGGTCTGGAGATTCAACAAGTTCTGAATTCAGATCTGGTGGCAGTATCAACCTCTTTTCCACAAGAATATTATGAGAGACCCTCAAAGGCTTTGCTAAAATCTAGGTTTTACAGGATCAGCATCACAGACGTAGAACCAGAAAGATCTAGACCATCAAGTTGCAATCTCCTCATTTTGTAGATCATAGGCACTTAATAAAGGCTTGTTCCTGTCCCTTTCCCACTCTGACTCCAGAGCTGTTGATCCTTCCACTACATGTGCCTAGGTAAGTTCTGTCTATAGCAATCCCTTGATCAACCAGTCTAGTAATCCTGTCAAGGAAGGAAATAAGGTTGGTCTGGCATAACATATTCTGGATGAAGCTCTTTGGCATGGCTGCTTCCTTACCTAAATATTCATTAACCATTCCTTCAATAATATGTTCTAGAATTTTTCCAGGGATTCATTCATTCGACAAGTTTTTGTTAAATACTCTGTGTTCCAGGCACTGTGATAGGCATTCAATATTAAAGCAAAACTATTCTTGTCCACTAGGAGCTTCTATTACATTGAGGAGAAACAACTTATCCCCAGGAATCAAAGCTAGGCTGACTGCCTGCCTATATTGTTTGTCAATTCCATTCTCTACATTCTTTTTTTGCTCTCATCCCCGCCTGACCTGTCTCTTCTGGTCTCTGTGACCTTGTGAGGGGCAGTGTGCCATAGTAGAGAGCGCACAGGATTTGGAGAGATCTGGGCCATTTACTGGCTGTGTGATTCTCTTTTGAAACTTCAATTTCTTCCTCTAAAATGGGATGGAGAGGACACAAGGGCTTCTAAAGTCCCTCCAATATGCTAACATATATCTTTGCAAATCTTAAAGGGCTCTGTATATGCAAATATAATAATAATCATTATTCTTATAAAAAACTTGATGTAGTAATTATTATGCCTCGTCTTCTAGCTCTAATTCTGGAAACGTAGTGGATGGTACATTGCTGAGGTGGGATTAGAAGCCAGGTTTGTAATTGGAAGGTCAGAGTCCATCCTCCTGAAGCCCATGCCATGCACGAGGTCCTGGGTCCCCGTTTCCTGAGAGCAGGTCTATCCAGCTAGGGTCTACAGAGCTGCTGCTCTCTTTCCATCCATACCAGTGGCAGCGCTGGCTTTCTGCTCCATCCTCCGCATTGGGAGCTCCCATCCATAATGGTAGTTTCCTTTCTCTGACGGGAAGGCTTTTGAGGGAGGTCACATTAGCAAATGAGGCATGATGATTGATGAGCCTTAGAAAGGCATCATCTGTTTTTTCCCTCTCTTGCTCTCTCCTTTCCCATTTCCCATGATCACTGATGATTCATGGAAGGCCCTCGAGGGGTTGGATAGTGACATTTCTCTGATGGGATGGGAGTGGGTGGGGACAGCCTATCCTGGAGACTGGACAGTGTGTAATACTGGGTGAAAAGCAATAAATTTAAAGTCAGAGGACCTGGGTTCAAATTCTGACTTTGCCTTTTGCTTCATGTGTGACCATGACATGACATGGTCCTTCATCTGTAAAATGAGGGTGTTGGATTTCATGACCTCCCAGATTCCTTTCAGCTCCAACCCTAAGAGATGAGAAATGGGGATGATGGGTTTTAAGTGTCAATGTGGCAGAGGGCAGGGTGATCAAGTGGGGGTCAGGCTATCTGCTTTCATAAACACTGAAATCCTAACACATCCATCCTTCAGAAAATCTGTGGCTTCCTTTCCCTGGCCCAGATCTCAGCTTCTCCTTAGCCTTAGTCAGCTCTTTTTGCTGAGCTGCCTGTAGCTGAGAATATTCATTCACTGGGGATAGGATTTCAAATCTAGGACTTCACACTCCACTGGGCTAGTTCTTGGAGGACAGAGTGATCATCAGAGTCTGGGCACATGTCCTGAGTCTGAGAGAGAGAGTCTCTTTGGAGTCTAGCTCTGATATCCTCTAACTGTGTGACTTTGGGACAGTCACTTCATCTCTTGGGGGTCTTGGTCTCATCCTCTATAAATGAGGGGGCTAAATCAGATGACCCCCAAGATTTTTTCCCACTACCATCTTTTTGAGTTTGTTGTGACCTTGAGTGAGTCACTGCCCCAGTTTGGGGTTTTAGTTTTTTCATCTTTAAAATAAAGGAGTTGAGCAAGATTGATCCTTCCAGCTGTACAGCTATACTTCTAGGATCTCATTGGGCATCTCATCCTCCAATCAGGAAGGCTTCCCAGAGGTACAACTTGTATGTTCCTCTGGTATATCCTCAGAGCATCCGGGATCAGACCTAAGAACCATGATAAGGAATAAGAGGAAGATTTTAATGAAAGAGAAATAACAGTTAAAAAACCTTTGCCTTTTATGTGTTTACATCTTTCAAGGTATGTTCACACCCTTTAGATATAATTCCACTGCCTAACAAAGTGTCTGGTACATACATATTAGCCTTTTAATGAATGTTTGTTGAATTGAAATGAGTTGCATTGCCCTCTTTCCTACATAAAGCCTCCTCTACAGCTAAGCTATCTTCTCACTGGCTTTTCCCAACACCCAAACTCCACACTTTTGCTCACAGTATCCCTTTCTCCTCAAATGGCCTCTCCCCATCTGAAAGTTAAGGGATGGACTGCATGACCACTTGAGGTCTCTTTCAGCCTGAGTAATCTATTGTTTTTAGCCTAGACCACATTTTATCATTCACTTCTCCCTCAAGCAGATGGAGTAGCTCAGGGAGAAGATGATTTCCGGAAGGAGGGGGACTTCTCTGCTGTTTTCCAGTCTTCCTTGGCTCCTGCCTTAGGGGCAATGAACCTTTGAAGGACTAACTAAGTCAGGTCAGAGGAGCTTCTTGGCAGGTCATCCTGAGCTGATGCCAGGGAACAGAAAGTCAAGTTCAAGGCAAATTATGTGAGCGCAGTCCAGGGAAGCCACTGAGTCAAGAAGAGAAATTTTGACGGAGATCCATGGGATGGACCCAAGTTCCATCCAGAAAAGATCTTGCTGCATCAGGGCCATGGGAAAAATAGTCCCAGCACTGCCACAAGGTGAAAAGTGAGAGGGTGGCCTCAGATGGAGCTGTCCAGTGCTGACCTTGCCCTTGAACCCTCATCTTACATGAGCAGCTGCCTGCCAGCCATCTCCACCCAGATGTATTCCTAGCATTCCAAGCTCAATTTGTCCCCAAATAAACTTGTTTTCTTCCCCTCCAGACCTGCCTCCTCCAACCCCTCCATTCCTGTCGATGGCACTGACGTCTGACCAGTCACCCAGGCTTAAAAGCCCAGAGTCAGAGTTAGAGGAGGAAGAGCCACTGGAGGTCATGTGGCCCCTCAGCAGAATTGGCTGGATTCCCCTTCCTCACCTCTTGTATCCAGTCATTTTGGTCTAGCTCTATAAGACCTGTTTCATTCTTCCCCTCCTCTTTCCTCATGGTCTACTTTAGACCTAGGTCTCTACCCTGAACTGTGATAATAACTTCTTGACCATTCTCCTGGTCTCAAGGGATTCTGACACACAGATGCCCAAATTGCCTTCTCAAGTAAAGGTCTGACCATATCATCCACTTGCTCAAAATCCTTTAAAGACTTTCCATTGCTTGTAGGATGGAATAATGATTCCTTAGCTTGGCATTCAAGGTCTCTGCCTCTCAGAATCTCTGGTTTCTTTCAAAACTCATCAGGAAGCCTTTCCTGACTCTCCTGACTGTCCCCCCCCCACCTCCTGCATACACCTTTCTTTATTTTTTATTGTGTATACATTTTTATTTTGTATACATTCAACACACACACATACATGTAAGCTTCTTGAGAGTAGGTACCATGTTTGTTATTAGCATCTCCTCTGCTGGCACAGTATATTGAACATAATGGGCACTGGATTGATGCTGTTAATTAATCAGGGAACATTTATCTGACCATGCTGCTCACTCTCTCTCTACACATACACACACACACACAGACACACACACACGTGTGTGTGTGTGTAAACATAAATACATATATACATATACATATATATGTATAATCACACATACACACATATCTATCTATATCTATATCTATTTGTCTATCTATGCCCAAAATCTTCCCTATTAGAATGTAAGCCTCCTGTGGGCAGGAATGGTTTCACGTTTGTCTCCATATCTCCAGCACCCAGCACAGTTCTCAGCACACAGCAGGTTCTTAATAAAGGCTTGTTGATTGACTGGTTGGTTGATGCAATGGCCAAGACCTTGGATTTGGAGTAAAAGACTCTGCCATTTAGGGCCTTTGGCAAACCCTACCCCTGCTCTGGGATTTAGTTTACTTCTTTGTAAAGGAAGAAGGTCTGACCTCTGGCCTCTGAGGATGTTTGGTGAAATGTGTCACCTAACTATGTGCCCTCCATACATGGTTCTGCCTAATGAACGTTCTCTGTATATGTGTTCCTCTTCCTTGGTGGCAGGGTAGCCTACTAGAAAATCCTTTTTATGTGTGTATTGGGGGATTTCTAATTGTCACTCTATTTGCTATGACGTGTACTCAAATGAGTTTTGTTTTGAGCTAATGTATCTTCTGTCTGGCTAGTAAAAATAAATACACCGATGGGGGCTTATGAGCTATGGTTTTGAGTGGACACTGAAAGTGCTTTGAACCTGGGGCAGATTTGGGGGAGCCATGGGTAGTAGTGGGGTCTCCAGATGTGTACCATCTGGAAGTGTATAAGGTATCTATATTTTGGAGGGCTCTAAACTACAGGCGGAGGAGTTTGTGTCTTATTCCAGAAGCAATTAGGAACCATAGAACTTTCTTGAACAAAAGACTGACAGGGCTTGACATGTGCTTTAGGAAGATTATGTTGGCAACTACATGAAGTGGGTCAGAGGGGAGAGAGGCTGGCAAGAGGGGAAACAATTAGGAAGCTTTAGCAGCACCCAGGAAAGAGGTGTGGCATATGTGGAGAGAGCACCCACCCAGATCTTTTGTGGTATTGAAACAGGATAAGGCATGACTCACTCTGAATTGGTAGACTGCTCGGCTCCTGTGCCTTGGTAGTCATCTGCAAAATGGGGATAAGTTGAGAGCTCCCTCTCCTTGGCAGTGGCTTTACCCAAACTAACAAACCACCATCCTCTGCTCACCTTCTGGCCTGGCCTCTGGCTGGGGAGGGAGCTGGTAAAATGCAGCTTGTCCATCTGTTTCTGCTTCATTCTGACACCCTTCCCAGGGGCTGGTAAATAGGGCTTGAAGGGGGGTGCTGTTAGGCAATGTTCTGTCATTTCCCTGGTTGTGTTGGGCATTCCCGTTGTTTCGACGTCTCTAGCCACTGGGAATGTTGATTTAGGCTCTAAGGATGCCAGGACTGGGCTGTGATTCATTCTCTGGCAGCAGGGCTTCTGTGAGCTCTCTCTCCTTTCAAAGAGGCCTGTGCCAAATTGTATAGGGGAGCAGAGATTTAGGACCTCAGAGACCATCATGATCCACCTGCTGTTGCTATAGATCAGAAAACAGAAGCCTAGAGAGTTTAAGTGACTTATGTGTATTCAAATGACTTTTGTTTTGAGCAAATATATCTTCTGTCTGGTTAGTAAAAATAAACACACTGATGGGGGCTTATACAGGTTGTAGGCATCAGAGACTGGATTTAAATCTAGATCTCTGGCTCCAGAATGAGTGACCCTGCCACTGAATCACATTGCCTCCATGAGCCTGGGGTGGCTGGGGGAGGCTTGGCTTAGGACTGATCGTAGGAGATGGGCATCCTCTACATTTGAAGCCAGAATCCTCACTCTAATAAGGCATGCCATCTTGGCATTGACTATTCTCCCCCCCTCCAAAATGCCCTTCTCCTTCCTCTCCCCCTTCATGTGTCCTGATCCTAGCCGTCATTCAAGGCCTGACTCCCATTCCACCGACTTCAGGGAACCTTCTATCCCTAATTAATCCCTCCCATGATGATCTCCCCTTTCTCTCCCCTGCAGCATATTCCTCTTGCCCTACTTTCCAGTGCTTGGCCCAGCTCCTCCCACCTTGTGTAATTGGATTGTTTTGTCCCACCTAGAATCTTGTTTCCCCTGGTCAGAGACCCTAGCCTCCCCCTTAGTGCCTAGCACAGAACTCAGTCAACACAAAGTGTTTCATAAAAATGGGTTTAATAGGGATCAATGTGAAGTCCTATATGTGGATTCCAAAAAACCCAGCCACATGAATATAGAATGGGAGGGGTGGAAGGATAGACAACGGCTTGGATGAAGAGCATTTCATCATTTCAGTGAACTACACACTTAACATGGGGCAGCTAGGGGGCACGGTGATTGCTGGGCCTAGAGACAAGAAGACCCGAGTTCAAATCTAGCCTCTGATACTTCCTAGTTATGTGACCCTGGCCAAGTCACTTAACCCATGTTTGCCTCAGTTTCCTCACCTGCAAAATAAGCTGGAGAAGGACATGGCCAACCACTCTGGTATCTCTGCCAAGAAAACCCCAAATGGCTCAGGAAGAGTAGGACACAACTGAGAAATGACTGAGCTGTAACAGTGAATACACTTAACAGGAGTTAACAGTAGGACAAGGGACAGAATTAATGTGACCTTAGCAGACTAAGCATCGATTAAGCGCCTACTGTGGAGTATGAAAAAAAGTCCTGGTCTCAAGGGGCTTACATTCTCTTGCCACATGTTGGAATCTACAGATGCAAGGTGATAAGGGAGCCAGGAGGGAAGCAGCTCCAGGGAGGGGAGGAAGATCATGAAAACTCTCTTGTTGGGGAGAGGGGAGCCATCGGCTGAGCCCCTCCTTCGAATGTGAGAAGGGAGAACATGGGGACAGCCTGTGCAAAGCTGTGGAGAGAAGAGAGGGGATATCTGGTGTAGAAGGACAGCGTAGAATCACAGCTCTAGGGCTAGAATGAAACTGAGACTTCAGGTCCCTCATTCTACCGAGGGGGACACAGTTCCACAGAGGGAGAGATCTTGCCCCTCATATAGGGAGTAAATGGTAATATTTGGGATTTGAACCTGGGGCCTGTGGCTTCCCCCTGATTCCCCAGCCCCGTTAAGGCTTGCCAGGAAGCCACCCCTCAAGTAGGGCCAGTCTGGCTGCAATGGTGAGTGTGGGAGGGGGAATGGTGGGAAAGAAGGGCTGTAGCCAGACTGGGAAGACCTCTTCACAGAGGTGGCCCGGGCTAGGCGGGCATGCAGAGAAGCACTCGGCAGCAGCCTCTCCTTCTCTGGGCCAAGGGGAATATCTTTCTAGCTCTGCTGATATGGGGTAACAAGAGCTGGACAGAGGCCAGGCCACGCTGGGGGCTGTGGTGGCTGAAGGAGCCCAGCCAGCCCTGCCAGGGTCTCCCCAGCCCTTCCGGGAGAGGAAGGCTATTTTAAGGTGTTGGTGTTACTAATAGCTTCCCCATCCCCAAGGAGCCCCAGGCAGAAAAGGGAGCTGCCTCCAAAGGGGGTGGCTGGGGATTCTGAGTGTGGACTCCACTGATGCAGGTGTTTGATACCAGGGTTGGCCTGAACCTGGCCCTGGTGAAAATAGTCCTCTCTGGCTCTGGGGACACAAAGGGGAGGTAATAAGCATTTATTAAGCACCTACTGCATTCCAGGCCCCGCTTTACAAATATTATCTCATTTGAGCCTCCCAAGAGGGAGGTGCTGTTATTATCCCCATCTTACAGCTGAGGAAACTGAGGTAAACAGAACCCAAGGGCCTTGCCCAGGGTCACACGACTAGTAAGTGTCTGAGGCTTCCTGACTCCAGGCCCAGATCTCATTGTGTCACCAACTCTCAAGGAATTTATATCCAACTGGGGATGTCACATCATCATCTTCATTATCACTGAAATTTAATCAGACAATCATCAAACATTTATTAAGTGCTTACTGTGTGCTCATAGAATACAAAGACAAAGGAGAAACAATTCCTACCCTCACAGAACTTACATTCTAGTGGAGGAGACAACATGGGCTGCCTGTGAGACCTTGGGCCAGTCATTTCTCTGGAGTTAAACGGGGCCATTAGATTAGAGAGGAAAACTCCTTTCTGCATTTCCTTTTTACAGAACTGCTGTCTACGTTTTGTAGTTCTTCAGGGACTGAGGCCACTGTTCCAGGTACTCTCTGCAGGATGGACAAAGCCCTCCTGGCATGGTTGCATCTGGGGTGGGACTGACCCTTGTAGGCACTGTGTCCCTTGCCCTCACCCCCGAAGTGGGCAGAGTCCTCTTGTAATACCTGGTGCTTTGGAGCACAAGGGAACTGAGTCCTCTTCCTTCCCCCCTTTCAGCCAGAAAGGGGTGGAGCTAAAGTCCTCATGGACCATGGCTACTGGGTTGGCAAGAAGGTGTGGCTTTCCCTTCTAGTCCCTCCAATCTTTCTGTCCTTTTGGCACTGCGATTCCGATTGGGTCATTTTTCTAGGGGGTAATCCAAGGGAGCCCTGAATTCAAATTTTAGGGTTAGAGTCATTCACAAAACTAACTCAGAAGCCCCCAGGAAGATCATTTAACCTGCTGAGTCAGAACTACAGGGTTATAGTGTAGACGGAACACACCCATAGACACTGAGAGCAAATTCATTTATGAAAAGAGTACCAGTTTTATGATCATCATCTGCCACGGAAGGTAGGATAATAGAATATGTTGGATTTTTTTTAAAGCGCAATCTAAACTGAGGGAGGGAGGAGAAAGAACATGACCGTCAATGGAAGGAAATGGAGAGTGGGTAAATTCACCAGTTTCCAGAATAACGTGGAGGCAGGCACATTCAACAAAGCAGTTAAGACAGATATTTTTTAAACTGATCAATGATCCAGCTTCTCACGATTATGGTCAATCCCATTGTCAGTATTGGGTACAAGTACCTCCCGTCAGATTGCATTTGGCTCCAACCCATGGTCGGCAGAGTCCTAGACAGTTTCCAGCTCCACTGACCCTTCAGCTTTTCTTTGTGGTGTTGGAAAAACTACACTAGTTACAATAGTTTCCACCTCCACTTGATTTGCCCAATTTTGCCCAGTTCCTCCTCTGGGCATGTAGGACCTTTAGAAGTTGGGATAGGGGTGGGGAGAATGTTGTAGGGATGAAGAGGTTAAGGGAGAAGGCTTCATTATGGTCCTCAGAGGGAGTGAGGTTGGAGGAACCCCATGTCCAGACTGGTCCAAGCCAGGTCAGCTTCTTGGAGGAGTTGGGATTTTTAGAGCTATTTAAATACTGCAACAGGTGAAGGCTTTAAACGTGATGTGATGGCACCACCCCTGTGTGAGATAGGGGATTTACATTGCATCTAGTGTTTGTTAGAGGGAGTGGCTTGGAACCTCAGGATTCCAGTGCAGAGAGAGCTATCCTTATGCCAGGCAGCAATAGTCAATAAGAATTTATTAAGGCAAGTACATCCTACATGCCAAGCTAAGTACCAAGGACACAAGGAAAGGCAAAATACCATTCCTCCATGCACCACCCAGAGTGTGGCCCTAACCGTCAAAATGTAATTGAGAAAAAGTTATCCAAATAAATAAAAACACAGTAGAATGTAGATAATGTTAACGTGTGGTATTCTAAGTCAATATGCCTGGGGGGGGGGTATTTAGTGGCCTTGTTTCTGTCTGAGTTTGGTGCCACTGATGTGCTAAGTCCTGGAGAAATAAATATAAAAACTGGTACCCAGCCTCAGGGAGGGAGGCAGCAGTGGGGGAGACAACCACATGGTGGTGACCAAGGAGGGATCTTTTGGACTGGGAACATGCAGAGCTGGTAAGGAGAGTCATTGATGAATTGATTGACACATCCTTTCCTGTAGTAATGAGAGTTTTATTCTTATTCCAGAACTGAAAAGAGCGAGAGCTTCTCCCCCCAGGGGCAGGGCTGATGAGGAGAAGATGGCCAGGGAATAGAGGAAAGCACGGCTAGAGCTGGCCTAGAGGTAGTGGGCCATCCAAGGTACTCACAAATCAGGGGAGGGACCTCAGGACCAAAGTTCAACAACTAGAAGAGCACACACATCCTTTAGGGAACAGTCTCCAGTCCAGAGACAGCACAGAGCTGATGAGTGAAAGATGGCAGGGGAGTGAGTACTGATCCTCGCAACAGACCAGCCCCAAACCTTGCCCACAGCCTAACCTCTAAAACTGGCCATACATTGACCCCTCTCCATGAGCACATGTTGACCTTTAATCTTGGCCATAGACTGACCACTCACCGTACCAGCCCTCTGCCTTATCTACACGTGCCATTGGTCAGAAAAGGATCTGGATGAGAGAGTAGGCATGACTCATTACAGTCCATCCCCACTGCTGGAGACAATCTGTACCACACAACCCAGCACTGGTTACACATTTGTGACCAGACTTGCTCTCTCTTATTTTTCTAGAGCCCTCTAAGTGACACAAAGTGAGTGAGAGGGAGAGAGAGAGAGACCAGGATAGGTGGGGGAGAGGAAAGAAAAATGGGAGGAGGAGGAAGGAGGGAGGAAAAGGAGGAGAAGGAGGAGGAGAAAGGAGAGGAAAGACAGAAAGCAGGGAAGGAGAGAAAGACAGAGAAAGAGAGACAGAGAGACAGAGAGACAGAGACTGAGACAGAAGAATAGAGGGCCAGTATATAAATGACATGCACTAACTCTGTAACCCTGGCAAGTCCTTGGATTTCTGAGTGCCTTAGGCAGCTCTCTAAGACTGTAAACCCCAGGGGAGCCCATCTGAATTTGTAGTGGGAATTTCTTCACTTTAAAAAAGTGATAGGACACAAATGGTTGGAGTTTTACCATTAAGGTCTATTAAAGTGCAAAACAGCTATTAGGAAAGGAGGACCCACAGACCCATGAGTCTGGTCTAGTTCGTTAAATTGTCTGAAATCTAGCTCGCATAGCAGAGATTGGAGACTGGAGGAAATGATACAGAGGTAAAGTCTTAGTGAGTAGAGATCTCTGTCCACCACCAGGGTGTCTCTGGTCTGAGGAGGGGGACACAGGTCATACCTGTAAGAAATTCTGGGTTGGATAAGGGAGCCCTAGCCCCTGCCCTCAGGGAGCCCCTGGTCTGAGTCAGACACACAGCCCTTGTCTTCAGAGATACCCTGGTCTTATGGGGAACCCAAGGTTTATTGGAAAGGCAGAGAAGGCCCTATTTACTTGGTTGAGGGTTTCGGGGAGACGTCATAAGCCATAAACTCTCCCATAAGATTCCTGTAGACAATGCTTATGAATCTTGTGTGCATTGTGGGAGGGGAGCTCCCATCAGGGTGAGGAAATGCAGTTTAATTCCCAAGTGGATAACACTGGTACAGAGAATGGGTATTATGGGGGGGGGGGGGGGAGGATATGATTTCATAGACCTGGTTTAAGAATCCAAATATCAGAAATGTGTGCTTTGGCCAAGGCTGATGTCATGTGTTGTGTCCTCGCCTTTCAAGTGGGTAGGGGTCTGGGAGCAGCGACCTTGGGGAAGGGGCCTGTTTGGTTGCTGACTAAGGGAGGTGGGGCATCTGTCATCTGTCCCCTCCCAGATCACTCCCAGCTGTGCTTGGCCTTGGACAGCTGGCACACCACCTTCTGGCTCCAAACACCAGCTGCCTTTTCCAGATAAAATGGCACCCCCACTCACCCAGCCCAGCTGACCCCCACACTTTGCTCCTCCCTGCTCTCCCCCAAAAC
Organism: Pseudochirops cupreus; assembly: GCA_028627135.1. NCBI lineage: Eukaryota > Metazoa > Chordata > Mammalia > Diprotodontia > Pseudocheiridae > Pseudochirops > Pseudochirops cupreus. The sequence goes on from CM053581.1 coordinate 19,207,588, forward strand.
ATCAAGGACTCTGCCCATGCTCATGCCGAGGGTCCCCAAGGTCTTCACTGCTCATTTTTGCACATTGCACAGCTTTTCTTCCAAACGGTTCCGGGCATGCCAGGGCCTCTCCCTCAGATCAGTAGGGATACCCACTAAGCTCCCCATGCCTTTGTGCATTTCCTGCGTGGCTCCATGGGTCAGTAATGAGCAGTTTTGTATTTTCAAATCAATTAAATTCATAGACTGTAAGATCTCAAGCTGGAAGGTACATCAGAGGACTTCTAATCTCGCTTCCTCATTTTAAGTTGAGGAGAATGTGGCCCAGAGATATTAAAAGACTTATGGGCTCCCCACTAACTGCCCGGCCTCCAGCCAAGGTGCCTCAGTTTCTAACTGGTGAGCCTCAGATATTTCTAGCCCAGTCTACTTCCACCCCCTTCTCTGGCCATCCACATGCTGGGTCACAGAATCACGGACTTGGGGACTGGAAGGGTCCTTGGAGCCATGTTTTCTAGCCCATTTGTGAAAGGGATCCCTACTGGAACAGGGGGGGCCTGAAGAATGTGTCTGGCATACAGCAAACACTTAATTAATGCATTTTCATTCATTCATTTTTAATTAATCACAAACATTTATTAAGCACCTGCTATGTGCACTGGGGATACAAAACAGGCAGAGGAATGCCTCTCAAGGAGCTGATAGCTTGGTTTAGCTCTGGAGAGTCTGCTCCCTGCTTCTGATTCAAAATCCACCAGCCTTCCACCTGCTCACAGGCACAGCTAACCAGGCTAAAGAGTCAGAGGAGCCGGGTTCACATACCATCTCCGTCCCTATGAGATATGTGACCTTGGGCAGATCTCTGCCTCTTTGGACCTCAGTTTCCTCATCTGTCAAATGAGGGGATGGATTATATGAAGTCTAAGTCATTTGCAGGAGTGCCAAGTCTAGGACCCCATGATCCCCAGCTGCCCAACAGATTGAGCCTAGGACCCTATGATTCCCCACTGCCCAATGGGCCAAGTCTAGGTCCCCATAATTCCCCACTGTTCAATGGGACAAGTCTAGGACCCTATGATTTCCCACTGCCCAATGGGCCAAGCCTAGGACCCCATGATCCCTTGTTGCCCAACAGGCCAAACCTAGGACCCCAGGATTCCCCACTGCCCAATGAGCCAAGCCTAGGACTCCACGATCCCCAGCTGCCCAGCAAGCCAAGTCTAGAATTTCATGATGATCCCTGGCTGCCCAACAAGCCTTTCTCAAGAGGCTCCTCTGTCAGAGGCATGGGGTTGGGTGCTGGGAGGGACACACAGCCAGCTCCCAGGCTTTCAAGGCCTATTTTTCATTGGTTCTTTGTCTCCTGCACCTCCACACTCCTTGGTAGCCTCCCTTGTTTTCTGGCAACATTGTAAAGTCAGTCTGTTGCCTACAGACCCTCTGATTCTCCCACTGCCAGCTCCTCTCCCTCCAGGAGATGCCCTCAAGCTTCAGGTTGCCAGGGCCCTCCAGTTGGGGAGACAGGTAGCTGCCAAACTCCCTCCCCTCTGGGGTTAGGGGCTGAAGGCACCCACATTCCCAGTAGCAGCACAGCTGCAAAGTTAAGCCAGGAGAAGGCCACTCTGAACCCCAAGGGAAAGCACCAATGGTGGGCTTCCAAATGCTGTGATTGTCCATAAGGGAAGCTGCTCTAGGCCAATCCAGTCTAGTCCCAGCTAGAGGAAGGGTGGGAGGCCCATTTAGTTTTATTTTATTTTTGCTTATGTTTCAATTTTTTCCAACATGGGACCCACCTCCAGGACCTGGGTGGAGTATTATGGTAGTTCTAACAGAAGTCGGCAGCTAGCTCAACCCCAGGACAAAGCTCCAGGTTGAGCTGCTTTACTGGTGATTCTCTTCTTTCTCCAAGACACTTAATCTGAAAACAAGGGGAGCACTTTCTGGGCTCAACCCTGTGGTCCCTGAAGTTCCATTTCTGCTGCATCAGGTCTCCCTCCCAAGATCGTCCTCCCAGGGTAGAGATGGTCCCCAGCTCCCAGACTGCTCTCCTTATTCTCTTAGGGGATCTACCCTCCAGTGATTTCTCAGATCTTTTCCTGAGGATCTGGATTCAATTCTAGCTTACCTCTTCATTCTGTTGTTGCAAGGCCTGCCCCCTACAAGTATTATGGGAGTGATGTTGTATGGCTTGAAAAAAGGTAGGATGAATTTTGCTAACCCCCCACTTTTCTCCAGGGAAGACTTTAAATTCCTTCCAGAAAGGGAAGGAGGAGGCTAGGGCCAACTGAAGCTTGGCTACTTTGCTCTCTTCAGAGAGAGGTGGTATGGAGCAAGAATCATATCTATCTTCAACCGTAAATATTGTTTGTCTATGGGATGAAGTTTCCAGGTTCAAGCCAAATTCTCATGACTGCTTCATTATTGGGGGATGGAAGACTCTAAGCCCTACATCCCAGATTTGTTCCATTTCCCAACAAATTCCGGTTCTAAAACGAACATGCATAGCACATATGCACATACACATATGTACGCACATACACACATGTGTGCATACATACGCACACACACACATACCAGACAATACAGAGTAAGGGAGCTCTTCCGTTAGGAACAAAGTAACTCAGCTTAACCCAAAGAGAGAGTCCCAGATCTCACCCAATGGGAAACTCCCTGCAGTCTGGAGTGGAGCAAGCTGGGGATGGGGCATGATGGAGGCTACCCACTCCTCGAATGTTGGCTTCTTCTCGGAGTCTTAGTCTCCTTTGGCTACTTGAAGTGGGCCTGGCATCTTCTGCCTTCTCTCTTGAAGCTGGAAACCAGAAATGCCTGAAATCCAAAGAGATCCAACAACTCAAGGCATGCTTGAAACTTGAAGAGACTCCCCCTTTCCCACTCCCATCACCTCCTCTCCAACCCTGATATGGGTGTAAGGCATTAATAGTTACCAATGAGGAGAGCATCCCATACCAATGGACTGTAAGTCTGGGGCTACAGTGGTATGATATTAGGCAATCCCTTTGCTCTCTGTGCCTTAGTCTACTTTTCTGTAAAATGAGGGGGTTCTACTTGGTGGTGTCTGGGGAACCTTGCTGTTCTGGAGTTAACATCCTATGATCCTTCCTTAGCTTTGACTCCCTCAGAGAAATAAAGTGAAGGACTGGGGCTGTCCATCAAAGAAGTGAGCCCTAGAGACAGTGCATCATCCTGGCAGCAGAACATCCAACAAAGCCTAGTCTGGCAACACCCTGACCCCAGCTGTCATCAGTCCAGTAGCCTTGTGATATGTCTAGCTTAGCCCAGGCTGAGCAACCTGGCTGGTCCAGCCCAGCAACAGCTGCATGTCCTGTGAGGAGCCAGCTCAGTGGTCAGACTATCTTCTTGAGCCATACCAGCAGAGGATTGACTTGTCCGGCAGAGATACCATCCCACTTCCATTCTCCATGAGCAAGCCTGGCTGAACTGCAGGTTCATCCAGCAGTTATTATATCTTCTAAAGAGTTGCTTCAATGGGGTGGCTCATCCAGAACTGATGCTCCCACTGTGAACTCAGTGGTGACCTTCTAGAGGAGGAAAGGACTTTGAGGAACTGTAGTTCTGGAGTTCTGAGGAGTCTTGTTCATGTGTCTTCCCTTCATAGGCATCACTACTATCACACATTAGGCTAAATCTCATTCTCACCCACTGACTCTGTCATATTGTGGATACGTTTTTGTGGGAGAGTGCTCTTGGTTTAGTGGAAATTCTTCTTAACTCTTATTTTTCTGTACCTACCAGCTGATTGCTAAGAGGAAGCACATCAGTGGGGGCTCGTGAGTGAATGTCATAAAAATAGTCACCTGCAGGAATTACCCCCTAGATCCCTGAAAACAGTAACACTTGTCCCTCTGAGAACCCAAGCTTCCTGTGTCTGTGTGGCTTGGAGAAGAGAGCCCAGAGAGGATGCTTCAGAATTAAGGATTCAATACATTATCTCACTGCAGTGTCTTGTATGGGTAAGATTTCTTGTCTGGTTCGTTTAGGTCCAGAAATATATATTCCCAGTAGTATAACCATCATCAGATTCAAGAGAACCACCCCAGATTATGCACTGCCCGGTATACCAAAGAAGGTAATCACCAGCAATTGCACAGTGCTTTAGGGTTTATAAAATGCTTTACATACGTCATCTTATTTGAACCTCACAATGCCCCTAAAAAGTATGTACTATTATTACCCCCATTTTACAGATAAGGAAACTGAGGCAAAGCTAGGTTAAATGTATGCATGCATATGTGGTTTGTTGTATGTGTGCATATGGTTGTGTGTATATGTGTAGAAAATGGGGGCTCTCTGGGTGTATACTTCCAGACAAGAAGTGGTTAAAATGGAGAGAGTGAGAAAGAGGGTGCCAAGAACTGGGATGAAGGGAGAGAAAGAGAGATGGAGAAATACTAAATAAAGAAAGACATTGAGAGGAAGCTGGAAAGAAACAGAGACAGAGAGAGAAGGAAGGGTCAAAGAAAGATGATGGGAGAGTCAACCATAGAGGCAGAGGATAGAGGACGTGAAAGACAGGGCAGGGGGAAGGAAAGAAGTCAGAGAAGAGAGGCGGGGTGAATCCGGGAGAGGGAGAGCAACGCTACACCCCAAAGTGATTTCAGGGACCACCTCTCTTTTTATGGTCAATGAAGTTACAAATCAGAGAGGTTAGGTTACTTACTTAGGGTCACACAGTAGTGATTGTTAGAAGCAGGATTTAAACCTAGGTCCTCTGACCCAGGAGCCAATGTTCTTTATGCTGGACCACACAGGTCCTCTGAGCCTGGAGTCTGGGGTCTTTCCCCATTACCACAGAAGGTGTCAGAGAAAGGTGCTAAGGAAAGTGAAGTCAAAGTCAGAGAGGAAGGAGGGAGGGAGTCAGAGGAAGAGGGAGTCTCTAAGAAAAAAGGAAGAGGGAGGGCTAAGCAAAGATGGAGGGGGGGAGCTGAAGAGGGAGAGAAGGATGGGGAAAGAGGTAAAGACAGAGGGAGGGAGTCCAAAATGAAATGGAGGAGGGAGGGAGATAGAGAGATGGATGGAGGCCCCTCACCTACTTGACAACTGGGCCAGGGCCAGGGCTGGTGCATTTGAGGGCTGTCAGCAGGCACCAGGCGGCTGAAGCTCCCTGGCCCAGATCCCTGCAGCCACCAGCTGCTACCTGACCCCAGTGCCCTGAGGCTGATCGGGGAGGCAAGATATAGACCAAAGACAAACAAGAGCAGTTGGGGACACTCCCACTGGTCAGCAGGCAGGGATGAGGAGGGTGGCAGCAGACCAGTGAAGGAAGGGGCAAAGGCCGCCTCCCTGGAGGCCCTCCCTGAGGAGCCAGGTTTAGGGGTAATGGCCAGGGGGTGGCAGAGAGGAGAGCTCCCTCCTCCATGCCTGAAGCTGGCAGCACAGGGATCCATGCAGTTCAGTTCAATGGCATTTATTAAGTGCCTACTACTGTGCCAAGCTCTGGGGATACAAAAAAGAGGCAAAAGTCAGGCCCTGCCCTCAAGGAGCTTGCAGCCTGAAGTTCTACATGGCCTTGTCTAGCTTGACCTCTTTGCCTCCCAGGGCCCACAGTCTATCCCCTAGAGCATCAGAGCTGGGAGGAATCTGAAAACAGAATGTCTGAGCTGGGAGGGGTCTTAGAACAGGGAATGTCAGAACTGGGAGGGGTCTTGGAACACAGAATGTCCGGATAGGAGCAGCACAAGAATATGGAATATCAGGATGGGGCGGCCTTAGAGACCATCTGGTCTAATTCTTCTCCCTTCACAGCTGTGAGCTCTGTCTGTCTCAGAGGCGATCAAAAGATCAATAAAGCCAGGAGGAAGCTCAGGGGTCCAGTCTGACCTCCTCATCTTACAGGTGAGGAAATTGAGAAAAGTTAAGGGCTAATTCAGGACTAGAACACAGAACTCTGGGCTTCCAGTCTCTTAGTCTTTTGAACATACTTTCACACATAATTTCCCAGCTGCCATCTCTAGCCCCAGTTCAATTCAAGTCAGTAAACATTTATTAAGCATCTGCTGTATATATGCCAAGTAGTAAGCTGGGAGCCAGGTGGGCGAGGCCATCCAGGACTTTAAAGCTTGTAAAGCATCATCTCATTTGAACCTCCCCACAGCCCTGTGAAGTAAGTGCTACAATTACTGTTATCTCCATTTAACAGGTTAAGAAACTGAGGCCCCAGGATGTCGAGTGAGTTGTCCAGGGTCACACCATTAGTAAGATCAGAGGTGGGATCTGAGCTCAGGTCTTCCTGACTGATGGTGCCATGGAAAAAGGAACTGGATTTGGGGTCAGAAGGCCTCTGTTCAATTCCTAGATGGGGACTTGCCAGCTGTGGGACCTTGAAGAAGTCACTTGACCTCTGGGTCTCCAATTCCTCATTGACAAAAGGAGGGGAGCAGACTAGATCTCTGAGACCCCATCCAGCTTAAAATCAATGCCCTTCTAATCACGACTCCCGGTCCCTGGAATTATGCCCAGGGCCAGCTACAAAGATAGATGCCACATAGACCCCATTTCCAAGGAATTTATAGTCTAACAAGTGGGAAAGATGGGTTGTACCCAGATGCCATGTCACAAGGGCAAAGGGCAAGGAGAAATTTGAGGAGGGAGCATTCCCCACCCCCCTTCTCCAATAAGGCTGGGGGAGCACAGGGGCAGGGCAAGTTGGGGGATATTTTGGTGGCTCAGGCTCGAGGGCCAGCCCCAACAAGCCCTCTCCCAAGGAGTTAAGATTAGAGAGGAGACCTCAGCCAATGACTCACTTGGATGATCTGAGCCCCAGCCAGCCTTGGGCTCTAGTTACCATCTCTGATTCACCAGTGGAAAAAAAATTCAGAGAAGCCTTGCCCGCTGCCAGCTTCCCTTGTCCACCTCCAACATGCCAGTGTGTGGCCAACCCCAAGCAAGTAATGGGAGGTAGAATTAAAGGATGTGGAAATGTGAAGGCAAAAGCCCTGAGTTCAAATATTGGTTGTGGTGCTTGCTCCCTGGGTGGGCCCTGACAGGTCACTTAACCCCTGTTGACCTGGTTTTCTCCTCTACAAAATATGGGTGGTTGGACGAGATGCCCCCTAAGGTCCTTTCAAATGAGGTCTGTGTTGACAATGCATTTGGTGACTCTGCTGTTGCTGGGGAGGGGGCCTTCAAAGGACAGCTTCTTTGGGGGACCCCTGCCTGCTCCCCAGAGCATCACTGACTTTCCTCTCTCCTATTCCTGACCTCACATCCCTCCATTCACCAGGCAATAAAACTGATCTTTGTTTAGGGGATGCAATCCCAAGGTCAGGGACAAGGAGGTCTAGGACTGGTTCCAGCTCTGCCAGTGACTTGCTTTGTGACTCTAGAGAAGGTCACATGTGGAATTTGAGGACTTGGGTTCAAATCCTAGCTCAGATAATTATTACTTATAGGACCTTCGGCAAGTCATGGCAGCTCTGGGGCATCATCTGGAAAATGAAGTCCTCCGATATTGTTTCCGAGAGGTGTAGCGCATTAACAGCTGGCCTCTATCCCATCTCTGGCCCACATGGGCTGTGTGACCCTGAGCATGTGACTTAACCTCTCAGTGCCCCCAGGCAATCCTAAGAATATGTGATGCTGAGCCGGTGCTGACCTGCATCGGTGGAGGGAGTTTCTCCAATGGGAGTCACTTGTCCCCATGAAAATCCATGTCTGGATCAGAGATCTCTTCCAAGCCAACTCAATCTCTGATCATACAGGGAAACAAGTGAGAGTGAGTGATGTTCCAGCTGGAGAAACTACAAGGAACATCTGCCCAGAAAAGGGGTTACACCTGACCAAGAGCCAAAGGACAAGCCTGAAGGCAGAGTTCTGGTTTTCAAGCCAAGTCAAGGGTTAATTGGAAGGTTCAAACTGTCCAACCAGGATCTGTGTCTGAAGGAAAATCCAGATTGGGCAGCAGGAGAGAGGTAGAAGAAAACTCTCTCCCACTTACCTAGCAATTGAAGATTTATAGATTTCTTTACTTAACAACAACTCCATGAGGAAGGCATCTAAATGTGATTAGTCCTGTTTAACAAATGAGGCTTACAAAGTGGAGTTTTTTTTGTTTTTTTGGGTTTTTTTGCATCTTGGTCTCATGACTCCAAATCTAGTTTTCTTTGCACCAGGGTAGGTAGCTGGTGTGCTAGATCATGTTGGAGTCAGGAAGACTTGAGTTTAAATCCTACCTTAGATATATCCCTTGAACAATAATTTAACTTCTCTCAGTCTCAGTTTACTCATCTGTAAAATGGGTATAATAATAGCACTTAGCTCCCAGTTTTGCTGTGAGGATCAAATAAGATAAAATATTAAAGTGCTCTGTAAACCTTAAAGTCATAAGTGCTAGCTATCATCACCATCACCATTACCACCACTACCATCACCACCATCATCACCACCATCACCACCATCATCACCATCATCACTATCATCATCACCATCACCATCATCATCCCCATTATTACAAGTTGCTTTCCATGTAGAGGAGCAGAAATTGAATACACAGTTAGAATTCTAAGTAGAGATGAGAGGTAGATAATGGAGGCTGAACAGACAAGTACCTCAGAATCTCATACCCCAGGAATGACAGGCATAGGGCACAAGCATCACAGTTGAGGAATGATCCATGGACTGGTGTTGCCTAGCCTCTGGCTCTGGCTTTTCAGTAGCCCTCTTGACGTGGGTAGAGGCAGATGGGTAGGTGTCAGCAGCCGCTCAAAGGGAAGCAGGATTTTGGAAGTCTTGAGGCTTATGTTTGCAGTTCAGGGAAAAGGCTGGGATCTTTGGGGAGTTACATATTCTCAGAACTGGAGGAGACTATGGAAGCAACCTAGTTCTAGTCTTTTCCTGAACAAGGATTCCCCATCTGTTGTCCTTCTGTCCCAGTAATAAGGAACCGACTGCTTCTCCAGGCAGCCAATTTCATTCTGCATGGGTCTGATGGTTAGGAGGATAAACAGGACGCCACACTATATGGAAGACCAGGACTGGAGTCAGAAAGACTCAGATTCAAATCTCGTTTTATTGATGTGAAAGATGTTGACTTAATCCCGTAACTCCATTGAGCCTTAGTTCCTCCAACTATAAAATGAAGGGGGTGGATTAGTGACCTCTGAGGTTCCTTCTAGGTCAAAAATCTATGATTTTATAATCCTAAATTACATGTGAGGTGATACTCTGCATAGTGGGATGAGTCTCAACAACAGTTCTCCACATAATAGAGCTGGCCTCCCCCTCCTCCCTCACCCCTCCAAACTCCAGCAGTTCTGAGCTTGAACCCAGGCCCTTTAGCTCTAAATCCAGGGTTCATTGCTCTTGCATGCCTCCCATGCCTTTCCTTCTCCAGGCTAATGACCCTAGAATCTTCAACTACTTTTCATAAAGATCCACCTATTCTCAACGCTAGTCTCCCTCCTTTAGACACTGGTTTTCATAAGAGGCATTTTTCCTGGAAGAACATTAGCAGAGACATATGGATCTGCAGAGCTCTCTCTCTCTCTCTCTCTCAATCTCTCTCTCTCTCATTCTCCACTCAAATCCCCCTTTCCTCTTCCCTTTTTCTCTCTCCGTGGCCTTCCTGGAGGAGGTATTCATGGGAAGGTTTTTGTTAGCCCCATGTTTGAGGAGTGGAGTTGGCCAAGGGGGTGGGGTCTGGGTCTCCTGCCCATGGGTTGACCTTGGAGACTCTGGAGCATAGCCTGGGACATTCTTTGAGAAGATGGGTCCAAGACAACCCCACATTTTTTCCCCTCCCTTCCCCCACCTATCCATTCATTCTCACTCTCCCCTGGGAGTGATTGAGAGGCTGTTGCTTCCCTAACAAGTTGACATTGGCTCCTCCAACCTCTATCAACAAACAACAAACAACCACCCAGGCTGTTGTTTACTTCTGCTTTCATTCCTTCCCTCCCCCAACCCCTACCCTACCATCCCATCTCTCCTTCCTACAATCCCTGACATGAGGTCGGGAGGGGAGAATAGTACCATGATGCTATGGGTCAAGGGTTTGGCCAAGCCTTCCTCCTCACCCTCTGTCACTCAACCCACACTAGAAAACCTATGCCTTGTATCCTAGGTTTCTCCTCCTCATCCCCCATACTCTGTCCTTGATATGTCGCAGGTCCTGGAGCCCTTACAGAATACCTTTTCTCTCCTTGCTTACCCTCTATATGTCTCTAGGCATCTCACTAAGCCTCTCTGGAATCAGTTAGCTCCTCTGTAAAATGAGAGGGTCGGATTAAATGCTCTAAGTCCCTTCCAGCGTAAAACATAGCATCCATTGAGCCAAGCTGTGTGACCTTACACAAACAATTTAATCTCTCTCAGACTCATTTTTCTCCTCTGAGAAAGAGGGGTTTGGGTTGGATGGCCTTGAAGGTCTCTTCCAGCCAATGAGGACCCAGTCCTTAGAGCAGGTGCAATATGTTTTGACTGTTGTCAATCCTCCTGAACAGTTTGTGACCCCACTTCCGGGCATGTGCAACAGAAGGGCTTTTTTCTCAGTTTTAGAGTGTGTGAAAGTATCTTGTATTTCCTGTCATATCACTACAAAATAAAGAAATGTCTTTTTAATTGACTGCTGAGTCAAAACTAAATATGCATGCAAAGCCTGAACACATGCAGATCTTGTCTTCTTCCCTGGTGGCAACTAAGGCCACCATGTGGAGAGAGAAGTGACAGTGACAGAGGCAGAAGCTACCTGGACCCTTCTGCCTGCCTCCCTTGCCTTATCTCCCCCACTCCCCAAGCTGCCATGTGGCCATGAACACATGGCGGCCCCGTTTCTTTTGGTTCTGTCATTGGTACTGAACTTCAGTACATGAGTTTTGGAGATGCAATGGACCATGTTGTGACCTTCTGAACTTCACAAAGTTGGAAGAGATCATTGGGGCCAAGCAGCCAGAGTCCATGGGATAGTCTTCAGGTGGTTACAGTAATGGAAGCCAGGAAGGAGCCAGTCCTGACATGCAGTCTTCTTCATCCAACCCTGCAGTCAAGAGAGCAATGTCGACCTCTATTGGATATGTCCCACCTAGAAGTGAATTGGGTGGGGGATATGTTGGTAGCTACTGTATCAAGTTGGAATCCACAGTCCCTGGGGAGTAAATGATTTTGCAGATGGGAGAGGAGCCTCCTAGATTCAGAATTTTAGTACTTTGGTTCTTGCTGTATCTTTTCAGTAATTATCTCTTTGTAAAAGCTAATTGATAATTAATTGATTGATATTAAAGAGAGCTAAAATAGTAAAAATCATATTGGAGGAGCAGTCATTGCTTAGGTGATAAAGAGGAAATGCCAGTTGGTTGATTGATTATGGGGGAAATACACTGGATAGGAGCTCAAGAGTACTAGAAAGACACCCCAAACCCCACAGTTCTACCCCTAGGAACCTGAAGGGAAAAGTAGTAGCTGAGGACCAGTATTAGTGAGACTTGGGAGAGAGCCTGGAGTCTAGGCATGCTGCACTATGATCCCATGACCCTTCATTGTAAGAATGTGGGGACAACTTAGGTCGATGTATCATGCGCTTGCCAGGATGTATCTATGCCCTTGTTATTCCTTGACAGGATGACATCCAGCCCACGCTAAGTGGGTAGGAAGGGTGAGGGTGGGGAAGAGAATCAAGAGATCATATGTAGAACCATAGACTATAGTTAGAAGGAATCTAAGAGGCCAGTGAGGACATATCCTTCCTTCCTTCACTTTATAGATGAGTGAACTGAGCTTCGAAAAGGGCATCTTTTCAGCAATGAGATCAAATGCTCTTTTTCAGATTTGGGGTGTGTGCATGAGAGTATGCATGCATGCACTATGCATATGTGTGCGTGTGTGCATGTGTGTGCATGTGTGTGCATGTGTGCATGTGTGTGTGCATGTGTGCATGTGTGTTTTCCATCTCAGGAAGCTCCATTCTTTATTCCTATGGCCTCTTTCTTATTCTGGCCATAATCTGTTCTATTCTAGGACTCCAGTGACATATCTTAGCAATAGGAATTGTCAGAATTATAGCATTAAGTATTAAGTATAGTATTAATTATTAGGAAAGGACCTTAGATATACTTTAGAACAACCCTTTGGTAATAAGTAGCAATCAAGATTTGAACTCAGTGTTTCTGACTCCACGTTTGTTCCTTTTTCTCTTCTGCCAGCAGGAAAGAATCGTTGGGAGGATGGCTGAAGGGTCCTGATAAGCTTGAATGAGATCATCTATAAGGCATTTTGTAAATATTAAAGTACCATAGAAATGTGGGTTGTTGTTATAATAAGGAGGGGTCCTTGTATGGATTGGTTGGATGTGGGATTTCATATATTGCCACACAAAGCTAGGTGCTTGTGGCACATGCCAAAGGGGGCTTATGGATGCAACCAAACCAATCCCCTGTATCCCTCTATAGGCTTGTTGTTTTCTTATTAATTCTCTCTCAGGGTTCAAAGAATGTGTAGGCATGGAGATATGCGACTGCAATTAAGGACACGAATGGTGTTATTAATTCTTTGTAAATGAGAAGAAGGGATATCTCTCCTGAGATTGGAGAAAAGTAGAGAATGGATGATGAGAACTGAGAAGCTGTGACCATTAAAAATTATTTTTACATATAATTGGGAAAAAGATAAATTATATATTTTTAAAGAAATTAGTTACGATAAATGAAGAAGGAGAATTGTGGGAGCTCACATCAAATATCCTCGAATATTCTCAATAAACTGAGAGCTAATTATAACAGAAAGGTAGCCTGGTATAGTAGATAAAGGACTGGGCTTGGAGTCATAGAAACAAGAATTCAGGTCTCACCTTGGACACATACTCACTATGTGATTGTAGGCAACTCTGGTACAGTGGAAAGGGTATATTACATTTGGATTTTGAGGGGTCAGGTTTCAAATTTTGACTCTGCCTCTTACTATCCATATGATCTTGGGTAAGTCACCTCAACTATAAAATGAATAGGTTGGACTATACGAACTTCTTTAGACCTCATAATCTATAATCCCATGACCATAATTTCCAGGTGAGTTCCTGATCTGCTTTTTCGAAGACATGTCTACACTGGGAATCTTTTATATTGATGCACTCCCAGATCCAAGTTGTGATAATAATACTGACTTTATATAGTGGTTGAAAGTTTTCAGAATGGTTTTTAGCCTTTCAATGGCCCAACCACAGGCATTCTGATCTCTGTTTGACAAATGAGAAATGTAGACTCAGATTTACTGAGTGTCAAGTGATTTACCCAGGGCCACCCAGATGCTTGGTATTAGAGTCATGACTCAAATGCAAGCCTTTGTAGATTCAGGTCTAACGCACTAGTCATGGTGCCAGGTCATCTGCTGCAAGTGTTGGGGGTGGGGCTGGAGGATCGCCAGCATTATAGACATCATCTTGGCCATTTGATCATCATCATCATGTTCATTTCATTGTCTTCTAGGAGTCTTTCTCAACATTCTACTTGACAGAATGGTGGCCTCTGCCTTCAGGGAGTGAGATGGTACCTTATTGTCCCAGCCCTCAATCTTTCTTCCAGGTATTCCTTTAAACCCTGGAAAATGGCCACACAAGATTCCTCTTCCTCCTTAGCTTGCTACCAGATCCTTCTGTCTTTCCTGACCTATAATTCCTCTTCTTGGGATAATATGAATAATAGAGGAGTTTTAGAATGAACCAGTCCATGTCAAGTATTAGAGATGGGCTTATTGTCTCTAGAAAGTCTCATTTGTTGTAAAGAAAAAAAACAAAAAAGCAAAAAAAAACCACTTTTTTTTTTTTTACCTAAAAGGTAGCTATGTGGGGCAGTGGATAGAGTGCTGGACCTGGAGGCAGATCTGAGTTCAAATCTAGCCTTAGATACTTACTAGCTGTGTGACCTTAGGCAAGTCACTTCACCCAATTTGCCTCAGTCTCCTCATCTGTAAAATGAGCTGGAGAAGGAAATGACAAACCACTCCAGTATCTTTGCCAAGAAAGCCCCAAATAGGGTCACCAAGAATCAGACATGACTGAAAAGTGACTTAACAATAACAAAGAGGGGCAGGGTGGTAGATGCAACGTGTATTATGCAATGCGGCATAAGAGAAGGGAAGGGGATAAGCATTAATATAGCGCCTACTGCATGCCGGGCCCTGTGCTAAGCACTTTGCTCACATGATCTCGTTTGATGCTGTGGCATTGTGATTTCGGCAATAATCAATATGATGTGTAGTAACTATACCAATAGAGGAGGTTTTTCAGAATCACCTCTCTCATGAGAGAGCTCACAAGGCAACTTGAACTGATGCTAATCAAAGACCATAGAATCTGTTCCTGTGGCTAAACAAGGCCCCCAAAGACTGAACAATGCCGTTCCCACAGAACTTCGGGACACCTGTACCTTAGTGATTGTAGGATTTGTGGGCTGCTCATGGGAAACTTCTCTGGCCCTGGGACCGATTCTCTGTGATTGCCCACCTTTCCCCCACCCTTCCCACTGTGATTCATGTATGTAATCTGTCTTCACTTCAGCAAGGTGGAAATCTGATCAGGAGAATTTCCGGTTTGCAAATCCATTCCTCATAATGAAACTAATTAATTAACCAGCTACCTGATCATTGGCCCTTTGTCTCTGGCCTGCTGTTTCCTCATTCTCAGGTTAGAGACTGGCTCAGTAAAATCCTGTTAACAGTCCTCACAACAATCCTTTGAGGTAAGTGCTGCTATTAGCCCCACTTTCCAGGTGATGAAGCTGAGGCAAACAGGTTTAACGGTGCTGAGGCCAGCTTTGAAGTCAGGTGTGGTGCCCTGTCCTCTGGACTTGGAGCCAGGCTAAGCTATTTTCAAATCTCACTTCTGATACTGTGCGGCCCAGGGCAAGTCACTTACACCCTTCCTAAGCCTGGATTTCCTTCTCCGTAAAATAAAGTGGTTAGACCAAGTGGCCCCTAAGGTCTCTTCCAGCTTGAAACTTCTGGTCACGCATCCCTCCCTTCCCTTTGAGGTGGTAGAAAGATTTCTGGATGAGATGACTGCTTCCTTGGAAGGCACAGAGAGCTGGGTCTCCAGATGCTATGGTCCAGGATATGGGAGCTTCATAGTATGTGCTGGGTGTCGGGGTGCTGGCAAGATCAAGGCCTTAGTAGAAAGGGGAAGGAGCCAGAGGAGGTAAGAGAACTGGGCTGAGGACGCCCGGCTTGCCAAGGACTGGTGGTTTGAAATCAACATCTGGGTTCAGATCATTGTTCTGACACTTGGAAGCTGTGTGTCCTTAGGCAAATTACTTGGCTTCTCTGAGATCTATTTTTTCTTCTAAAATTAAGCTCTTCTCTGCTTGCACTTGATGTCTCATGGGAGGAGGGAGGAGAGTGCTTTGTATAAACCTCAGAGATGGGAACTAGTCTACACACAGAGACATGCATGAATGCATGAGTCCGTCCCTACCGCCACCCCCCAGTGTGCTGATGATGAGAGAAGGACTGAAATGGGTGGGGAGACTTACAGGAACTGGGAGAGGTGTCCACAGAAACTTCACCTCCTTCCCAGTTTGGCCCTGGATGGGGCCTGCCTGGGTGGCCCAGCCACTGTGATCTGCCAAAGGTCAAATGAGGGAGGGGGGAAGAGGTGAGTCAGGCTTCCTGGGGAGGTGCCCCAGCCTGCCCCACTTGGGACCCTGGGCCCCCTTCCCCTGACTTTTGTGTCACCAAAGCCCTAACTCCTAGAACCAGGCGGAAAAAGTTGCCACAGTGTCTTGACTCATCCAGAATGAGAAGGGAAGAATCTGACCATCTCCAGGCTGGTCTGATTTACTTGGGGGGAAGGTCGCTTCCCCTGTGGACACACACACACACACACACACACACACACACACACACACACACACACTCCACATTCTTCTTTATAAGATTCTAAGTGGAAAGCTAAAAAGGATTTTAAAAGGCTTTGCCTAAGCCAAGACCCCCCTCCATTTTACAGATAAAGACACTGGGGTCCGGGGAGTTAAGGTAATGTACCCAACAACACCAGGGTAGTGAATAGAAAAACTTTGACTTAACCCAGGTCACACATTTGACCAAAGATAGACACTGAGATATGTGTGACTACAGATATACAAAGCACATCCCAAGGTCACAGGATTGAGGGCTGCAATGCTCTAGTGCAAACTTACCATTTTACAGATGGGGAAGCCAAGGCTGAAAGAGGGGAAGCAATTGGCTCAGGTTAAGCAGCCCTGAGCTGGGGTCCAGAGGGACTTTGAGATAACTGCTGGTACAAGGGCTTGAATTAGTAATGAGGTTGCCCAGGGAGGCAGGAGAACCTTAGCCTGAATCCTTAAACAGTTACTAACTGTGTGACCCCCAAGTAAGTTATTTAACTGCTTTCGGCCTCAGTTTCCTCATCTGTAAGGTGGGGATAATAATGGCACTTCCGTCACAAGGCTGTTGTGAGACAGCATCTGGAATATGGAAATCTTAAGAGCTATCTGAATGAATGATGCATTTATCAAGCTCTTACTCATGCATAAGCCCTGGGGAAGGAAATCAAAAGTCAGACGGTCCCTGCTCCCAAGAAGCTCACATTTGCAGAACTTCAGCTATGAGTCAGCTGATGGTGAGTGCCCTTAGGGTATGGCAGTGAGAGGACGGTGCTGTGTCTTTCATAGCATCAATTCCATGGATAAAATCCTGTCAGTTTCTGCTGATGAACCATGTAATGGGCAGGGACCTTGCAGAGGAGAACTCTGTTTTCTAGGTCTTCAAAATCTGCAGCCCTGCAGGAACAGTGACCAGGATGGTTTTTGGTGGGGGCTGATGCCCCGGGAAAGATGGCCAAGAGCCCTGGGTTGAAAGGGGTTCTCTTCCTAGGGCTCCTGGGCTGGTTCCATCAGGGTCTAACAGGGTCCCAGTGGTGGTGGAGGTTTGGCTTGGCAGACACAAGCTGCCTCCTGGCTGTCCCTCAGGGTGCCTGGCTGCTTTAGTGAGGCTGGCTTGCCTGCCATGTGGGTGGTGGCTGGTGGTGTTGGCTGAATGCTTCTCTGGAGGAACCACCTTCTCAGCTGATGGGTATGAAGGCTGGGCTAGAAGTTGGACCAGCTGTCTGTGAGGTGCTGCTCTTCCAGGGGCTTCTGTGCCCATTTGCCTGTTGGTGTCAGCTAGTCAGTAGTGGGCAGTGATGAGAGAGGCGAGTCCTTCTCCACGGTGGCCTCTGCCCTCCATGATGGCTGCAGGGGCTTCATTAGAAGCAGGTCTGCTGGCTTGGGGGACACTAGCCTCCTACTATCCATCCTGGTGGGGTGGAGTGTGCACACTACACTGCCTTTGGAGTTAGAGGGTCTGTGGAACAAGATATTTAACCTATTATTTTCTTCCTCTGAAAATACCCAGGACATGGATTCCTGGACTAGGGCATTCTTTAACACATTAAAATCACTGATAGTCTTTGGTTTTCCCCACAGCAATTTCAGTGTGCTCCCCCGACCTGTGTTCTAAACCATTGTAGAGCCATCCCTTGTAACAAAGAAAAAATGAACAAGCAAAATCATTGAACACATAGACTTCATTTGCCATCATATGTAACATCCCTAGGCATAGGATAAAAGATTTGGAAGTAGAAGGGACCTTATGGAACATTGAGTCCATTCTGTAAATGGGGAAACTGAGGCAGGTAGACTTGCCCAAGGTCTCACAACTAGTAGGTGGTTGAGTTGGGATTTGAACTAAGATGTTCTTGGAGAAAAGGAGGGAGGGTCATTCTTCCACATCTCTCTTTTTTAATGATAGTGCATGAAAGGCTTAGATTAGGGTGGCAGAATCATGGTTCTTGAGTCAGAAGACCTGTGTTCAAATCCCATCTCTGGCTTTACTTCCTGCATGACTTTGAGTCAGTTACCCTGCCCTCCCTGGGCCTCAGTTTCTTCATCTGTAAAACTGATGGATTGGATTTCACGCCCTCTGACGTCCCCTCTGCCTTTAGAGCTATGGACATATGAGGTCACAAGTCCAATCCCTGAATTTGGTGCATAAGAAAACGGACCCACAGAGAGGTGAAGTGATTTACCCAAGACCACGATGATGAATAACATTCCTATTGAGCTTTGCAAAACGCTTTGCAGATATGGTCTCATTGGGTCTTCACAGGTCCTCAGAGGGAGATGCTATAATCATTCCCATTTTACAGATGAGGGAACTGAGGCAAACAGTGCCTAAGTGACTTGCCCAGGGTTATACAATCTGTCAATCAACCATAAGCGTTTAATAATTGGCAACCATGTGTCAGATACTGTGCTTGGCACTGGGAGTGCAAAGACGAAAAAAGGAAGCAATTCCTTCTCTCAAGGACCGTGGCAACATCCCCTTCCCTCAAGGAACTTCCATTCTATTGGTGACATCAAAAAGTTCTAGAGACATAGTTTCTGGGTAATTAATCATATTGTTAATTATGTTATCAGATAATAAAAGGGGTCAGTGACACTCTCTAATGCCAAAGACCCATCATGGAACCCACTCAATGCTTAAATACCCTTTGAATAGTTGATGGTCCTGAGGGTGGCAATCAATTCTGATTGGTTAACAACTTAATGAGAAGAAGGAATATTATAATGAGAGGTGGACGCATTCTAGGGAGGGGCTGGGGGACAGTAACTTTGATCACTCTAGTCCCATCTGACTAGAACACAATGGGCACCCATATTAGATTAATTTTTTTGTGAATTTCTCTGGTTGGGTGGGCCAACAACTCTCACCCAGAATCCTTGTATCCTGGGGATTTGGGCAATCTCATCCATCAACAATGTCCTTCAGATACTGGTCTGGCCTGGTAGCAAATGAGGATCTAGGAAGGGAAAAAATCCTGGATTTCCCCAGTAATTGATTACTTAATAATTCTCTCACTACTATATATGAGGTAGAAAAACATGGCATGATGAATGTGTGCACACTTACTGAGATCCTTCAAAGACCTTTTTTCTTAGCTTCTCCTATGGATGCAAACTCAACTCTTCAGGGACTGAGGAGATGTCCCCATGAGCTGTTGGGAGCAAAACTATCCCCCAGCCAGTGGCCATCCTCCTGGGAATGAGTGTTTCTAAAGTTAGGCAGGGCCCAGACAACAGACTATTCCTTGCCATTGTCTTGCCCTTTTAGAACATAAGTTCCTTGAGGGCAGAGACTGTTTCACATTTATATTTTTTATCTCCAATGTTTACCACTGTGCTTGGCTTAGAGTAAATACTTAATAAGTTCATCCATCCATCCATCCTTTCATCCATCCTTCCATCCATCCATCCATTCATCCATCCATCCATTCATCCATCCATCCATCCATCCTTCCATCCTTCCATCCATCCATCCTTCCAGCCATCCATCCATCCATCCATCCATTCCTCCATCCATTTGTCCATCCATCCTTCTATCAAGACTGGGATGTCGACTAGGTGGGCAAAGAACAATGACTTTACTTCCTTGGCTTACCTTTTGTCGTGGTTCAAATGAATTTCCTCATCAAGTCAGAAAGGTCTTGGGAAAAACAAACCTTTGGAAAGTTATCTATGGAGTCAGCCAATAAGCACTTATTTAGCACCTACTGTATGCCAGGCACTGCGCTAAACTCTGGGCATATGAAGAAAAACAGGAGACAGTTCCTGTCCTCGGAGAGCTCACAGTCTAGTGGGGGAGATGATGAGCAAGTGACCTGGAAATAGTAAATAGAGGAAAGGCACCTGCGTTAAGCGGGATTAGGAAAGGCTTCACATAGAAGGTGGCATGGTGGCTGGGATGTGAGGGAAGCCGTAAGGCAGAGACAAGGGGAAGAACGTTCCAGGAGTGGGTGGGGAGGGGCACAGCCAGAGAAAATGCCTGGAGCCTGGGGTGGCGTGTCTTGTGTGAGAAATATCAGGGAGGTCTGTGTCACTGTACGGAAGAGCGTGTGTGTGTGTGTGTGTGTGTGTGTGTGTGTGTGTGTGTGTGGTGTGAGTGTACGGGGAGGGGGGCTAGGTATAAGAAGACTAGAAGGGGGCAGAGAAATAGGTTATGAAAGCCTTTGAACCCCAAACAGAAGATTTTATATTTTATCCTAGGGGTGATCAGAAGCTACTGAAGTTTATTGAGAGAGTAGGGGCGGGTAGGAAGTGATGTGGTCAGACCTGCCCTTTCCAAAAATTACCTTGTTAGCTGAGTCTGCCCAACTATGAGGGTGAAAAGAATAGACAATTGTAGCCTAGGGGACTCTGCCTGACTTTTTCTTAACAGGGTGTGGTGCTTATGACTAAAGAGATGTGAGTCTATCCTTGTTAGGGCTTGGGAAGCCCCAAAGTGATGAGCCTAGCAGCTGGTAGTCAGAAGCAATACCCAATGGAGACCATTCCCACCAGCCATCAGAGCAGCCCTCAACAGCCAGCCATGAGACCAACACAGCCCTGAAGAGCTATGCACCTTATGGAGACAGTCATAAGCTAGGGGAGACTGTGTGCCTCCCATAACTACCACCCCAAACCATTAGACCCATGGGGACCAGTGGGGACCAGTGGAACCCAGTAAAGCCAGTAGAGATGCCATGTCCGTCAGGCAGCAGGCCCAGTGAAAGACACTCGACATAAGTGAAACGCATTAGCAGTAATAGTCACCGTTACAATAACTCATGTTATAATCGTGTCTACTGTGAGCTAAATGCTTTGCAATTTTTTTCTCATTTGATCCTCACAACAAACTTGGGAGATAGGTGCTGTTCTTACGTTCAGAGCAAACAGGGTCATGCCAATAGGAAATGTCTGAGGCTGGATTTGAATTCAGGTCTCCCTGAGTAAGTAGAACAGAGAGCCAGCCTGGAGTCAAGAGGACCTGAGTTCAAATCCAGCCTCAGACACTGACTAGCTGTGTGAGCCTGGACAAGTCCCTTAACTCTGCGTGCCTCAGTTTCCTCATCTGTAAAAGAACTGGAGAAGAAAATGGCAAACCACCAAAGTATCTTTGCCACAAAAACTCCAGATGGGGTCACAAAGAGTTGGACTGACTGAAATGATGAATAAGAGCTCCCTGATTCTAGAGCGGGTGTATTCCTACAGAGGCAGAGGGGTGACTTTGCCCTTTGGAACGCCTTAGGTTTACTGGGGGAGTGTCCTTCTGGGACTTTTCTTGCTGTACTATTTCACGAAATGCCTTTTCTCAGAATTAATTGTGTCTTCTGGCTCACTAGAGATGCAAACACAAGTGGAGTGGAATTTTGACTGGATGTGAATCCACAGGACAGCCTTAAAGGAAGCTCTTCACACAGAGGGTCAGACTCCAGGCATTATCTCCCCTTTATAGACAAGGAAATTGAGATCGGGAAGGTGAAGTGGTGAGGGTCAGCTACAGGATTTGAACTCAGATCTCCTAGACTACAAGTCTAGTGCTTGGAGGAGATTTGCATGTGTGACTAGGAATTGTTCTGGTGTACTCTGCTAGAGAGATGGGGAAAGAAGCTAGAACCAGGCACCAAGACAGTGCTGCACTAGAATCAAGCTGGTCCTGGGCCTTTCTCACCATACCAGGGGCTCCTCAAGAGCCTGGGCTATAGGCCCCTAAGGTCCAAGAGAAGCAGAACCCTCACAGGGTGCATAATAACTGTCGTCAAAAAGTTTGAAAGGTTGTTGTATGAATGAGGCCCCAGAGAGCACAATCAGAATAAGCAGACACTGGCTGGAAAGAAGCAGGTTCTGTCTGAGGGGTTTTTGGGGGGGAAGGAAGGAAGAGGGGACAAGGAGAGCTCTCTCAGGAGGAGGTGGGCTCCCCCTTCAACTGGAGCCTGGACAGCTATGCACCAGGTCTCAAGGAGAGGGAGTCTCTGTTGAGGTGTGGCCTCAGTCGGTCCTTCCAACCCTGAGATTCTGCAATTTTGTGCCCAACCCCTCAGAATGCAGACTCTTCTGGGGGCCCCCATGGGCATGGGGCCAGTTGCTGGGGACAGTGGTCTGAGGAGGAGGAAAACTATCTGGGAGTGACAGTAACTGGGAAATCTCAACAGCCCCTATCAGCCCCTGCCAGAAGCCAACTCCCTAGGACAGGACGAAAACAACTCTAAGACAATTCCCGGCTGGAAGGGCTGGAGCCTCCCTGAATCTCCCATCTATTTTCGCCTCTGTCTCCTGGATAGAATGAGTCACATCCTGACCTGTGTATGTTCATGGGACAGGAGGCTCATGGAAGGTGGCTCAGGGGCCATCGGTAGGTGAAGATGGGAGACCAGTTGGACCTTTGTCTCTGAGAGAAAGTCTGTGCCTCCAACTGTCTGAATCCCCATGTAGGTAGAAAGAGAGAGTGGTAGACTGGGAGGGCTGACCCACTGGGTATCAATGAGAAAGTCACTGTGTCTCTGGGGTTCAGTCTACAGCATGAAAGTGAAAGCTAAAGGTCCTCAGACACACATGCCTATGACTCAGTACCCTCTGTGTGCTCCCCAGCTCCTGCCCCTTGGATTAACTTTCCTGGCTTTCTCTGTCCCCTGACTATTTTTCTACATCTCCCCAGCTCCTTTTCTTCCAGAACTCTTCTCTTTCCCCTCTTTCTGGGTGATTCATTTCCCTATATGTCACTTCAACTCAGCCCAACTCAATCCCATACAACAAATACTGATAAACTGCCTACTAAGTGCCAGGCCCTAAAAGGAATCTTAGAGGCCATCTAGTTCAATTTTTGTATTGTACAGGGGTATAAACTGATGCCCAGAAAAGGCAAACAAATTGTCCAAGGTTACAAGTAGTAGAGTTGGGGTTTGAACCCAGGGCTGTTAATATCACCACCAGCATTTTCCCAGGCTTCTATAGACCAGGACTACAGCAAAAGTACTCTGTTTTTAAAAATGTCTTTATTGTAATAAGTTCTCTCTGAAAAGTTCCATTCAGACACCCCCCTTCTGTTTATCATATGAATAAATGCTCTCTTGGTCTTTACCCTTTCTCTACTGTCCTCTTCATCCTGAGGACATTCTGCCCCAGATCCTGTCAAGTCTTCTCCCTTAAACTCTGTTTCTGTCGATGGTCCTGCCATCTTTGCAGCCCCCAGGCTTAGAACATCACCATATCCTTGCCTCCTTGTTCTCCTTCACCAGTATCCGATGTTATTAAATCTTGATGCTTCTCCTCCCACATTTCTCCCAACAGATGCTTTCTCTCCACTCGTGGAGCTATCACCTTAGGACTGGCCCTAATCACTTCCTCACTGACTTATTATAACAACTACCTGACTGGTCTCCCAGTCTCAAGTCTCTCTCCACAGCAATCTGTCATCCTTTCAGCTACCAAAGTGATTTTCCTAAAACATAGGTCCGACTGTGTCATTCCTTTACCCAACCCCTCCAATGGCTCCCTGCTATTTCCAAGACAAGAACTGTGCTGGCTTTTTCTTCTCATCTTCGCAATGCCCCTAGTAAGTACTTAATAAGTGCTTATGAACCCCTTATTTGGAAATGAATCACAAATGGCTTAAAGAAAGGAAATAAACATTTATTAAACACCTACTGTCTCACCAACCCATATTCATCATGTTTTCTGTGCAATAAAACTCCATTCCATTCACATGACATACTTTGTTTGGCCAGTCCCTAGCAGATGGGCACCTGTCTTGTTTCCCTGGTGATTGTTCCACAACATTTGAGCCAAACAGGAGCCCAGTCTTCAAGGGACTTACAAGGGAGCTGCCAAACACAATGAACAGTAGACAACAATTACTGGTACATATTGTCACATGCTGAGGCAGTGTGGCTTAATGGGTAGGGAGCAGGCATCAGCATCACGGAGACCTTGGTTTAAGCCTGAATTCTCACAGATACTGCCTATGGCTCCCTTAGCAATCCATTTAACTCCCCAGCATCCTCAGATAATTCCTTAAGACTATAAACGGAAGAACAGGGGCTGACCTGTATGAGTGGAGGGATTTTCCTCATTGGAAGTTCCCTGTAGTGCTGAAACTGCAAAATATATACATATTTTTTAAAAGCATAACATTATAAGAGAAGCCTTTAAGAGGCAGCTGGTGCAGAAGAGGATAGAGCGCTGAATCTGGAGTTAGGAAGACCTGAGTGCAAATCTAGCTTCAGATATTTACTTGCTGTATGGTTCTGGAAGAGTCACTTGGCCTCTGTCTGCCTCAGTGTCTTCAACTGTAAAGTGGAGGTGATAATAGAAGATACTTCCCTGAGGTGTTGGGGGAATCAAATGGGATAATATTTATAAAGTACTTAGCACAGAGTCAGGTACACAGTAGGTATTTAATAAATTCTATTTCCTTCCTTTAAGCCATTTGTGATTGGCTTAAATAATTAAAATTAAATTTTATTTAATAAATTTATTTAATAAAATTAAATAATTAAATTTTATTTGATAAAATTAAATACTTAAAATTTTATTTGATAAAATTAAATACTTAAAATTTTATTTAATAAAATTAAATAATTAAAAACAAATAAGAGGTTCAACTGATCTGTATTTATTAAGTGCTTACTAAGCACTGGTCACTGTGCTAAATTCTGAGGATGAGAAGAAAAAGTCAACACAGTTCTTGTCTTGGAAGTACTAGGGAGCCATTGCAGTTGGCTGGGTGACATGGTGGGACCTATAATTTAAGAAAATTATTTTAATAGCTGAATGGAGAAGAGATGGTTGTGGGGAGAGACTTGAGGCTGGGAGTCCTATTAGAAGGGTATTACAATAATCCAAGCTAGAGGTGATGAGAAATTGAGCTATCATACTGGTTGGGTGAGTGGAGAAAAATGGACAGATGTGGGATGTTGGAAAGAGATTATGATACTTGACAACTGATTGGGTACATGGGATCAATGAGAGAAAGAAGCTAAGCCTGACACAAAGGTTTTGTACCTGGATTAAAGGTGTTGTTCTTAATGAAGAAATAATAGAGAAATTATCAATTAATTACTCATTAAATTATTCATGGAGAAATTCAGAAAAGGGATGGGTTGGGAGATGGGAAGATGATGGATTCTGCTTTGAACATTTTGAGTTTGAGATTCCAAGGGACACAGAAGCTCTAAATAGATTTGGCAAATATCGGCATAGAGATGGTAATTGAACCCATGTGGACTGATGAGATTGCCAAGAGAGATGGTATGGAGGGAGGAGAGAAGAGAGCCCAGGACAGAGCCTTGGAGAATACCCATAGTTAGTGGGTGCTGCTCAGAGCCACTCAACCCTTTTTAGGCTTTAGCTTAGGAATTGTTTTACCTATTTAATTTAGAGATAAGGAAACCGACACCCAGAGAGGTTAAGAGATTTCACAGAATTTCAGCCAGAAGAGACCTTACTGCCCATCTAGTGTAATCCATTCCTGGACAAAAATCTCCTTTACAAGATTCAATTCTACAAACATTATTAAAGGAAGCACCTAGTTTATATTTCTGAAATTGATTTTTTTGAATCCACGGGTAAGACTTTGCATTCATTGTCTCTTTAATTTCCTCATTTTAGGGCAGCTAGGTGGCACAATGGACAGAACGCTGAGCCTGGAGTCAGGAAGACTCATTTTCCTGAGTTCAAATCTGGCTTCAGACACTAGCTGAGTGACCTTGGGCAAGTCACTTCACCCATTTGTCTCAGTTTTCTCATATATAAAATGATCTGGAGAACAAAATGGCCAACCACTCCAGTGTCTCTGCCAAGAAAACTCCAAATGGGGTCAAGGAGAGTCAACAAAAAATTTCATCTTCTTAGATTTGGCCCAATATTCTCAGCTATTGGGACCTGTTGGTCTCCTGCCGAACCTCTAATGTGTTAGCTACTCCTGACTTGCTATCATTTCCGAATTTGATCTGCATGTCATGTATCTAAAGTGTTAAACAACACAGGATGAGGGGCAAATGCCTGGGACCCTCCACTGGAGCCCTCCCCATAATACAACGTTGAATCCTTCGTGAATCCTCTTTGGTTCCAAATTCACCTCAGATCTCCTAGTCAACAGCTCTCGCCCTTCACCCTCAACGTCTGCAAGGGAGACTTTGGCAAGTGCTTTGCTCAAATATTGGTAATCGGTCCAGATCACTGTTCTGCTCTATTAGTCTATTGATCCTTACTGAGGACACAATTTTGATGAAGCCACAGTAACTTTTTGGAGACCACTGCAAATAACGCTTCTTTCCAAATGCTCACAATCTACCCCTTTCATAGTTTGTTGCTAGATTTCGTCAAAAACCAAAGTCACGCTCACTGGCCTCTAATTTACAGACTCAATTCTCTTCCTTTTCTTGAAATCTAGGGATGTTTGCCTTTCCCTGGTCCTGCAGTTTCTCCCCTGTGCTCTAGGATCTTTCGGAGGATCACTAATTAATTTGTTCACAATGACACGGGTTGTAACAAGCAGGACTAAGACTTGAACCCAGTGCCTCGGACTCCTTTTTACCCCATCACTACAACATGACCCACCACACCATGTGCTCTCTTTTTCTTGACCCCTTTCTCCTCACTGTAGAAAATGTCTCTTCTCTTGTAACCCAAGCTTCAACCTGGCCAGGCTCCTGGCTGCCTAGGTGACCAGAACACATCAGGGGACCTGGGAATCTTCTTCCATATCCCGGTTTCACCCCAGGCCCCACCCCTACAGCAAGATTTCAGAACACCCCCTCCTCCCATCCCACCAGAGGAGCCCAGAATGTCTTCCTCTCTCTCTTTGTTGGGGTGGCAACATTGGACCCTAATTGGGAAAGTGACTCATGCTGATATACTCTGTCCTGGGACCCTCCCTCCCTGCTGGCCCTCTGGTCTTAGGGAAAGGAGGGACAGCCTGGGCCCAGCCCAGCTCACTGACTATTTATTTATCTGACCTCTTTTGGTTCCTCGGGCATCCAAACACCTGAAGACCACAGAGTCCTTGGGAGTGGGGACATGTCTGGGGGCGGTTTGGGGGGGGATGGAAAAAATTTATTTTTATTTGTGTACCCAATGTTATAAATACACCTGGGCCTGAAGGGCAGATGTGTGTGCTGGGTGTCATTAAGTCAGAGCTACAGAGATAAGGGGGAGAGAGGGAGGGGGTGATATTCCAGGCCTCACCCTGGTCTAAAAGGAGTCTGTAAATCTCTTTCTCTGGCTCAGTCAGCTCACCTGTCATGCCATTGGCTTTTAAAAAATATTGTCATGATTAAAACATTAATTATAAATCCAAAAAGTTATTAATCTGATGATTTATCATTGATAATTATTACAATAAATTGATTCTCTACTTTTTAATATCACTAACATCTCCCTATAGCCCTCCCCTTCCTCCTCCCAGAAGAGAGATTCTAGTAAGATATCCCCTATAATAAAGAATAAAAAAAGAAAAAATAGTAAAACTAAATCATAAAATCTTACATTCTGTTTGGTGTTCCATACTGATATTCTCCCTCCTCTGCAAAGAAGCAGGGGGAGACGTCTTCTCATATCTCTTCTTTGGAAGAGGCTGAAGATCATCTCAGCATTCAATTTCCAATGTTTTTCACTACTGCTCTTTATGCTGACATTGCTGAAGTCATCGTCTATCTTGTTTTCTCAGTCTCTTAGTAGCACAGTAGATAGAGCAGGAAGATCTGAATTTGAATCCAGTCTCAGACACTTTGGCCCTGGGCAACTCACTTAACTCCATTTGCCTCAGTTTCCTCATCTGTAAAGTGAGATCATAATAGTACTTACCTCCCAGAATTGTGAAGATCAGATGGAATAATAAACCTTCAAGTTCTATATAAATGCCAGTTATTATATTAGGTAACATTTCCATTTCTAACTAGGTCAGAAGTCTGAGCTACTATCTACTCAGATTCATGAATATGATAGAAAAGACTTTATTCCTGCTGGAAACCTCCATCATCATCTTCATCTTATTCATTGTTCATTCATCCACCCATCCTTCCACTTATCATTCACTCATTCAAAGAGCATTTTATTTTATGTGAATATGCTAAAGGACTATGATTCCATCAGCATTGGGAACCCTTGGTGTGGAAACTACCAATCTAAGCCACGATTTTGTAGGTAAGTCACATGAAACATTAAATGATTTACCTAGCATAATAACAGGTAGAAAGCATCAGAAATAGCCTTTGAGCCAGCTGACAAAACCATAGACCATTAGAGCTAGACAGGGCTTTAGAGACCATCGAAGTTCCACAATACAATAGCAAGAATGAGAATCCTGGGGTCCAAAGATGGCAGCTTGAACCCTACCTGTTGTGATCTAGGGGGAATCACTTAATTAGTTTCTTCATCTGTAAAATGGGAGAGTTGAACTAACCAGCTTGTGAGTATCCTTCCCACTCTACATCTATGATCTGGTGGCCTTGCTATTGCTCTCATCCAATCCCAGTCTTTACCCAAATCATTACGGGGGAGCCTTGGTTAGGAAGTCTCTTTCTAGATCCTTTAAGTCATACTGGACGTATGTGGCATCTGTTTCCACAGCATTGGTTTTCCTATCATGAGTCTCCTCATTGGTAAAGTAGAGATACCAGATATACCCTGAGCCAATGAGTAATGCTGTCTTTCCCTGAGCAGGTGGCCAGCTACACCTACTTCCGCAGTTCATCAATGCTGATTCACTCAGGTGCCCCAGGGGAATAATTTCAACAAAGTTCCGTTACTACCATTTTATAACAGAACATGTAGTTGCTTCAAAAAACAAAAACAGTTTGGAGTAATAGTCGGAGGCAAATGATTAGAAGGTTGGGCACCCCCTTGGGCAAAGCTCAAGATGTCATATTCTTCAGTGTTGGCAATGCTCGTGATTATGATGCAAATGACAGGATATAATTTGTTTCTTTATAGTTACCATCAACACCATTCCCATCCCCATCACATTCACCAACCCCAAACCCATTATCATCAATACCCTGGAAGATGTCTCCACTATTACTCCCCAGTAGCCTTCCTACCCTGCAACCCCTCCCTTTTACCAACCAGTTTATCCTAGAACCCCCATTTTAAGGAAGCTCCTGGAACTGTCAGATTTAGTCCTTCATTCCTCTCTGACACTCTGGCCTTTTTTCTCCACCATGTCTCTGAACTGGTACCTTCTTCATTCCCCTCCTTTTCAGTTTCTTTTCCTGTGTTATCTTTTCTTCCTAGAATGTAAGTTCACTGAGGGAACAGATTGCCTTTTCTTTCACTGGTATTTGTATTCCCAGTGTTTAGTGCAGTACCGGGCATGCAGAAAGTACTTAATAAATGTTTGTTGACTTTGCTTAACTAGCATGATACCCATTAAGAGTACCACCACCGTCACGACCATCACCATTGCCATCATGATCCCCATCATCACCACCACCACTATCACCCCCATCATCACCATTACATCCATCCCCATCAGTTTCATAACTTCCATCATTATCACCATTATCCCCACCACCACCCTCATCATGATCATACTTGTCCTCATCATCATCACCAGCATCACCATTCCCATAATGATCTTACTACAATATTGCCACAACTCTATCATCACAACACCAATCAATTCCATCATTGCCATTATCATAATTATTCCCAGCAGCAGCATCATTCTTCCCACACTCATCATCACTATTACCACAACCATGACCCCCATCATCAGAGATTGTTATTTGGTTATTTTCCAGATTCATGACCCCATTTGGGGTTTTCTTGGCAAAGATACTGGGGAGGTTTGCCATTTCCTTCTTCAGTTCATTTGACAGTTGAGGAGACTGAGGTAAACAGGCTTAAGTGACTTGCCCAGGGTCACACCGCTAGTAAGTGTCTGAGGTCAGATTTGAACTCAGGAAGATGAGTCTTCAACAGTCTCTCTATCTCTTCTTCTGTGTGTTGACCAACATTGTTTATGTCTCCTCAGAGATGTGGTCTCACAGAATGATAGGATTTAGAGTTAGGAGGGAGCTCAGTGGCCCACCGGTCCAACCATTCCACAAGAGGAAACTTGCTATGACGTATTCAAGAAACTCAAAGGACAAAGAATAGTTGGCATTTAGATGGCTCTTTTAGGGTTTGCAAAGTGCTTTAGAAATATCACCACACTTGATGCTCACAAAAACTCTGGTAGGAGAGCATTATCATTCCCTTTTGGCAGATGAGGATACTGAGGCAGACAGCACCTAAGTGACTTTCCCAGGGTCCCGCAGCTAGGAAGTGAAACTGGATGAAAACTCACATCTCTCTGAATCCTTCTTAGTGCTCTATCCACTGCCCCCTGCCCCAGCTATCTCCATTTGGCACAGGATGGCGCCATAGATAGGGCTCCAGGCCTGGAGTCAGGAAGACATGAGTTCACATTTGGCCTTGAACATCTACTAGCTATGTGATCCTGGGTAAGACACTTAGCCCTGTTTGCCTCAGTTTCCTCATCTGTAAAATGAACAGGAAAATCAAATGACAAACCACTCCAGTATCTTTGCCAAGAAGACCTCAAATAGGGTCATAAAGAGTTGGGCAAGACCCAAGTTTGAATCACAACTCTCACTGTGAGTGGCTGTGTGATTTTGGGGGAGTCATATCTCCTGTCTTACTCTCAGCTTCCCCCATGTGTAAAAACTAATCCCTGTAATATCAACCACACAGAGTTACTGGGAGACTCCAATGAATTATTTTACCTCAAACACTTTGTATGCTTAAAAGCACTCCGTAGATACCAGCAAGTATTATTGCCAATAATATTTTTGTAAAGAAGGTGTGTTTTTACTTCCTTTGGTTGGACTGGTTATTTGGACAATTATTTCAGGGTACTGCTTAGGAAGGAGTAGGTGGTGAGCATTTGGTAGATAAGTGTCTTGGGGTAGAAAGAGAGGGGCCAGTTGGGAACTGATCAATGTTTGACAGTGGAGAGGAGGCTGGTTAAGGGTCTGTCAGGGTTCAAATAATTTAGATAGAGGGGTGCTGTTGGGCACCAAGTGGGAGACTGGGCATCTGAAGGCCCCTCATGCAGCTGGAGAGAGAGTAGTGACTTGTAGGGGAGGAGTCAGTATTGATCTGTTTTAGGGGAGAAGGATCCATCCGTATCTGATGGGTGTAGGGGCTGGCACTGAACTCTCATCAAAGACAGAGAGGGACAGAGAGAAAAGCAGAGATGAAGGTAGAAGGGAAAGACAGGCAAATGGATAAATACATGCAGAGATAGAAACACGGAGAGAGATGGAGAGATGAGATGTGGAGAGACAGAATAACCATGAGTTGGAGAGGAGAGAAAGAGAGAAAGAGCCAGAGAGAGAGAGAGAGACAGAGACAGAGAGACAGACAGAGACAGGGAGAGAGACAGAGTGAGACAGACAGACAGACAGACAGACAGAGACAGAGAGATAGACAGAGACGGAGACAGAGAGACAGAGACAGAGAGAGACAGAGAGAGAGAGAGAGAGAGAGAGAGAGAGAGAGAGAGAGGGAGACAGCGACAGAGAGACAGAGAGACATAGAGAGACAGGGATGGAGAGAGACAGAGAGAGACTGAGACAGAGAGACGGAGACAAAGATAGCCAGAGAGCCCAAGAGACACACGGATGTGGAAAGAATCAGATGGGCTCAGGGAGACACCACAAGTCTTAGTGAACAGGCCTTGGGGCCCTGGGGGAGATGACCTCATGGGGAGGATGCAAGCCTCAGACCAGGCCTGCTCAGGGCTGTTGCTTCCATCACAGCCCTTACGAGATGAAAACAAAGTGATTTGGTTATCAGGTCTTGCTTGAGCCTGATGTCATGTCTCTGTCCTGCCTTTCCCACGCTTCCTGAGCTCTTGGCTCCTGTCTGACGAGGTGCCAGTCTGGATTCTAGTGTGTGCCTGACCCCTGGAGACCACTGTGACCTGTGTCTTGTCTGGGTTTTCAGGCTGAGAAGGAGCATTGAATCCGGCATCAAAGGCTCTGGATCTGCTCCTGTGCGACCTTGGACAAGTTGCTACCATCTTATCCTCAGTTTCCTCCTTTGCAAAGTGAGAATTTGTCAAGGAGATCCGAGGCCCTTTCCAAGGCCCATGTTCTGTTCCCACACTCCCACCCACAGCTTATCTTGCATTCTCTTGGCCTGTGTCCTCTGGTTTGGACTGTGACCCATAAGTGACCCATAACCCAGCCCTAAGCTCTGACACCTGCTTGCCTTTCCTGATCATCTAGATCAGTGGTTCTCAACCTTCCTAATGCCGTGACCCTTTAATACTCCTATGTGGGTGTATCTGCACGTGGGTGGACCTGCCTGGAGATGGATAGAGGAGCAGTGTCTCAGTTCCTAAGACCATCAGAAATATGTGTTTTCTGATGGTCTTAGGCAAACCCTGTGAAAGGGTCATTCGACTCCCAAAGGGGTCGCTACCCACGGGTTGAGAACTGCTGGTCTAGATCTTGCTAAGATTCTCCTGGTCAGACCACATTTGGAAGACTGGGGTCAGTTCTGGGTACCACCTTTTAGGAAGGAGTCTCATAAACTAGAGATTGTCCAGAGAGGACAACCAGAATGGTCCATGACATAATAAGCATGGATGTGAACAAGAAATGAGGGTGTGTGGCCCCGAGAAGAGAAGATTCTAGGTGGGGCTGGGGTGGAAGAATGGGGAGGATGGTAGTCTCCAAGAATCTGAGAGGTTGTTATGAGGAAAAGGGACCAGATTTGTCCTGCCTGCCCCGAGGGGCAGCTGCAAAGAAGCCAGTTTAGTCTTGAGAGCAGGGCAGCCTTGCTGTCGATAATAGTTATCCCCAAACAGAATGGAGTACAGGTGCTGAGCTCCATGTCGCTGGAGGTCTCCAAGCAGAGACTGCATGCCCCCCTTTCTGTCTGATGTAGAGGGCCTCAGTGGCCCCAGAGGTGACCCTGCCCCACGGCTCTGAGGTCCTGTGTTTCTGTGATACTTCCACAGGTGTCCGTCTTAAGGAATGCTGATCTAGATGCTGTAGAAATTCCTGAGTGATTCAGAACAGAGGACAAAGCTGACTGGGTTAAATCAGAGAAGGCTTCTTGGAGGAGGCTGTGCTTGTAACCACTTTACTTTCCAGTCTTCCCTCCTTCCCCCAGCCCTCCGACTTCCCCTGACAACGGCCCAACACATCTCTAGCTTGGGAGTGGCTCAGGATGATGAGACATGAGGGCTGAGCGGTGCCAGGTCCACATTGTTTCCACAGCCGCTCCCAATTTCCAGGTAGTCAGTTGCCTGACGCCAGACCCCTGCCCTCGCAGGACACAGGATACTGGGCACTCAGGGGCCAAGGATGTGGCAGAGACCTGCCAATGTCAAGCCCCAGGAATAGTTCTCCTTTCTCCAACCCTGGATGGAAAGAGGGTGGCTGGAGCCCAGAGGGAGGGGACGCAGGTGTCTCTCTCCATTCCTAGCCCGAGCACCCCTAGGAACAGGGTGTATTTTTAACCTGGCCAATGGGTGAGGTTGTCGTGGCTCAGCCTGGGCCACATCTGAGCTGCTTCCTCTTCTGTTTTATTGGACATAAGTTAGAGCCCTGAGCCCAGGGTGGGTGTGAGAAGGGGCAGCAATGGAAGAGAGGTGTATTAACTCTTTGTGTCCCTCTGCCTGGCCAGTTAGTACTAAGCTGAAAGTTTTAGTAGACAGTGTTAATAGAACCAAGGGTTTGAGGCCCTGTATATCACTCTGTTCTCTAGTAATAGACTGACTAATAACCTTAGTCACAGGCTGACCTCTAGCCTCAGCCCCTGGGTAACCCTTTAATACTGGATGAAGATTAACCTCTTCCTCTGACCATAGACTGACACCCTAATGCTGGGCACAGACTGACTTCCACCTCTGTTCATAGACTGATTCTTAACCTTGACCACAGACTGATCCCCTGACTTTGGCCACAGATTGACCTCAACTTCTTTGCATAGACTAACTCTTAATCTTGACTACATGCTGACCTTTAACACTGGCCACAGACTGATCTCTACCTCTGTCCATAGACTGACTCCTAACTCTGACAATGGACTGACCCCTAGCCCTGGTCACAGACTGACCCCTAGCCCTGGCCACAGACTGACCCCTAAATCTGGCCATAGACTGGCCCCTAACTCTTACTACAGACTAACCCCTAACCCTGGTCACAGACTGACCCCTCACCTTGCCACAGACTGACCCCCTAGTCCTGGCCATAGACTGACCCCTAACTCTTACCGCAGACTGACCCCTAACCCTGGCCACAGACTGACCCCTAGTCTCACCAGTTGCCTCATGATTATAAGCTATTGACCCAAAGTATGGGAATGGTGAGGACATGGATGACCCCAGTGGCTCTTGCCTATCCCATTGCTGGGAAGCCCAGGTTTCCTCATGTGTGCACACACACACACCAGCCTTCCCAGGAGCTGGACACCATGGGCTTCCTCCCTGTTCTTCAACTTGTATCTCTCTCCCTGCATTCTGCCTCACTCCCTGTTTAGGGGGATACATGGAGCAGATACTGGCCAAAGCCAGAGAAGGGAGAATCTTGTCTGGACCTGGCTCAGGAAAGAAGCCCAGGCTGAGACCCAGAGACAACCTGGCACCATCTAGTGGAACCCAGTGGTCACTGCGTCTGCTGCCTCCTCCCCCACCTTCCTTGGCCAGCTCTTGATTTCGTGGACAGCTGCTGCCCCTCCGGTTAGCTGGAGCCAGAGGGCAAAGATCCAGCTCTCAGCAGCGCATCAACATTGCCCAACCACAGATGCTGGGCATTCCCTGAGTCTCTGGACGTCAGAGTCACTCTTCATGCAGCCAAGAAGGATTGAAGGAGCCTTCCCAGTGGGTTCCCTCTGTCTGTACCCCCTTTTCTCTCCTACTTCTCCCCTCTCTAATGCCAGAATCTGATAGCAGAAGGGACCATCTCGTCCATCCCCTCATCTAACAGAGTGGGAAACTGAGGCCCAGAGAAGGGATAGACTTTGTCTAAGATACAGAGCTGGTTGGTATCTGGAGCTGGAGGGAGAACCCCAGTGCCTTTCTAGTCTCAATCCCATGGTCTTTCCTTTTCCTCACATGTCATCTCTCTAGTCCACATACTCTCCCTTTATCTCTCTGTCTCTGATTCCATATTTTTCAGTTCAATTCAACAAACATTTATTAAGCACCTACTATGTGCTTGGAGAAGGGAATGCAGGGACAAAAAAATAAATAGTTCTTGTCCTCAGGTGGTTTACAGTCTTGATATAGTGCATGTGATAGAGAGATAGATTTGGACAGATAAGCAGATAGAGATAGGCAGATGGATAGGTGGATGGATGGATGGATGGATGGATAGATAAATTAGTATGTATAAAGTATGGTATATGTATGTGTGTGTGTGTGTATATATATCTGTGTGCGTGTGTGTGTTGAGGGGATTGAGAGGATTGGGAAAGATATGGTGTAAG
Organism: Pseudochirops cupreus; assembly: GCA_028627135.1. Lineage (NCBI taxonomy): Eukaryota > Metazoa > Chordata > Mammalia > Diprotodontia > Pseudocheiridae > Pseudochirops > Pseudochirops cupreus. The sequence continues at coordinate 19,242,849 of CM053581.1, forward strand.
TCAATGCACCCAAAATGTGTTTGAAAGAAGGTAGAGATTCTCAGAGGTGGTGGTAAGAAGATGTATCCCAGACAAAGGCATAGAGGAAGGAGATGGAAAATTGTTTATGGTCAACAACAAAGAGATAAATTTGACTGAAAAGTAGATGGGAGAATAACAGAATGATATGAAATGTAATTGATAAGGTAGGTGGGAATCAAGTTGTTGAGGGGTTAAATGTGAAACAGGAATCTGTATTTTATTGTAGGAGCAATAGAGAGTCAGTGAAGATTTTTGAGGAGGGAAATGACAAAGATAGTTCTGTGTTATAGGATTATCAATATGGCAGCTGTGTGGAAGATCGACTGGAGAAGGGAAAGACTGGAGGCAGGGAGAACAAGTAGGAGACCATTTCAATAATCCAGGCAATGAGATCCTAAACTAGGGCTATTGGCTTGTTAGTAGATGGATAGAAGGGGGCCAATGTAAGACATTGTGAGTTTATGGTCTTCCCATTCTGCACATACATTTTAGGGACTCCACTCCATTAAAGGAGGATAGATCTGGAGTCCCCCAAACAAATCTAAGATCAGCCATCTCAGGTGCTTTATCTGTATAACTGTCTGAAGGCAAGGAGCTGGACCCATTATGTGGATCTGTAGCCCAGTCCCCTGTTCTAGGCTCTCTCCCCTTCTTTCTTGATATTCTCTTGTTGGTTATCTCGTTGGCTCCAAAAGATCTACCATCATCTCTATGCTGATGCTCCCCAAATCTCTGTATCCAGCCCTAGTCTCTCTTCTCCGTTCTGGTCTCACATTGTTATTGTCTATTGGGAGTCTTCCATTGACTGTTCTCTAGGCATCTCAAACTCAATATATTCAGAACAGAACTCTCTCCCCCAAAACTGTCTCTTCTTCCTAAATTCCCTCTTTTTGTTGAGGGTACCACCATCCTTCCAGTCAGTTAAATGGTAGGATTTAAGGAATCCCAGGAAACTCTGGGGACTAAAAAATATCCCCTTGGAAGAAAATGGTGACTTCACCATCTTTCTCCTCCTTGCCCATTTTTGGCATGGTCAATCTGACCCAAATTCCATGGCTTTAGAGATGAATGGAGCCTCAGAGATCAAGTCCAACCCCCTTCATTTGACAAATGAAGAAACTTGGCCAAGGTCATATGGGTTGCAAGGTGCAGGGTTGGGATTGGCCCTTAGACACTCCAAGTCTGAATTCAGCCCTCTCTTCCCTGCCCCACGTTGCCCAGTGAGTGTGGCTGCAGAAACAATCTAGGGCTTTGAACTCTGATGTAGGTGCCCTAGCGTGCTTATAAATGCCCTCCTTATCTCCGAAGCTATTTAATTCTTCCCCTCTGTGCTAGGCACTGAAGATAGGAACTCAGCCTGTTCTTTCATTCCCTAGGCAGAGCTTCCTCTCTCCACAGAGGTCAGCACCACCTTCTCTGCAATGCAGAGAGTTGCCTACAGACAGTAAGGAGAAAGGCCGTGTGGCTGTGATGTGTCAGCAGTAAAACTTGGACCCAATCTTACTGGTTCTGAAGTCAGCTTTCTGCCCACTGCACCATGCCTTCTCTCAGGAACTGGACTAGAACAGTTCTTAGTCTTTGCTATTTCCTGGATCTGTGTTTAAGCAAACAGACCCCTTCTCATGTCTTTAAATTCATAAAACATAATACATAAGATTATAAAGAAAATCAATTATATTAAAATACTGTTATTACAACATTGCAAAAGTTTACAGACACCCCCCCCCAACCCCTGCAGGTTAGAAACCCTAGACTGAAATGGGCTGGCGATACAAGGTCAAAAACTAGAGAGTCCCTGACCTCAGGCAGCTTATGTTCTTCCACTGGGGAGAAACAACAGATGTTCAGATAAGTAAAAGCAAAATGCATTAAAATTATTAGAAAATAATTGAGGGGGCACTAGTAAGGAGGGAGGGAATTTCAAAGGTCTATTGTAGGTGATGGCTTTTGAGCTGAGCAGCCGAATGAATGGATGTTTTAGTCAGACCAGACCCCAGCGGTTTTCCAAACTCACCCTGCCATCCCACAGGATGCTCCACCTCTCAGAAGTTTCCTTTTGCTTTAAGTGCACCCTGCACCAGGAAGCCCTCCCTAATTCCCCCTAACTCTCATTGCTCTTTCCCTCCCCATTTAATTACTTTTTTGTGAGAGTCCAGTTTAGAATCTCAAGGAACAGAGGCACAAGCTGCATGCTCCTCTAGTCCATCTGGGGATTTGTTGATAGCATACAAACCACAGAGAGAGCTGGGATCTGCCCCTTCTCTGCATACTGATAATGGGTTCTGTTTTGGATACATTGAGTTTGAGATGCCTGGAGGACATCCAGTGGGAGATGCCAGCATCTCTCAGAAGAGAAAGTAGGGCTAGATAAGGGAGATCTGGGAAGAGTTTGCATGACCCTCTGAGGAAAGGGGACCAATCTCACCAGCCTGTTCCGCCATTATCATCCTCATTCTCACCATCCTCATCATCTTCACCATCACCATCATCATCTTCATCCTCCTCCTCCTCCTCCTCCTTCCTCCTGACCTTGTTCTCTTCCTTTGTAGCTCTAATCTCAGCAGAGTTTAACATGAAAACCCATGGATCAGAGATCAGGCTTCCAATCATAGCCTATCAATCCCTATCCCCAGCAGCAGCATCTTTCCCACCAGTACAATTACTAGAAACATAAGTAAACCCTCTTCCTTGCAGTTCACGAAAAGCAAACAAATAAAACAAATACTTGTACCTTTTTTTTCCAACAGGAACTTGGTCGTACCTCTCTAATCCTGTACTTGAAAAGCTGACACTTTGAATCTGACATTTTGAATCTAACTCCCCCCCATATTTATTCTTATCTAATGTCATCTTACTTAATTTAGCCTGATGTCTCTCAAGCAATGGCTTGGGAATCACTGATCAAGGATGATGTAGACCAGAGAGTGTCTACGGTCCCTTTCGACTCTTGGAGTCAATGACTTTGTGGAGGACTCTTAAAGCAGGGGCCAAGGAGGCCTGGACATATGTCACCAGTCTCAGTTTGGGTCTTGAAGGAAACCAGTAGCCTCCCAAAGGTTACTGTCAGTTCGGGGTAAGCTTTGGGAGAAGACAACCATGGGAGTCAGGCAGGAAATTCAGAGTCCTACCATAGCAACTGACAATGACTGGGAAAAGTGCTGCCTGGAGATTTGAGGGGGCAGGAATTGTTTTGGGTCTCTCCATTTTATGACCCCCATGTTGTAGCCCTGGTAGCTCAGATTCTAGCTTGACTTCAGCTTTTTTCTCTTCTCTCTCTCTCTATCTCTCTCTGTCTCTGTTTCTCTGTCTCTCTCTCTCTGTCTCTCTCTTTGTCTCTGTCTCTCTGTCTCTGTCTCTGTCTCTCTGCCTCTCTCTCTGTCTCTGTCTCTCTGCCTTTCTCTCTGTCTCTGTCTCTCTCTGTCTCTGTCAGTCTCTCTGTCTCTGTCTCTCTGTCTGTCTGTCTCTCTCCTTCCCTCCTCCTCTCATTTTTTCTTCTTATTTCATTTTTCTCTTTTCTTATAGTCTTTGGCTCATTTTATTGAAATGGAGATGGCAGAAGTCATCCCCACTCGCCTGCCTCCCCCCATTTCCTCATTCCACATGGCAGGGGAGGTTGATCTGGGACTTTAGACACTTCACTCATGAGGACCCAGGGGTCATCCAGAGGTTGCTAGAGCCAGAAGGGCTGGACTGGGATCTGAGCTTGTCATCGTTGAGACTTGGCAGGGGACAGAGCCTGGGATGGGTTAAGGTAGGAGGAAGGAGAATGCAGTAGACAGGAAGTGGAAGGTGTCCAAGGTCGCCCTGAGCTGCCGGCTATAAAGGAAAGTGCCAGCAGAAGGAGGGGGAGGGTGACATCTGGGACCCCCTCCATGGAATTAGTTGGGAGAGGTGGAGAACATCCTATGCTAAACATTTCATGACTCAACACCTTGGTCCCTGTTGCTTTTTTTGAACTTTAGAAATATTTCCCCATCCAAAACTGGTTTCCTTTTTGCTATAATAATAATAATGATAATAAGCATAATAAAGACTCTCTCTCCACATATACATATATTCATAACATACATATACACATACATATATTTTACACTTCCAAGATTCAACTTCGTCAGGCCCTGGAGACTAAGGAGCTATATTTACAAAAGACAAAAGAAAATGAAGAAGTAAGTTTGGAGGCCCTCAGAATCCCTCCTAAATATGTGACCCTAAATAACCGAAGGTCTCAAGACAAAAGAGCACAGAGCCAGAAGGCTTGTGAGTGAAGCCTTGGTGATGGGCTCCGTGTCCAAGGACCAGTTTCACTAAGTTTGGAGAGGTTCCTCACCAGGGTGGTCTCAGGGTGATGCATTTTTCAGCCACAATAAATCTGGGCCAAAAATCCAAAGCCAGCATCTTTCCCACAGCTCCAGACCTAGGATCACCCGTACACCACAAGGTGGAATCAGGTCAGATCTTCAATGGGGGCTTCTGAATAATAAATAGCCCTTCAAACGCTCTAATATTTCTGTTACTGAATTTGGCAGTTAGAAGGGACCCTAGCGACCATTCAGTGCAGCCCATACATGAAAGGGATATCCATAAGAACACATTCAACAAAGAGCTGTCTACTCTCAGCTTGGATATCCCCAGAATCAATTCATCCATCAATCAATTACAAAACATTTAATAAGTACCTACTATATACCATGGGGTCTTCTAGATTCTGGTGATGCAAAGATAAAAAGCAAACCAGTCTCTGCCCACAAGGAACTGACATTCTATCAAAGGAAATAATATATACATAGATAAATATATGGAAAATATATATGAGATAAAACCCTTCAGAAATCCGACTCGGGTTTCAGTGTCCAGTCTTACAGAGGTACTCAGAAGCTGTTACCAATGGAGCTCATTCGGGTTCAGGCCACTAGAATTGCAGAAGACCCAGAAGCCTTCAAGCCACCTAAAATGGACCTTCCAGTGATAGAAGGAAAGAAACAACCTCCACGAACCCATAACATCAAACCAAGAGACATGAATGTGTTGACTCCTACAGGGTTCTAGAGCTCCCTTTTCATATGAGCAAATTTGGTTTCCCTGGTGAACCCACTGTTATGTAGAGAGTATCTTAGACTTTTCTTTCCTCCCACCTTGTACTTGACATAGGAAAGATGTCATCCATTTACAATTCTGCAGAGGATGATATTCCTGGGGAGGTAGTGATTGCTTCTTTAAATATTTGTGTAAAGCTTGAATCTTTCTAATGCAGGAAGACCTATTCTGTAATGTCCCAAAATTGGTCTGAATGACTTCTCAAAGTACAGTTGACTACAGCCAATTACTGATCTATAGAACTAGATTGAAGGGGGCAAGGGAAACAATTAAAATCTAGTAGACTTTGTTCTGCATATTTTATTAAAGATAAATTGTTTGGTGCTTCTTTTCTTTGATAAAGGACATTCCTGTTTTCCATCTTAAAAAAAAAGAGTTTACATTCTGTGGGAGAGGGCAGAAAAGGCATGTCAATAAGTAAGTAAATGAACGGTACATATCAATTAATACAAATGAATTTCAAGAAGGAGAGGATACTAATAACTAGAAGGATTAGGAAGGGTCTTGTTAGGAGTCAGCCCCTGACCCGTGCTGGGAGATAAAATGTTGTTTACAGAGAAGAGTATATGAAAAAAGTAATGTGGAATAAAATTGGACACATAGACAAGAGCTTAATTCAGAAGAGTTTCATGACAGAATGAGGAATTTATTTTTCATTGTATGGGTGAATAGGGAGCCGTTGAAGATTTTGAATTTGGGAGGGACAGTCAGATATGAGTTTTGAGAACATCAGCTTAGTGCCTCCATGGAGGATTAAAGAGAGGGAAGAGATGGGGGCCTGGGAGACCAAGGATGAGTCTTGCAATAGTACAGTGTAGATGGTAAGAGCCTAAACCAGGATAGGGGCTATATGAATAGAGAAAGGGTACTATGAAAGAGAATGACAAGATTCAGCAACTTAGATTAAATATAGGTATTGAGATATTGTGAAAAATGAGGGAAAACTCCCGTATCACAAACCTGGGTGACTGGAAAGGTGGTGGTGCCATTAATAGAAATGGGGAAGATTGGAGAAGGGATGGGTTTGGAGAAAGGAAGGAAAGAAATAAACTCTGTGTGTTATGGTCCAGGCACTAACCCTACTTTACAGATATTATCCCATTTGATCCTTACAACAACCCTAGAAAGTAGATGTTATTATTGTACTCATTTCAGAGTTGAGGAAACTGAAGCCAACTGACCTAGGATCACACACTGAGTGTTTGAACTCGGGTCTTCCTGACTCCAGGTCCAGTACTCCACTTTACCACCATCTGCCTCCTAGGGAAATATAATGAGTTCTGATTTGGAAATGGTCTGAGGTGCCTATCCCAGTACAGATGTTCAGTAGACAGTTGTATAAGACTGAGTTCAGAAGTGAGATTAGGACTAAATTTACAGAGTTGGGAAACATCTGGATGATAATTGAATCCACGAGAGAAGATGAGATCATCAAGGCAGAGAGTACACAGAGAAAAGATAAGAAAGCCCAGGATAGAACCTTGGGGTTGCCCATCCATAGTGGGCAGGAGCAGAGCAAAGGAGGCTGAGTAGGACCAGTCAAACAGACAAGAGGAGAGTGGTCTCAAGGGGGAATGTTATGGAAGCCAAGGGAGGTGAGTGTTCACTCCACAAGGAAGGAATGGTTCATGGTGTCAAAAGCTGCAGAGAGCTCAGGAAGGACAAGGACCGATGAAAGATTTATCATTTAAGAGACCATTAGTAACCTTGGAGGGAATAGTTTCCATTAAATGGGTAGGGGGGGGGAGGAACAAGCCAGATGGCAATGGTTTTGGACCCTACACTTCTGTGAATGCATCTGTCAGGGGATGTGTCTGCTCCTTCTCTGGAGACAACATGTAGAAACTTGTGCATTAGCACAGCAACTTTCGGGGCATACACTGTGGATGGAAGATGGACATCTCAGGCTAGGGATAAGACATGGGTTTCGAGAGAGAAGAGAAAGGAAGACAGTAACAGGGGCATGCCAGGACCAACACTTGCAGGAGAAGGGGGGATAGGAGACAGTTCTCACACCATGGCTCCCAAGAGGAAGAAATAGGGTGTTTGCAATACTTCAGCATTTCTGCCTCAAAAGGCAGTGCCCTTCAGGCATGACAATTTCAGCAATCATTTGTTGTATGCCTCTCCCACTTTTTCCATTCCTTAGCCAGCAAAACCATATTGAAAAGCAGCCCAGGCAACAAAGATGTTCAGACTTTCATTTCAGGAAGCTTGGAAGGTGGTAGTATGGTAAAGAAAAAAATGGCAAGATTTAATTGGAGTCTGCAACACCTGAGTTTAAATCCTGACTCAGACACTTTTGGAGTGAGAAATAGTCAATATGGGGCCACGCTAGGGGGCCCTGGTGTTAATCGATCTGTGATAGGATTGACATTGTTTGTCTAACCATGGTGTCCTTGTAGATGACTCCCAAATGTACATATCCAGCTCTGGTCTCTCTCCTGAACTCCAGCCCCTCATCACCAGTTGCCTATCAGACACCTGGATCTGTAAGTCCCATAGACATCAACAACTCAGCACGTCAGAAATAGAACTCATTATCTGCCTTCCCAATCCCACCCCTCTTTTGAACTCTCTTGTTTCTGTTGAAGGTAACATCATCCTCCAGGCACCCAGTTTTCCAACCTCAGAGTCATGCTTTAGACTTCACTTTTCTTCATACACACACAAATACATGTACATGCATGCACATGTACATCCATTCTACCTCTAACATGGCTTTCCCATGAGTTCCTTTCTTTCACTCCTATCACAACCATCTTAGCTCAGGCTCTCATCACCTCTCCCCTGAACTATTCTAATGGCCTTTTAACTGGTCTCCTTGCGTCCTGCCTCTGTCTTTTCCAACCCATCTTAGGCATAGCTTCCAAGGTGATATTCCTAAAGCAGAGGTGTGATATGGCTACCCCCTATTTAAGAAATCCCCATTGTTCCCTGTTACCTCTAGGATAAAATGCCAATTCTTCTGCTTGGCCAGCAAAGTCCTTCAAAATCTGGCTCCAACCTGTCTTTGCAGACTGATTTCTCATTACCCTCCTTCTCACATTATATGTTCCAGGTGACCTGGACCATTGGCATTTCCCCCATCTATGGCATCCCACCCCCCAACCCTACACCTTTTTACAATTTGTCTTCTGTGCCTAGGATGCTCTCACTCCTAACCTCTACCTCCTGGAATCCCTAGTTTCCTTCAAGGTGTAACTCCGGTGCTAAGTTGTCAATGCTCCCCTTCTTAATTACTATCGAGTTCTGTGTGTTTCACATGTGTTTATCTCTGTAAATGTTGTTTCCTCCCAACAGAGGGCAGGGACTAGGCCATTTTTTGTCTTTGTATCTCCAATGCTTGACCTTCCCCAGTACCTGATGCGTAGTAGGTGCTTAACAGAAATCCTTGCTGAATTGAATTGTCGGGAATCTCTCATACTGTATTTGTACTACTTTTTTTTTCTTTTTTAACCAGTTCTAAGATTAAAGTGACATTTCAATTTTGTCTCAGACCCATTTTCCTAGTCTGGCACCATATTTTTGTTTTGTTTTGTTTTTGTTTTTAGTGTGTTGACCCAGGCATAGTAGAAAACATTTTGAACTGGGAGTCTGAAGACCTAGATTTGAACCCTATCTGTGTGATCTGGGTCAAGTCAAGGGACCCTTCTGGTTCTCATTTTCCTCATCTGTCAAATGAGGAGTTGGCCTAACGATCTCCAAGGTCCCTTCTTACTGTAAATCTTATTATGCAAGTCTGTCATCCAATATGAGAGATTTCCTTCCAGCTTTTTATCATCCACAAATTAGATAAGCATGTTGTCCATGCCTTCATCCAAGTCACTGACAAAGCTGCGAAGAGGACAAGGCCAAGGGTGTTTCACTACCAGGACTTCCTCTAGACAGCCGTGGATTGTCTAATCAACACTCTTTGATGCTAGGTTGTTCAGGAAGCTGAATCCAGCTAATTCGGCTGCCCTCTCACCTAGATTTCTCCATCTTGTCGAGAAACATCTCATCAACACTTTGTCAAGTGCCTTGTTGAAACTGAATTGCCCTGTAGGGTAGTTCCTTGGGCTACTAGTGATTATCGATTGCTCAGGGTCCCCCAAAGACACTGAGGCTTGTCAGAAGTGAAGGATCTTGCCGAGGGTCGCATAGTTAGTAAGTGTCTGAGGCAAGATTTGAACTCAGATCCTCCTGGCATCTACATTGGGCTACCTAGCTGCCCCACTCTAGGGGCTAGAGAGTCTCCCATGTCTGGTTCTGATCCTAGCATTGGCTCATTTGTGGCCCACCCCACCATTGTTTACTCTGGGAAAATCTACACATAGGTATTAGGTATAACTCTTGTCTAAAGGGTCTCCAAATATCAGTAAAGGTAGTCCTGTACAAGTGCTCAAGGAAACAATATTATTGGGTATGGGTTAGCCTTCATTTCATCCCCCAGAAAATGTAGAACTGAATGAGGAGTGCAAAGCTCATTTCCTGCCTGCTTCTGGTGAGCCACCTATGCAATGTACACCTGGACTTGTGTGTGTGTGTTTTAGCATTTGTTTCGTGTGTAAGAACTAAATAAATACCTGTCCTCTACCTGATTCATATTGTACACTGCATACCTTTCCACTCCCCAATCTAGGGGGGGACCCTGGACTTGAGCCAAAACGGAAGCTGAAAGTAATGTCCAGGTATAATAGGAAACTCAAGAATGGAACTCTAAAGACAGAAATGGGAGTTATTCTGATGAGGAAGAGAAATAGCTGCTGTCTGAAGATATCCGTGTGGATGAAGAGAGAGCTCACCAAACAACCTGGCTGTTACAAAACACACAAGGACAGGAAATGGAAGCCAGATTGGACACCAAAGGGTGAATCCGAAAGTGCATTAGAGTATTGTGCCCATGTCAGGTTCGCTAACACCCATGGTGAGCCAAGGCTGGTAGGAGCTTGGGACCATAAAAAGTTGGTTTTGGTCTTGGGGTTTCCTTTTTCTTTCCTTTGTGGGAGTACTTGAGAGGGAAGCGGCAGAGATAAAAGAGAGGACAGATAGGGCCGGGGCTTCAGGTGAGTGGGATGATGAGGGAGAAGTCAGAGCTGGTTTTTTTTCAATTACTTTGCCTTTTTTTCTCTGCTAAGGAGAGCATCCTCTGAGTGGGAGGGACAGAGTAAAGGAGATTTGCAGTGAACTGATGGCCAAGAGAAGCTGGGTGAGGAGGAGATCCCCTGTGCCCTGCTGATGAATTCATTCCTCCTGGGACAGATGGGCTGAATCCTTGACTACTGAAGGAATTGTCAGGCAGGATTTCTGGGCCACTATCAGTGATGTCTGAAAGTCTACGAAGATCGAGAAAGGTGCTACATGTAGGGCTGGTGAAAATGGCAAGCATCCCAACTTTCCAGAAGGATAGAGGTCCCTCTGGTCTACACAGAGAGGCAGCTAGGTGGTGCAGGAGATGCAATCCTAGACTGGGAATCAGGAAGATCTCAGTGCAAATTCTGCCTCAGACACTTACTTAGCTGTGTGACCCTGGGCAAGTCAGTCAATACACATTTATTAAGTACCTACTGTATGCTAGCTCTGTGCCAAGTGCTAGGGATGCAAAAAAGGGTAAAAACAGTCCCCATTCTCAAGGAACTCACAGTTTAATGGGAGATGCCATGCCAACAACCATGTACAAACCAGGTGCATACAGACTGGGTGGAAGATTCCTCAGATGGAGGGCACTGGAGGAAGGGAAGAGAAAAGGAGGGACTGGAAAAGCCTCCCACAGAGGGTGGGGTAAGAGATACGCTGACTGTGACGCAGTAATAGTCTTGTCAGGCCAAAGAGGACCGGGCAGGGCCCCAGTGAGACGGGGAATCACAAGCTTTGGCTTCAGAAGAGACCAGAGAGGTCACTGAGCCCAACCCTGCTGTTTTCCTGGGGAGGAAACCTGGGCTCCTGGAAGGCCCTGAACAGGGCCAAATTTCCTCCCCTATAAAACGAGATGGTTGAGTTAAGTGGCCTCTAGGATTCGTTTCAGAGCCATTCCATGTAGAAAAATAACAGCAAAGATAATAGCTTTCGACATCTAAACAACGCTTGAAGGTTTGCAAAGCATCTTATGTACTTTGTCTGGTCCAAGGCAGAAGGGCACACTGCAAAGTGCCTGGGCTCCGGAGTTGGGTCGGGCTGAGCATTCACAGGCTCCTGCTCTGACCCGGCTGCTTATGGCCGGTGTGTTCTGGGCTCAACCTCCTTGGCCTCATTTCCTTTTCTGTAAGAATGAGGCGGTCGGCCCCAGCAGATCCCCGGCCTCTCCTGGCTCTCCATCTCAGCTGCCTTCTTACTTGTTGGATGCTGTACGAGACTCCTCCCTCTCCAGGCCTCAGTTTTTGTCATCCATAGCTAGGCAGTTGGACTAGGTGACCTGCCGTGGCCCCCAGCTCTGGATCTGTGAGCCTGTGGCATTCCCAGTGACTGTGGGGTGGGAGCCTTTCTTCATCTAGCCTGGCAGGTAAGGAAAGGGGGCTCAGAGAGCTCTGGTGGGTCCACTGAGGCAGGATGCCTCAGCCCTCTGACCTCCAGCGTGCTTGGCCTCTCTTTTCTTTGCAGGCAGTAGGCTGCTATTGGGAGGCTGGTCTCCCCTTCTGGAAGCAGAAGGAATGCTGGAATGTCGGGGCAGCTTCCCCCTTCTCCCTGCTTACTAACTCAGTCACAGAAGCTCTGTCAGGACTCACCACAAAGCGTGGAGATCTAATCTGGGGGGGGCGGGATGTATGGGGGAGGGGTCTGCCAGGAGGAGGAAATTAATAGATTCCAAATGTGGTTGATTCCAGTGACATTCCTTCCCACCCCCTCCAATGCTGTGCAATGGGCTGGGCTCCAAAGGCAGGAAAGCCTTTGGTCTGGGTGGTCAGGTTCACCCCCAAGTCCTGGTCAAATGATTCCCCGCCTCAGCTCAGTGGGGGCCCTTGGGCGGCCTGGAGGCCCCTGGTGTTCTGGCTGACAGGTGGGAACCGGGCCATTTGGAATGCTTTGGCTGGAGCTGGGTCCCGAAGGGGGATGAGGGGAGGCCTCTCTTGGCCCCAAGCTCTGGCTGAGGAAGGAGGAGAAAGCTCCTGGGCCTCCCTTGGCCAGAAGCCCTTTTCTCTCGCCATCCCTCCCCCTGCAGCCTCAGCTCCCTTCAGCATTCCAGAAGCCACGAGCACCTACCGCCTCTTTCTGGGAGTCCTCCTGGCCAAGGGACTCCCACACTCTCCCTTATCCCTGCCTTGAATATGGTCTTCTCCCAGACCCGTAGGACTGTGGGCAGATTGGTCAACCTTTCTGGCACTCACATTCCTCATCTGTAAAATGGAAGGGTCAGCCTGGAAGGCCAATTTCATAAATATAAAACTGTACACAAAATAAATCAAAGTAATTGCTGGGATACAGGGGAAGGCTCTACCAACTGGGAGTCCTACTCTCACGTGCCATTCTAAGGACAGAGCTCGCTCCCCAATCTTTCTCCAACCTTATATAGAAAAGAGGTAAATCTTAAAATCTTAGTAATTATGTTGAATGAATGGGGAGACCAGAGGTGATGGAACCCTAAGTAATTCATGCCCAGTCTGCTGAGGGAGACATGGCGCCTGCCCTTGGGTAGATGCTGGTCTCACATTACGGGTAGGCAGAGTCCCACCTAGCCCAGTCCCTTGGGGCATCCTGTCTTGGAGCTTTCCGTGCTCCATGTGTGGGAGCTCTGAATTGTCAGCCAGACTGGTAGCGCTTGAGGGCAGTGCCTGGATCGGGCTCCTGTCTCTCCCATATGGACACATGTTTGGCTCCCTTACGACTTGTTGATGAGTTGGTTGACGGCTTGAGGAAAGGATAATTTAGGAGGGGTGAGGGGTTGAGATGGAGTGGGGGGGGGGAAGTTTTGAGGTGGAAAGGCATAATCTTTTAGCCCAGAGAAATGCATGTAGGATCATAAGCACAGAGCTAGGAGAGACCTTGGAGGCCAGGAGCCCAACTCCCCAAGTTTAGGCACTAAAAGGCCCATGGAGAATGCTGCGCTCAGAGTCAAGAGGGCCAAGTTCAAATCCAGCCTCAGATGTTTACGGGGTGACCTTGGGCAAGTCACTTAAAAAAAAAGAAAAAGAAGGAAACACTGTTTGCCACAGTTTCTTCAAAGGTAAAAACAGGAATGATAATAATAGCCCCTACCTCCCAGGTTTGTTGTGAAGGACAAATCAGTTAATATTGGTAAAGAGTCCTTAGAACAGCACTGGGAACATAGTAGGTGCCTCCTAGGTTTGCTGAGGTTGGTTTTTTAACATGGGAACAAAGTCATAGGATGGGGAAAGGATTTGCCCAAGATCGCCCATTCCAATAACGGTCATGTGCCGGGGATCCAGGGGTCTGTGCTGCCCCACGCTGCCTCCTGGCCCCTCCACACTTCACCCTGCAGGCCGCCCTGTGGGCAGGACTGGAAGGGTCTCTACCTCCATGCTGTGACCGGGTCCTGCCGCCTCCCCCAGAGGCTGGGTGTTGCCAGCATACCTGGGAGCTGACTGTTCTTAGGATTGAAAGTGCTGCCTTCCACCCCATGGAAAAACTGCTCTTGGTGGGGCCAAGGACCCTGAGTCCAGGGGCAGTCTGGGGACAGAGCCTCCTGGCGCCATCCAAACCTTCCCCTGCAGCTCCGCCCAGAACTGGAGATCATCCACGCTGAGCCTTAGGGTTTGGCTCGGGATCCTGGAGCTTTCCTGCTTTCCGGCCTTGAGAATGGCTCCCCCTCGTGCCCCCTCCCATCTTTTCCGTTCCCCCAAACTCTTTCAGGGTGCGTCCCGCCAAAGCTGGGCCTGGGAGTGTGGGATGGATGCGAGGGGCCTAGCCCGGGCCCAGACCCAGCTTTTCAACGCTCGCCTACCTCCATGTCTGAAAAATGAACATTTTGGGGCCTTAGAGTTGGCTGCAGAAGCCCTCACCCTCTGCCAGCCTCCCTCTAGGCCACCCCTGAAGAGGATGACGAGCCCACAGTCCCAGAGCTGGGGAAAAGAAATGAGGGAGGAAATTAACTCAGGCCACCGTCACACTGGATTCTGTGGATTCTGGGGGCCACTCCTCTAGAGGCTTCCTGGGGTCCTTGGAATTTGGGGTCATCATGCTTAGTGACAGGGAGACAAAGGTCAACGTGGGGAACATCGGGGCACCGCGGTCCATAAAGCATCATTCTCATCTTCTCCCTAGCAAGTGCTGAGCCCTGGCCCAGGCAATGGAGAGAGAGACAGAGGAGATGAAGCCACTGTCTTTGGAGGGACTCTGCTCTGCTGGGGGAGACACAGGCCCTGCCCTCAGGGAGCCCCTGGTGTGCAGGAGCAGACGGAGCACCCCATGCTTCTGTTTTGTGAATCCTGGGCTTTGTCTGGGCTTGGCCATTGGACCACCCACAAAGAATCATCTAGGGGAGGTCAGCCATAGCACCAGTCATCAGAATGGAGATGATAGGGGGGGGGGGGGAATCTCACTTCTTTTCTATT
>CM053581.1:19257951-19278058 GCA_028627135.1 Pseudochirops cupreus
AGAGAGAGAGAGAGAGAGAGAGAGAGAGAGAGAGAGAGAGAGAGAAGGAGAGAGAGAAAAAGAGAGAGAAAGAGAGAGAGAGAAAGAAAGAGAGAGAGAGGAGGAGGAGGAGGAGAAGAAGAAGGAAGAGGAGGAGGAGGAGGAGGAGGAGGAGGAGGAGAGAGAGAGAGAGAGAGAGAGAGAGAGAGAGAGAGAGAGAGAGAGGGAGAGAGAGAGAGAGATTCCCTACAGAGATAACTGGGCATCCCCAGCCCTGGGCGGGACTCCTGTCCCTGTATCTCCGGATCTCCAGGGCTCAGGGTCACCGAAGATGGAAATCTTTTATTAAGCATTTGATCCTCTATCCCTGGCTGGGGCCAGGCAGGATAAATAAGTGCTGGCAGCCAGGACTCAGCAGCCTGAGTCCTTCCTTCCCCCCACCCCCACTCCCCCCACTGCCCTTGTCCAAGATCCACAGACCATCCGGGTTTGCCCAGGCAAAAGAATTTTAATAAAAACAAGTAATTCGGAAGGGCTGTTGGCGGCTCCCGGGCCGACTGGGGCTCAGGATGGGGCTAGGGGGAAAGGGATGGAGTCCAGGGCTCTAAGTGGTGTTGACTCAGGGCACAAGGCCCCCATCTGGGGCTGAGAGGGTCCCTCTGAAGGATGGGGAGATCCTCCAAGAGCAATAGATCAGGCAAAGTGAGATTTTTTTTGCCCTTCTCCTTCTAATTCAGTGTCTCAGAGCTGGGCTGTAAGGAAGCTGCAGGTGCAGTCAGGTGGGGCTGCTTCTAAACATCCCAGCTTAGGGCTGTTTGCTTGTTGGCAATAAAGGGATGGGTGGTGCCTAGAGTAGTCCCCCGTCTGAGAATGGAGATGCAGGCCCTGCCCTCAGGGAGCCCTAGGTCTGAAGCGGAGACCCAAGCCCTGTTCTCAGGGAGCCTCCTATGTGTAAGAGGGAGACACAGGCTCCTGCCCTCAGTCCCTGCTCTGGAATTCCTAGTAGACTGAAAGGCCAGTAAGAGCCAACAGCATAACATGGTGGCCAAAGGAGCTTGTGTGAACCTAGACATCATTCCCAGAGGCCTAACATCCTGAATGCAAGGCAGCCTACCCACTGCCTCTCCCTGGTCAGGCCATATCTGAAGTATTGCCTAGGATTCTGGGGCCCCCATTTTAAGAAGACCATTTCTTTTGTTTTGTTTTTTGCTTTTTGGAGAGGGAAAGGTAGGGCAACTGGGGTTAAGTCAAGGTCACACAGCTAGTTTTGTGTTAAGTATCTGAGGCTGGATTTGAACTCAGGTCCTCCTGACTCCAGGGCCAGTGCTCTATTCACTGTGCCACCTAACTGCCTCTAGAAGGCCATTTCTAAGCTAGAGAGTGCGCAGAGGAGGGCTCTGAGGATGAGGAAGACATCATGACATATGAGGACACATCCTGTTTCATTCTCCCCATCATCTCCTCTTCATGTTGCAGGCATTTCCTGTCATTGTCTTCCCTGATAGAGTGGGAGCTCCCTGAGGAATGGACTCTTTCTCTTTCACCTGTGAATCCCCAGTACCTAGGCCAATGCTTGGCGCATAGTAGGCACTTTATCCATGTCGTTATTGGATTGATCCAAGACCATTTGTCAGTCGGACTGGGCTGAGGTGTGGGTTCTTTCTCTTTCAGGTGTAGGTTAGACCAAGCAGCTCCTGAGCTCCCTTCCAGCGTGGAGATTCTGTGAGGTGGTCACTCGCACCATCTCTCTAGGCACCCCATCCCACTCCCTTTGTTAGAACTGAGCCCAAGATGGAGATGACATCGTGTTCCCTATAACTTCCAGTCTCTGGGGCCAAGCAGAACCGGCCTGATGCCTCTTCTACAGGACAGCTGCCATGCTCCCTCCACACCCTTCTCCAGCCTCCCTTTCTCTAGGAAAATCCTTAACTCCTTCCACCAATCCTCCCATGAGGTGAAGTCAAGGCTCTTCACCAACCCAGATAGCATCCTCCTTCCTAAAATGTGAGGCCCACAACAGAACCTCTTAACTTGGCTTCCATAGGATGTATGTCCTCTGGGCTGAACCGATTGACACCAGCTGGTCCCAATGAGCAGGTCACAGTAGCCCTGCTTCCAGGATTCCTCCACATCCCAGCTCATGAGTCGATGAATCATCGACTCATAGGGAGGGCCAGCCAGAGGTCACCCTACAGTGGAACAACCCCACAGGCATCATTTCTTCACAGAAAGGGCAGTTCAGCTGGAAAACCAATGGTTAAGTCCAAACAGAAGAAAATCCTTGGTCTGACATCTTTTTTGCTCAACTTAAGAACTGAGAAATAAGAAAGCAGCTCAGAGGCCATCTGAACTCAACCCCTAGACAAAGAATGAATGCTGTGTTAGGATCTTGGCATCATAGATGGGGCCTTATTTATCCAACCTTATTTTCTAGGTGAGGAAACTAAGTCCCAGAGAGTGGAAGGTCCTACAGGTAGCAAAGTGCAGAGCGAGGATTCAAACACATACTTTAAATCCCAGTTCCACAGCGATGCTTCTCTTTCATTTTTCTCTTTGGAGGCATTTGGGGTTAAGTGACTTGCCCAGGGTCACACAGCTAGTAAGTGTGCGAGGCTGTATTTGAACTTCCAACTCCAGGGCCATGTGTTCAATGCACTGTGCCACCCAGCTGTCCCTGTGACATATATTTTTGAGCCTCTTCTTGAATACCTCTGCTGATGAGGAAGTCACTACTCCAGAGGTCACCCATAGGACTTGTCTTTGGTTCTGTTAGAGATGTTTCTTTACATTACATTAAAATCTACCTGCTTATAATTTCCATCCCTCGTTCCTGGCTTGGCCCTCTGTGTTTCCTCTTCTACCTGACACAGAGGAGGAGATGCTTTGCTCTGCTCTCATGGAAACACATGGAAAGACAGGACAAGAGGCCCTGGAGGCCAGGGGCTACTTTTGTCTTTCTTTGCATATCTAGCACCTAGCATAGTGCCCCGCATGCAGTGGGTGCTTAATAAATGTTTGTTGATTAAATCACAGACAAGGCTAAGGATGATTACAAAATGAAAAAAAAAATTGCTCTTTCATTTTTCACAAGGTGAAGGAAGTGATGGCTGGCCCCAGGCTGTGATTCCTCACTCAGGGAAGCATCCCGGACAACTCCTTCCAGGGAGATGCCTCTCTCTGGTACTCCCTCCGATTTGGGCCTCTCTGTCAACGGAGTCACTTCCTTTGACACCACCCTGGGACGCAGGAGCATTTCTCAAAGACGCTGGACAATCCTTCCTAGAATCTGTTTCTGTCCCCTCCCCTTCTCCGATCCCCACCCTGGCCAAGCCCTTCCCTGAGGCAGGTGACTGTCCCCCACTCCCTCCATGCTTCTTGGCCCCCCTAACTTGCTTCAGAGTTCATCCAGCAAGTCTGGGATTTGGCTCTGAAGCCACACAGCGGGTGGGAACTGAGTGTGGCTAATTGATTTCAACCCGCTCAAGACTGGAGAACATGTGTCAGTCTGAGAAGCATCACTTCCAACCCCACCACGTGGTGGGATTGCTCAAGCTAACCTCCTCCCAGCTGCCCCCTCCTCTTCCAACAATGCCTTTCTCTGCTTCCCCACTGGTGACTCAGTGAGGAGGCCTAGAGGGGCAACCAGACAGAGTCCAGGAGTGAACCGATCTTCCTGGGGGATATTGGAGATGGGGGCAGAGGTGTGGGCCCATCCTGGGAGGCCTGGCTACAGGGCTTAGTCCCTTCCCTTTTTGGGACAAGGTCTTCTGAGCCAGGGTCTTCTAATCCTCCTTTGGAGCACTGGGCTACTCGTGTTGAAGGTAAGATTTCTTCAAGAAACCCACCTACTCCGATACCCTCACTTCTGCAGTTAAGGAAACTATAATGAAGTGACCTGCCCCAAGCTTGTGCAGATATCACAGTAGAGGCTGGATTTGAACCCAGGTCCTTTGCTGTCTTTCCACTTCACCATAGGATTTATAGCTGGAAGGGACCCCAAAAAGCAACTTTTCTCCCGCTGCAGATGAGGAAATTGACATCCAAAGCTGTGTGTGTCAGGAGTGGCCCAGCTGGGATCTGGACCCCATTTCTTTTTAAAATGCATTGATGCCCTTTTCCCACATATCAGCAGTTTTCTGCAGCGTTCCTCCCTCTGCCCCTTCCAGACAGCAGTCCCATGTAACAAACAATATTTCTTTAAGACTCTGAAGGAAAAGAAATCAGCATTAATTGATTGATGCGTTGAACAATCCTGAGCATATGTGCAGTGTCCTGGGCCCCTATCTTCAGACTCCGAATTCTAGGACTTTGAGCCTGTGTTGGGTTGGAGAAGTTGGGATTATAGGGTGAGGACTGGAAAGGACCTGAGAGTCAATGAGTCCAGGCTACTCTTTTTAATAAGAAAACCAAGAGAGATTCAACAATTGTTCAAGTCCACACAATGACAAAGTGCCTGAGGCAGGATTTGAACTAGGCTCTTCCCAGTCTAACCTCTTATCCACTTTACCGAGGTCGGAGGGAAAGGACCACCCTGCCCAGCTCATTCCTTGAGCAACTTCTCTGGAAGAAGGGGCCCCATGACCAGCATGACACTCGACACTGAGCAGAGTCAAAGCAGATGGATGTAAGGATTTCAAGTTAAGTGCCAGGCACTGGGGGTGTAAAGAAAGGTCGAAATGGTCCCTGCTCACAGGGGGAGCACAGTCTAATGTAGCAAAACAGCATGTAAACAAGCCTGTGTATACAAGATGTATACATATACCCATATACATGCATGTGTATGTGTGTATGCACACACACACCCCTCTCTGTATATATACGCACCTTTATACATACATACACATATACACACCTATGCCTATATGTCAGCTAGGCAGAGTAGTGAACAGAGCACCGGGTCTGGAGTCAGAAAGACTCATCTTTCAGTTTAAATCCGGCCTCAGACACTTACTAACTGTGTGACCTTGGGCAAGTCCCTTACCCTGTTTGCCTCAGTTTTCTCATCTGTAAAATGACCTGGAGAAGGAAATGGCAACAGCAAATGGGGTAGAAGAGTCGGACACAATTGAAAATGATTGAACAACAACAACAAAATGTAGATATACATGTATGTGTATGCATGCGTGTATGCACATGATACATACATACGTGCACATACACACGCATGCATGTATCTCATACACACACACAATGGAAGGCGATCTCAGAGAGCGAAGGCAGCACTAGCAGCTCCTGGAATCACATGTGTAAGGCACGGATTAATGATGAAGGGGATAGTTGGTGGAACAGTGGATACATCACCGGATTTGGCATCAAAGGCCGTGGTTTGGATGAAGGAGCTGGACTCAGTGACCTCCTAGCCCTCTTTTAGCCCTAAATGAAGAATCTATGAAATGAAAGGGCGGCACGGCTGTTGGCAGTGCTGACTACCCACAGGCCTCCACTTCTTTCTGCTAATGCCAGACTTAGCACTGAGGCTACAAATCTAGACAATTGGCTCATGTGAGTATCACAGAGGGTGTGAGCTCCCTGAGGGCACCTTTGGGTGCTGCGTCTGTGGAGGCCCAACGCAGAGCAGTCGGTAAAGAAAAGAATTGGGAGGATATAGGACACCAGGCATGTAATTCCCTTTCTCTCAGGGGAGCCCAAGGGTCTCAGAAGGTTTGGAAAATGGGTGAGAAGAGGAATGGACCTGGAGGAGGGGTAGCTTGCAGACCTACAAGGAACTTAATATTTTATTTTATTTATTTTTAGTTTACATCATTCATTTCCATGAGATTTTCCTACAAGGAACTTTAAAGGAAAGGTCCTGAGGCTTCATGTGACTTGCTTAAGGCCGCCAGGAGGTAAAGAGCAGAATTGGGAAACCTTGGAATCCATTGATGGAATTGGGGAGGAGGCCAGGAGATTGGGGATAGAGAGACCAGTGGGGAGACTGTTGTGGGAAACTAGGCTTGCAGGTCCAATGGTGGAGGAAGCTTGGTTAGGTTTGAGGCCTGAGAGGCGTGAGGGTAGGGGAAGGGGAGCTGACCCAGCCCTGGGGGGCTTGACACCCAAACAAGGTTTGCAGGACAGTCCTCTCTAGGGGATGGTCAGCACCCTGAGGGTCCTGCTGTCCAGCTTCCACCCTTCTCCTGGCTCCTTGCAGCCCCGTGGCCATATCAGTTTAAAACCAGGACCCTGAGCAGACATCTTGGCATCATATTTCTGGGGCTGTTCTGAGACCAGACTGAAACGCTGAGGCCTCTGCTGGCTGGAAGGAGGTAGATGTTTGCAAGGCTCCTTAAGGCTTACAAGGCGGTCAATGTACAGTTCCTTCTTTGAACCCCATAGGGATTCTGTGAGACTGGCCCTGAAGAGGTTGGGACCTCCATTTTACAGATGAAGAGACTGCAGCTCAGAGAGTTGGGAGGACCCAGGATCCTACAGCCAGGAAGGATCAGGGGTGAGATTCAAACCCAACTCTTTACTGACTGACTCTAGCCCTCTTTTGCTCCACTCAAAGCAAGTGAATGGGAGAGAAGGGGAGAAAGGGTGTGGGCTATGGGAAAAGGGCTGGGGGCATAGAACAGGAAAAAGGGAGAAAGATCGGAGACAAAGAGTGAGGAGATCCCAGAGAAGGGGAGAAAGGAGGCCGTGGGAGGAGGGCAGCTCTCTGTCCCTTGGCTGGCCTGCCCTCCCCGTGGAAGCTGAGGAATACAAGCCCTGGTGTTTGAAATATTTGGGCAGACTCCACTGGGCTGCACAACCCATCTGGAAAAAACTTCAGTGGAGGAGGGGACCCCTGGGCCTTGCACCCCTCCCTCCCGCCACGAGGCAGCCACCGACCAGGATCAGTTATTTTCTGGGCTGCTGTCCAGCCCTATGCCTGTCCTCGGAAATAGATGATTAGGAGGGGACAGCATCTGTTCCAGGCACACATCACTGAAAATTCTAGGTCAGAGAGAATGGGAGAGGCTCCAGGCTCCCCTCCAATCTGGGGTACACATCCTCACTTTGGGGGCCCCCAGGTCTGACAGGGGCAGACAGGAGCCATGGGGTAGAAGGTGCGCAGGGCTTGGAATAGATGACCTAGATTCTGCTCTTCATCTAGAGGAACTAACTCACGGGGTGACATTGGCCAGACAATCTCTTTCTCTGAGTCTGACTTCTCTTTGGTAAAATGAGGGGATGGAGAGACGACTTTGGTTTCCCTCAAGCTCCAAGACTCTGTTATTCTGTGATGGTCTGGCTGGAGGGAGTCCTTACTCTGGTGGTGTTCCACCTCTTTATCAGCGGGGTGGGAGAAAGCAGATCTGGAATGCCCATGAGGTGTGCAGAGAGGTGAGAGAGGGCAGAACCCGACAGATCTCAAGGGGCTCAGCTATTGGGCTGAATCCAACAAGATGAAATGTAGTAAGAGCTAACATTTATCTAGAACCTACTGTGTTCTGGGCACTATGCCAAGCACTTTACAAATTGTCTTACTTGTTCATCACAACAACCCCATGGGGCAGGCTATCATCATCCTCATTTGACAGATGAGGAAACTGAGTTTGAGTTTGAGTGAATTGTCTAGTGCAGGGATGGGGAACTCACAGCCTCAAGGTCACATGGGACCCTCTAAATCCTCAAGTGTGGCCCTTTGACAAATCCCCCAAATCTTCTTAATAAAAGGATTAGCTCTGTGAAGTTTGGATTCAGTCAAAGGGCCACACTTGAGGACTTAGATGGTCACATGCATCCCAGAGGTTGTACGCTCCTCACCCCTGGTCTAGCATCAAAGAACTCAGGTGTATCTGAGGTTCAGGTCTTCCTGACTCCAAACCAAACACTTTTGTCTACTGTGTCTCCTAGCTGCCCCATATAATAGGGATAAATGTAAAGTCTTACTATTTGGTTCAAAAAACAACTTTCCAAGTATAAGATGGGGGAGGTGTGACTAGGTGGCAGTTCTTTCCATAAAGGGGGCGGTCACAGTTAGTAACCCATTAGTTCAATATGAGGCAACAGTGGCATATGGTAGCCAAAGGATGGAACACAAGCTCAGGCCACATCAAGAGAGGTGTGAATTCCATGAAAAAGGAGGTGGTAGTGTCAAGGTGCTTTGTCCCAGTCTCTGGGAACTTTGTACTCCTTACTGGTCACCATGTTTTAGGAAGGACATTGGCATGTTAGGCAACAAGGACGTGTATGTGAGGGGTATCTCAGTACCATACCATGTTACTATTGGTTAGAAGAATCTGAAGAAGAGAAGAAACAGTGAGAAAGCGGGGGGGCAGTATGTGAAGAGAATAAAATAAGTGTCTTTAATTAGGTGTTTGACAAATGGAAGAGGAATTAAATTTATTCTCTTTGGTCAAAGAGGAAAGAATTATGACGGACGAATGGAAGTCGCCAGCACAGATTTGAGCTCTTGAGGGAAATTTCCTAACCATCAGAGCTGTCTGACCTTGGAATGAGCTCCCTTGGAGGTGACAGATCCCTTCTCCTTGGGGGTCTTTGAGCAAGGACTGGATGGCCTCTTGTTGGGAATGTCCTATATGAGTCAGGCTTGCATCACATGCTTTTTGTGGTTCTTCCAAGCTCTGAGATTTTATGATATGGAAGATTCTTCATATTTTCAAGGCATCTACTACTTAATGAAGGGGAGAGAGGAAACAGTCTTTATACTTTGGAAGCCCATGATCTGACAAATGAATAAATGAGTGAATGAATGAATGAATGAATGAATGAAAAGGCCTTTATTTGCACTTAATATGTTAAATGGCACTGTGCTCAGTTTGGAGGATATTAACAGAAGAGATAATCTGTATCCTCAAGGACTTTACATTCTGATTGGGGCAGGGATAGTATACACAGGGCATGAGTGGTCACTGTAGGCTGTGATGGAGACATTGTCTCAAGAAAGTGATTTTCAATGCTGGTGAGTCCTATGGATTGGGAGAGAGAAAGGAGGGGATTTCTCAGATAGGGTATCAGAACTATAACGAGAGAGTTTTGCTCCTAGATTGTATAGCTCTTTCAGTGAAATAAAGAGGAAGGTATTAACCATAGCTCATCGTCTTGGAGCTACTGCTCTTAGCTAATCGTTCTAGGGGCTAAACTCTGTTGCTTCTGTGCTGTTCAATGTCTTTTAAGTACTGCCAGCACCCTCTAAAGTCTGGCATCCTGGGCCAAGGCTCTGGTCACCTCACCCTAGGTACAGGTCCCTGAAGCACAAAGAGTGGAATAAAGGGATGGATGTTGGGGTTTGGGAGTTGAGATTCAGAAAGTTGGAGGCGCTGGTTATCAGTAGCTAAAGGTCATATGCTAAGAGTCTGGAGATGGGAACGCGGTCTTTCCTGGAAAGTCTTTGAAGCTCCAGATGAGGACTTTGGATCAGACACATGGTACCCCACTGCCCTTGCCAATCCAAAGGGAGTTTCCATCTCTCATTTGCCCCCCACACCCGGCCCCAGTCTTGGGCCCCATGACTGGTGGGAAGGGAACAGTGGAAACTCCCTTTTCGGGAAGACTGAGGGGCACTGGCGGGGCGGAAAGAAATGTCGAGAAGCCGAGAAGCTCACGAAGTCCCACAATTTCTCACTCTCCCCCTGAATAACCCCTCCAGCCTTGCACCATCTCTAGCCAGGCACCAGGGCACCCTAGAAGGGAAATCATCTGCAGGTGATGAGTATTCCCATGGCCTCCACCCTTTAATCTCCTTCCCCCCTCCCCCGGACAGCATTCTCCTATCCCGTTGGGGATGACTGAAGGCTTGGCCGACAACAGCGTTGTGTAATCCGCTTGTCCAGATGTGGATGGGGTTCTGGTTTTCTGCATCCGCCTTTGGCATCATTTGAGTACTGTGCCCTGTTTTTCACCCTTGGCCCATCCTTTAATTAGATGTTTGCTCTCAGCGCAGTCATACCTTAGAGCCGAGGTATGCCTAAGGGTAGGTAAGGTAAAGAACAACCCAGGAAACAAAACTGGAGGTGTGGGTGGGGGGGGGGGGGAAGGTACAAGAGATGCCTTAAAAATTATGACTAACTAAATCATCACATATATTCTTAATGCCTGGAAATTCTCCCTGTGACCTCTAAGTATGGCTTTCATTAAAAGTCAAGTTACATATGTTAGAGCAAAGTTCCTGGAGGATGGCACCAATTTTAGGCCTCACCCAGGGTATATGAACACCTTGTCCCAGCCTTCAAATTGAAGAAGCTTTAAGACGGAGTGTCCTAAAAGCAGTTCCATCCATATGTGCTGTGTGATGTGGGGGAATTCAGTTATTCCCTCCAGGCCTCCATTTTCTCAGCATAAAGTGCATGTTTCAATGGGTGTAGACAAAAGGAAATGATAAAAAAGGATCAGAAAGGAGAGGGAGCAAACGTTTGTTAACTGGGAAAAAAAAATAAAATTTAAAATAAACCATAGAACCAGAGATGGGTCAGGGCAAGAGATTGGGAGAGGCCGTGTGTTGTGGCTAGAAGAGTATTGGGTAAATGGTCAGAAGCACCCCTTAATCTTGGTGAGCCTCAGTGTCCTCATCTGTAAAATGAGACAGATAATACGTGGGCCATCTCCCTGCTTCTCGTGAGGAAAGCGCTTTTTGTCAATTCCGCGGTGTGAATTGCTATTATATCATGGAAACAGGAATGTTTAATTCAGAGGAGGGAAGATTGAGGAATGACTTGAATCCCATTTCCAAATTAGCAAAGAGTCTACTTGAGGGAGTGATTCTTGGGAATCATGGGAAAGGCTGAATAAGAGGAGATTTGGCCTCCGTTTCCTCGTTGGTACAATGAGGTGCTTGGATTCCGTGGGCTGTTTGGCTTCTGCAGGCCCAGATTTCTTTGCAAAATTAAGGGATTAGATTTAATGGCTGCCTGGGCCACTCTGGGCTGTAGTTTCTTTGTAAGTAAAAAGTGGGAGGTGGGTTAGGTGACAGCTGAGGTCCCTTCAAGTCGTAATCTTTGGTGCCTTGACTTCTATGACCCCTCGAGGTTCTATTTCCAGGATCCCATGATTGGAGAACCTTGTGAGAACCTAAGAGAATCATCAGTGATCCAAGAAATTGCCTCTGCATGCCTCGGGTGCAGGAGACGCACCGTCAAGTCTATGTTGGTCGCGTGTTTTTCAGATAGGACCTGTCTCTTGGTAGGGAGGGAGCTGCCCTTTGGGGATTCTCAGTTGAACATGGTCACAATTTCCTTGGGTAACCGCTGTTTCTCATCAAACCTCAGCTGGCTATGACTGATGAAGGGCTGAATCTCCAAGCTGGACGGTACCACAGAGTCCAAGACAGTGTTCTCACTGGGAAGATGCAGGGCTAGGCCAAATGGTCTATGGAGTCTCTTCCAGACCTCCAGTGGAGCTTTCATTCCTACAGTGCAACTGCCACACCAGCGCTTTGCTCAACGCCCTTAGAGGAAAAAGAGCCATCCCCTTCTTGGATAGCCCATCCTGCTTGAGAATGGCCTCTAATGATTGGGAAGGTTTCTGAAGAGGTTGTACTAAGTGATTTCTGAGGGCCCTCCCAGCTCTGGAAACCTTAAAAGCCTTTGTGCACATGAAATTCCATTCAGACAACACTCTTCTTCCCCGACTCTGGTCCATCCACAATGGGGTATTTGAGAAGGAAATGGGGAAATTTTCCAAGAGGCACAAAGCTGTTTGAGCCACAAGGAGACAGAGCTAAAAATATGAGCCCCGGAGGCAGGGAAAGTTTCCCCAAATAGCCCAAGAGCCAAGGAAGACAGAGTGGGACTGGAGGTGATAGCGCAGCTTGGGGAGGGGGCGGGGGGAGAGAAGGGGGAAGAGACACAGGGACTGGGCTGGCCAGGGATTGATTTTCCCCAATGGAAATCAAATGTTTTTGTCCAGCTGGAGACTTTCCTGCTTCAGGTTAATCTGGAGGATGGGCCAGGAGGGAGGAGGACTAGTCTGAGTCAGGAACTGAGACTGACTGGGCCTTGGGTATCCCCCAGATCTGCCACCACTCTATAGTTGAAGATTGGTGCTTTCATAGACCTAGTTCTGGGAATTGGTCCTGCCAGGTCTTTGTGGTTGGTAGACAGGGTAGGATATTGCCCCTTACCCCCAGCAGGCTGAACTAATCCCCACGCAGCCAGGCATGGATCATGCCCAGATTCTTACTTAATTCTTCTCCTATCTCATCAAACCAATTCCTTTCAGTGATCTCAAGAAGCAAAGGGTTTAATTGGACTGAACCTCAAAAGAACCAGGTTATAATCCTGATTCTGACCCTATCTACTTGTGTGAATTGGGCAAGTCATTGGGTCTGAGCATCCTGAATTCTCAAAGGGAAAAGCGAATAACAAACACAATAGTAACAAGAATAATAATTGTGGCTACAGTGTCGGACCTGGGGTCAGGAAGATTTACTCAACTTTGGATCCGTGCTGGCTGCGTGAGCCTGGAAAATTCTCTTACACTATGTCTGCCTCAGTTTCCTCATCTGGATGAGGACAATGCCTCCCATTTGGGAGGATCAAATGAAGCAGTATTTGCAAAGCCCACTGCAAACCTTAAAGTGCTCTATAAATGCTAAGTGCTATGATGATGGTTACGATTATACGTCGAGAGCTTTGAAAACACTAAAAATGTCAAGAGATTGGGGGCTGTGACGGAATGGGAAGAAGGATTTGGAGTTTTGCAGATGCAAAAATAAAAGAGTCATCACCTTCAATGGGATGGGCACATGTCTTTTCCTGTCCTTTTGCTTTGAGGTCTTCCCGAGCGTCTATGAGAGATGGATTGCTGAGGGCTTGGGGATAAATTCTACATAAATTTGAGATAAAAGCCATAGAACCCTAGAAAAGTCCTTCTTTCTTAACAGCTCTTTGGACCTGGCCATCCGAGGGTTACTTCTGCCTTCTCTCAGTAAGATCTCACTGTGCTGAGACATTATGTGACCCTGGTACTTGACAGAGGTTCCACAAAATCAAAGCTTGTCTGTCAATCGGCAGCTTCAGATCAGCTTCCCTCCAGGATCCACTTTCGTCGGTCTCCCCTCGCATTCTTCCAGTGCCTGTGCAAAGATGGAGAGGTCATCCAGGCTCACCAATGCTTCCATGGAGTTCATGTCTCTGACTACCTTCTCCACAAGCTGTTGAAAAGCAGCTGTGGCCCCCAAGATGCCCGGAGGCACTTGTTCGAGCTGGTGACAGACAGCCTGCTGGACAGAGGAAAGCTGTCTCCTCTTTGTTTTCCTCTGTCATTGGAATGCAGACGCCTTCACTGTGGAAGTCCAGCACTGAAAATCCCTGGACTCCTGGCAAGCAACCCCAGGCATCCTGGACTCATGGCAAGGTCCACTGGTCCACTTTGGCCTTCTTGTCCAAAGTCCAGTCATTCACACACACACAGCTGAGTCTTTCCAATATTTTTCTGTACCATAATGCCAATGCCTATGGAAAGTCAGACCCAGTAATGTTACTGCAGCCTGGTTTCTGAGATCTTTCATTAAAGATGGGGCCTCTCTCAGAAACATCAGAAGTCTGGGCTGTACCTCTGCCATACCCCACCCTTGGGAGGAAAAATGCGTCCCTTGAGCTTTATGCTCAGTTAGTCTTCACATTTTTTTCAGGCACCAGAGTCGCCAAAGTCAGATTTCTTTGAGTCTTCTTCTGGGATGGAGAGATCAACGTTTTGAGAACTGTCCCAGTCATCCACTTGCCTCTGTCCACAGGCCTCACACAAGCTTCATGGATGACCAAAATGTTTGGGGTCTAAATCACAGATTGTAATAAGTTGCTAGTATCTTAAATAAGCTGAAGTTGGTCCCAGTTGCTGCTGACATACCCAAGACATTCTCTAGGTCTGGATGTATCAGAGGTGAGAGGCATCCACTCTCTGCTCAAAACGAACAACTTCCTTAAAGAACACCGGGGTCACTCTAATATGGCCAGTGGATTAGAGTCCCTGGTCATTCAATCCAATGTCCTTTCACAGACTGTGATGTGATTTTCTTTAAATGGCTTTCATGGTTTTATGGTATGTGTATGTGCGTGTGTGTGTGTGTGTGTGTGTGTGTGTGTGTATGTGTGTTGGGGGGTAGGGGGGAGCATCCCTCTCAAGAAGGTGAGGAAAGACTGGATGGAAGTGTTAGATGGGCTTGAGGAAACTGGTCTGAAGGTGTTGATTGACATGTCGATTTTGTAAAGTCTCTGTAATCTTAGCAGGGAGAAAGCAGTGACCCAGAGAAAACAGAAAGAACCCTCAGCCAGGCACATCCAAAGAACTGTCAAGAATGAAAGACCCTTTTTTTCTGGGATTCAATGGCTATTGTCACAAATTAGGAGCAGCAAAGAGATGGTGATAATAACAGCCAAAAAAAGGAAGAAGGGCATCGATAAAACTTTTTAAAATACACAAGGGTTCAGAAGGGGCAGAGGCCATCGGGGCAATGTTGTAACTACTGAGTTAATTTAATAATTAATAACAACCAACATTTACATAGTACATAATATAAACATACATCATCTAATTTGATTCTCACAGCAACCCTGTGAGTTATTATTCCCATATTATAGATAGGGAAATGGAGGCTAAGAAAAAACCAAGTTACACATAGTCGATATTTAGTCTTCTTTTTCTCTTCTTCATTATTAAGAATTCGCTTAATTCCACCCACTTTCTGAAGGGGTGGTGTCTTTTTCACTTATTATTTTCGTGATGTATGAATGGTGCGTTATTTTCATATTTGTTGATGTTGGTCAAGGGCACAATAATAAAGTTTTAAAAGAAAAAAATAAAAAAAAAAGAAAACAGAATTGTCTTTCCTCGAAGGAAGGACTGGACCCCAAAGGTCAGCTGGAATCCCCTACTCAGTACTACAGTGCATCTACGATTCTTGGGTTTCACCGCCACTTCTGTGCATGCTACTATGAGGGCAGATGGGAAGGCTCATGAGCCACTGATGAGGAGGTCAGGCTTACTGTCCCAGATAACTTCTATTTCCAGTCCTGCTACTCACAAACCAGCACTGCATTCCTCTGGTGGGTACAGGAATCCCTCCTGTGCCCACCCAGGTCACATCGTAACCAAATCTAGTTTGACCTTCTTGGTTGAGTCTTGCCATGACTTTTTTTTTTGGTCATGAGCTATTTTGGTCTCTCTTCCCAAGCCAATCCTTTTTACTCCTTCCTGGAGGGGGAGCTCTATTCACTGGGCCCATTGTTGGGTCAATAGCAAGCCTTCCTACATGGTGGCCCTGAGAAACTGAGTCAGTTTGGCATGGCCCACATGCTCCAAGGAGCTACCTCCAAATCAGCAACCTGTGTGGCAGCTTCTCCAATCTTAACACATAACCAGACCCTTTCTTTCCCTGCTGCCTGAAGTAGGTTAGGAACTTCACAGAGTAGTTGTAATCTGTGATCTCTGAATCTCTAAGAAGGTCAGTCTATACTTACAAACATTCAGTTTTGGAAGACTCTATCTTCAATAGCACATTGTAAGTGAGTCCCTGATGCTCTGTGACCATCATCCACATTTCTCTGTCTTGGCCATGCCCTGAGTCACTCCTGGATCATGCACAGGCAGGAAGGACCTGTTTGATGACCAAAGTATACCCCAGAAAAGGACCATAGCTTTCCATATTGAGTCTCCTCCATTAGAGAGACTAAAGTGTAAAAATACTGGAAAGGTAGGAAGGGATTGCAGGTTAGCAAGGGCTTTGAAAGCCAGAGTATTTTAAATTGGACCTTAGAAATTTTATATAAGGGAGGAACGTGTTGTCTGGACCAGAGTACATGAAGGGGAGTAATATACAAAAACATATGTAAAACAATTTTTAAACCTCAAAATGCCATTAAAATGTTTATTATTTTACCTAATTCCCTAATGACCATGACACATCAGGGCAGGAGGAGAAGCCAACCTACCCTTTGGTCCCCAAAGCCACCTCCAGACTCTCCATCTGTCCCCATCCCTCCAGAGCCCTGACGTTCACTCCATTCGTCCATATTAACGCCATCCGTCCGTATTATCCCATCTATTTTACCCTCCCTCATTTCTCCAGAGGGGCAGAGCCAGACCCCCAGTTTTCCTCTGCAATCCCAATCCCTGCTAGCCATCTTGGGGACGTTAACATTTGAGTTGCTCTTCCCTCAACTGCCTGTCATGAAGCTCCTTGGTCCCCAAGATTTATCTTGCCCGAAATAAGTTTTCTATCTCCTGTCCATGACTTTGCCATGATGCCCCTTGTGCCTAGGCTGCCTTTCCTCCTCAAGCTACCTCCGAGGCTCAGTTAGGCAACACCCCCTGTGGGGATAATATTACCAGCTAGAAGCCTTTCCTGGCCCCCCTAGCTTTCAGTGTGCCCCTCCCTCAAGCTCTCCTGTCTTTATTTATCTTGGGTAGAAAGGAAATTCGGTAGAATGGAAACTAGACAAGGACAGGGACATTCATTGTACCCCCAGAGCATAGCACAGTTCCTCTGACACATGGAAATAGTCCATTGAATTGAAATTCAGCATGTTCTTCAGTCATTTTTCAGTAGATTCTGACTCTTCATGACCCCATTTGGGGTTTTCTTGGCAAAGATCCTGGAGTGGTTTACCATTTCCTTTTCTAGATCATTTGACAGATGAGGAAACTGAGGCAAGCAAGGTTAAGGGACATGTCCAGGGTCACACAGCCAGTAAGTGTCTGAGGCCAGATTTGAACTCATGTCTTCCTGACTCCAGAGCCAGCACTCCAACCACTGTGCCATCTAGCTGCCTCGAAATTCAATGCTTGACCTCACAAGTGAGAAGAACCAGGAGAACAATTTATGCAATAGCGATGATATCATAAAGACAGACAAATTGGAAAGACTTGAGAATTCAGAATCACGGCAATGACCAGTCCTGATCACAGAAGAGAGTATGCTACGCACCTGGGGCAGAGAGGATGTAGAATGAGATGTATATTTTTTGTTCATGGCCAACATATTGGGCATGAGTTTTTCTTGGCTATGAATATTTGTTACAAGAGTTTTATTCTGTTTTTGTTTGTCCATTTATTTTCCTAATGGGGGGGGGTGGGAGGAAGAGAAAATAGATTTTTTTAATTGAAGAAAACAAGATTAAGGTTTTTTTTTAAATGAGTCACAAAAAAATATACAGATCCAAAAGTCGCACAGATACACGATAGTCCATACACACGCAATACCCACAATCACACACAGCCTGAGGTGATAGGGAACAGGATGAGAAGGGGGGGATAGCTGTGAAACATGGTCCCCCGCATTTCTCAGAAACAACAACAGCAAAGACAATTCCCAACATATCCTGACCCAAAAGCCCCTCGGCTGACTCCTCCCCTCAGGTCACATCCCAGGAGGTTACTGTATCGGCCAGCCAGACATCAGGGCAGAAAGAGCTGCCTGGCCTAGGGTCCTGCCCCCAGCCCCCTGCCCCCAACTCAGCTTGGCTCTGAAGTGAGCTATTCAGCACCTTGACAGTTCCCAAGGACCTCCTAGATTTCTGCAGGCCCCTTATGTTGAACCCATAGAAGCCTAGAACCTGAGAAGAGGTCATTTGGTCCAATCCCCTGTACCTTACAGAGATTCCTTCTACAACTTTCTGGTTTTAATATTTCCAGAGACAAAGAGCACATGTCTCAGAAGACAGCCTTCAGGACATTTCAGGCAACTCAGACAGTTAGGGAATTCCTCCTTGTATTGAAACAAACTTTGCTCCTTCTCACTCTTCTTTAATATAAGGACAGGACTGAAAACAGACTCAGCCACCTCTTATCTGGTCCAACTAAGTTTGAATCAGGGCCTTGTACTTAATATTTGTATGACCTTGGTCTAGACTATGCCTTTCTCCAGACCTCATTTGCCATATCTGTATAATGGGGCAATTAAGGCCAGGTCTGAGCCAGACCTGTGATTTCATTGACATCTGAAATTCCCAATGAGAAAAGTCCCTCCATCAGTGAAGATGTATCCTAGCTCTGCAACTGAGTTTTCAAGAGTCTCCTGGACGAGCAAAGGGCTCTGTAACTTGCTCAGCGTCCCCCAATGGCACACATGGAGTGTTAGTCTACATTATTTTTCCAAGTCACTTTCAGCTCTAAATTCTATGATCTTATGAACCTAATAATACCGATGATAATCACAGCTAACATTTACCCAGCACTTAATAAGTGCCAGGTACTATGTCAAGCACTATTTTTTTTAAATGAAAACTTTGATTTCATTTTTTTCCAATTACATGTAATAACAATTTCAACATTCGTTTTTAAAAATTTTGAGTCCCAAATTCTTTCTCTCCCTCTCCCCCTTGAGAAGGCAAGCAATTTGATGTAGATTAGACATGTGCAGTCATGCAAAACATTTCCACATTAGTCATATTGTGAAAGAAAACACACACCAAAAAAACTCCAACAAAACAACCCAACACACACACACACACACACACACACACACACACACACACACACACAAGAAAAATACAGAAAGTGAAAAAAAAAGTCTGCTTCAATCTGTGTTCAGACTGCATCAGTTCATTCTCTGGAGGAGAATAGCATTTTTCATCCTGAGTCCTTTGGAATTGTCTTAGATCCCTGTATTTCTGAGAAGAGCTAAGTTATTCACAGTTAATCCTCATACAATATTGCTGTCACTGTTATGCCAAGTACTTTAACAAATATTATCTTAATTGTTTCTCACAACAACCCAGGGAGGTAGATGCCATTATTAACTCCACTTTACAGATGAGGAAACTGAGGCAAACAGAGTTTAAGTGACTTGCCCAGGGTCACACGGCTAGTAAGTGTCTATGGCTGACTTTAGTTGAGGATCTGAGGATCCTAGGATTTAACTGCATCTGAGTCTAGGCCCAAAGCTCTAACCCCTGAACCACTTAGTTGCCCATGACCCCCATCACCATAAAGATGAGGAGTGAATTATCATCCAGAAAAGGGGAACGATTTGCCTAAGGTCTATTCAAATGGCAGCGCTGAGAAGTCTGGCCTTTTTGCCTCCCATCCAGTTTTCTGACTTTCTTCAAAAGGCTTTATCTTTGTCTATGTCTTTGTCTATATCTATGTCTATGTCTATGCTCCTCAGCCCTGCTTTCCCCTGCCTCATGCACACCCCTAGTGCCTTCCCTCTGAGATTACATTCCATCTCCTCTGGGTATATATCGTACATAAATACATATTTTTCCATATTGCCTCTCCCATTAGAATAAGAGGTGCTTGCAGGCAGGGACTTTTGTTTTTTTGCCATTCTTTGTTTCTCTAGTGTCTGACATGTAGTAAGTATTTAATTAATGCTTATTTTACTGGATGACATGCTACCTTTCTCTCACTTCCATTTGAGGAGATATAATGAAGTTAAAAGATAGGCACCTACCCTGGGGGCAGAGGATATGATCTAGGGCTCACCCACAATTCGTCAGCCTTCATTTATTCCAGCCTTAAGTACTTATTAAACATCTATTATATGCTAGGCACAGGGACACAGAGACAAAAATGAAACAGCCCTTCCCTTCAGAGGTTTCATAGTCCACTGGGAAGAAACAACGTGAAGAGAGAGAGACAGAGAGTCAGAGAGACACAGAGACAGCCAGAGACAGAGAGACAGAGAGAGACAGATGGAGAGACAGAGAGGTGGATGGATATAGAAATGTGGTCATGCTGTTTGGTCATATTTAATTGTGTCCGACTCTTCATGGTCCTATTTGGTTTTCTTGGCAAAGATACTAGAGTGGTTGCCTTTTATTTTTCCAGTTCATTTTACAGATGAGGATACTGAGGCAAACAGGGTGAAGTGATTTGTGCAGAGTAACACAGCTAATAAGTGTCTGAAGTCATATTTGAACTCATGTCTTCCTGACTCCAGGCCTGGCTCTCTGTATACTGTACCACCTAGCTGCCCAATATAGTCATAGCCATGGACAAATATATAGGCATAAACATAGACATAGACACAGACACAGGTATAAATATAGACAGAGATATAGGCAAAGATATAGACAGAGATATAGACACAGACATAGACATAGACATAGACATAGATTTGGACATAGACAGATATAGACTTAGACATAGATATAGACATAGACATAGATATACTTAGACACAGATATAGACTTAGACATAGATATAGATATAGACATAGACAAAGATATAGACATAGACATATAGA
>CM053581.1:19278558-19296844 GCA_028627135.1 Pseudochirops cupreus
GCTGTATACATATGCACAAATGTGTTTGTGTTATATAAAGTGTATGCATATCCACACATATGCATGCATATATACACATATGTATGTTATTATGTGTAAATGATTTTTTCTCTTTTTAAAATTCTTTATGACAAGGTTGGCTCTCTGGTAGGACAGGAAGAAAGGATGTATTTAGAAATGAAAGTGATGTAAAAACAAAATATATCTATAAAATATGAAAAAGAAACACATGCATGTAAGTTAAAATAAGAACAAAATGTTTTAAAGGTTGTGTGTGTACTTATTTCTTTTTAAACATTTTATTGAGATCCTATGCATATGCAGATATAGAGATATTTTGGACTATTTAGCTTAAAACTACCTTAAGACTTTGTAGACACTGTATTATAAATGTGACAGGGAATACAAAGATGATGAGACATGTACATAATGGAGAAAATACAAGTTAGAGTCTTGTAAGTGACTGCCTGAGATGTGAGAGATCAGTGAAGGGGAAACTTCCTTCTGGCTTCATAGATCAGAGAAGGCTTCATGAAGATGGCATAACTCAAGATTGGGCTTGATTGGCAAGTGGACTTTGCCAAGAGGGGCTAGGAAATGTGCATGGAAGTGGGAAAGTACAGGGTGTGTTCTGGGAAGAGTGAATTGACTGATTTTCCTGAAACTTAGACTGCGTAAAGGAAGTAGCATGAGATCATGGGATCACAGATGGAGAGCTGGAAGAACCCTTCAAGGCTATCTGATCTAATCCTTCCTTTTACAGATGTGAAAATAGACATCCAGAGAGGTGAATAATGGCCTAGATATGGAATGAGAAGGGACCTCAGGCACCATCTCCAGTGGTATAAAGCTCAAATAGCTGCATATTGACTCAGAAAACCACAAATTAGTGTTATCTATGCTGCATTGTATTTTCATGTATTTTGTTGAACATTTCAGGCTTCACTCAAGAGTGTTGTTGGCTGCTTGCTTGGAGTTTGACACCTCTGATAAATCCAATCTCATCATTTTATAGATAGGGAAACTGAGGCCAGGGAAGTGAAGTGACTGTTCCAAGTTACACAGGTAGTAAGGAGCAGAGTTAGGATCTGAACCTGTATGCTGAGATTTCACCCACAGAGATCTTTCCACTGTTCCATGCTGCCTGCCTAGAAATGAATTGGAAATGAAAGTGATTTAAAAATGAAAGATAACAATAAAATGTTAGAGAAACATATACATATATGTTAAAATAATAAAAAGACACAGAAGTGTCCCTCTATTTTTAAACATATTGATACCTTATGTATATACAGATACATTGATGTTTTAAACTATTAAAGCTTAAAATTGCCCTAAGACTTTTGGGATACCCCATATATACATAGAAGACTGTGAAGGCAGGCTGGGACCAAGTTGTGGAGGGTCACAAAATCCCAGAATGTTTGCCTGTAAGCCCAATGAGTCAGCTATTGTGCTGTTATAGCCAAAATAGAGGATGTGAGCCTGGGCTGCCTGAAAAGAAGGCAGAGCTTCTGGGAAGGCAGAGACAGACCCACTGTCCTCAGTCCCAGGAGGTCAGAGCTCCTCCGGAATCTTGTGTTCGGTTCTGGGCACCTTAATCTAAGAAGGATATTGACAAGCTGAGGTGTATCCTGGGGGAGGGAAACCAGGATAAGTCCATGTCATAGGAGGACATGTTGAAGAAACTGACCATGGTCATCCTGAACAAGAGAAGACAGTGGTGGAAGCAGGGGTGGAGAGTCAAGAGCTGTATTGAGTCCTGTTAGAGTATCTGAAGGGCTATCATGTAAAAGAGGGATTGATTAGCTTTGTTCTGCCCAGCCCTAGAGGGCAGAACAAAATACTATGGATAGAAGTGACAGAAGTGTAAATTGAAGCTTCCCAGCATCTGTCCCAAAGTGGAAGGGGCTATCTGGAAAGGTGGCAGGTCCCCCTTCCTTGGACGTCTTTTAGCAGAAGCTGGAGGATACTCTTGCCATACAGCAAGCACAAATGAATGCTTTTTAAGTCAGTCTATTATAGTGAATATTGCGTTGGATTAGATGGCTGTGTAGGTCCCTCCCAACTTCTACACTCCATGCTTCTGCAAGGTGAGTTGTCCTGCTTGATGTCACCTAGGCATTAAGTGGCCATCAGGATCTGAAAGCAGGTTCTCCATATCCAAGGACTGTTCCCATTGTATCACACTCTCTGCCTATACGCAGGAATGGTAGGCTGAGGCCAGATCAGGGAGGGTCTTCAATGCCCAGTGAATGAAGTTGTCATTTATTCAATTGGGAACTGTGGAAGGTCTTTCAGCTGGAGAATGAGACTCCAAAAAATGAAGAAACAATAAGATCAAAGACTCATAGATTAGACCTGGAAGGGACCTGAGAGACCCTCTGACCCATCCCCTCATTGTACTGGTGAGGAAGCTGACTTTGAAGTTATGTGACTCACCCAAAGTCACGCAGCACCTAATGTCAGGATGAGGATCTGATTTCAGCTCTTCTTTATTCCAGTTCAGCCTTCTCCATTACCAAAGCCACATCTCATATTGTGGGCTTAGAGTACGAATTAGATCAGGAGTCTTTCTTTCCCTCTGTGGCAAAGCCCTTAAAAATAATAGTTAGTGTTTATTTGATGCTTTAAGGTTTAACAAGTTAAATTTCAGTTGGTTTTAGGTTTTACACGAGTTATATTTCAGTTGGTTCTCACAACAAGCCTAGAAGCAAGGTTCTCTTATTATTCCCATTTTTTCAGATGAGAATACTGAGGCAGACAAAGGCAAAGTGACTTACTCAGGGTCACACAGCTAGTAAGTATTCAAGTCAGGATTTGAATTCAGGTCTGTCCTGACTCTAGTCCAGAGTTCTAGCCATTGTATCACCTGATTGCCTCCATATAAACCAAATTTCATGGACTCATTAGCCAGTCTGGTGAAGACAAACGGGCCTGGGTGATCAAGGCAAGCTCTTAGGAGGAGTCCCTTGAGATCCTAGGAGGAGGCATCAGAAATGCCTTATTCCCCTCTGCTGGTTTTCTGAGTTCCAAGCTGCCCCCATGCCCACCTCTACCTCTTTTCACACCACTCCCCTTCAGCAACTTTGAGCCCAGCCAGTCCTTGCTGTTCCTGAACGTGGTGTTCCCTCACACAACTCTGTCCTGCTGCCCTTCCTGGCCTGGAATACCCTCAGTTCATCTGCCATTGAAGGCACAGCCTGGCTACTCACAGCCTCCTGGGGCCTGGATTTGGTCAGGGATAGGCTGAGCAGGCTTGCCTTAGGTGCCCTCTTCTACAGAAAGCCTTCCTGTTCTCCCTCATGGCTGGCACATCCTCTCTCCTCAAATTACCTTGGGCTAGGTACCTGCTGGCATACCTAATGCTTCCTCCGTACATTAGAAATTCCTTGGGGAAGGGGCCGTTTTTCTTTTTTTTTCTTTGCATCCCCACATTTACTTCAGTGCTTGGCACATATATCAGTCAGTTGGTCAACCAGCATTGATTAAGGGCCTACTACATGCCAGGTACTGGGCTAAGCACACATATGTTGGTTTGTTCTTATAATTTAATTGGGGTAGGGGACTCCCAGTGAATACGGTCCCCCTACCTAATCAAATCAGCATCTGCAGCTTAGAATCTTAGAGAGTTGTCTGAGGCATTGAGAGGGGGTTTGCCAGGGTCACAGAGCTAATTACTACCTGCTGTGGGACTCAAACCAAGCCCTCCAAGGCCAGCTCCCTACCAGCTCCTACCCTCTCAACGTGTTTAAAAAATTCTTTTTAAATCGAATTGAAGACCTTATATATTTGAAAGGTTGCACCATCGCCAAGGGATTACACTTATTTTGTGGGGCCCCAGAAAGCAGAACCAGGGCCAATGGATAGAAATTTTTAAAGAGATTTAGGCGGGATATTGGGAAAAAATTTCCTTACCACCCAAGTTATCCACTGCTTGCTTCCAGAGGTAGTACATTCATTCCCTGCTCCCTAAAGATCTTCAGGCATAGGTGTGTTGGGCACATAGCAGTCTGAATTCTGGTTGAGGTTGGGGGTGGGACTGATGATGGTACCGTAAGTGCCAGGGCTATGCATTTAGATTAAACTGGTAACGTGCATGAGGGTGGATTTGGGGGAAGGAGGGAGAGCGAAGTCAGGAGGCTGAAAGATCAGTTAGGAGTTATTAACTGTTTGGAAACTTTTGCAAACACACATGTGAGAGGAAACAGAAGCCCAAAATAGGGTGGTGGGAACGGAAAAAGGCAGGGAGCAGGAAAGGAGACAAGAGCCATTTTAAAAGTAAACTCATTAGGAGTGGTGATTGATTAGATGTGGAGGATGAGGGAGAGGTTGGAGTGAAAGATGTTTCATGTTTTACATCCACATGATTAGGAGAAATGGGGAGGAAGCCAGAAGCGGCTGGTTGGAGGGAGGAAATGAGAAAACATCAGGTGTGAGGTTTGGGGGGATGTCCAGGAAAAGGGGAGTATATAGGAACATGGACCTGGAACTTGGGAGAGATTTGGGGGTAAGATACAGTGATGGGAATAAACTGTGGGGAGTGGGAGTGGATGATATCACCAACAGAGTGAGTAGAATGACACAAGGTTTGGCTAGGTCTCCTCCGGCTGTATCTCTGAGCCTCTCAGACTCTCCTCCTAAGTCACTCAACATCGTGTGCCTGTTTCACCTTCTGTAAAACAGTCAGACTCAGTGATCTCAAAAGTTTCTTTTAGCCCTAGACCTTCAAGTCTATCTGTCTATGAGCCTAGGTCATATAGTGATAAGTGGAAAGCCCTGCTTCTCTCTTCTTCCAACCTGGGCCTCAGTTTCCCTTCTGATAAAAGGAAGAGGTGAGATTAGATGCTCTCAAAAAGTCTCTTTCAGCCCTAGGTTTATGAGGCTAGGAAAAAGAACCCATGGCAAGAGACAGAGGAGGAGCTCAGAAGGGGAGGAGAACCAGAGGAAAGGAACTTCACCCAGGCCAAGGGAGGTAACAGCATCCCAGGAAGAGGCCAACAGTAGCAAAAACAGGAGGGAGGCCAAGAAGCCCATTGGTTTTGGAGGTTAGGAGGTCATCAGTGACCTTGGGGAGAGCTGGCTCGGGAGGGGGAAGCCAGATTACCAGGGGGTGAGGTCTGAGTGGGTGTTGGGGAAGCAGAGGGAAGTGCCCTACTCTTGGGCCAGGGAGATGGCCTCTGAAATCCCTTCCGGCTCTATTTAAAATCTTTCTGTAACTCTTTCCAAGAGTTTGCCAGGGAAGGAGGGGCTGGAAAAATGGACAGAGGAGAATCGAGGGAATAGGGGCAGGATGGGGAGGAGATGAACCTCTGGACCCTCAGCCCAGCTTCCTAGACCCTGGAGGGCCAGTTCAGGGCTCCTGGATCCCAACACAAAGTGGTCTAAGAAGAGCATTAGAGGAGGGAGCTCTCTATGCCAATGCAATCCCAAGGCTGGTCCCTATGCCTATGATGCTCTAGGTTCCCTCCAGGGCTGGGCTTCTCTCCTGCTCTTGTCCTTGAAAGCCTGAGCCCCAGCCTGCTCTCCTGTGTGTCCTGAGCCCTACCCCTCCCTTCCTGCTGGGCAGAGCCTGCCTCTTCCCCCCCCAGCCCCTTCCCCAGCTCTCCTCCCTCTGCCACATTTCTGGCTGTGATCACAGGCCCCTTCCCTGCCCACTGGGAAATGACATGAGTCTGTTTGTTTTCCTCCTGTCTCCACTTCAAGGGCTCTGCTGGCAAAAACAACAGGCTGATAGCTTCCAGTGCTTTGCCTCCTGTGCCTTATACAAGAGAGCTATCCCTGGAGAGAGAGACAGAGAGAGACAGTGACAGAGACAGAGAGACGGGTGCAGAGAGTCAGAGACAGAGAGAGACAGCAACAGAGACAGAGACAGAGAGAGACAGATGCAGAGAGTCAGAGACAGAGAGAGACAGCGACAGAGACAGAGAGAGACAGAATGACATAGAGAGAGAGAGGGAGCTAGAGACAGATAGAGTCAGAGACAGAGAGAGACAGATTGACAGAGAGAGAGACAGACAGAGAGAGAGAGACAGAGAGAGACAGAGAGAGAGGCTCAGAGGAAGAGAGGAGAGCCTGGGCCCTGGTCTTCAGGGTGTGCCACCTGGGCTAGAAATCAAGTACCTTTTGGGGTACTTGACCCAGGTTAGGGGGCCAAGAATCATTCACTCTAGAACTCATCTAGTTCAACCCCTTCCTTTTATAGAGAAAGAACCTGAGGCTTCTGTGACTTGTCCAAGGACATACATCTATTATATAATAGGTCTAGGATTTGAACCCAGGGCCCCTGGTGCCACTGGGCCATGTTGTCTCTCCTTAAGAAGTGACTTATAGAAAACAGTGTACTGGCAAGTGTCTAATGATTCTCTGGGAAGTAAATGAATGTGGGTTTGAGCTGAATTTGCATTATCAGCATTTTCTTCATCACTCTCGAGTCTAGACAGTCAATAAGGCAATAACTCAAGCCCAGATTGGTGCCCTTGCCAATTTCTGATGTCTGAACCTCCAACAGCCGGCCGGCGGAGCTGGTTCAACCTGCCCCCAGCACAGCCCTGTGGGTTCTCTAGAATTTACACAACATACATTACCTCACTCCATCCTAGGAGGTACTCACTGCTACTATCACTACTCTCATGTTACGGAAGAGGAAACTGAGGCTTCAAGGAGTTGTGACTTGCCCATGGTCACACAGTAAGTATCGGCAGTGTGATGCAGAGTCAGCTTTCCCCAACGCTAAGGACATGAATTGCTATGGTGGAAATGGGCAGGTTCTCTAGTAGATGGGGATTGAGGAGTGCGATGTCTAGACATGAACCAGAGATAGGAAAACAGAGACTGGGGAGCTGTGTGTGGGTGAAACTTGGAGTTCACAAATGTCCTAGGGCCAGGTCTGAATTTCTCGCTCCATCTGCCCAGAGCTCTACTCCCCTGTGCCCCCTTACCTTCTGTCTGCTTTGTCTATATCTGCTATGTGCCTGAATATGTCTTCCCCATTGGAAGGTGAACTCCTTGAGGGCAGGGACTGGTTTCTAACCTCTCTATGTATCTCTAGCCTTAGCCCAGTGCCAGGCACATAGTAGGTTATATAGTGTATATGTGTGTGTGTGTGTGTGTGTGTGTGTGTGTGTATTTTGGCACCTACTTGTAACTAATAAATGCTTGTAGGCTACTAGGTGGCACAGTGAATAAAGTGCCAGAACTGCAGTTAGGAAGATCTGAATTCAAATCTAGCTTTAGACCATTGCTAGTTATGTGACCCTTGACAAGTCACTTATCATCTTTCTGCCTCAGTTTCCTCACCTGTAAAAGGTAATAATAGCACTTACCTTCCAGGACCAAAGGAGGTGCTAATTGTAAAGCACCTAGAACAGTGGTTAGTCTATATAAGTTGCATAAATGTTGGCTCTTATTGATTGATTCTCTGCAGGGATAAGCTGGATAAAGGACGTTTGGTGGAAGGATCTTGGGCAGTATGGATGGGGCATCTTTCTCTTTGTGCTTCTTTGTAGGAATTATTCCTCCTGGTCAGCTGGTTCCCCCTTAGTTCTGACTGGTGAGGAAGGCCCCCTCACCCGTTTTGCTGGGGAAGACATTGTCCCTTCACTCAGGGAATTCTGTCTCAGTGTCTTAACTAGGACAGAGAACCTAGGACTTTGCCCCTGGGTGCTAAATTTGCATGGAGCTGAAAATAATAAGTCCTTTCTGAAGAAGAGGATCGATAGAACTGAGTGCTAAATTAACAAAAAGAATTATTATACAGCACAACATCACCCGACTCAGTCGCCCACCCCAACCGCTACAAGTGGTACAGGAGGAAAGGTAAGACCCACACTGGTCTTCTGTCTATCTCATTACCCTGACAATGCCTGGGGTCTCTGTCCATGGGAGGCAGTGTCCTGGCCTAAAAAGCTGACTAGGAGGCATGTTTCAAGACCCATTCCCTGGGTCCTGTTTGTGTGTGTCACCCCGGGCAGAAAATCGCTAGTCATGGCCCTGACTGAGCTGATGAGGAGACATGGTCCTTGCCCTCAGGAAATCCAGAGGGTGACTGGTTGTTGAGTCATCATTCCCAAGGTCTGAGATGGCAAGGGGACAGAACAGAGAGGTAGGAGTTTGGAGTGGCTTTCTTGGGTTCTGAAAATCCTACTTCAGATCCTGAAGGCATCTTGTGTCTCCCGTAACTGGGAGCTCTGGACTGGGCATAGGGTGATGACTGGGTTACTTGAGCATTCATCTGTTCAGTTATTCATTCATCAAACATTTATTAAGGGTCCACTCTGTACTGAGCACAGGTCTGACCACATCATTCCCCTATTCTCCTTCCTCCAGTGGCGCCCTACTGTCTCGAGGACAAAATTGAAAAGGTGCTGTCCCCACACTTAAGGCCCTCCCCAATCCTTTGAATCTTTTCCACGTGTCTTCCTTTCCCAGAATCTATATTCCAAACAAATTGGCCTAGTCAGTGCTCCTCCAACATGGCAACCTGTTTCCCATCTCTGGGCATTTTTCCAGGCTACCCTCCCCATGTGGAGAATGCATTCTCTCCTCATCCTGCCCTTACAGTGCCAATACCTGGCACAAAGCAGGAGTTTAATAAATGATTATTGACTGAATGATTTATCTTCCCTGAAAGCTCAGTTCAGGAGCCACCTTCTCCATGAAGCCTTCCTTGATTTTACCAGCTGAAAGTGTTCTCTTCCTCCTAGAATTTCAATGGAAGAAATCACTACATATCCTGTATTATACTTATTTGTGAACACCTCATAGCTTACTCATGTTAATTGACTATAAACTCAGTGAGGGCAGGAGCTATTGTATTTTGGCCTATGTATTCCCATCACCTAGCACAGTGACAGTAGGGACTTAATCAGTTTGGATTTTTGAAGTGAATAGAAACAGATGGCTCTAATTAATTGGACCATGATATGGCTCTGTTCACAGGCTCCCATGAAGAAATGCCTGAGTTACCTGCGAGGGTCTCTGGAGTGCGATAGCTTGCCACCCTATTAACAGTGTCTGGGGGAATCCAATGGCTATTTGGCATG
The DNA here is from genome assembly GCA_028627135.1 of Pseudochirops cupreus. Taxonomy (NCBI): domain Eukaryota; kingdom Metazoa; phylum Chordata; class Mammalia; order Diprotodontia; family Pseudocheiridae; genus Pseudochirops; species Pseudochirops cupreus. Next base: position 19,287,603 of record CM053581.1, read on the forward strand.
AAGCTCTGAAGGGAAAAGAGAAAGACCAATCTCATTTACATGGTGCTTTGAAAAAATCTCATTTAATCATCAAACCAACCATTTACCATAAATATTTTTCAGATGAGAAGATGAGCAGGAAGGAGCAGTCTCTTGGACAAGGCCGCAAGGCAAGTTAAACAGTAGTTTAGGCAGATCCTATGACCTCCAGCCCAGGACCCTTCACATGCTACCACTCAATGGTGATGCTTCAAAGGTGGATGGTTATATCATACATACATCTAGAACTGGGAGAGACTCCAGAGCATCAGAGGCCATTTAGTCATTGTGGAATCATGGATCTAGAACAAGAAGGGACCTGAGGGGTCATTGAGTGGACCCCCTCATTTTTACAGATGAGAAAACTGAAGCCCAGGGAAGGGAAGGAGAGGGGAGGGGAGGGAAGGGAAGAGGAGGGAAGGTAAGGGGAGAGAAGGGGAAGGAAGGGGAGGGGAGGGAAAGGGAGGAGAGGGGAGAGAATGGAAAGGAGCTGTCCAAGGTCACACAGGTTGTCATTGTCAGAGGTAGGAGTTGAATGCAGGTTTCTGGGTTAGAGCCAGGGCTCATTCCATTGTGCCACACTGCCACCAATAACCTCACTTTATACATAAGTGAAGCTTAGAGGGGTCACTTCCCTGCCACCACCCAGCTCGTAAGTGCTAGAGTTTCAACTTGAACTCAAATCTCCCTAATTCTAGGTCCGGTACTCCCCTTGCTGCCTTCAAGGGAAACATCAGAGAAGGGTGGACATACATAGCATGCAGGTGCTGGGCTAGAAACAATGATGTTTCTTGGCTGGAAAAAGAAAGGCGAGGTAGGTGGTGGTGACAAACCTGGATTGTAGATTGGCCAATGAGGCTTTGTCAACAGTCAGTCAGACAACAAACATTTGTTATATGCCAGGTGCTGTGATGAGTGCTAGGGATTTAAAAAAAAGACAAATTCAATCCCTGCCTTCAGGGAACTTCCATCCTAATGGGGACACAGCACATATCAGCACATACATGATAGATTCAGAACAGATGGAAGGCTGTCCTGTGAATACACGTCTATTTCCATGTCCCATCTCCTCAGTGGAGTATAAGCTCATCAAAGGCAGGGACCCTTTGAGTTTTGTATTTGTATGTTCAGAGCCTTGCATGTGGGAAACACTTCACAGGGACTGGAGCTGGAGAGGGTCTTTGTTTTTCAAACCATTTAGAATCTCTGGTTGCTTATCCCTCTTCTCACCAACCGCTGCTTTTTAGAGCTGTCTGTTGTAGGCAAACCTCAGTTTCTCCATCTGCAGAAAGGAGCTATCACCTCAAAAGCATCTCCAAGGCATCACTGGGAACCAGCCCCATTTCCCAATTCCCTCTTCCCAGCTTTCCTTCACACCTTTTCCTCCAATGCTAGAAATGATTTTCCCTGCTCACCAGATGTTCTCCAGATGCCCAATCCCCCCACTCCCATTCCCTGGTGATGTTCTCATTCCCAAGGTCAATTCAGTCCCCTTGGTCCCTGAATTTGGGAACTGTCACATATGGCTCTGTCCCAGCATCCCAAAGGCCTTGTCAGAACCTCCTAATTCAACTTCAGCTAGGCTGATTAATCCTTTGGGAATCTCAGCTGGAGATTCTAGGTTTCTCTAGGTCATCATGGGTAGATATCACTAAGGAGGGGCCCAGGGCTCTCTCTCAGAACAACTGCCCTCCACTCCATCACCCATCATGGGCTGCTAGATAGGTCCTAATAATTCAAGCCCTAGCCAGCTCTGAAGGTTCAGCTGAAATTCTGCTTCCTTTAGGTACGTTTCCCTTGATTCTTTCCAGACCATATCAATGATGCCATGGCACCCTAAATTCCTGCAACATACCCTGGCATGGGATTTAGAGTCAAAGGAGACTTTAAAGAACACCTAGTCTGAGGCTGAGAGAGGGAGCAGCAGCTTACCCAAGCTCACATAAGTGGTCAATGAAAGTTCTAGGATTTTTGCAAAGAAAATTTTCCATGATTAAAAAATTTTGTTTCAAAGTTTTCTTACCTATTTTCCTTAAAAAGTAAGTTGAGAAAATCTGTCATAAAAGAATTGTGAAATATTTAAAAGTTTACTCTTAGAATTTTAGACTCAAAATAACTTTTTTTTAAAAGACCCAGAGAAGTTTGCTCAGTTCATATAGTCCCCAGGGAAAATTTGCCTCATCGTACTTAATTCATTTTACGTAGAGACTGCAGGTGAGCCTCTGAGCAGAGAGCAAAATCAATAGATTCTAGTGAATGAGTTAATTTCCCTTCATAATTACTTCTATCTCCAGAGCCAGGGATTTTTCAGGGCCGCCAGACTGCCGAGCACTTATACACCCCTATATGGTGTGTCCTGATGTACTAGAGAATGGGAGAGGCAGAAGGGACCTCTGAACACTCAGAATGTAGAATGTTGGTTTGGGGAGAGTCCTTGGGGAATGGAATGGTAGAGCCAGAAAGCTCATTCGAACACAGAAGGTTAATGCTGGGATGGCCCTAAGAATACAGAATTCACCCTTAGAATATAAAATGTTAAGAATTGCTTAGAGGATGTCTGGCTCTCATTTCATACAAATCATGAAACTAAGGCCCAGAGTGGGAAAGTAACCTGTACTCATTTCATGGACGAGTCTTATCTAGTCATCGACCTTTTCAGGAGGTGAGGACTCTGCCTATTCTTTCTCTGGTCTTCCGTGTGGTGGGGCCTAGATCAATTCTGGGCCCATGAGACCTTCTCAGGGAACACAGCTTGAATCAGATTTATTGCCAGAAGAAGAGCAGTTATAACATGATGGATAGGATCTGGTCTCAAAGTCAGGAGGAGCTACAACCAAGCCCCTCCTCTCATTCATGTTGGCTGTATGATGCTAGGAACATCACTTAACCCCGAAGAACTCTAGGGGGTACACTGTCAGACTACCAATTGAAGAAGAGTCTTGACTTCCATTGGTAGAGGGGACTTCCTCTCCTGGGTGTTCCCTCTGCCAGCAAAATCCTAAATCCAATCCTTATCCCATATGGCCTAACATTAAGAACCACCACTAGGCCCAAGGAAGTGGGACACCCCCTCCTCTCTCTCGCTTCTTTGTCATGAGCCCCTCTCTGCTCTGAACTCCCACCTCTCATCCAGATTGGGTTCTGGTCCAGGGGAGCCTGGATGTTAATGAGTTGGGTTACTTCCCTTTTCTCACCCTCTTCAGCTTGATATACTCCAAGGACAATTTGCTTAAACCTTAGATCAGCGGTTCTCAACCTGTGGGTTATGTTCAATTTGTAACAATGAAAATATATCCTGCATATCAGATATTTACATTATGATTCATAACAGTAGCAAAATTACAGTTATGAAGTAGCAACGAAAATAATTTTATGGTTGGGGGTCATCACAACATAAGGAACTGTATTAAAGGGTTGCAGCTTTAGGAAGGTTGAGAACCACTACCTTAGATTCTGGCTAAAGTCTAGGTTCTTCCTCAAAATGAGAGCCAGAAAGTACTCAATGTACAATATGAGTCAGGGAGTGGACAGGAATTTATTTCCTACACAAACATATGCCATGTTAAAAGATTAAAAGAAAGACTTAGGTTGACAAGACTTAACTAGCCAGTGGCTTATAATCTATAGTACTGTTATCAATTGCCAGAAAGTTGCATCATAAATGCTGGAATATATGCCTGTGAAATCTGGACAGTCGACCAGTACCATGCTGGGAAACTGAATTGCTTCCATCTAACTTATCTTAGGAAGACTCTGAAGATCACCTGGCAGGATAAGGTACCAGCCACTCGAGCTGAAGTGCCAAGCGTTCAAACTCTGCTGCAGAGGTCACAACTCTGATGGGCTGGCCGTGTTGTTTGAATGCCAAACGTACACTTGCCTAAAAGGCTATTTTGTAGAGAACTCACACAGGGCAAGCATTCGTATGGTGGTCAGAAGAAGAGATACAAGGACACTTTCAACATCTCTTCGAGGAATTTTGGAATTGATTGTGTGACATAAAGGCACTGGCACAGGATGGCCCAGCATGGTGTGCCCACATCAAAGAAGGGGCTGTGTTCAATGAGTGAAACAGAATTGAAGTAGCTCAAAAGAAACATGAGATGTGCAAATTTAAAGAATTCACCCCAAATGTTCACATGGACTCTTTGTGCTCCACCTGTGGTAGAGCTTTCTGAGCTTGTATTGCTCTGATCAGCCAGTCAGACACACTGTACCTGGACCCAGACAAGGTGGTGTCATTTTGGTCCTCTATGAACACAAAAGACAACAACCAGTTGTGTGCTCATGACTCCATGATGGCTGAGGGTGGCTAGTGGAAGAGCATCCCTTTTCCCATCCCTTGTAAGAAGCAGCTCAAAGGAGTTCTTCCCATACGTTTGATGGCAAGAAAGAGAGAGCCAGAGGTAGAATTATTTCCTTTTTCAGGGTAAACTAGAGTCACCAGCTATGTGTTTGGGGGCCAGTAAGGGTGATGCTTTGTCATCTCAGAGTATAAACCTTTTGGTATGGAGTCACACATGGTCCAGAAGCAGCCAAAGGCTTGTCATCCCCAATGTACTCAAGTGCAAAGCAAGCTGGCACATGTGGTTGTTAGGAAGCTGAAACACATATGTTCCATGGGAGCTGTGATGGCCATATTATACTACGAATAATAAAAATAGCAATTCACATTTCTTCAATGCTTTAAAGAGTCACAAAGCACTTTCCTCAAAGCAGCCCTGCAGGCTTGACTGTGTAAAGATTATTGTTCCCATTGGGTAGATGGGTAAACTGAGGCTCTGAGGGGTGCAGTGAAAAGTGAAGATTAGATTGTAAGTTCCTTGAGGGCAGGGACTATCTTTTGCCTCTTTTTGTTTCCCTGATGCTTAACATAGTGCCTGGTACTCAATAGGTGCTTACTGAGTGCTTGTTGATTGATGGATAAAGTCTTCCCATTTCATATCATTTTAATTAAACCTCTCTGAGACTCAATTTCCTTGTCTTTACAATGTGTGTGTGTGTGTGTGTGTGTGTGTGTGTGTGTGTGTGTGTGAAGTATTTGAGGCTTCAGATATAAGAGCAGCACTCTTCGGTTTGTTGTTTTTAATTTTTTCCTTTTTGTTTTTTTAAATTATGAGCTGGAGAATCATCAGCAGAGACATATGTTACAAAGGCAAGAGAATCGAAAAAAGAGACCCTGAAACTGTCACGAAGTTTGTAATAAGAAATAGCAGCAATAAAACTGGCTGATTTGTGTTGCCTTTCTGAATTTCTTTTTGTTTTCTTCTGTTTTTAGCTTTGATTTATGCTTTTAAAATTTTTTTTAAATTTCTATCACGACCCACTAACTTGCCCCACTCCTTATGGGAGCTGTCCCTTGCAATAAAGTAGAATCAAGGAAAATAAGTCAATGGCTAATGAGTTAGTCAGCAGATGCTTCTTAGTTCTTGCTGTGTGCCCAGCACTGTGCTGAGCACCAAGGACAGAAAGAAAGGCAAACATGTTGACTTTGCCTGTAAACAAATGGGTGTCTCTTCCAAAGTCTCTAGTCTATCCCTTCTCTGCCAAGGGTGGGGAGATTTGCTTCACCATCCATCTTCTGAAGTCATGACTGCAGCGATCAGAGTTCAGAAACCTTTCAAAGTTGTTTTCACTCACAATGTTATGGTAATTGTCTATATTATTCTGGTTCTTCTCACAGTCTCAAATGAAATAATATCTGTAAAGCGCTTAGCACGCAGTAGGCACCGTGTGAATGTTAGCTATTGAGTGCCATATAAATGCTAAAGCTAACATTTCTATACTTTTATTTACTTATTTAATATATTTATTTTTAATATAATATTCCTATTCTTTAATAATAATCTTTGTTTTTCATCATTCCAAGAAATCATAGGATATTACATTTAGAGATGGAAGGGTCCTTAGATGCCACCATGTCCAAACCTGAGGCAGACACAGGCAAAGAGACTTGTCTAGGGGTCACAGGGCTAGCAAGGTCTAGGGCAGGCTTTGAACATAGCTCCAGTCAGACACACTGATGTCAGTTTGGTCCTCGTCAAGAATGAAGGACAGCAACCCACCAATCCATACCTTCAAGTCCAAGGCTCTCTCCAACGGGCCACTGAGCTGCCTCAGCTGCTCTTTCCAGATTTCTCTGAAATCATCATAGTCATTTCTTATAGTGCAATAATATCCCATTACAATTATATGAAACAATAACTCCAGCTGATAGACCTCCCCCCCCCTTTGTTTCTAATCCCATTCAAATATAAACTCCTTTGAAAGCATAAATTGTTTCCTTCTTTGTCTCTGTCTTCCCATCCCTAGCATATTCCCTGGTGGTTAGTTGATGGTTAATAAATACTAGTTGATTGATTGATTTGTTCTTTGTTACAAAAAAGTACTGCTCTTAAGTATTTTTGTGTATGTGAGTCCAGATGTATATATGTGTATGTGTATGTGAGTCCAGAAGACACATATCCAGACCCTCCTAAACCTTCTCTTCTCTTCTTCCAGGCTAACTGGTTGTCTGTGGCACGATGCCCTGGTCACCATCCTCTGGCCAGTCTCTGGTTTATCAACAGCTGCTTCAAACTGTGGTGCCCAGGACTGACTGCACAGTACTCCCAAGTTTCCTTGCTGGCTCTGCCTTGAGGATTTTCTGAGCAGGCTTTGTGGGAGCAGATATCCACCTTTGATGGTGGTCCCCAAGCTCATGGAACTTGTTTGCACCCTGCCCAGCTATACTGTGTCTCCAGATTCCAAACCCACCTCCCAGTTTCCGTTAAGATGAATTCCCTGCTGGACTCCAACCCTCTCTGACCGCCACAATCACCCTAGTGATTTCCCTAGCTACAGCTCTGAAGGCTTAGGCCAGCTGATATTCATTCTGTTCCTGTTTCTGCTAATTCATTTCACTTCAACAATTAAGCACCTACTGTGCTAGATGCTGGAGTTCAAGGACAAAAATGGGGCAGTTCCTGCTCTCAAGGGGCATATGTATTATTGGGAGAGGCAACAGAGACATCAGTGAATATCTACAAAACATAAATTATGGATAAGCTAAATGAAAGGGAGCATGACAAGCAAGTCAGCCTCAGAGCTAGGAAGCCATGGGTTTGAGTCCTGACTGTCACCATCTCTATGACCCAGGTCAAGTAATTTAACCACTCAATACTCTAAGACTTACTACCTATGTGAACCTGAGCAAGTCGCTTGAGCCTCTTTGCCTCAGTTTCCTCATCTGTAAAATGAGCTGGAGAAGGAAATGACAAACTACTCTAGTATCTTTGCCAAGAAAACCCTACATGGGGCCATGAAGAGTCAGACATGACTGAAATGACTAAACAACCCTGAGACTATCAGTTACAGAGAAGGTGCTAACCTGCATCGGCAGAGGGAGTTCCCTCTTCTGGGAGTTCCCAGTACCAATGAAATTGTATTTTTCCCCCATTGAATCCCCCATCCCTGTCCCATAGAAAGCAGTTTCAGGATGAGAGAAGAAGATCAATTACTCAGAAGAGAGAAAAGGCTTCTTGTTGGAAGGAGCCTGTGCTCAGACTCAAGCTTGAAAGCAGCTAGAGATTCCAAGAGGCAGAGGCAAGGAAATGCATTCTAAGCATGGGAACAGCCTGTGCAAATTACGGGGGCTAGACACGGAACACTGTGTGCTGAGAATAGTAAATCATCAAGTTTGGTTCAAATACAGACACAGGACCGGAAGTAACTGAGGCAGCTAGGTAATGCAGTTGACAGAGAGCTGGGTCTGGAGTCAAGAAGACTGGGATTCAAATCCAACCTTGAGCACTTACTAGTTGTGTGACCCTGGGTAAGTCACTGACCCTCTGTCTGCCTCAGTTTCCACAACTGTAGAACAGAGATAAAAACAGCACCTACTTCTCAAGGTTGTTGTGAGGATCAAATGAGATAATCTTCGTAAAGTGTCTGCTTTATAGCACAATAGAGTAAGCACTTAATAAATACTTATGCCTTTAACCAATGGGAAGTAAGTCAGAGCTTGATTGTGAAGGGTATTGAATGCCAAAGGAGGAGTCTGTACTTTATTCTGGAGACCATAGGGAGCTAGGGAAAGTTGTTGAGGAGGGTAGGGATGTGACCAAGTTAAATTTAGAAATATCCCTTCAGCAGCTGAGTGAAGGATGAGTCAGGGTGGGGAGGGTCTTGAGGCAGACTCTTGCCACAGTCAAGGAGATATGAGATGAGGGGCAGTGGTTCTGTGAGGTGAGGAAGAGGGTGGGTTCAAGAGATGTTGTGGAATCAGTATCTATGTCTCATGCCTGTGTCCTACCTCACTCATCAGGCCACAGGTTCTTTGGGAACAGAAGCATCATTCAAAGAGCTCTCGGAGGGCAGGCCTGTCTCTTCATCAAACTGAGCACCCCTATCACTACCAGGACTAGGCAACTATTGAGAGGATTCTTGGTGAAATGAATAGGGTGTGGACCCTGGGGTTAGGGAGACAAGTTTGAGTCCTACCTCTGACTTTTAGGATCATAGCTTTAGACCTGGAAGGGGATTGGGAGGTCATCTAGTCTACCCCTATTATTTTTATAGATAAAGAAACAAGTGACTTGCCCAAGGTCACACTCTCCACTGCCTCTCTTTACTAGCTGTGTGACCCTGGGCAATCTGCTTAACCATCTTAAGCCTCAGTTTCTTCATTTGTAAAACAGTGATAACAGTACCTACATACCTACATCATGGGATTGCTATGAGGCTCAAACAAGGTAATGCATGTAAAGTGCTTTGTTGATTTTTAAAATGCTTTATAAATGTCAACTGTTATAATTGTTATTGAATGGGCTAGCTCAGGGGTGCTGGATCCAGAGACTAGAGAAGCAGGCAATTCACAGAATAATATATCACAGGATTATGGATCTAGATCTGAAAGATCATCAAACTTTCTAGACCTTAGAGGACATAGAATCCAACCCCCTCCAAGTGAGGAAACTGAAACCCAGAGAAGTTGACTGATTTGCCCAAAGTCATACAGCTTGTAAGTATCTGAGGCGGAGGTGTATATACGTATATATCTATCTTCTTTATATCTATGTCTATGTTTGTGTCTACGCCTATATCTTTGTCTATGTCTATGTCTATATCTATATCTATGTCTATATTTTTGTCTATGTCTATGTCTATATCTGTCTATATCTTTGTCTATGTCTATATCTATGTCTATGTCTATATCTATGTCTATGTATCTGTCTATATCTTTG
>CM053581.1:19297344-19344844 GCA_028627135.1 Pseudochirops cupreus
GTATGTAATGGTCAGACAGCTAGAAGCCCTGTCTGTTGGTCTGTTGAATTGTGTTATTTTCTCTGTCTGTATTTTTTTGTCTGCTTGTAATTTCTGTTTGTATTTTCTACTTTTTTTTTTTTGCTTTTTGGAGGGGGGAAGGCAGGGTAATTGGGGTTAAGTGACTTGCCCAAAGTTACACAGCTAGTAAGTGTCTGAGATCAGCTTTGAATTCAGATCCTCCTGATTCCACGGCCAGTGGTCTATTCACAGTGCCACCTAGCCACCCCTGTTTGTATTTCCTGAAGTTCAGGGTGCTGACTTTTCCCCCTGAACTAAGTGAATGATATATCTACATCTACATCTACATCTACATCTATATCTGTATCTTTATCTATATGTTTTATTAAGTTAAGCTTGTTAGCCCTCTTCTGAATTGCTTTCCTTTAGAAAAACAGATCAAAGAACCTGTGCTAGCAGTCATCCTGGGTAAGCTAAGGTGCTTGCTGATACAGATATAAACATAGATATAGATATAAATTATATAGATATAGATGTAATTGCTCTAGATATAAACACAGACAGACATAGACATAAATATAGATCTAATAGACATAAGATGTCTAACAGACATAGATCTAATAGTCATAGGTGTAGATGTAATAGATATAGATTTAAGACATAGATAAAAATTATAGATAGATAATATAGGTATAATAGACAAGATTGTGGTTATTTGTCCTTCATTCTTTTTTTTTTCTGTCTTTTTGGAGGGAGAAGGCAGAGCAATTGGGGTCAAGTGACTTGCCTAAGGTCACATGGCTGTTAGTAAGTGTTAAGTGTCTGAGGCTGGATTTGAACTTAGGTCCTCCTGACTCCAGGGCTGGTGCTCTATTCAATGTGCCACCTAGCTGCCCTCTGTCCTTCAATCTTGAACAATCATCAGGAGGGTGGTGTCTTAGCTTGCAAACGGATTGGATTTAAGTGAGGCAGAACTGGGCGAAGCCATCAGCCTCACTCTCTCCTCTGGAATCATTTTAATCCAGTGGCAAGACACAGGTTGGAATGACTGGCAGTAGCCTCAAATGCAGTGGTCTTTTTAAACTAAGGTCTTTCTCAGGTCTGGGTTTGTCTGCCCATTCAGTAATCAGAGGCTAGGTAAGATTGAGGCAAAAGATGGCCTAATTTACCTTCACAAAAGAATCATTCTGGGAAGGGAAGACCCTCAGAGTTTCTAGCCAGAACAGAAACCAATAGACAAGCTATAATGGACATAGATGTACATGCAGACATAGATGTAGACCTACATTTACAGAACATAGATATAATAGATATAGATCTGGGTGATAAAGACATATAGACATAGACAGAGATGTTGATATAGATTTTGGTCCGTCTTTTCAAAGGCTCTCAGTCTAATTGGGAAAGAAGACTCACCCAAAGGAGATCACTGAGAAGTGGTTCCTGGTCACTACTGACGTTAGCCTGAAGGTCACGTAGAGCTTATGAGGTGGAGCTGGGGCCAGAGATTAATGGAGAATAGCTCAGAGGGGGCATTTCTGGGATTGTCTATGTTTTCCAGAACTCAGCATGGTGCTTGGTACGTAGTTGGGCTTGTTGATTGATTTATTGGTTGGATGATTGAACAGCTGGCTCCCCAGACTCCCCAGACTTTCTGAAATGATTCCCACCCATTACACAGATGTTTGTACTTCACAGGCTGGAGTCCTGTGGTTTGCCAAGCTAGTGTTGAGTTGGATACTTTTCTCTAGTCCATCTACCATCTCAAGCTTGGCCTGGTACAAGCTCTCCTGAGGTTCTGCAGCCTGGCTTTGGTCAACGATAGATTGACCAGATAGCTGTCATTCCTTCTCTGGCACAAGGCTTACCTGCTGTGTTGTTACTGACCGGGGGGTCTAGGAGAACATAAAAGTTCCTCTTCTTCCTAGTGTGAGATATATTCAGGGTCTGGGCTCTAGCAGAGGGAAAGAAGACACCGAATCTAGCTATACACAACTCAGAATAAGATCCTCACTTAGAATGCATGAAGGCAAGTGTTCTTCACCTTTTATATGTCATTAGGTTAGATTAAATAATGCATTTATTAATGCTCACTCTGTGCCGGGCTCTGTGCTAATCACCAGGAATAAAATGCAAGCAGATAGTCCTTACCTTTAAGGGCCTGGAATTCTATAATAGAAAAAGACAAGAAGAGAGATGAAGGAAAGGGAGGAGGTACAAAGCACCCACAGAAGACCTGGGAGAGCAGAATGGAGAATCAGGAACTGAGCTGGCTTAGGAGTAAGCATGGCAGACCTGGGCACATTCTCAAATGGAGCTTCTGGGAGGCATCCTGTTTTTCTTAGGCCAAGACCAAGTTCTGGAGGATCTATGGACCACAAGTAAAGAACTCCTGGTCTAGGTCAAAGGATCTAGAGTGGAAAGAGGACTTAGAGGTCACCTGGTCCCACCTCCTCCTTTATAGATATGAAAATTGAAGGTTATGTGACTACCCAAAGTCACACGCAGTTGGAATTCAGTTTTTCTAGTTTGTAATTTAGCATCTTTTTTCCATCCTACCTCACTACTTCCATTGTCTAATCCTTTCCTAACCCAGCCTGTCCTCTGGTTTCCTGAGGAGTCTAAAATCTTCTTTTAGGAGAAAAAGATACTTCATTGGATCCCTTAAACTTGTTCTGGCCCAGGCCAAAGTCCCCTAATGGCCTAAGAAAAACAGGTGTATGGTGGTACCTGACTGGAAAGAGTACTGAATCTTGAGTCAGAAGACCTGGGTGAAAATCCTAGTTCTGATGCTTACCACTTTGGGCAAGTCACTTCACCTCCATGAATCTCAGTTTCCCCCTCTGTAAAATAAGAGGACTAGACTAAATGGCCTCTGAGGTCCCTTCCAGCTCTTGATTTATTATCCTATGATTGAGTGCAATGCCAACTCATCCTATGCACACATACTCTGCCATTGTTCTAGCCAATCAAGATATTCACGAATCCTGACTGCCATTCATCATATTAACTCTTCTTTTTCACTTTGTTGCATCTACAAATTTGATGAGCACGCTACCTTTATCCAAGTCATTGATAAAAATGTTCAGGTGCACAAGACTAAGTAAAGATCCCCAGGGTACCCCACTGGAACCATTAATGACAACTCTTTGGAGCTGGCCTTTCACCAGTTCCAAATCCACCTAGCTTTAATATTGCCCAGTCCACATCTTTTTGTATGGTCCAAAGGTTTTGTCAAATGCTTCACCTAAATCTAAGGACATCATACCTGCAGTATTGTTCTGATTTACCAGTCTAGCCATCATGTTAAAAAAGGGAAATAGGTTAGTCTGGCATGATTTGTTCTTGGTGAAGTCTTGCTGACTCTCTGGGATCATTGCTTCCTTTTCTTGATTCTCACTAGCCATCTCTTTAATAACGCATTCGAGAATTGTGCCAGAAATTGAAGTCAAGCCCAATAGTCAAAAATTTTCAAATCTCATTCTCTTCCCTTTTTCCCTTTAAAATTGAGATAATTGCTCTTCTCCAGTATTGCATCCCCTTTCCCGTTTTCTACAATTTGGCAGTCATTCAATGATCACATCTTTCCATTCTTTCAACACTCAATGATTTAAGGTCATCTGGGACTGGTGACTTGAACTCATCAAGGGTAACTAGGTATTCTCTTATTGCTTTCCCTCTTATTTTATGCATCAACACCCAATTATCAATTTTTGTCTGTCTTTTCTAGTCCAGAAATTATTTTCCTTCTTAAAGATAACAGAAACAAAATCTAAGTTTAACAGCTCAACTTCTCTGTTGTCCATTATCATTGACTCATCCAACCAGAACCACATCTTTGATGCTCCATTTTCCTCCAACACAGCTTTTAAAAACAGTTTTTTGTTATCTTTAACTTTGACTTTGATTAACTTGCTTGAGAGCCTTAGTTCATCCTGACACTATTCTCATGGTATAACATTCTTCTCTATCATTTGGAGATCTCATCAGCTCCCATGGATTTAATAACCATCTCTCTGCTGATGACTCTCAGATCTACCTTTCCTGCCCTAGTCTTTCTGCCAACCTCAAGTCTCTCATCTCCAACTGCCTTTCAGACATCTCAAATTGGATGTACAGTAAACATCTTCAATTCAATATATCCAAAAAAGAACTCATTATCTTTCTCCCTAAATTCTATTTTTCGAGTCCTCAAGTCCATAGCCTGGACTGCTCATTATCTCTCACCATCCCCTCCCCCTACCATATCCAAGCTGTTGGCAAGTTCTATCAAATTTACCTTTGCAATAAAAATATCCCCTTCTCCAGGGCAGAGACAAGATGGCAGAGTAAGAGCAGGGACTTGCTTGAGCTCTCCCCCAAATTCTCCAAATAACTGTAAAAATGATTAAACAAATTCTAGAGCTACAGAACCCAGAAAAATGACAGAGTGAAGCAAATGTCCAGCCCAAGACAACTTGGAAGGCCATCAGGAAGGGTATATTGCACCAGCCTGGAAGCAGAGCACAGTCCAGAAAAGATGGCCAGAGCAGGCCTCAGGGAATTGAATCACTGGCAACTGTGGCAGTTTCCAGGTTTCTCAACCTACAAATGTCAAAGACAGCATAGAAGGTCAGTGAGAAAATTCTGTGTGATCTGGGAGAAAGAAGTGTGGTCTGGCCAGGGCCCAACTCCAGCCCCAGGGTGGTGGTGGTGGTGGTGGGGTGGCAGTGGAAGCAGTACCTGCTGCTGCTGCTTCCAGAGCTCTGGGCCTACACATGGTGGGAGATCAAGTGAATGTTACAAAACTCCTGAAGCCTGGGACAGTATACTCAACCCCACCCCCACCCCCACTGGAAGCAGAATCATACCTTGACAAAGAGTTAGAAAGTCAAAAAAAATTCAAAAGCATAAAAAATTCAGACAATAGAATCTTTGGTGACAAAGAAGATCAAAACATATAACTAGAAAAAGATAACAAAGTCAAAGATCCTAAATCAAAAGCCTCCAACAAAAATATGAATTGGTTGCCATGGAAGAGCTCAAAAAGGATTTTGAAAATCAAGTAAGAGGAGTAGAGGAAAAAATTGGGAAGAGAAATTAGAGTGATGCAAGAAAATAATGAAAAACAAGTTAACAGCCAGCTAGAGACCCTCCCAAAATACTAAAGAAAATAATGCCTTAAAAATAGACTAACCCGAATGGTAAAAGAGACCCAAAAAACTGACAAGGAGAAGAATGCCTTAAAAAGCAGAGTTGGCCAAATGGAAAAGGAGGTCCAAAAGTTCATGAAGAAAATAATTCATTCAAAATTAGAATAGAACAAATGGAGGCTAATGACTTTATGAGAAATCAAGAAATTCTAAAACAGAACCCAAAGAATGAAAAAAATAGAAGACAAAAGGAAATATCTCATTGGAAAAACCACTGACCTGGCAAATAGATTCAGGAGAGACCATTTAAAAAGTATTGGACTACCTGAAAGCCACGATAAAAAAAGAGCCTAGATACTGTCTTTCAAGAAATTATCAAGGAAAACTGCCTTGATATTCTAGAACAAAAGGGTAAAATAGAAATTGAAAGAATCCACTGATTGCCTCTTGAAAGAGATCTCAAAAGGAAAATTCATAGGAATATTGTAGCCAAATTCCAGAGTTTCCAGGTCAAGGAGAAAGTATTACAAGCAACCTGAAAAAAACAATTCAGGTATTGTAGAAATACAATCAGGGTAACGCAAGATCTAACAGCTTCTACATTAAGGGACTGAAGGGTTTGGAATATGATATTCTGGAGGTCAAAGGAGCTAGGATTAAAATCAAGAATCACCTACCCAGCAAAATTGAGTAGAATATTCAATGAAATAGAGAACTTTCAAGCTTTCTTGATGAAAAGACCAGAGCTGAATAGAAAATTTGACTTTCAAATACAAGAATCAAGAGAAGCATGAAAAGGTAAACAGGAAAGAGAAATCATAAGGGACTATTAAAGTTGAACTCTTTACGTTCCTACATGAAAAGATGATATTTGTAACTCATGAGACTTTTCTCAGTACTAGGGTAGTTGGAGGAAAGATAGATAGATAGATAGATAGATAGATAGATAGATAGATAGAGGCACAGGGTGAGTTGAATATGATATCTAAAAACATAAAAATAAAAAAAATAAAATTAAGGGGTGAGAAAAGAATGTACTGGAAGAAGAAAAAAAGGGAGAGATAGAATGGGGTAAATTATCTCACATAGAAGAGGTGAGAAAAAGGTTTTGCAATGGAGGGGAAGAGAGGGTAAGGTGAGAGGAAATGAGTAAAGCTTACACTCATCCAATTTGGTTTAAGGAGGAAATAACTACACACTCAATTGGGTATCTTTCCCTACAGGAGAGTAGGGATGAATGGGGATAATAGGCAGGAGATTATAGAAGGGAGGGCAGATTGGGGGAGGGGGTAGTCTGAAGCAAACACTTCTGAAAAGGGACAGGCTCAAAGGAGAAAATAGAATAAGTGGGAGGAGGGATAGGATGGAGGGAAATATAGTTAGTCTTTCACAACATGACTATTATGGAAGTGTTTTGCATAACTACACATATATAACCTATACTGAATTGTTTGCCTTCTCAATGAGGGTGGTGGGGAGGGAAGAAGGGAGAGAATTTGGAACTCAAAGTTTTAAAAACAAATGTTAAATATTGCTTTTACATGTAACTGGGAAATGAGATAGATAGGCAATGGGGTATAGAAATCTATCTTGCCCTATAAGAGAGTAAGGAGGGGGGGTGATAGAAGGGAGGGCAGACTGGCAGACTGGGAGAAAGGGTAATCAAAATGCATGCTATCTCAGGGTGGGAGAGAGGGAGAGATGGGGAGAAGATTTGGAACTCAAAATCTTGTGGAAATGAGTGTTGAAAACTAAAAATAAATTAATTAAAAATTAAAAAGTAGAAAATGCCCCCTTCTCTCTTATGACCCTGGTGCAGACCCTCATTACCTCATATTTGGATTATTGCAATAGCTGCTGGTGGGTCTGCTTGCCTCAAGTCTCTTCCTCATTCCAATCAATCCCCCATTCAGCCACAAAAATGATTTTCCTAAAGCATAGGTCCGACCATGTCACCCCCTTAATCAATAAACTCCAACATTGCCTCCAGGAATAAATAAAAAATACTCTGTTTGACATTTGAAGCCCTTCATAGCCTAACCCCTTCCTGCCTTTCCAGTCTACTTGTACCTTACTCCTTGACATATACTCTTTGATCTGACACTGGCCTCCTGGCTATTCCACCAATAAGACAATCCATCTCAACTCTGGCCATTTTCTCTGGCTGTCCCCCATGCCTGGAACAATCTCTCTTTTCTATTCTTACTATTGACCTTCCTGGCTTCCTTTTAAGTCCCAACCAAAATCCCACCATCTACAGAAAGCCTTCTCCAATCCCTCTTAATTCTAGGTCTTCCCCTGTTTATCATTTCTTTTTTATCCTGTATCTAGCTTGTGTGTATACATACATACATACTTATACATACATGTCTCTTCCATTACATTGTAAGCTCCTTGAGGGCAAGGATTATATGTTGTTTTTTTGCACCCCGTCCCCTAGTACTTAGCACTTCCTAAGAGCTTAATAAATGTGTTATCTCTCTACCTACTTATCTGCCTATCTTGAGAATTCAGTCTTTGGTTTTCTCCTTCATGAGATAACTTGTTGCATCCTACCTAGCCTTTCTCAGAACCCTTGGAAATCTGTTCTCCAAAACTCTGGAGTCTACACCAGGCTATGACCACCTTTTCTCTTCTATCACAAATTCCAACATCAGTCACTTCCTTTCAAAATTGTAAGCAGAACTCAGAATCACCAAGTTAGAGAATTAGAAGGAATCTCCATGACCAACTAGTTGAATGCATGTTGGAACAATAATCTCTTCTTCAACTTATTCCTGAAGTGTCCATTCTGTTCCAACTTGAAGCCTTCTGAGGAGGAAATAACAAGCCTCTGAAGCAGTTCATTCCACTTGGGAATGATTCTCATTTTGAAGAAGATAAGAATTAGGTCCAGGATACCAGTTTCTTTGGCTCTTCCATCTTTTGACATTTGAAATGACCATTGCAGCTAGTTAAGAACATTTAGCTGCTTTGTTTTGGGCAGACTATATTCAACCATCAGCCCATGAGCTCAGAACAGAGATTGTAGTTGAGTATATGTCATGTAATGCAGCCCCCATCCCTCACCACAGTTTGGGAAGTCAGGGTTATTTATCTCAGTCTTTAGTCAAGGTATCTCTCGTGTGCTTTGTCTCAGAAGTGATGCTTGGCATTTCTGGGGGCCTCTGCCCTTTGCTTTTGGGGAGACACCCCCACTTCCCATCCCTCTGAACCATAATAACTCCCCAGGTCGGGGATGAGATCTCTCAGGTGCCTTCCAGCTCTCACTCCCATGACCTTCTGTTCCTTAGCATCCCAAAGGAGGGACAAACTGGCCTCCACACACAGCTGCTCCTGCTCTCAGTCTTGGATTCCACATCCCTATGGGATGGCCAGGACCTTGTGTCCTCCAGCCTAGACTTTGCATTCTTTACCTCTTCCCTCCCTCTCAGCTGAGGAGGGGTGGGGTGGCCACTCTGTTGGCCTCTGAATCCCAGGGACATCCTGGCCTCTCCTCTTCTCCCCTTTGACCTAGACCTTTTTGGCAGTATGTTTCCAACAGGAATGTCATGGCTGTTGGCTCTCTGTTCTGCCTGAGGCTTCTACCATGATGTGTTTTCAGGATTTATATCTCTATCTCTATCTCTATCTCTGTCTCCATATCTAGCACCTTTGAACTCTTCCTCTTCTTTTCCTCCTCTTCTTCCTCTTCCTGCTCCTCCAGTCCCTCCATTCTCATTTTCTGAATCAAGAATCAGAAACTGATTAGGTTAGTTCCATGACTTTAGTTCAGAGCAAAAGAGTCAAGCATCCCAGAATCATCCATTTGGAGGTAGAAGGGACCTTGGAAGTAATCTACTCTAAATCCTTCATTTTGTAGGTGAAGAAACTGAGTCCCAGAAAGATTGGTACTTATCTAAGGTCCTACACTCTTAGGGTTTAGAGTTGGAAGGGACTTTTCAATCACCTTCTGTCATGGAGGGGAAAATGGAGGTACAATGAGATTGAGACTTAGCCAAAATCATTAAATCATAGGATTAGTAGCATAGATCATAGGACCTTAAAGATCATGCTGTTCAGTCCACTTGTTTCATAGAAGGGGAAACTGAGACCCAATGGGATTTGAATAAAGACACACAGCTGGTACAAAAAAGAACTGGGAATGTGACCCAGGTCCTTTCTCCCTCGGCCTTGGGCTGCTCCTTATTTATTGAGCTATCCATCTTTAGGTATCTCTAATCTGAAGTAGATGTGTGCCTGTGTAATCCATGCATGTCCACATGGGTTGTGTAAATATAGATCAAGAGAGACATTGATAGCTGGCGTTGATGGATATCTTTGGAATCTTGACCAATTTTCTTTAAGGAAGATTTTAATTTTTGCTTTGAGGGGAGCAGGAGAAGGATCATGGCCGGTCACTCTTTTATTCTAATCTCCAAGGGAAATATCAGAAGAGAATAACTCTACTTGTCATCCCCTCTCCCCAAATAATCCTGGCATTGGGGAATGATTTTGTTTCAGAAAAAAATTGCTTTTCTGATTTCTAGCTCTTAGCTTCAGGGAATAGAGGGAAGAGGGTAGCCCTCAGGTTATACCCACCACCTTGGCCCCTTCCTAATAAATGTTTGTTACACAAAAGACCATAAAAATTGTGGGTAAACCCATTTATCCAAACAAAACAGCAAACTGAAATTTGGAGAATTTTACAGATTGGAATATACCAGACAATGCATAAAAGTAAACGGCTTCATTGATGGGAGTGAGATGAGATCTTAACACAAACCAAGAGGAAGAACTAGATTTCATCCAAGGAAAATTCTCCGTAGTCTCTAATGAGTTGAGCTGGAATCAGGGCCATGTTGACGAGTCAGCTTTCTTTATGTATCTACAGATTCCAAAGTCTTCCTCTCCTTCCTCAGGGTGGTACTGAAGAGAGCCTGAAGCCATGGATGTCTTTTATCCTACAGCACTGTTTCTGGACCCAAGCTGAGAACTGTTCTGCATCTGACTCAATGTGAGGGCCATGGGACCTGCCTGAGTTACAGAAGGTTGAAACCCTCTCTAATGGTACATTATCTTCTCCTTGAGCCTAAGGATCTCTTCCCCAACAAATGTCTCCTTTTAAATAAAACATGTAGCAATTTCCCCCCGTACTGGCAGGGGCACAAATTCCAAAGTTTACTCTGACTCTTTGGAATAGCACGGGTTCCCCCTGTCCCAAAGACAATGGGGCAAAAGCTCAGGCCAGGCTCCTTCTCCTGAAGTCCTTTCCATGAAGGGAGGGATCAGCAGTAGCTGGGGCCTGGCCTCCTGGAGACATCTCCACAGCTTGGGAGCGGGCAACCTGCCCTGGGAGAATGGGGTAATTTGTACAGCCCCAAAGAAATGGGCTTGACCAGCCTAGGTGGTGGTGGGGATGGGGGGTAAGCTGTTCTCCAGTCCAAATGAAGATCATCTGGTACATGGTAAAAACCCTCTGCAGCCATCCCTATTCTCCAAGAGGTCTGGCTGACCGGTCAGGCAACAGCTGCTCCACAGCTGGAGTGACTGACTCTCCCTGTTTCTCCCAGATCTGACCTCCCAAAGTCCTCATAATCAGACCACTATGAGCCTCTGAGCTGGAGGCCTGTCAGCGGCTACCATCTTGCTCTTCTGGGCCTCCATTGTCCTCTCCCTGTGGGGGCAGCTGCTGTTTCCCTGAGCCTCTAGACAATTGGCTGGATTCCCCCATGTGTTATATCTGTATCTTCCTCAAAACTCCTCTTCTTATCCCCCCACACCCAAGACAGACAGACAGACACACATGCAGACACACACCTGCCCTCTCCACACCCTAGGCAGTAGCTACAGGATTGTTTGCCAATTCAGGGACTGTGCTCATCTCTGTCTCCTGATTGCTCTTATGAGTTGTTCCTTAATCAATCAATTAATCAGCCACCAAACATATATTAGCACCTACTATGGGTGAGGCACTGTGCTGGGTGGGAACTTGGGAATTCAAAGACCGAAATTAAACAGTCCCTGCCTTCAAGGATTTCACCTTCTATTAAGGGAGAGATTGTACATAGATAAGTATGAGTATATTCAGAGCAGATGCAAAATAAGAGAAAACCAGCACGATGCATCAGGGAGGCAATTGGCCCCAGGGTCAGGAATGCCCGGATTCTAGTACCAGCCTGCTGCAGACCCACTGTGGGGCTTGATGGCTCTGTATCCCAGGGCATGCTCTAAGACAGAGGCTCTGAACCTTTTTTGTGTCCTACCACCTCCCACCACTCCCCAGGCATCTAGTAAAGCCTGTGGGCCCCTTCTCAGGATGTTCTTGAATGCATCCAATAGAAGACAGAAAATGATGAAAGATGATCTGTTATCAAAGTGCTTTTTAAGAAAGACTTCATGGCCCCCTGATTAAAAACCCCCATTAAGACGCAGACAGGGTGCTTACTCTATCAATGAGATCAGAGATCCATCGCCTACCCTCCCACAAAACAAATGCAAGTTAATTGGCAGGGGGAGGAATTGGGGAGGGGGAATTTCAGGTAAGAGCTACAACCAGTACAAATGTGTGGAAATAGGAGGCGGATTGTTGTGTGTGAAGGACAAATGAGCCCAGAGGGCTAGACATGTGTCTACAGAGCCTGGGAAGGACCTTGTGGAAAGAAATGGACCATTTTGGATGACTTGTAGGAATTATACATAGTTATGTGTATATTATTGGGGAGGGGCCTGTAAACTAGAGGCGATTCTAAGGAATATTTTGTAGAACGATAGGATTTTAAAGTTGGAAAGGACCTTTAAGGTCATCAGATCCAATTTCTTTTTGAGATTTGGAAACGGAGACCCAGAGCACAGAAGTTTCTTTCGAAAAATCGTACATAGCAGGGCAGGATCTCAAACTCACCTACAAAATTCTCCTTATTCTCCTCCTCCTCCTCCTTCTCCTTCTCCTTCATCTTTTCCCCCTTCTTCTCTTTCTTCTCCTCTTCCTTCATCTTCTTCTCCTCTTTCTCCTCCTCCTCTTCATCTTCTTCTCCTTGTCATCCTTCTCCTTCTTCATCTTCTCCTTATGCTCCTCCTTCTCCTTCTCCTTCATCTTCTCCCCTTTCTCTTTCTTCTCCTCTTCCTTCATCTTCTCCTCCTTCTCTTTCTCCTCCTCCTCTTCATCTTCTACTTCTCATCCTTCTCCTTCTTCATCTTCTCCTTATTCTCCTCCTTCTCCTTCTCCTTCACCTTCTCCCCCTACTCTTTCTCCTCCTCCTCCTTCATTTTCTTCTCCTCCTCAACCTTCTCCTTCTTCTTCATCTTCTCCTTTTTCTCCTTCTCTTTCTTCTCCTCCTTCTTCATCTTCTTTTCCTTCTCTTCCTTCTTCTTCTGCTTTTCCTCCTTCTCCTGTGGGATAAGCACAGTTTCATTCCTGTCTTTGTAGTCCCAACACCTGGAACCACACTGATATACAATAAGCACCTCATAAATACTTGTTGATTTTTGATGGATTGATTTTTTTTTATCAACCCCTCATCTTCTTCATCTTTTTTAGGACAAACCCTAAGCTATTTATTCACCTTAATTTTTTTTGCTTTTTTAATCAAATAAAAGTATGGTAGTTTATTTGAATAAAACATAAATTAGCAAACTTTACTTCCTAGTTATAACATAGCCCATGCAGAATGACACTAAAACCCTCTTAATACCACTTTTGAAAACCTTGCTTTATCTCTAGCTCTAAGTTGACTTTGCTGATCCTCATCCCCATCCCCAGGATCCTAACATTTACTAATTGTGTGACAATGGGTAAGTCACTTAACCTCAGTTTGCCTCTGTATTCTCATCAATAAAATGGGGATAATAATAGCGCCTACCCCCTTGGGTTGCTGTGAGGATCAAATGAAATAATATTTGTTAAGTGCCTAACACAGTACCTGCCACATGGTAGGCAATACATAAATGTTGTCTGTTATTATTATTGTTTAATATTATTAGTAGTATTTTCATAAGTTCTGGCCATTCAGTCTATTATAGTTTAGGTTCAGATGTTAGTAAATACATTTCAGTGGACCTGAGTTTTCTCCAAGGTGGGTTTTCCCACATTCTGACAATGCAGATATCCATCCATCAATGACTTTCCATTCTGTGTGATTATTGCTTATATCCTCAGACATTTTCATCTTTAAAATCACCACCATCATCACTGCCATTACATCACATTTGCTGTCACCATGGCAAATGACATAATCTAACCACCATCAAGCCCACAACCTGGATGGCTACCATCATGTCACTATCACCAACACCATTGCGCATTACTTGGAATCATTGATTCCAATATCTCCAGCATCACTATCAGCATTACCAGAACAGTCAAGTCAGACTAATGTGATTTCATTTTTAGAAATGTTGGGAAATGGGGGCAGCTAGGTGGTACAGTGAATAGAGCACTAGCCCTGGAGTCAGGAGGACCTGGAGTTCAAAGCTGGCCTTAGACACTTAACACACACAAAAAAATTAGCCGTGTGACCTTGGGCAAGTCACTTAACCCCAATTGCCCTACCTTCCCCCCCTCCAAAAAGCCAAAAAAAATATTGTGGAATGCTGAAGATACAATTTGTATAGATTTTAGCAAAGTGTTTAATAAAGTTTTCCATTCTTATGGAAATGACCATGTTATGACCATACCCAAAGAATAGTCACTAATGGTTCGACATCAATTTGAAAGTCTCCAGAAGAGTGCCTAAAGTATTTCTCTTCAGCCTTGTACTGTTTCCAATGTATATCAATGACTTGGATATAGGTATATATGGCATGCTACTCTAGTCTAATCAAATCTAATGATCTGAAGATGACATGTAGCTAGAAGAGACCACTAACACACTGAATGACAGGGTCAGGATCCAAGAGATCTCAGCAGGTTACAGAATTGGGTCAAATTTATTAAGATGACTTTTCCTAGGGCAAAAAGTTAAGTCTTACACTTGCTTTCAAAACATCAATTTCATAAGGACAAAATGAGGGAGTTGTGATGAGAAAATATTTTTCTATAAAAGATTTTAGGATTTTAGTGGACTAAAAGCTTAATATTTGTCAACAGTCAATTAGTTTAGAAAGTCAATATAATTTTGGGCTGCATTAGGAGAAAAATAGCTTTCAAGAATAAAATGATATTCTGTCCTCTGTCTTCTGGGCAACACAGTTTAGGAAAGACATTAATAAGATGGAGAATACTTGGAAGAGGGTGACCAGAATGATGTGGAGCTTTGAG
Organism: Pseudochirops cupreus; assembly: GCA_028627135.1. Lineage (NCBI taxonomy): Eukaryota > Metazoa > Chordata > Mammalia > Diprotodontia > Pseudocheiridae > Pseudochirops > Pseudochirops cupreus. The sequence continues at coordinate 19,311,715 of CM053581.1, forward strand.
TTCATGTTGTATGAAGATTGGGTGAAGGAAGTAGGGATGTTTAGCTTGAAGAAGACATGGTGCTGGGGGGATGTGATAGTGATCATTTGCCCATAACAGGGATTCAGCTTCTTTTGCTTGGTCCCTGAGAGTAGAACCAGGAACCATTGATGGAGATTTCCAAGAAGCAAATGTATATTCAATGTATACCTCTCAACAATGAGACCTCAGGCAGATAGGTGACACAGTGGATAGAGCACCAGCCCTGGAGTCAGGAGTACCTGAGTTCAAATCCAGCCTCAGGTGCTTGATATCTACTAGCACTGGGCAAGTCACTTAATCTTGATTGCTTCCCCCAAAACCAAAAACAAAACCAAGTGGCAAAGGCTACCTCAGGAGGGGGTGGGTTCATCCTCTCCAGAATTCCGCAAGTTGGGGTTGGATACGTCATAGAGGAGATTCATTTCCAGTTACTATTGGATGAAATGACTGCTACATTTCTTTCCTGATCTGAGATTCTGCGATTCAGTGGTTCATTATCACTACCATTAACAAACATTGCAAAGTCTAGAGAGAAGATCAAAAAACCTGGGTTCAAATCTTACCCATGATACTTACTAACTGTGTAACTGTGAACAAGATACAATCTCTGAGCCTCAGGTTGTTAATCTTTTAAATGTGGATAATAACGCCTACCTCCTGGTCTATTGTGAGGATTAAATGAGATAATGTATAGAAAGTGCCTTGTAAGACTCTGTATATAAGTAGATCAATATCTCTATAGAAATGACAGGTATTGTCCTTGCCATCACTACCATCAATATAAGTACTATCAACATTAACACTTTAACCCCCATCAATATAATGAATATTAACACTTTCGCCATTAATACCATCCATATAAATTATATAAACAGTAATGTCATCACAACTACCGCCAGAATCACTGTCAATAGCACCAGTATCACTACCATCATGTACCATCACTATCTTGACATCCCCATCAATTGTCCCTCACATACATCAGTAAAACCACCAATACCAATGTTCATATTGTCGTAACCATTATCACTCAGCTAGGCTAATCCTTTCTCAGACACTTAGTGGCTGGGTGACCTTGCATAAGTCACTGCAGCTTGGGTTTCCCCATCTGTGTTGCTGTTCAGTCATTCAGTCATGTCTGACTCTTTGTGACCCCCTAGACCATAGCACACCAAGCTCTTCTATCCTCCACTACCTCCCAAAGTCTGTCCAAGATCATCTGTACAATATCTGACTCTTTGTGACCCCATGGACCATAGTGCACCAGGCTTTTCTGTTTTCCACTATCTTCCAAGGTCTTTCCAAGCTCATCTGTACAATGGGTATAATAGTAATACACCTGCCTCACAGGGTTATTATGAGTTTTCAATGGGCTAAATGTGTGTAAACCCAAAGGCGCCATATCAATGTTGACTATCACTATCATCATCATCATCATACTGGTCCACACCATGGCCATCTAATCCCACTCCCATAATTCCAATACCATCAGCTCATATAAGACTTCTCACACTTCTCCAAATTCATCATGTATGTCATTTCTTACAACCCACAATATTCCATCACTCTCATGTGTCAATAATGTGTTTAGCCATTCTCCATTGGTGGACATCTACTTTCCCATATAGCAGTGTATTTAATTTTTATCATATTTTTATTTTAGCAAGGAACTGGCAACAAAGAGAACCATTAACTGAGGGAATGGCTAAGCAAGTTATGTTGCAGGACTGTAATGGAATATTTCTTGTCCCCTAAAAAATGATGGGCATGATGAACACAGAGAAGGTATGAGGGGCAATAGGGGATAGATGGGCAGCCTCAAAGCCAGGGAAACCTATTCAAGTCCACCTCCATTAGTTGAATGACACTGGATAGCTCTGAGTGCACTAGACACTTTTCTAAGTTTCAGAGAATACATCAACATGCACCGATAAAGAAAGTTTTCTTACCACGAAGTTGCCTCTACATCTGAAATCACAGATCTAGACCTGGGGCAGGGAACAGTTCCCCACCCCTGATCTAGACCCTAGCCCTTTGGGAGGATGAAGGGAAATAAACAGAACCAGGAAATATGCAACAATTACAGTAATGGAAATGGAAATAACAAAAAATGAAACTCGGTGCTATGTAATTACAATGACTGAGCTTAACATGGGAGAAGAGATGAAGGACATATGACTCCCTCCTTTATTGGCAGAGGTGGGGACCTATGGGTATGAAATGCTATGCACTCTGTCAAATATGTTCTGATATTTTGACAACTGAGCTATCCTTCCTTTTATTCCAAGAAGAGATTCACTTCATAGGGAAAAGGTATATTTAGAAATAAATTATGACAAAAGGCATCAATAATATATTTAAGGTAACCAGAAGTGCAAATAAAAGATATCTCCCCAGTCTCTAACTGGGTTTACTGATTCCTTTTAGTTCCTACTTCATGATCCTCTAAGCCTGGAGACTCGCGAGCTGGAGGGCACCCCCTATATACTAGGGATTGGCCCACATGGGCACTCCAGAAAGTGTTCACTCTACACACTCTCAGCCAATCAGGAAGCCTCATGAGTGCTGCCAGTTTTTTGAGAGGTTTGCTGCCCATTTCCTATGGAATGATTTAGCTAACTTTGGTCTCTCCTTTCTGACCAAAGTAGGAAGAGGATAAAAAAAATGCTGTCAGGTAGTATTATATTTTTCCCTCCATAGCCCACTAAACAGAATAATTCATACTTCTCAAAGCTCCCAAAAGACAATCCCTTTCTTTACAGGACTCATCTGTCCTGAGGATAACCACAACCACCCCAACACCCCCACCCTAAGCCTGGAGCCAAAGTGACAGTCCAATATCTCTGTCAACTCCTCTGGGACAGCCCACGCTAGATGGACCACAGGACAGGCTGAAGATGGGAACACCTTATCTGGCGGATATGGTCTGACCTTGGGACATTGTTCTGAGCCCCCACCCCCTGTCACTCTGTTCTCTTCTTTATCTCCCCTCACAAACAGGACAAACCCATCTTCCTCAAGGCCATTGCCCTCCCCTCACCCCATTTGTCCTGGACTAACTCCTCAGTTTTTAAACCTGAAGAAGCTAGAATAACACAGGGGAAGGATAGGATGGAATGGAATTGGCCAAGCTATATTTTTTTTTAGCATCAATGGGGGTGTCCCCTAAGCCAGGTCGACTTCTTCCCAGGAAGTCTTGTCATAGGATGAGGGCTCAGCAGGTCTGTCTCCCTTGCCCCCATGCCTCAGTGATATTCCTCCACCTCATTCTGGATAGCCTCAGCTTTATTTATATAGTGTTAAGAAATTACTCATTTCTTCTTGATTTTTTTTTTCTGCATCTGTTTCTGTCTTATGCCTGTCTTCTCATCCCTCACCCTTACGACCTGTATAACATTGGGCAGGCCATTTCCCCTCTCTTGGCATCAGTTTCATCATGAGAAAAATGAGGCTAGCCTAGAGGATATCTTGGGTTCCTTCTAGCCCTAATTCTAAAACTGGGGGCTTCCAGAGGACAGCAGCTGAGTGCAATACCATCCCCGAGGCCAGGAGCTTCTTGAGGGTAGGGACTATGCCTCTCTCATTGGAGCAAGGGCTGTGCTCTCATCCCAGACAAAGGCATCCTGAGGGTACAGGCTGTATCTTCAATTTTTTTCCAGCTCAGATCAGAGCCTGCCCCAGGATTATGCACATAGAGACTGATTGAGATGGAAATTCCCCTTACTCCATCATCCTTAGCTTCTGAGAACCTTCCATCGGGACAGCCCTAGCTCAGTCTCTTCCCTCTCAATCCCCCCAGCACTTTCTCCGTGTGCATGTGGCCCACTCTCTGCCAGACTCCCCCGCCAGGGCCTGGACCCATTTACAGGGCCTTCGTTCCTTTTTTTAGCTTTATGAAGCTGAGATGGCTGTGAGTTTTCCACAAGGCTTGGAGAGGGAAAAAAGCTATCAAAGAACAAGACCAAGGATTGGGGGGGACCCCCACAATGGAAATCATCCAGTGGGAAAATATTTTCATTTGGAGAAATTTTAAAAAGACAGCAACTGGATCTCTTGCTTTGTGTTTCCTGAAATTCCCTACAAACTGAGCCAAGCTCATAAAACGCTTCGATTCTCATAAAAATCATGTTCTGGGTCTGGGATAGAGTGAGGAGAATAATTGTCAGACAGGGAGGGAGCTGGGGAGGTCGTCTCAACTAGCACGTTGCCTCCATGAAAGAGCATGGAGTCCATTGCAATCCCACCAGAGTCTTTCACATCTCTAGAGATGAAGGAAGGAAGGAAGGAAGGAAGGAAGGAAGGAAGGAAGGAAGGAAGGAAGGAAGGAAGGAAAGGAGGGAGGGAGGGAAGAAGGGAGGAAAGAAGGAGGGAAGGAAGGGGAACAGGGAAGGAAGGGAGGAGGGAGGGAGGAAGGAAGGACAAAGGGAGGGAGGGAGGGAGGAAAAAAGGAAGGAAATAAAGTTGCCTCTTTCTGTGAATTAGCAATTGTTTCTTTCAGGGTATGGAAACTGGAAACATCTTGATATCTGCTTCAGCCTTCTTTTCCCAGTCTGTATATCAATAGCTCACTGGTTTGAACTCAGAGCCATAACTAATAATTTTGGCACTGGCTCAAACATTATGAACCACGTCCTGGGAAAATAATCTGCAACCATCCTCAAATCAACTTTGAAATTCATGATGTAAAAATAAGGCAAATTTTATGTAAACTCAGTTGAACAGTAAAAGGGGGTAGAGAATATGGAGTTCATTATTATAGTGGCCCGTCAGATAGATGAACAGACAACACTAAGATATAGCTGCTTTCTATTTTACATGATTATTCTTGCTAGCTAGGTACTAAGATCCTCTTTAGTAATTAGGCCTTTCTATTGGAGGAATGCATCTGTTAAATTTTTATCCTTCTAAATTTCTGCGCCATGAGCCAAATCTTCAATTGCCCCATCCTAGTTTTGACTCTAGTTGGCTTCATTAGGAAGGATTGAGATTAACTATGCCACAGTCTAATGCAGTAGTTCTCAACCTTCTTAATGCTGTGACCCTTTAATAGAGTTTCTCATGTTGTGGTGACCCCCAATCATAAAATTATTTTCGTTGCTACTTCATAACTATAATTTTGCTACTGTTATGAATCGTAATGCAAATATCTGATATGCAGGATGTATGTTCATTGTTACAAATTGAACATAACCCACAGGTTGAGAACCGCTGGTCTAATACCATTGTTAGTTTTGCAGCCCCAATACTCTTTCTGCTTCAATCCATTCTCCACACAGCTAGATGGCCTCTTAGGTTCCCTTTAACTCTGTAGCCCTTAGGCAAGTAGCCAGTAAGTACAGAGGGAAAGAGTAAAGATTAAGGAAGGAGTAGCGATGATAGAGGGGACAAGCTGCTAGAGAAGATGGTATGGAATAAGAGATCACTTGTGCATGCAGTAGGGTTTGCCCCTTTCTTTGTGTCTTCTGGAATGCCTACTTCATAAGCAACCAACTTGCCTTCATCCTAAATCTCTTCCATTCCCTCTCCTTCAGTCTTCTAATTCTCACCGAGACCTGGCTTCTTCCCGATGACACAGACTCCCTGGCCTCCTTTCCATCACTGGCTGTGCTTTCATTTATTGCCTTGACTCACTGGTCGAGGTGGGGGAGTTGGAATATTCCTTGCTCCCTGTTGCCACTGCCAGGCTCTCACCATAATGCCATCACTCCGTAACCTCTCCTCCTTTGAGGTTCCCTCACTCCACATTCACTACCCAATACAAATCCTGGTAGTTGTCTTCTGACCTCCAGACACTCCCATTCTTTCCTCAATAAGTTCAGTACTTGGCTTAAAATCTTTCTTTCCTCTTCAACTCCTGTTCTCCAACTAGGGGACTTCAGCATCCATATCAATACTCCCCTTAAGTATCCTTATCCAATTACTCAATCTGTTCCTTTCACATGGCCTATTACACTCCACAGAAAGATGATCGTACCCTCGCTCTTGCCATCATCTACAAATGTTCCACTTCTGTGATCATGAACTCTGAAATGCCCTTTTCTGATCTCAATCTATTGCAAATCCATCTGTCCCTCTTCCTTGAAACCCGGGGTGCTGTTCTTCATCCTTACCATGACCTCAACCCCTTAGCTATTTCTGAAGCTGTCACCATGGCATTAGCCACACACTCCTCCTTCACCAATCTTGACCCCTTAGTGAGTGCGTCAGTTCTACTCTATACCATTCTCTTGAATTCCTTCTCCCCCTTACTGTATCATTGGTCTTGCCCTTCAAAGCCTCAGCCTTGGATCACTCCCACCATTCACTGTCTTTGCTTCTACACATATGCAACCAAATGAAGCTGGAGAAACTGATAAAATTCTGTCAACCAGGTCCACTGCAAATGTGTGTTATGTGATCTTAACTGAACCTTTGCTGCAGCAAGACAATCCTTTTACTCCTCCCTGATTAAATCACTAAACCTTTTCATCTTTCCTCAATCACCCCAGCTAATCCTGGAGCTTCATCCTCATGATCCTTCATCCATCATCCCAAAGCTTTCTCTCCTCTAACTCAGCTGAAAAACTTGCCTCACATTTCACTGAAAAAAGTGATGTCATTTACTACGAGTTTCCTTTCCCCTTTCCCCTCATTTCACATCTCTCCAATAAGACTGTGAGCTCCCTGAAGGCAGGGGCTTGTCTTTTATAGTTCTTTGCACAGTGGGCACTTAATAAATATTTATTGCCTGAGCGACTTCTTGCTGTTCCTCACACTCCTACAACAACATAACTAAAGTATCTTAATATGACGAAGAAATTCAGATATTGTCCCATCCAATAAGCAAGCATATTCACATAAAAGAAGAATGAATTTATAGTGAAAGTATGCTGATGAGTTGAAACCCAAGTCCATTCATGTTTGCTTAGTTTGGGGCATTGAATGTGGCGCCTACGTACCCACAAAGAAACCCAGCTCCCACTGGAAATTCACCCTGATCACTGAATGGTATAACCTATTATTCAATTGCAGTGTTGTGTATCTTTTAATAAACTTGTAATCAACTTTTTTAAAAAAAGAAATTCATCTGCTTGGTTAAGTACATTGATCAAATTAATTGAATAGTTACTAAGAAATAATTATATTTTAAGTGTAAATAATTGTGTCTTAAAGTTCATCCAGTCTCTGAGGACATGTATGGGGATATAATGAAGCATATTGAGGCACATTGCTTGTTACATATTTTTAGCAGGATCAAAATTGTTTTGTGCCATTAACATGTAAAATCAAAATATTTTAAATAGTGTCTGATCTATGTTATCCTTCTTAGTTCCTATTTTTATGTTCTACAATGTATATCAGTACAGTAGCATGTTATATATCAACAGACATATTCGTATATTAGAGTTCTGTGCTCCAAAATTTTGACTGATGGTAGAGTGTGGACTAAAATATTTGGAGATTGCAATGTTCTATCCAGCCCTAAGCCTCATGATGGATTCATTCAGTTCTCCGGAGTGACAGGTACTGAATCTCAGTTCTTTTATACTCAAGGAGAATTTGTTGTTGTTGCTTAGCCATGTCTGACTCTTCATGACCCCATTTGGGGTTTTCTTGGCAAAGATACTGGAGTGGTTTGCCATTTTCTTCTCCAGCTCATTTTACAGGTGAGGAAACTGAGGCAAACAGAGTGAAGTGACTTGCCCAGGGTCACACAGCTAGTAAGTGTCTGGGGCTGGATTTGAACCCACAAAGATGAGTCTTCCTGAGCCCAGGTCTGGCACTCTAACCACTGCACCACCAATGGCTAAAAGCCCATGGCCTTGTAGCCCAACGGTAACTTCTCTGACTTCAGAAATCCTGTCTTTTCTGGCAACCACAGCAGTGTCCAATTTCCATGACCTCAGGCTCAGATCCTTCCCACCAAGTCACTGCACACTCCTTTCTGAAGTGATACCTCCCCAATCTGATTGATTTGGAAAAAATAATAAGAGCTTGCACGGATACAGAACTTTCAGGTTTGCACAATGCTTTATGAATATTAACTCATCTGATCCTCACAACAGTTCCGGCACTATTATTATCTTCATTTTACAAATGAGGAAACTGAGGCAGGCAGTGGTTTAAGTGACTGTCCAAGGTTGAACAGCTAGTAAGTATATGGGGTCAGGATTTGAACTCAGGTCTTCCTGACTTCAAGCCCAGCATTCTATCCAGTGGGCCACCTGGCTGCCCCAGGAAAAGGCAGGATTGGTCCCTTAGGCTCCCCTGGCTCCAGCCTTCAGATGGATCCTAAAATGTCTTTTAAAATCTTTATCTGAGGGGCAATGTGCTAGACTGGGAATCACAGGACCCAGATTCAAATCCTGCCTCTATCATTCACCTGTGTGATTCTGGGCAGATCCCTTCTGCTCCCTGGGCCTCAGTTTCCTCATCTGTAAAACGAGATTTGGGCTAGATGAACTATGGGTCCCTTCCAATCTTAAAGACACTGCTTTATGTCCTCTATCGGTGGTTCTTAACCTGTTCCCCATCCCCCACTGTATCAAGGGATGGTGAATCATGCGCACAGGAAGCATTGTCACAGTGGCCCCCAGCTTTGGGACTCATACCACATCAATATCCTCAGGAGCCTTTGTCCCTCTGACTGGATGGCTGGAGAGCAAAGCAGAACCTCCCAAAGCTGACATCTGAACAGGACTCTGATGCCCAGTCCGTTACTCATTGCCCACCAACTGCCCGCTATCATTACGTCCCCCTCCCCTTCTCAGCTTCTTCTTGGGAGTTGTCTGAAGCTCCTTGAGGGCAGGGACTGTCTTTCTGCTTCTCATTTGCATCCTCACGGCAAGTACATGGTAGGTGTTCAAAACATGCGTTGTGTTGTGTTACATTGTAATTACATTATATTGTGTTGTGTTGCATAGCATTGCATTGTGTTACATTTTAATTGTGTTTCATGGCATTGTGTTGTGTTGCATTGTGCTGTATTGTGTTGTTACATTATAACTACATTTTGTTGCATTGCGTTGTGTTACCTTGTAATTGAATTTCATTGCATTGTGTTGTGTTATATTGTATTGCATGGTATTATCCAATTTTGCATTGTATTGTATTGTCAGAAGCACACTTGCCTCATCAAGAGACGGGGGCATTTGGGATAAAGATAAAGAAGTAGACAAACCCATGTGGGTGACTGGTTTTCAAAGTACAGAGATGCTGTTGAGATCAAGCAACTCTGAAGCTATTTAAGGGCATTGACTGATGTTAAAGGAGAGGCAGTCGATAAGAATTTATTAAGCACCTACTGTGCCAGACACTGTGCTGTGCACTGGACATACAAAGAAAGGCCCAAGACAGTCCTGTTCTCAATGAGCTCCCAGTCTCACGGGGGAGACAATGACCCAAACCTATGGAACGAATACACCAGCTGGTGACAGGAGAAATGGGAGCAAATCAGCAGAGGGAGGCACAAAGGAAGACGGGGAAAAGTAGGACTTTACCTGAGACATGAGAGCAGCCAGAAGACAGGGATGAGGGATGACAGTGAGGGAGAAAGCACAGGGCTGGGGGAGGAACAGCAGGAAAGGTGGAGTCTAAGGGGAACAGGGAAGGGTAAGGAGACCAGAGAGGGAGAGAGGGAGGGAGGAAGGAAGGAAGGAAGGGAGGAAGGAAGGAAGGAAGGAAGGAAGGGAGGGAGGAAGGAAAGGAGGGAGGGAAGGAGGGAAAGAGGGAGAAAAGGAGGAAGGAAGAAGGCAGGGAGGGAAGGAGGGAGAGAGGAAAGAAAGAAGAAAAGGAGGAAGGAAGGAAGAAAGGAAGGACGGAAGAAAGGAAGGAAAGGAGGGAGAGAAGGAGGGAGGGAGGGAGGGAGGGAGGGAGAAAAGGAGGAAGGAAGAAGGCAGGGAGGGAAGGAAGGAGAGAGGAAAGAAAGAAGAAAGGGAGGAAGGAAAGAAGGGAGGGAGGAAGGAGGGAGGGAGGGAGGACAGAGACTGAGAGAGCTTTAAATAAGCCCCTGCAGACAGGAATTTACTAGCTTTGTGATTCCTTAATCTGTCGATGACTCAGTTTCCTCCGTAAAATGAAAGGATTGAATTAGCTGATTTCGAGGTTTTCTTCCAACATGAGCACCTGTGAGGGGGTCATTTTCTCCTCCTTACAGACTCTCCAGGTAGCTCAGAGCCTTATCCATAGCAGGGACTGAAACATTTCTTGAATTGAATTGGACACACAGGAATGGCTTCCCAAGACACCAGAATTGGTAGCTCTCATACTAAATATAACAGGATGTTGCCTTAGTGCTGGTCAGTCAGAATCACAGCTGGACATCTGTGGACTGTCTTGTCCCCAAGCCTTAAAGAAATCTCCCCGCACCAGGAGCTGCAGCTCCCTCTTCATTTTCCACATCGCCATCCTGGCAAACTTCATTGGACAAGGGGTTGGTAGATTGAGGTTCTGTGGCCAGGACACTGTTCACTTTTTTCTCGCTCAGTTGATTTCCCATTCTATTTTTAAAAAGTCCCAGTGTTTTAGAGTTAGAATGGACCCCAGTGGGCACCTAGTCCAACCCTCTCAATGAAAGGAAACCCCACTTACAAACATGCCCAACGAGTGGTCTTCAGACACTGGTTGATGACCCCTTCCCACCCCCAACCCATTCCACTTTAGGCTGGACTAAAGTCTAGGGAGCTTCCCTCACCCCATTGTTTCTGGTTCTGTCCTCTGGGTCCAAACAAAACAAACCTAATCCCAGTTCCAGAATTACAGAAAGTTCAGACCAGATTACCTCCACATTCCCTTCTGATCCTGACTTTCTCTGCATCTGTGTAAATGTAGCACCAGCAACAACAATGTTAACTCACATGTGCATAGCGCTTCGAGGCTTGCAAAAGTGCTTTACAAATATTAGCTTTTCTTGTCAATTACTATTTATTATTAATTATTAATTTTATCCTCACAACAACCCTGGGAGGTTGATGCTACTTATCATCATCCACATTTTACCGATAAGGAAACTGAGGAAGAGGAAGGTTAAGTGATTTACCAAGGGTAACCCCTCCAGTAAATGTTTGAAACTGAATTTGAACTCAGGGTTATCTTAAGGCCAGGTTCAGTATTCTTATCTCCTTCACTTAGTAGATCTAGGTGCGTATGAAGGTTTCAGGGGTTCCCAAGATCATGTGAATGAGAGGCCTTGGCACAGGGCATCACCACTCAATGCTCAGATGCTTCAGATAGCCTCCTTGCCACTCAGAAACACAGAACTTCAAAAATTATCACATCTAATCCATACCTGAACAAGGTCCCCCTTTATGACATGTCCAATGATTGGTCACCAGGCAGACTCTGCATGAAGACCTCTAATGAAGGAGAGTCCATTACCCTGCAGGCTAACCCATCCCACCTTGGGGTGGCTCCCTCTGTTAGGTCATTATCCTTATATTGAGCTAAAATATGCCTCTTGGTGAGATTGCCCTCAGGTCTACCTCAGGTACCCAGCAGAACGGATCTGAGCCCTGATTTGCATGGTAATCATTTAAATCATCAAACACAGCATCTGGGAAATTTCCTCTCCTGTCTTCTTAGGTGATGGGCAACTACTGAAATTCAACCCTTGGTGCTCAGTTTCTTGAACTGATGCTGATATGAAAGCCTTCAGGCCCTTAACCATCCTGATCACCATCCCATGGATGCCTTTCAGTCTATTAGTATTAAATCAGAGAGCCCAAAACTGAGCATAATATTCCAGATATGGTCTGCCTAGTGCTGAGCTCCATTGGGACTATCTCCTCTTTTCCCTTAGCTATTATGTTTCTCTTTAGGCAGCCTAAAATCTCCTAGCTTCTTTGACTTACACATCACACTGCTAATTTGGGTCATGCTTATGGTCTCCTAAGACACCAATTGCCCCCAGATCCTTTCTACAGAAAATACTATGCCTCCTTTACTTGTGAAATTAATTTTTTGAACCCAAGCATAAGACTTTACACTTGTTCCTCTGTAAATGGTATTATTCCTCAAGTCTGACTGAGTGACTGGATTTGTGTCAGGCACTGTCAGGAATATGAGGAGAAGGCATAGCCCATGGGGAGACCTGGAGGACTATGGAGAGCAGAGTTCAAAGGAGAGTTAAGCTCTGCATGGTGTTGACTGTAAGGATGTCAGAAACTCAAAGAAGAAAGGGATTTCAATGGGCTAGAGGACTCAGGGAAGGCATCCTGAAGGAGGTGGGATCTGAATCTATAAAGGATAAGAAGGATTTAAATGATGGAGGTAGGGGTGGGCAGGAGAGTGAAGTAGATTACTGGAAGGGTTAGGGCTAGTGAGCAGTGGATGGTCAGAAGTGAGGAACAAATAGTCCATTTGGGGGAAGGGTCAGGAGAGAAGACTGGACATGGTAAGTTGAGGCCAGATCTGGGAGAATTAGACTTCCAGGAAGAGGAATCTGGGCAGATCTCTTCCTCTCCTTGGGTCCTGATGATCCGTATGTAAAATGCATGCACTGATGAGGTGATTTATAAGAACCCTCCCTGATAACATTTCATGTTTTTATGCTCTCAGAACCCTTCCAGACTTGAAAGTCTGTATTTTAAGGCCGATCCCAGGTCTGATGCTCTCTGACCCTTTCAGCTCTGATCATTGACTTTTTAAGATTCCCCCTTACCTCTGACATTTGATGCTCCAAGGTCCCTCTCAATCATGACTTGCTCAGTTCTGAGGTCCCTTCGAGCTCTGACAGTCCCCAATTCTTGAAGTTTAAAAATGACTCCTTAGATGATGGACAAGCACTGAAAATTTAGCTTCTCCTTCCCCTTGTAGCTATGATCTACCCCTATGCCACTTCCAATATCCTCCCTACCTCACAAACCCAGGCTTAGAAGGGGCTTCCCTGGACTAGATGTCTCCAGAGCACTAGGAGTGGGGATAGTTATGATCTGGCTTTTTTGGGAATGAGCCTGGAGGGACCTTGGTGGACTATTAACTCCATCATGATTTTCCCACAGGTCCCTCAACCCACCAGTTCTGAACAATAACTCCCTTCGTCCCAAGTTCCAGCCACAGTAGAAATATGGAAAACTAAGTCAAGTTTGCCCCCCACTGGTCAAACAGGACAGGACCAAGCAGGCAGTAATCTAGCCTCCTGAGGTTAGGAGGACTGGGGAAAACCAGCTCACATCCCTCTTCTTCCTGGGATGACTTTCTGGGGTCTTATCATCCATTCCCCCATCTCTGAGCAATCTGACCTCCATAAAATCACTCCTGAAGGGTGGTGGCTTCCTCCATCCCTCAGGGATATGAGGAAATGTCTCCCTGGCAGGATCAATCCTTTGTAGTCTAACCTCAGTAGCATCCAGAAAATCCAACACTAGTCTCAAAGACAGAACAGGAGCTTTGGGATGACCTTCCCTCTGTCTGTGAGCTCAGTGTCAGAAAATGGCCCCTCAATGGTGTGGGGGGGAGGGGAAGTAACTTTTGTAAGTCTCTTCCCTGCCCCGACCCCAGAGGTTTTGGGAGCAAGGCTTGAGAGTTTGAAAAATCCCAACTTGTATTCTGATTCTATTCAACAAGCATTTAAGACAGGAGGGGATGCTAGATATGAAATCCCCCAACTTCGTCTCCAAATACACATGTGCGCCTGAGATCGGGTCCCCAACAGTAGGAATGGGTTACACCAAAATATCTCCACTCTGTTACCCAGTTGTGACTAGTGGCAACTGTTTGCAAGGTGGCTAGTGGGTTAGAGCTCAGTCTATGGTCAGGGTTAATGATCAGTCTGCTGCAGAGAAGTGACTCAGATAGGGCATTTGGAGCTTTGACCCAGGGTGCCAAATCCAGAAGGTGCTGACAGCTTTTTCAGATCTTTAGTGTGCTCTGAAAGATTTTTTTCTTTTTCCTTCCCTATTTTTCATTCTCCAGCAGTGGGCTACTCAGCAACTGTCTCATGTCGGTATCTTAGAGTCTGTCTCTCCATCATGGGACAATGTGTGCCCCTCTCCTTTGCAGCAGACTCCCCAGAAGTAAGCTCATGCCAGAATCTCAAGGCCTCGGTCTTTACTGTCTCCACCCTCCAGCTTCATTATCCATCCCCTCTGTGAGCTTCTCCAAAGTAGCTGTAGGATATTGTCTTTTGTCCTCAATATCTGCCCCATCCCCTCAGCCAAGGGGACCTTTGTCTTTCAGGCTGTTTGCCTCTAGCTCAGCTTGTGGAGATGACTCCAGGCATAAAAATTCCTAGTTCTGGCTGTGGTCTGTGGCCCACGTTAGAACTCAGCCTATGGTCTGTGGGAAAGGTATGGAGCAGATCGTGGCTAGGGCTGGTGGTTAGTCTGGTAAAGGCCATCTTGTTTTAAAGTTAGTTTGTGTTCAGAGACGGGAGCCACTCTGTGCCTCAGTGCACATTAGACAAGACAGACATCCAAGCCCTGCCTCTGATATTCTGTGACCCTGAAATGAATGTGCCAGGGAAAAGCATTGATCCTGGGCTTATGTTGTGCCAAGCATTGTGCTTAGTGGGGGGCATGCAAACATAAAAGCAAGACATTTTCTGCTCTCAAGGAACTTACATTCTAATAGAGAAGGAAACATAGATTGGAGAGTGGTGACCACCAGCGAAGGGAGTTTGGGTCTGCGAATTCTGGGATTCCATCAGCGGGTCAGTCTGCAGTGAGATTAGGAATTGATATAGGAGCCCATCTGTGTCTGGGATGAGGGTCAGCCTATGGTCATGGCTGGGGGTCAGTCTGTTGCTGAGTCTATGGGTCAGTGTATGGTCAGGGTGGAGTCTGGTTCTTAGCTCCTTCAGAAGTCTGATAGTGTGTGTGTGTGTGTGTATGTGTGTGTGTGTGTGTGTGTGTGTGTGTGTATACAGGAGTAATTCCTGAGTTTATAAATTTTTTTCTTTTTCATACACTTAAATGGAACCCTGGAACTGCTCACTGTGTTTCTTCCTATTCTAACCTTCAGCAAGGCCAGCCTAAAGTTTTCAGTCTTACAGAAATGTCCCTCCCCCTGAGGCTGAGCTAGACAATGGACGATATGCCAAATAGTCCCTTCTTTTCTCATCTTAATCCTTTTTGCCCCCCTCTCCCCACCCCAGGTTCCTGAGTGCAGACCCTCGTCCTGGCCAGAAAGGTAAATACAGAGAAGTTAATACCTCCTCTTGGAGAACAGGAAACGACGTCTCAGCAAACACTCTCAAGACGGCCCCAGTGAGCTCCTAGTGTTGTTGGGGATACAGAGCTCTGGCCCTTAGGGCCCCTGGTACAATGGAGAGACAGAGCCCACAACCCCAAGGAGTCCCTGCTCTGATCGCGTCTACATATCCTCTGTCCTCAGGTAGCCCCTGCTCTGATCAGAGAGCCACAAGCCATGATGCCCAGGAGTCCCTGGTGTGATAGGGGAGACACAGCCCTGCTCTCGGGGAGCCCCTGACATGATGGGGAAAGTAGGATTCAGGCGCAGGACAGAGGCATAAAGCAGGCACGGAAATAGACTGGAGTAGGCAGAAATCCTAAACTCGTTTTATTTCCAATAATTTTCAAACTGCTGGCATTGGAACAAATTGGAATCTAGTTCCAGAATCCTGAACTCAAAGAGATTTTCTTTTACAGGCACCATATGAACAATGTCATTTAAATATTCAACACCACATGTTGGGCTCTTCGAAAACACTTTCCATTACTTGCGTCAAAATTTCTTGATTAACACTCGACTTCTCCCTGACACTTTTTCCTGGTTTCAAAATCCAGAGCTGTGCTATTAGAGTTCAGCCCACTCTCATGGAAAGGAGACTTGGACTGAGAGGCAGCAGAAATGGGTTCCAGTCCCTTCCCTGTCACGTAGCCACTGGGTGACCTTGGCCTCAGAGGATGCTTCCCTGCTGTGGATCCCACACTCCACCTTGGTCAAATCAGGTGGTTGGACTTGGCCATGACTAGGGACCCCTCCAGGTCTAGGATGCTGTCCTTCACTCTCAAGATGGGGGGGAGGGAGAGAGAGCAGAGGAGAAGAGTCTGATACGAATGATGTCTGGTTTGTTCCAAAGTTAAGGAAAAATACATTAAACGTTTTTGGCTGTTGCCTGACTTAGAAGTAACTCAGTGGAATGGGAAGACCACCAGACGTGGAGGCAGGGGACAGGGATTTACTTTCTTGCTCTGACACTTACTTGTTCAACCACAGGACCAAAGTGCCCCTCTCAGCCTCAGTTTCCTCTTCTGTGAAACAAGGCATTAGAAGTAGAATAAGTAGTTTCCAATTCAAACTACAGATGTGAGGAGCGAAATATCAGACGTCTAGAACAGGGGTTCCTAGTCTGGGTATTGCAAACATTTTTTTATAAAATATTTTGATAATGATTTCAATATAATTGGTTTCCTACACATTTTATTTAATGCATCCAAGAACATTATCCTGAGGAGGGATCAATGGTTCCAACAGACGCTAAAGGGGTCCAGGACACAAGGAAAATTAAGGGGTTCTGAACTTGATTAAATTCGTGAATACTCACCTCTTTGCAAACTCAGCACGGCAGTTATCCCTGTTCAGGGAATGGAGAATAATAGCAGCAAGCATTCATATTGTGCTTTAAGGTTTACAAAGAACTGTGAAAATATTATCTCATTTTATCCTCAGCAACCCTGGGAAGTTGGTGCTAATATTATCTCCATTTTACAGATGAAGAAATGGAGGCTACCAAGGGTCTGAAGTTAGATTTGAACTCAGATCCTCCTGATGACCAGTCCAATGCTTTAAACCACAGTGCCACCTAGCTGCCTCTGAGAAGTGGAGAAGGGGAGAAGGAGGAAGTGAGAATGAGAAGAGCAGAGTATAGGAAGAGGAAAAAATCAGAGGCAGGAAGGCTGAGTATGGAGCAGGGAGTGTTAGGTTCTACTGCTTTCTTGCCAGCTGAGAATTATCTGTAACCAATAGCCATTCATCCATTTCTTGTTTTTTCCTTCCCTGAAGAAGGACTCTATCTCCAGAGGCAGCCCATTCCACTCTGGGACAACTCTCATTGTTGGTTCTTTTTTCCTGACTCTAAGCCCAAATCTGGCACTCTCCATCTTCCACTCATAATTTCTAGTTATGCCTCTGGGACCAAGAAGAACAAGATTGACCCCTATTTTGTGACTCAAATCCTTGAAGACACAATTATCACCGTTCCCCTAAATCTTCTCACACACACACATCCCCAACTCATGCTCATATCACATAGACTCGAAGTCCTTCACCAATATGGCATCTCTCATCTGACTTATTGATACTTTTCTGAATAGAACATGATCCTGCAGACAGAGGCTAGCCAGGGGACTCCTTCAAGACTATCATGCCTCTGCTTTTTGCCTTTCAATGTGGCCAAAGAACAAATTAGCTTCTTTTGGCTGCCATATCTCTTTCCCCCTTTCAACTCATGTTAAGTTTGCAATCCACTTAGATCCCAAGATCTTCCTCAAAGAAGCTGCTAACCACACCTCCCTCATCTTGTACTCTCAAAGTTGCTTTTTAAAAACAAGTTATTCTTTCTCTTTATTTCCCTATTTTGAATTTCACCTTCAATTTAACCCAGTGCTCTAGGCTGTTGATAACTTTTTGGCTCCTTACTCAATCGCCAACAGGAGCTAGCTGTTCCTTCCAGGTTTTTGGCAGCTGTAAATTTCATAAGGATGCAAGGTTTGCCTTTATCCAAGTCACTGATAAAGTTGTTAAAGGTCACAAGCTTGTTTGCATAGTCAGATGCTCCTGGGGGGCAGGGACTCACCACTTTTGTGTGTATATCCCTAATCAGAGCCCAGCGCCTAGCACACCTAAAGTGCTTAACAAATGTGTGTTGTTTGTTAGGCAGCTAGATGGAGTACTGGGTCTAATCTCAAGAAGACCTGAATTCAAATCCAGCTTCAGACTTTTACTAATTATATGACCCTGGGCAAGTCACCTAACTTCGGTTTGTCTCAGTTTTCTCATCTGTAAAATGGTGCCTACCTCACAGGGTTGCTGTGAAGATCGACTGAGATCATTTTAAAGCACTTGGCACATAGTATGCTATAAATGCTAACTATTATTACTATTGCTTAATCGATTGAGTCAGATTCCTGGAGATTCTAGTGGAAAGAGGAGATGAGAAGTCTCTGATCTGTTTTACCTCTAATATATATCTTTAAAATTTAATTTTCTTTTTCAATTAACAAGAACTGATTTTACCCTCCCACACCCACACCCAGTTTAAAAGAAAGGCAAAATCCTTGAAACAAATATGCACAGGAAATAAAAACAAATTCCTACATTGGCCACACCCAAAAATTCAAATTTGTTCTACCTCTGGAGTCCATCACCTTTCTGTCAGCAAGTGGACCATGTACTGCATCACGGGTCCTCTGAGTTCATGTTTGCCCATTAAATTGATCAAAGATCATTAAATCTTTCAAAGTTTCTTTACAATGTTGTGGTTATTGTATGAATTGTTCCCCTGGTTCTGCTCACTGTACTGTGCATCAGTTCATACACATCTTCCTGGGTTTCTCTGAAGCCACCCTTGTCATCTTTTCTTATAGTACAGTGATATCTCAGTACAGTCAGCCATTAGCTTCTTTATAGGTCTCAGTTCTTTGCCAGCACAGAAAGCAGTTTTAACATTTCTTGGTGGAATGTAAGCTTTTAGAGAATAAGGATAATTTCATTTATGCTGTTGTATTTCCAGCACTTAGCATAGTACCTGGCACAAAGTGCGCACTTAATTCTTATCGACTGATGGATGAACCAAAAGGAAAGAGAGAGGACAGCTTATCCCTAGGACGCTTCCCGGGAAGGCTGGCAGAAAGAGATGATGATTTTTAGAAGAGGAGAAGGATGAATGCTACTTGGAGGATGAAAGAAGGTGATTGGACTATCCCATGTTGCCTCTCCTTGGGGATGTGGGGAGCACTGTCAGAGTGGTACCCAGCCTTGCCACCACTGGGAAGAGGACTCTGGGGAGCTGGGAACTTGTGAAAAGGACAGAAGGGGAGGCAGCTGCTAGGGAGGCAGGCAGTGAAAAGCAAGGAGGTAAACAGCAGAAAGGGATGGATCAGAGACACCCGGTAATGGGCGACAGATGGAAAAGGGGGAAATAGAGGAGTCTGGACTAGGAGCTGACACGGTAATTTAAAGGTTACCTCAGTGGAAAGAAAGAGAAAAAGGGAGGTGGGGGTGGAATTCCGGGATGGACTCAGACCTCGGAATTATGAATGAATTTATGAAGTGTTAATTGTGTGCACAGATAAGCTCTGGAGAAACAAACAGAAGAGAAAACCATTCCCTGGCTTCAGGGAGCTCCCTTTCTAAGGGGAAGACAACGGATCTTGAAGGTTTCCATAGCAGGGTAGATGGAAAGGTCCCTTGGTCCTGAGGGAGCAGCGGCAAAGCAGGTGTTGGGCTTCTTTGATGTCGTGTCCGTAGATAAAATCATGTTGGTTTCTGATGTTGAACCTTTTGAGAGGCCAGGGCCAGGTGAACAGAGCTTCCTTCCCTGGGTCTTCAATAAGTGAAGCCCCTGCTGGAGCCGCTCCAGGCTGTGGCTGCCCCAATGATGCCAAGGGCCCTGGGAAGGAGCATTGTTCTTCCTCACGCTCCCATGGTGGTCATAGAGGGAGTCTGACCTGCCTCCTGTGTCTCCCTGGTGAATGCCCTCTACCACCCTCACTCTGCATATGAGGAAGATGAGGGGTAATTAGTAGGTGAGCCAAAATTAAAATCCAGTTCACGTGACTCCTAGTTCAGCTCTATTTCTTCCCATCGGTGGTTGGGCTGGGTTCCAAAGTCTAGCTGTGACCTTCTATACTTCCAGGGAAGTCTTCCTTCTTTTTCTTGTTCAGTCATTTCTGACTCTTCATGACCCCATTTGGGGTTTTCTTGGCAGAGATACCGGAGGGGTTTGCCATTTCCTTCTCCAGCTTGTTTGACAGATGAGGAAACTGAGAGAAACAGGGGTAAGCCACTTGCCCGGACTTACACAACTAGTAAGTGTCTGAGTCTGAATTTGAACTCAAATTTTCCTGACTCCAGACCTAGCTGCCCGTTTCTTTCTCTAAAAGGTCAGATATAGCTTTAGTCTGCCCTTCAAGGCCCTGTACAGTCAGCCTCCAACCCACCTCCATTTCCCACCTACCACTCTCCTCTGTACTCCCTAGTCTAAAATCAAACAACTACTTGTCATTCCCCAGACGATTTCTTCCCTGGCTCACATCCTTCCTTGAGCCTTCCTGACACATCTGCCCTCCACCTCTTTCTCCCAAAATCCTCTAATCCTTCCAGTGCTATGTCTTTCAGGGGGCCTTCCCTGACTAACCCCAGGCAGACTTGACCTCTCCGTTGTCTGAGCCCTTGTAGCCCATAGTGTGTCTCCTACCGCGCTGTCCAGAGGTGACTATGTTTGAGGTGCATTTGTGTTCCTGTCTCAGGACTCTGGCCAGGCTGTGAGCTTATATCCCACACTGTGCCTAGCAGCAGCGAGGAGGTGGTTCCTAGACACACATATTATGTGCCCAGTAAATGCTAAGATCATGGAAGGGGTGGGAGAATGCATTCATAGCCTCTGTCACGAAGGGATCTTAGAAGAACCATTGCAGAAGTTTGAAAAATGAGACCCTAAGAGGTCAAGGAACCTGCCCAAAGGCATAGAGTCAGTGGACAGTAGACCCTGGAGAACAAGGCTTAGCTCTGGATATCTTCACCCACTCCTGCTGAGCTGAGATCATCCAAGGGATAATTCAGATCAAAAAAGCAATTGTGCCCATAAAGTCTAGGGAACGTGGGACATAAAATGCCAATTTTCTCAGTAGAAGCCTGAGCTTTCATCAAGAAAAAAGGGCATCGAGCTCAAAGTTTTCAGAGGATTGAACCTCTAGTCCCCCCCATTACACCAGGGGCTCTCTGAGAGCAGGGCCTGTGTCCCCACCATCACACCAAGGGTTTCCCAAAGGCAAATGCTATGTCTAAGGGGTGCCCAAAGGCAGGAGCTGCGCCTCCCCCATCACAACATGGTCTCCCCAAAGGCAGATACCGTGTTTCCCCATCAGTCACACAAAGAGCTCTCCAAAGGCAGGGGCTGAGTCTCCCCCATCACACCAGGGGCTCTCCAGGGCAGTGCAAGCAGACTTGGGTGCCTGACATTCCAAGGCCTCGGCCTCCAGCCTAGGGGGTCTGGGATGGATTAGTGGAGCCGTGCTCTCAGTCTGTAAATCCCTTCCTGGCATGGAAAAGCCCCACGCCATCACCCAGGCCCACATGAAAGGCAGTGAGGGGCTCCCCCAGTCGGGTAAACAGCAGCATCTGCTCCTCTCTCTGCAGCTTTGACCCGTGGCAGGAACCTGGCCCCACAAACAGGAAGCCATCAGTCCCTGGATGGCTGCTCCTGCCACCAGAGGAGCTGCCAGCAACTCCTGGGGCTGCCAGCTCCTGAGACTCCTGGGTAAGGAAGGCATGTGTGAGGGAGGAGGGGCTGGGGGTCAGGCAGGAGTGTGGTCTGCCAGCACCGCTGCACGCCTACAAAGCACTTCACATCTCTCATCCTCACGGCATCCCTGTATTATTATCCCCTTTTTACAGATGGAGAAACTGACACTCAGAGGTTTTAGGGACATGACCCAAATCACATGGATAGTAGGTGGTAGGGCAGGACTCAGGTCAAGAGCTCTTGAATCCTTTCTTCCCCCTCTTTCTTTCTTTTTTCCTTCCTTCCTTCCTTCCTTCCTTCCTTCTTTCTTTCCTTCCTTCCTTTCTTTTTTCTCTCTTTCTCTTTCTTTCCTTCTTTCCCCTTTCATTTCTTTCTTCCCTTCTTTCTTTACTTCTTTACTTCTTACTGTCTCTTTAGTATTATATTTTATATATAAATATTTTATTGATGCTTTTCTTTTTTCCAGCCAATGAGCCTTCCCTTGTAACAAAAGGCAGCAGTCAAGCAAAACTTACTTTGAAATCCTCTTTGTGAAAAAAACTTAAATGTGAATCACGTAACAAGTGCTGGCATTTCAATAGTGCTTTCAGGTCTGCCAAGCCCTGCACACAGATGATCTCATTTTATCTTCACAACAACCACGGAAAGTAGGTGCTATTATCATCCCTATGTTAAAGAAGAGGGAAAATGAGGTAGGGGGAGGTTAAGTGATTTACCCAGGATCACACAGCTAGTAAGTGTCTGAGGTTGAATTTGAGCTTCAGTCTTCCTGACTCTAGGTCCAGGGTTCAACACATTCACCACCTTGATGCATCTGTCAGAGAATTTGCTGTTCTGGCCCATAGCTGCCCAGTTCCCCAATGAAAGGATCATATAAGATCACAAATACAGAAACGGAATGAGAGAAATACATCTTTTCTTTTCTCCACTATCAAGAAGGGTCATTCGATACTCTTTTCACATTCTCTATACAAGGATAATAAGTGATTCCCCAAACCATTGTACCTCTCTCTCTCTCTCTCTCTCTCTCTCTCTCTCTCTCTCCCTCTCTCTCTCTCTCTCTCTCTTTCTTTCTCTGTTTTTTTCTCTCTCTGTGTTTCTCTCTGTCTCTGTCTGTCTGTCTCTGTCTCTCCCTCCCTCTCTCCCTCCTTCCCTCTCTGTCTCTGTCTTTCTCTATTTCACACACACATACACATCATATAAACGCTTAGACACAAAGTCAAATACACACAGAGAGATAACCATATATACACAAACACTCAGATACAATCACAGAGACACAGACCAAGAAAAAAATGCAATAAGATCTTAAGGCTTATTCTTAAGGGTTGTTCAGATAACTGAGGTCCAAAGAAGTGACCAGGCTTGTCTAGGGTCATGTAGCCTGGAGATGGAAGAATCTGTATTTGTGCCCAGGCTTCTGACTGTAGCCCCAGGGCCCTACCCATTGCACATGGAGGTCCCATAGAGAAACAATTGCAGACACTGAGCCACACAGCCACGTGTCCCCAGACAATCATAAACACACCCAAATCAAGACGCAGCTCCAGTCCTTTGTTGTTGAGTTGTGTCAGTGGTCTCCAACTCTACACAACCTTATTTTGGAGTTTTGTAGGCAGAGATACAGGAATGGTTTGCCTATCTTTCTCCAGCTCATGTTACAGATGAGAAGACTGAGGCAAATGGGGTTAAGTAACTTGCCCAGGATCACACAGTTAAGAGGTGTCTGACACCAGGTTTGAAGTCAGGAAGATGAGTCCTCCTGGCTCCAGGCCCAGAGCTCTATTCCAGTCCAACAAATCCAGAAATGATGACAGCCTTGCAACTCCCATCCTAGCTCCAGCTTAGATGGGCCATTGCTTGGAAAAGATTGGGTTCAGGGGGACAGTGACAGAGATAAGAACAGGAAGGACAGACTTACAGCTTGGGAGGTCAGACCTGCAGATAGTAAAATGATGAGGGAGGTGAGATTTCTTTTCAGTGTCCTCATATACCGCCATCACCTCTACACTGAAATCCATTGTACTCTCCTTGGTGACCACTTCTGAGCCCAAATCTTCTCTCTGTCTGTCTGTCTGTCTGCTCTGTCTCTCCGCCTCTCTCTCTCTCTCTCTCTCTCTCTCTCTCTCTCTCTCTCTCTCTCTCCTCTCTCTCTCTCTCCTCTCTCTCTCTCTCTCCTCTCTGGCCTCTCGTCTCTGTCTTGTTATAAAATTAGTGGTAGAGTAATTCATCACAGTGTGTCCATAAGACCAAATGGGTTTCTTCTCCTAGAGCTTTTGACCATTTGCAGTGAGAAGATGGAAGACCACAATGCTTCATTCCAAATACTTTAGTGTCCTAATGGTGGATGTTCAGGCATGATGAAGGCTGCAGGAGGGACAGTTGGGTCATGCTGGCCTTCCTGGGCTTCCTCCAGAAGAATATGGAGACAAGGACCATAGTTCCCCCATCAGACCATATCTCTGCCTTGCAAACAGGAGGTATCCAGGAGGCAGGACTGAGTCTGTACTCCTTTGCCCCTCCCCACCACACACACACAAAAGAGCCTCCTGGCTCTCTAAGGGCAGGGCCTATGTTGCCCCATTGAGCAAGATTCCTTGAGGGCAGGGGTTAGGGTCTGTGCATTAAAAGAGGAGTTTCCTCTATGTAGCAGCTGTGTCTGTGTGTGTCCCTCACTTTGCCCACTGGAGGTTCCACATAGACTTGGTAATTGGTTATTCTGCTGAAATGTCTCCCCTCCCCGCTGCCCAAATACCCTCCTTCCCAAGTCCCCCAGAGGCCAAGTCTCTGGGCTGAGTTTCCCTGGAGGCTTTGGCTGTGGTTTGGGGTATCAACTTGGTTCCCCTTGAACAAAAGCTCCATTGACCCCTGGTTTCTCCTTCTCCTCCCCCATAGGGTACAGACCTGTCACTTGCTCCAGGTATTAGGGATGGCCTGCTAGAAGAATGCCCAGTGCCAGGGAATTGGAAGGAGGCGAAGGAGGTGAGCTAGCTTGAGAAGCTTGAGCCTCTGGCAGGAAATAACAAAGCAAGATTCATCCTGGAAAAATTCAGCTAATGCCGCACATCTGGGGAGGGCTAATCAGAAACACAGGCCTGCGGTGGCAGCCCCGAGCTGGGGCTTAGTGACTGTTCAGAGGACAGACAAGAAGGTGATAATTGGCAGGAAGGTCAAGATTCTTCCTCTGTCCCACTCAAATGGCCAGTTTCAGGATCTGAAATTACCATGGGCAGAACATTGGTGGGGGAAGGCCACATCTTCGGGGAGCCCCCCATCCCATGGAGAAGATAGCGCACGCACGCACACACAGATACATGCACACACATACACACACACACACACACACACACACACAGAAAGAGAGAGAGAGAGAGAGAGAGAGAGAGAGAGAGAGAGAGAGAGAGAGAGAGAGAAGGATTGTTGCAAAGCAATATCTTACCAGATAAAGAGCTTGAGCTCAGAGTCAGAGGACCTTGACTCACTACCTGTGTGACCTGGGACAAATCATTCCATTTCTCTTGCTTCATGTTATAAAATGGAGGGGTTGGATTAAATTATCTTCAAGATCCAGCCCAGCTACGAACTTAGGGTCCTGTAGCCCTATCATTTAAGCCAGCTCCTTAATGAGGGCACCACAATTTCATGGAGTCACCAGCTGGGGCAGGGTTAGTCAGGGTGGGCTTTCTGGTGGAGGTGAATTTTGACATATGGCTGAAAGTTCCTTATTTGGTTGAGGGTTTAGAATGACAGGCAAAGATTAACCTTTTTTTGGAAATCCTACACGGCAATCATCATGGAGGAACTGTGGTACAGTTTAAGGAGCACTGGGACAGCTGGATGGTGCCACAGTGCATCGAGCACCAGGCCTGGAGTCAGGAAGACTCATCTTCATAAGTTCAAATCTGGCCCCAGACACTCACCAGCTATGTGACCCTGGGCAAGTCACTGAACCCTGTTTGCCTCAGTTTCCTCAACTGAAAAATGAGCTGGAGAAGGAAACAGCAAACCACTCTAGTATGTCTGGCAAGAAAACCCCAAATTAGGTCATGAAGAGTTAGGCAGGACTGAACAAAAACAATTTTAAAAGTTAAAGGGATCTGAGTGGCAGTGAGCAGGCCACAGGGAGGGGAGCCCATTTCTGTGACAAAGTGGACTGGAAGCCAATCTCAGAGTCAGGAAGACCCGGGTTCAGTTACCACTGCCCCTGATACACACTGACTGTGTAATAAAGGGCACATTACTCAATCTCTCCACATCCCAGGTGACTTTCTAAGACTATTGAAGTTTTTTCTTAATTTAATTTTTTCCCAATTACATGTAAATACTATTTTTAATTTTTTTTAAATGTTTGAGTTTCAAATTTTCTCCTTCCATCTCTCCCCTCCCCTGAGGTGGTAAGCAATTTGATATAGGTTATACATGTGTAATTATATAAAACATGTTGCCTTCTTAAATATGATTGAGCTTTGATGCAATCACCATTTGCAGGGCAGGGATTGATCTGCACTGGTAGCATATATTCCTCCCAACAGTGAAATCACAGGTTGGATCCAAAAAGAAAATGTTTTAACAAGCAAGGATCTTTGACAAGGAAACACTGTTCTAATATAACAACAAAACAACAACAACTAGTATTTGTCTAGTTCTTTAAAGTTTGCAAAGTACTGTACATACCTTATCTCATTTGTTCTTCACAACCCTAAGAGGTAGGTGCTATTTATTATCTCCATTTTACAGACAAAGAAACTGAAGCTAAGAGACAGTGACTTGCCCAGGGTCACACCACTAATAGGTTTCTGAGGCAGGATTCAAACTCTGATTTTCCTGATTCCAAGTCTTAGTGCACTGTGCCACTGCTATCTCCAAAGACCCTTTTTTACAGATGAGGAAACTAAGACCACAACAGGGATTGTGGTTTGCCCAAGGTCACATAACGGCTTTGAGGCAGGACTCAAATCCAGGTGAACCAGTTCCCTGGTCTTCCTACTACACTAATGGTTTCCAAATTCTATCTAGCAGCACTTCCCATTTGAACAGAAAAATTCCTCCTTCCTTCCTACTTTTTTGTTGTTATTGGTCAAACTAAAATCACATTTAATTTCTTGTTTTATGCTGTGAGGATCTAATTATTCAATCTATTAATTTTACTACAAATGTTTTCTTTATTATGAACACAAACATCAATAAATAAAAATATTTCAACATAACAAAGATCAGAAAAGAGGATTGTAAATGCACTTATGCATTTCTATAACATAGAATTGTTATTGTTTTAAAGGCACATTAGGTTTTACGTGGTAGTAACAAAACTACCCTATTTGTCTGTGTCTCCTTCTGAACTTTCTTCTCTCTCTATTTTTTATCATCTCCTCACTTTTTTGTTCCTTTTTTTTTTTTTGGAGGGCAATTGGGGTTAAGTGACTTGCCCAAGGTCCCACAGCTAGTTTTTGTGTTAAGTGTCTGAGGCCGGATTTGAACTCAGGTCCTCCTGACTCCAGGGCCGGTGCTCTATTCATTGTGCCACCTAGCTGCCCCTATCTCCTCACTTTTCATAAATCAATGCAAAAAATATAAAATTTTTATTAAAGCAAAATTAATCAATTGTTACCATTTTACCACAAAACAAAAGCACATCTGACACAATGAAATTGCTGTAGCCACACAAATTCTTTTTAATAAAATCATTTACCATTTTCCAATTTCTAATGTATTCAGATAACAATTACCATAGCAATATTATGTGATGGATGGGTTTGTTTGGAGGGGACAAAGCTTCTTATTTTAATATCATATTCTATAGTGAAATATTTTTGGGGAGATTGGTCTCAAGTGGGGAAATGACTGTAGTTTTCAGCTCGCCAGGGAGACAGCCATCAGACCAGAGGTTGTAACATAATTGTCTCAGTCTAAACTGTTTCCCATATTGATGGGACTGCTGCTCTTTCTAGAACTTCCAGGGTGTTACTGAAGCTGTCAGACATGTTGGAAGCCTCATTGGAGATTTCACAATTATTTTAGGAGCTCTTGGGTTTCATGGAATCCATACAGCTTTTCTCAGAAATGCCACATCTCTAGTTAACGTTGAAGGAGCTGGAGAAAGAAGGGCACACTAATGCATTGTTGGGGGAGTTGTAAATTAGTCTTACCATTCTGGAAGGCTATTTGAAAGTGGGCTAAGAAAGTGACTAAAATGACCTTTCAAAGATCTTCCTGCTAAGCACATACTCCAAGGAGCTCAGTGATAAAAAGAAAACCTCCCATATGTACTCCCAAATAACCAGAGCAGAATTTTTTGTACTAACAAAGAACAGTAGGCAAAATGGCTAAATAAATTATGGCACATGAATGTAATAGACTATTTTTGTGCTATATGACACAATAAATACAAAGGATTCAGAGAAGTATGGGAAGACTTATATGAATGGATGCAAAATTAAAACAACATGCACAGGGATTTTAATGATGTAATAAGAAAGAAAAACAACCCAAAACTTAAACACCCCTATTTTCACAAAATTTTGCCCACCCTCATAGGGTTCAATGAGAGAAATTCTTTCATTAGGTCATCCATTAGGCTATTCAGAAGAGGCTATTATTATAACTCTTCCTAGTTGAAGACTGGGTTACCTAGATGAGGATCTCACACTCCCTTATGGTGACCATACAGAACATTTCTAAAACCTTCTATCTCTACAGGCCAGGAATAATCAGGAAATGTCTATTGTCCTAATAATCACAAAATAGCTCTGGAGTTCAGAATTGGGGTTTTTTTGGTTTGTTTTTTGGTTTTTAATATTCCCTTTAGTTTATACAAATGAGTGACTAGGGAAAAGATACAGAGCCTATCTATGTCCTTGAACTCTGTTGGCTTCTTCACATGGAAATGAATTTCTCAAAGAAGCTTCACATCCCTTACAAAAGTAAAAAGACCCACTCCTGAAAGAGGCTCATGCTGTATTAGGTACAAATGCAGACTGGGTGGGACACCCTTAATTTTTATTATCTTTGTTAACTGGACCCTTACTAGCTATAAAATGACTGAAGTTAGAAAGCAACTCATTCAAGTCTCACAAAACCCTCTTAAGTAGGTATTACATGTATTATTACCCTGATTTTACAGATAAAGAAACTTAGGCACATAGGTTAAGTGGCTTGTTCAAGATCTGAGGGAAGATTTGAACACAGCTCTTCCCAACTCCAAGACTAGAAGTCTCTCTTCTACAAACACTGCTTCTCAATAACTCTGTCTTGTCCATGACCCTCTTAAAAATGTGGCTCTTAGAATTGAGCATTATATTCCACATGAAATCTTATCATCAGAAAATACAGTGGAACTATTACTTTTTTAGATCTGAACAGTTCACGTGTATCAATGTAGTTTCAGGTGTAATTAGTCTTTTTGACAGTTGTATCACATTTATACGCCAGTCAGTAATCATGCCCACAATGTGCCAGGTACTGTGCTAAACCCTGAAGACACAAAGAAATGTAAAGAGCTCACATAGTCTAAGGGTCACACAGATATGTTCACAAATGTTCTGGAAAGGAGCAAGGGAGCTGATTAACAGAAGGAAGGCACTGGAAGTGAGGGGCTGGGAAAGGCTTGCTAAGGAAGATGGGATTTTAGTTGGGACTTGAAGGAATCCAGGGAGGCCAGGAGGGAGAGATGAGGAGGGAGAGCCCTCCAGACATGAAGGACATGCAGGGAAAAGGCAGAGTCTGGAGATGGAGGAACAGAGTCTTGCTGGAGGAAGAACAAGGAGGCCATGGTCACTGGACCACAGAGCACGAAGGGATAAGGTTTAGTAAGACCCAAAAGGTGTGGGGTGGGCAAATTACGAAGGGCTTTGAAAAACAGAGGATTTTCTATTTGATACTAGAGGCGAGAGGAAAGCACAGCAGTTTACTGAGTAGGAGGCATAATAGGGTCAGATGTGGAAGATGGACTGGAATGGGGAAAGACTTGAGGCCAGGAAACCAACAACCAG
Organism: Pseudochirops cupreus; assembly: GCA_028627135.1. Lineage (NCBI taxonomy): Eukaryota > Metazoa > Chordata > Mammalia > Diprotodontia > Pseudocheiridae > Pseudochirops > Pseudochirops cupreus. The sequence goes on from CM053581.1 coordinate 19,341,127, forward strand.
GCTATTGCAGTATTCGAGACATGAGGTGATGAGGGCCTGCACCAAGGTGGGGGCAGTGTCGGAGGAGAGAAGGGGGTGTACATGAGAAACCCAGAAAAGGAGAAATCAACAGGCCTTGGCAACAGATCAGATATAGGGCAACTTTCTACTATGGCATTGTGACAGCCTTGCACAGTGGCAGATTCATATGCCCACCATGGTGACATATGATACCCATCTCCCATTACTTTTGTCTGTTCTATTCCTTGTAGATAAGATGTATCCATCCAAAATCAGGTCTCACCAAGTGCTACAGATAGCCTAGGGAATAAAACTCCTTGTGTTAGGACCAGGCTGATTATTTGTACTTTCTGTCACAGTGCTGAATTTAGAATCAGAAAATTTGGGTTCAAATTCCACCTCTGTCATTGGCTACCTTGTGTGACCTTGAACAACTTAGTGGCTATGGCAGCAAGCTGGGCAACAATGAATTGATCCATGGGACAGGAAGTTGGAACCATGCAGGTGATCAACATGGAAAAGCAAACCTTTGACAGGGCTCCATCAAGGGCAGTGCTATAAGTCATTTGTACTACCCCTCAGGGAGGAGGCTTAACCCATAACAGGCTGCTTGATTCTCTAGGGAACCTCAAATTCTTTCCCCTTACTGGTTTCCTACCTATAGTGACATTATAAATGGCAAATACTTGGTGGGGGTGGGGGGTGGGGGGAGGAGAGGCAGAAGACCTACCCCCAAAGAGGAACACCTTTGACTTTAGGTGTTAATCCTCTCTATTTTAGACCAGACCTGTGATTTATTTCATAGAAGGATCTTCTGATTAGGGAATTCCCTCTTTTAATGCAGATCAGAACTTGCTCTGAAATGTATGATCTTGGAGATTTTCCTGGGGGCACTAGAGGAGTGGACTCTAGGAAAAGTTGGACGGTCAGTCCACAAGCCTTTATTAAGTACCTACATTGTGTGCCAGGCACTGTGTTAAGCTTTGAGGAGACAAAAAAAGGAAAAACATGGGCCCTGCCCTCAAGGAGCTTACATTCTAATAAAGAAGACAACATGCAAATCATTAGGTAGTAGGGGACAGTATAAATTGAGGTAATCTCAGAGGAAAGGCATTCAGGGGAATGGGGAAGACTCATTGCAGAAGGTAAGAATTTAGTTGACATTTGAAGGAAGCCAGGGGAGTCAGGAGAGAGAGAGGAAGGAGAGCATTCCAGGTATGGGGGAGAGCCAGTAAAAATGCCCAGTCAGGAGATGGAGTGCTGTGTATAAGAGACAGCAAGGACTACAATATTACTGAATTGTAAGTCAATGAATTGTCAAAGGGCAGCTAGGTGTGTGCAGTGAATAGAGCACTTAGATAGATAGATGAGTCTTCCTGAGTTCAAAGCTGGTCTCACATACTTACTAGCTGTGTGACCCTGGGCAAGTCACTTCACCCTGTTTGCCTCAGTTTCCTTATCTGCAAAATGAGATGCAGAAGGCAATGGCAAACCACTCCACTCTCTTTGCCAAGAAAATCCCCAAGGAGGTGGGTGCAATTGAAAAACGATTGAACAACAATAGTTTATTAAGCAAGGGGGTGACAGGATTAGACCTGAACTTCAGGGAGATCACTTTGACAACTGAGGGGAGCTGGGGTGGGAACTTGAGGCAGAGAGACCATGTAAGAAGTTGTTATGATAACCCCGGCATGAGAGGGTGAGGTCTTGAGGTAAGTTGGTGACTGTGAGTGGAGAGAAGCTGGTACACACAAGAGATGTTTTGAAGATAGAAATGAAACTTGGCCACAGATTGCCTATGTGGAGAGAGAGTGAGTGAGGAGAGTAGACGACTAGAAGGTTGATGGTGCTCTTGGCAATGAGGGAAAGTTCAGAAGGGAAGTAGGGAGGAGGCTTTGGAGGAAAGATAATGAGTTCATCTTTGGACAAGTTGAGCTTGAGAGTTTAGGGACATACAGTTCAATATGTGTAACAAGCAGCTGGAGATGCAAGACTGGAGGTCACAAGGGAGGTTAGGGCGGGATAAATAGCTCTGAGAATCATCTGTATAGAGATAATAATTGAATTCATGGGAGTCAATGAGGTTTTCAAGTGAAATAGTGTAGAAGAAAAGAGGGCTCAGGACAGAACATTCCAAGAGATAGGAGATGGAGGAACCCATGTGTGGTCCAGCAGTATGGCTGGACCAAAGAGGGTGAGGAGAGGACCAGTGTATAACAAGATTGGAAAGTTAGGAAATCCAGTGAGGAATTCATAGGACAGCAGAATGATTGTTTGGTAAGATAAAAAGACATAAGGTCACAACTCAAGGTGGATAATGAGTAATAGTGAGAAAGCTGAAATCAATTACCCTTATCTTTTCCTTCTATTTTCTTTGCCAAAGAGAGTGATTCCTGGACTTGAAAAGCCCAAACAAAATTGCTCAATAACAAATTGAAAGCCAATAAATACAACAAGATAGTAAGAGAGCAGCCCACTAACCTTGATGAGTTCAAGTTCTCAAGCACAGAGGAACTACATTCCAAGGTACTAAAGGACTCACTATACAGTATTGCTCAGTCATTGTCAGTGACTTTGAAAGACTGAGGACAATGAGAGATGTGTAGTAGGACTAGAAAAACATACAAGTTGCTCCAATTTTTAAAGAAAAACAAGAGAACTTGGCTTGGACTTCTGGCAAACTTCTAGCAGACGTTATTAAAAGGGTAGTTTGTGAGCACTTAGAAAGGGAAGTAGATATCACTAGAACTCAATGTGACTTCATAAAGAGCATGCCTTGTGTCTTGTTTGAAAGGGTCATTACTGGTGGACCAAGGAAATGCTTTAGACATATTTTGCTTAGGGTTTAGCAAGACCTTTGGTAAAGCCTCTCAAGGTGGGTTTGTGAATGAGTTGGAAAGATATGGGATAAAAGATAGTACAACTAGATGGACTCTAAACAAGTTGAATGGCCAGACCCAAAAGGTAGTCACCAATGGTTCAACGTCAACTTGGACAGAAGTCTCTAGTAGACTGAACATCTCCTGCATCTGTACTAGGCTCTTTCCTGTTCAATATTTTCCCAAATGACTTAGATAAAAGTCTACTCGCCTAATTTACAGATTATGCAAACCTGGAAGGAATATCTAACACACTGAATGACAGACAGAGTTTCCAGAAAGATCACAACAGATTAGAAAGATGGGTCAATTAAAATAATTTGAAAATCCCAAATTTTGATTCCCCAAACTCAGTTTTGAAAGTACAAAGTGGGGAATTTTGATTAAATAGCAGTTTGTCTGAAAAAGATTTGGTGAGGCTGTCCAGGGGTTATGGGTGGGTAGTGAGCTACAATCTGAGTGAGTCAACAATGGGCTATGGAGACCAAGAAAGCCAAAGTGACCTTCAATTGTTGAGAATTGATGAGAAGCACGTTGTCCAGAACATGGGAGGTGATAATCATGCTTCGATTGGCCCTGGTCAAATGAAAGTTGGATTATTGCGTCCTGTTCCGAGCCCCACATTTTAAGAAGGACATTGATAAGCTGATGAATAACACAAAGATGGGAGCCAGAATGAATAGCCTTGAGGTCTTGAGATTGTTTGTTCTGAAAAAGAGAAGATGAGCTAGGTGTGATGGGGCCCACTTAGAGTTCTTGATGGTGAAGAAGCTGAGGTTGATGGATCTCTTGACCTTGGGAGTTCTGAATTGCATCAGTATGGCGAGCCCCTAGGAGCA
>CM053581.1:19349844-19443538 GCA_028627135.1 Pseudochirops cupreus
CATTTTTCAAATGAGGAAACTGAGATCCAGGGAGTTTAAGTGACTTGCCTTGGGTCACCCATGTCTTGAGAGTCAGGGATATTTGAACTCAGGTCCTTGGATGCTTTTAGAGAACTCAGTAAGGGGAAAAATATTAGATGAGTGTGTAAGGGAGGCCAGAGCCAGAGAGAGAAGAGTTTTTAATGCTAAGAAGAAGTTTATACTTTATTTTAGAGGCAATAGGGAGTCAGTGAATATTCAGAGGCAACTTGGACAGAACTGTGCTTTGGGAAGACTATTTTGGCCGCTGTGTGGAGGAATGATTAGAGAAAAGAAAGACTAGAACAGGAAAATAAGTATAAGGGTATTGCAGCAATCCAGGTGAGAAGTGATAAGAGTGTGAGGGAACAGGGGTAGACCGGGGAAGGGACAGGAGGAGCAGATTTGACAGATTTTGTGGACCCCAGGTTCTCTGCCTCCAGACCCCTAGGCTCTTTTCTGACTGTGCTGACTCATGATGACCCTGGGAGGTAGATGGGGAGGATGGCCTGACATCCCTGGGAGGGGAGAGAACACGTTATATCTCCCCAGGGCCACGGGAGTACTCTGAGGGCTGAGATGAGGGCACACGCTGGGGGTCACTATCAGAGCCTGCTCTTCCAAGCTGGCTGCAGCCCTTAGAAGACATCACCCCCATGAGTAGCGAGCTCAGGCTGTTCTCTGCTGAGCCTAATCAGCAGCCTCACTGTGTGTCCCACTGAGGAGTCATGGACTCAGGATAGTGCTTCCCGTGGGATGGGAGTGAGGGCTGCCATGAGACTCCACTACTGGGCAGCTGTGCCCTCTGCCAACTCCACCTGCCAGAAACCTGCCCATGTTTTCTTCCTCCCTCCCCCTCAATACGTCAGTCTTGATACAATGAAAGGAACATTGGCCTGGGAGAGGGAAAATTTGGCTTAGAGTCTGGCTCACTCACTAACCATGTAACATGGGGCAAGCCACATCCTTTCTAAACCTGTCTTTCCCTGGGAAACAAGGATTTCTAGGACCATGGCTTTTAAACTGGAAAGGACTTTAGTAGGTATCTGGTTCAACCAATCCCCTTATTTCACAGATGAGGAAGAAGGAAGGAAGGAAAGAAGGAAGGAAGGAAGGAAAAAGAGAAAAAGAGAGAAATGATAAATGGATAGAGAGTGATAGAGGATAGATAAATAAGTATGTAGATAGATATGCATATATTAACATAAATGGATGATAAATAGATGCATGGATGGGTGATAGATAGATGGAGAGATAGAGAGATAGAGAGAGAGATAGACAGCCAGATCATTTATTAAGCACTCCCTTTGTGCCAGGCACTGTGCTAAGCTCCATGAGGGGAGTGGTCACCTCTCATTATGTGTTAAGAGCATTCATACCAACCCATGCTTCTCTCCTCCAGGCTAAACACATCCTGTTCTTTTAACCCGTCAAACTGAGAAAAGTCAAGACCTTGGATCAAATCCTTTCTCCATCACTAGCTGTGTGATGATGGGCAAGTTGCTTAAGCACTCTAAGTCTCAGTTTCCTCATCTTTAAAACAGAGATACCAATCCCTGTAATGCTCATCCCCTAGGTCTGCTGTGAGGTTCTAGTGAGTCATTTGAAAATACTCTAGAACAGGCCTTGATTGTGACGGCACCAGGTAGAACGTTAAGTATGAACAAGACAAGAACAATGCTCACCATCTGGTCTTTGAACCTGGGGTGGAAGCCTGGGGGGTGGGAGGCACAGATTACTTTCAGCTGGGTGGGGTGGCACCTGAGCTGGGTCTAGTAGGAAGAGGGACCACAACAAATGAGAGGCTTCAACAGATGTTGTTGGTATGGAAGTCATTCAAGGCGAGGAGAACAGTATGAGCAAAGACATGGAGATATGCAGAATGCAAAGAGGAGACTGTCTTGGGTTCAATGGGATGATGAGCCTGTGAAGGAAGGGAATAAGCATTTATGAGTGACTACAGTCTGCCAAGCACTGTGCTAAATGCTAGGAATACAGACGAATTTGGTTTGGTTTGGCTTGACAGTTAACACCAAGAAAACCCAGGTGCTCCAGCAGCTGCCACCACACCATCCATAGGTGGAACCATTGGTTACAGCAAACGGAGCAGTTCTGAATGCTGCGGGTAAGTGCACTTACGTTGGCAGCGTACTTTCCAGGGATGTGCACATTGATAATGAGGCTGATGCATGCATTGCCAGAGCTGGCTCAGTATTTGTGAGACTCAAAAGTGTGAGAGAGAAGAGGTAGTACACTGACTACCAAGGAATACAAGCAGCAGCAGAAAGATAATACCTGCCTTCAAGGAGCTTACATTCTAATGGTAGAAGATAGAATGTAAAAGGAATCTGAAAAGGGAAGGTGAGAAAAAAAGAAAGGAAGGAAAGAAGGAAGGGAGAGAGGGAAGGAGGGAGGGAGGGAGGGAAGAAAGTTAATGGAGACCCCAGGAGGAACTTAGCAATGGGAGAAAGGGACCAGGATATTCCAGAGACCCCCGATGCTAAGGGAGGGCCCAGGGTGAATTTGTAGCTGAGGCACGGTATTGAAGTCTAGAAAGTTAAAAGAACACATGTAAGAGGAATTAAGAAAGATGCTTCAAAGGTCATCTCATTTAAATCCCTCATTTTACAGATGGGGAAACTGAGGCCCAGAAGCAAAGTGACTTACCCAAGGTCTTCAAGCAAAGGCTGGATGACCACTTGTTGGGAATATTATAGGGGAGATTCTGGCTCCAAAGCTATGATTTTAGACAGGAGAAGAGAGAGGGAAGGGTCAACGATGCTTCTAGTTTGGTGCCTGAGAGATCAGTGCAATGGTAGGACCATCCATAGAACAGAAATAACTTTCTAACTTCCGTTAGAAAAAGGGGCAGGTTTACTGGAGCAGACACAATCAGAGAATCTCAGAGCAAAAGAGGGCCTCAGAGACCACCTACTCCAATACACATCTAAGCAAAAAAAAACCCTCTACCATATCCCTAAGGAGAGGTCATCCAGTCCTCATTTGAAGACCTCCAATGAAGGAGAGCTCACTATCTCCACTTTGGGACAACTCAGATATATTTCCTGATCTCCAACCTAAATATGCCTCTCCACAATTTCTACCCATAACTCCTGTTCTGTCCTTGAGGGGGTCAAGCAGAAGTGATGTAATTCATCCTCCAATCGACAACCTTTCAGACAATTACAATTACAATGTCCTCCCCAGTCCTCTCTTGTTCAGGCAGCACCTCGAGCTGGGCTCAAGGCCCTTCTTTGTCTTGGTTGCTCTCTTCTGAACAATCTCTTAGCTTATCAATATGGTGCCCAAGTGATGGTTTCAGTTTTCCATGATGAAGTGAAGACAGATATCCATCAGGCAGCTGGAGATGCAGGCTTGGAGTTCAGGGGAAAGGCTGGGGGCAGATATGTAGGAGGGAGAGGAATTCCCATTGAAACCAAGAGAATTCCGTCCTCTGGTTTCCAAACAAGATTCCACCATCTTGTAAGCAAGAGGTCTCTCGCTCCTCCCAACCAGGAATCTCTCCTGGTCTTCCCTCCCAGAAACATTCATCCCAAGGGAAAATCTAATGGTGAAAGAATCAAGAAATTGTAGTCATGGGATGTTGCAGCTGTAGGGAACGTCATGATTTCTCCAGTCCAAGACCCTCATTTGACAGATGAAGAAACAGTTCCAGAGAAGAGATTTGACCTGCCTGGAGTCTCACAGCTAGTTCCTGGCAAAGCTGGAATGAGAACCCCAATTTCCGGGCTCCCACCAAATTCCATGTATTTTAGGCTTTGCCTGGTTTTCATTAAGATCACTGTCCTAGGAACATAGCATCATGGGATTTAGAATTGGGAGGGACTTAAGGATTATCTAGTTCATTCCAGCATTTTACAGGAGGGAAACTGAGTCACAGAGAGAGGAAAATAACGTGCCTTAGGTCACCTAGGTAGGAAATAGCACAGGCAGTATTGGAACTCAAAGGTTTCTGAGACTCCAAAGTCATGTCGTTCTTATGACACTAAGCCTGGGGTCTGATTTTCATCAAGTCTTTCTTCTGGCTGTCCTCCAGGCCCACTCCTACTACCTGCTTGGGATGGGGTCTCAGAGATGAGATGGCTGTCCCCTGGACCAAAAGCGTTTATGGGATTGAAATCTGGCCTGGGACACAGAGCAGGAGCAGATGTGAGCAGCTCCCCCCGGACTGGGTGGGGCTGGGAAGGGGTGTGGGGGGTGTCTGTGGGCCCAGAGTCCCTCTGCTGTCACGGTGTCCCCTTGATCCTCTATCCAAGAAGGAAGAGAGGAAGGACGGGTCTTTCCGGGCCATAATCTCCTCCACATGGTGGGCACAGCAGGGAACTGAACTCATGGAGCTTTCAGGATGGGGGAGTAGGGGGTGTGGTCAGAAGCCAGCAGGCAAGGGTGTATCTCCCCAGAGCTATGGGGAAACCTCCAGCCTCCTCCCCTCTGTGCTCCCATCTCCCTTTGAGGGTTCTCCTGCAGACCCACTGCCCAGACCTCCCCAAAACTGGCCCCTTCTGCTCTAGACCTCTTTGCTCTCCTGTGCATTGTAGAGAACACACAGACTTGATATCAGATAGGTCTGAGTTCAAATCTTACCTCAGGTGCTTCATAGCTCTGTGGTCCTTGACAAATCACTTAGGCTCTCTGAGGCCTCAGTTTCCTCATCCATAAAATGGGGCTAATATTAATAGTACCTACCACAACGGAGCTGGTGTAACGATTGAATGAGATCATATGAAAGCTTTGCAAACATCAGAAGTGCTAGGCCTATTCGAGCTAGAGTTTTCTTTACTGCTATCTGCCCTGTCAAACTCCAGGAAAGCATGACTCTCTGGAGACGCAGGCAGTGTGGCCTGGTGGGCAGAGCCCTAAACCGGGAACAGGAGACCTGGGGTTAGCCTGTGCTGCCTGGGACAAATTGCTTCCTCCTCTGAAATCTTTCCTCTGCTGTTTGGTGTACATGACCTTCACGCCTAGAATACTGTCTACGTATAAAAATTATCTCTTACTCATAGCATTCATCAATGATAAAACTTGTTTATCATCTTCTTGCTCCCCAACCTAAACCTCCAGGCTCCAAACCTCCAGGTGAGCAGCTCCAGGCATGAAGAAACTGGTCCAGCCCCTTCATTTTACCAGTGGGAAAACAGAGACCCAAAGTGCCTAGGGAGTGGGGCTGAGCTGGGACTTAAAGCCGGCTCCTTCAGCTCCAAGCTCAGAAACTCTTCCCTGGCATCAACCTGGCTCCAGTCTAATGGGGACAGGGACAGCAACCGGATCTGGGGCTTCACTGACAGAGGGATCGCCCAGGGGAGGGAACTCCCTTTATCAAAGCAGAGCAACACATTTGCAGCAACTTAAGCAGTCTTAGAGATTGCTTAGAACACTTAAAACACTGACAACAACACTGACATGCCCAGGGCCACTATGTGTCAGAGGCAGGATTCAAACCCAGGTCTTTGGGAATTTTAGGGCATCGTTCTCCTATGACATGGTGCTTCTCACCCATATAATAGGTGGTTTTGTATATAAATATGTATATGCACACATACATGTACGCATAAATGCACATATATCGACTATTATAAACACATATATAGTATATACTTACATAAATTATTATGTTTATGTGTATTTATAATACTTATGTGTGTTTATCATATGCATATATAAATAATACATTATGTTTATATGTATTTACAATAGGTGAGTACACACATATATGTTTACATATTTATAATATGTGATATGTATGTTTATCTGTGTTTATATATAGTTATATGGATACATACACATGTGTATAAGTATATGTGTGTATTATATATGTATATATATATACATATATGTATATATATATATATATGCACACGTATCTGGTATCCCATAAATCTTAGGGCAGGTTTAAGCTATTAAAGCCTAAAACTTTGGGAAAACTTTACATACAGGAAGGACAATTTACCCCTCACAAAGGACTTTACTACAAATTATCTCATTCCACCCTCTTGAGGTTTGAGGGTTACTAAGAACAGTGACTGTTTAATTGACACTTTAAGACTTGGGAAGAACCTAAAATATCTTAACTCATTTGACCCTCACGTCAACTCCAGGGGTAGATGCTGTTATTATCCCCAAGTTGCAAATGGGGAAACTGAGGGTGAGAGAGGTTAATGTGATTTTCCCAAGGTCATACACACACTACTGTCTGAGGCTGGATTTGGACTCGTGTTTTCCAGGGCTCTGACCACTGCACCACCCATTCGCCGTTGTAATGTCGTAGGTAGTACAATACCAATCATCCCAACGTTACAGATAAAAGAACAGGACCTCAAGCAAATCTACTTGCTCAAGGCCATAGAGCTAGTGTGGCAAGACCAGAACCCAACCCTCGGCCATCAGAGTCCTTGCCCAGCTCTCTTCCGGCACCCGATGCTGCCTTGCCAGTATGTTTGGACACTTAGTCTGGGATATGCTGGACTAGACAGTTTCTGAGGTCCTTCCCCAAACTTAGCATCATCTGCAGTTCCTTGAATCAAATAGTCAATGCCCAGAAAATATCCTTTGATAAGAAGGTAGACTTGTAGAGTGGGAGCCGGATTTGAGGTCAAAAGACTGAATGAGAATTTCTGCTCTGACACATGCTTCCTGTATGACTTTGGGAGGTCACTTCCCCTCTGGGTCCCTGAGTTTCCTCATGTGGAAAATGAGGGGGTTATACTAGAAGGATTTTAGGGTCTTTTCTAGCAAAGCTGTAACTAGGGTGGAGCAATCAGGGTTTTGTCCCAAGGTAAGGAATCTAAAGGAAGCTGACAGCACTTGCAGTCCTTTCGGAAGCCTGGAAGCTTAGCACCTAGTTAGCAAGAATAGTCAGTTAAAATCGGCAGCTTCCAGATGGTGCACTGGCAAACACCCTGGCAGCTTTGGAGGTCCATTTGGAGCCAATTTCCCTGGCAGCCAATTTTCCTGGCAGGATTTTGTGCTATGTGCCCTGGGTAGAAGGAAAAAAATTCCAGCTTAAGTTTTATCTTCCAGTTCTAAGTCCTTTGATAAATTTATGAACTTGGAGGTAGCAATGTCAGATTATGACTTAATGTATTACCCTTCCAGGAAGAGGAGTTTCCTTGGTAGTGAAGGATGGAATGATGTCCCACCTCCAAAGGGATAAAGTTCCAGGAAACTTCAGGTACTGGCTCAGACCTGGGGGAGGGTACTGGGTGGAGGTGGTAATTGATTCAGGAAAAGAGGTCTTCCAGTGAGTGACTTTTAGATGTGGGTGTTTCCCTATATTGATTCTGGGTAAAGTAAACCTCTTTAAGTAGAAATGTATATAGACAGGATCTAGGACTGATGACTATAAACTCTTGAAGTTGGAAGATGATGATGGTGGTGGTGACAGTGATGATGGTGATGGGGATGGTGGTGGTGATGATGAAGGTGATAATGGTTATAGTGGTGATGATAATGAAAATGGTGATGGTGATGGTGATAATGGTTATAGTGGTGGTGATAATGAAGATGGTGGTGATGGCAATGATGGTGGTGATGGTGATGTTGGTGAAGAAGATGATGATGATGGCAACAGTAGTGATAGTGATGATGTTGCTGGTGGTAGTGGTGATGGTGATGATGATGATGATGATGGTGAAGAAGATGATGATGGTGTGGTGGTGATGGTGATGGTAAGGATGGTGAAGATGGTGATTATGATGATGAAGATGGTGATGGCAATGATGGTGGTGATGGTGATGATGACGACAACAGCAGCTAGCATTCATATAGTACCTTAAGGTTAACAAAGAACTTTATATTTGTACTTCATTTGATCCTCATAACTTTGGGAGATAGGTAATAATTTTATCCCCATTTTACAGGTGAGAGATCTGAGATTGAAGGAAGTTAAGTGACTTGTCTAAGGTCACACCACTAGTAAGTATCTGAAACAGGATTTGAATTCAGGTCTTCTTGACTTTAAATCCAATACTGTATCTTGGTTCCACCTAACTACTGGATAGTGGCTGTTCTCCCAAACCCTAAGCACTAGGATCAGAGATAACCCTGGTAGCTGGGAGGATAGACTGGGGCCAAATTTTAGTTATTTCCCTTTCCTCAATGGAGGATGCCTCGGTCATTCAATCTACAAGCATTTATTTTTTGTTATGTGCCAAGCATAATATTAAGCACCCAGGATGTAAAGAAAGCCAACCCTCCAAACCACCCCCTTCCAAAAAAACCCCCATCACTATCTGACCTCAAGAGTTTATCTTCTAATGGGGGAGACAACATGTAGATATTCAGATACATACCAAATATATAAAGAGAATATGAAGGTAATTTAGAAGGGAAAGGCTGAGGGAAGGGAACATGGTGGAGGAGGGAGGCCAGGGAAAGTCTCCCACAGAATATAGGCTAAGAACTGAGTTTTGAAGGAATCCAGGGAAATTAGGGGCACACCAGTACAAAGGTCCAGAGCCTGGAGATGGAGTGGCCAGTTCAAGGAACTACAAGAGGACCAGGATAACGGAATCATCTAATGTGCACAAAAGAGTAAGTTGTAGGAAGGCTAGAAATGTAAAAGGGGGCCAGGTTAGAAAGAGCTTAAAATGCCAAATGAGGATTATATTATATTTGATCCTGGAGATAATAAGGACCCACTGGGGTTTATTAAGTGTGGGGAGTGGGAGACATGGTCAGATCTGTACTTTAGAAAAGATCACCTTGACTGCTAAGGGGAGTATGGGCTGGAGAAGGGAGAGAATTGAGGGAGGGAGATAAGTTAAAGGTATAAAATCTAGGTGGTCCAGTGGGTAGAGCATTGGACCAGAGGATCAAATGAGATATTTGTAAAGAGCTTAATATAGTAGTTGACACACAGCAGATACTTAATAAGATCCTTATTTATTTCCTTCCTTTCTTTATAGGTTTTCAGAATACACCCCTTTCCTGGTTCTCCTATCTCTCTGATCACTCTTTCTCAGCCTCCTTTGTTGAGTCTTCATCCAGATCACACCCTCTAGCCACAGGTGTCCCTCAGGATTATGTCCTGGGTCCTCTTCTCTTTATATACTACAGTTGTCCCTTCCACATCTCGGGGGGTTAGGGGCAATCTGGAAAATCTGTGTAAAATATTTTGACCCTCCCTTCATACCAGAGAATAAGTCTGAATTTTCTCTTTTTCTTTTATGGGCTGTTTATACTTTATTGTAAAATTTGTGTTTATATTATACAATACTATATGTATATATGTATGTGTATATATTATGCATTTCCGAGTTTCTAAACTTTTTTGTGTCATTTGCTGGCCTTCACATGTCATCTGTGGTTTCTGCAAAACAACCAAAAAATCCCTGTTTAATTTCTTAAGCTGATCTGCTATATATCAAAACCATGATGGGGAAAGTCACAATGAAGAAGGGATAACTATACTTTACTTGGTGATCTCATCAGCTTCCATTCATTTAATTACTCTCTCTAAGCTAATGATTCTCAGATCTACCTTTCCTGCCCCAACCTCTCTGTTAACCTCCAATTTTACATCTCCAGATGCCGTTCAGACATCACAAAATGAATGTCCAGAAGACATCTGAAACTCAACATGTCCAACATGAAACTCCTCATCTTTCTCCATCAAGCCTTTCTCCTTGCCAAGCTTCTCCCTGATCTATTGGGGAGCTATTGTTCCTGTCCCAAGAGACTCAGTGATTGTTTGGAGGAGCCAAGATCTAAAGGACCATGAGTAAAATGAAAGTTCAGATTAGAGAGTGCTTGATTTGAAGATGTACGACCTTGTTTCAAACTTTAGTCCTACCTCTTGCTTGGGTGGCTTTGGGCAAGTCATTTCCCTTTTCTGAGTCCCAGTTTTTTCTTCTTTAAAATGAGAAAGGCTAGAAGAAATGAGAGCTTAAAGATCCCTTTCAACCCTAGATCTATAGTCCCATGATGAGGTGGAAAAACATTGACTCTAATATTCCAGGACTTGGGTTTAAATCTGCCTCTGATCTAACTATATACATGACCTCCAGGAAGTTGCTCCATTCCCTGAGCCTCAGTTTCCTCACCTATAAAAAAGGGAGTTGGATTAGATTGTCTCTGAGCTTCCTTTCAGTTCTAGATTCTATGACTATGATTCATTATCCCAAGCATAGAGTAATGCCCCCATACAGGAAGGTCCAAAGTCACCAAAAATCGTCTCCCAGAAGAGTAGTCCAAGCCCCCTGCTGCTCCTGTGCCAGTGCCCTCAGCCCTCAGGGAAGTCAGACCTCCCTTTTGGAAGCCTCTCTGGCCACATGTCCCAGGGTGGAGAGGGAGGAGTGGAAGCTCTTCTTTAATCTATGGCATCACAAATCTGGAGATGGAGAGAAATACAATCAGCTTTGAGGAGCACATACTGTCCAAACTTGACATGCAGGGAGGGGCTTGCATTCATGCTTACTTCCCCTCCCCTCCACAGCCCTCCCTTCTCCCTCTAGCCTTGCTGAGCCTGGGTGGGCAATGGAGGCAGAAGATGCCAGCAAATTTGCCTTCAGATCTATTGGAAATGATTTTAATATGAGATGATTCTGCTCACACCACATGTCTTTCCTTTTTCTTTATTTTCTACAGTCCCCTCCTCTCCTTCACCCCTCCCACACACACACACACACACACACACACACACACACACACCCCTCAATGACTTTTATTGCCCTGGACATTTGTGTGAAAGCAATAACTTCACTGTCTTGGGTTCCATCTGTCCCTGCTTATTTCTCTAAGATCTGCCTAATTCAGTGATCACAGGGAGTTACTCTGTCCCAAACAGGGCTGCCCTAAAGATACAGCATCACAAGGTGGGGTTCAGATGAGTAGAATTATGAAGGTTAGGACTTAGGGTTAGAGAGGCCTTAGAAAGAACTTCATGCAATCTCCCTTTATTTTATCTGCTAGAGTTGCAGTTCATCCATTACTCCCATGCCCCTTAAAAGTAATCACCTTTATTAGGCAAAGACTCTCCCTAATTGAATCATTAATCAAAACTAGGCAGGTATGAACAACTCCTTGAATCAAGCAAAGACAAATTTCCACTAGGTGTGACAAGAAGTCTGTTTCAACTGGGTGAAGGACTTGGTCATGCTTTGAGGAACCTGTGGAAAACAAGAAGCTATCTCAGATTGGGAGAAGTTTTTGTGGTAGCAGAGAGGAAGGAACAGAGGTGCCAGGGGCTGAGTCCAAAGGAGCCAGGGGGGCCCCAGAAAAAGGAGAAATGAAAAGAAGTGAGCTGGGAGAAGGGAGAGATGGGGGAGAGCCTTTCTAAACATCTACAAGTAGAAGACTTAGGCTAATTCCCCCAGTTGTATCCACCTCCTCCCCCAAGAACAGATCTACTCATTCCCCGTCTTCTCCTCCTGGTGCCTGACTATTAACAGACACTGCAATTTACTCTGTTCTTTCTTTACCCAAATCCCAACTGGGGGCTCTGAGCTATTGTGATTGTTGTTATTACTGAGCAAGTCACTTAACCCTCATTTGCCTCAGTTCCTCATCTCCAAACTAGGGACATACTGGAGAAGGAAGAGTCAAACCATTCCAGTATCTTTGCCAAGAAAACCCCATGGACAAAGTCCTTAGGGTCATGTGGAGTGTGATACAACTGAAGTACAATAAGAAGGAAACAGAAGAGGGAACCAAAGGAAACTCGGGGTCACTCAGTTGTCCCCAGGCTTAGAATGAACTAATCATTCCAGCAAGAACTTATTCATTGGTGAGGGATGGTGGGAACCACAAGGAGCCTAAGTCCAGGAGCTGGGAGAAGCAAAGATCCAAAAAGGTGGGGTTTCTGCTGGTGAACTGTCTTCTGTTTGCTCCATCTGTATCCATCTGTATATGAGCTAACTGCCAGTGGAAGGCAGCTGAGCAGACTGAGTGGTCCTAGCAAGAGAAAACATCCTGAATAAACTAAGGCTCTCTCTGGAGCTCCCAGGGATGGCTCCAGAGGCACCACGAACAAGCATTTGCTAAGCAGTAAGTCTCAAATTTTGCCAAGGGAATTGCCGGTAGAGATGAAATGATTTAGGATCTTGCTCCGAGCAGTGTAAGCAGCAGCCCTCTGTGAGTACCCTCTCTTTGTACTTCCACCAATCCAGTGTAGCATTGATACTGGGGGGCAGGGGAAGCAATCTGGTCTGTATCCTAGAGTAGAAGGTAGAATTAATCCATCAACAAGCAGTTCCTAAATGCTCACCATGTTCTGAGTGCTGTTCTAGGCACTAGGTATGCCAAGACAAAAGCTAGGGGCCACCACAGGCCACACAGTCTTGGGCCTGGAGGCAGGAAGCCCTCAATTCAAATCAGACCACAGACACTAGCTGTGTGACCTTGGGCAAGCCACTTACATTTGCCTCAATGTCCTCATCTCTAAAATGAGATAATCATAGAACTTACCTCCCAGGGTTGTTCTAGGGATTAAATGAGATGATACTGGTAAAGCACTTAATTTCCTTCCTTCCTTCTTAGAATAAGGATGCGAAGAGAAAAAGGGGAATCCTAACCTTGATGAGGAGATTCCAGTGTCAAAGAATGTGACACAGAGAAGAAAGAAAGAAGGACCCACAGAAGATCTGGAGGGAAGTAGCAGGTACAGGGCCCCTTCCCTACAGGGAAATCCAAAGTTTCTCAAGGAGAATCAGCACATTCCTGGGATGGTGTGGCTCATGAAGGGTCATCCAAGAAAGATCAGGAGAAGGAGATGTTGTGGTTGATGACTCACTATGGAGGGGTACCAAGGCAGCTATTTGTGGACCTATCCTAAACAATCGAGAGGTGTTCTGATCCTCCATGTGTCCAGGATGTGACAGAGAGCCTTGAAAGACTAGTCATACTTGACCACTGCCTGCTCATGGTGATTCATGTGGGGACTACGGATCCTGCCAGAAGGACTCTAGAAAGCATTCCTAAAAATGATGAAGTCTTGGGCAAAAAAACTAAAGACTTTAGGGGCACAGGTGGTGTTTTCATCACAATTGCTGATTGAAAGAAGGGGCTTGAGAAGAGAGAGACAGATTTGGGAAGTAAACAGATGGCTGAGTTGGAGTCCAAGATTGGAACTTGGATTTCTGGACCGTAACTTAAACACACATATGCATACATATATATGCATATGTATGTGCATGTATATTTTTTCCTGGAGTCTTATGAATCTGATGAAAAGGAATTTAAGCTGAAAAGAGAAGGGGGAAAAAAAACACTCTCATATCCCAGAAAAAACCTAGAGCTATAGAGACTTGGTTGCTTGTTGTCCTTCATTTTCAAAGAGGACCAAAATGACATCACTGTGTTGGGATCAGTTCTTGTGTGTTCGACTGTGGCTGATCATACCAATTTGAGCTTGGAAAGCTCTGCCACAGGTTGGGCACAAATATAGAGACTAGGAAGTACAAAGAGGAAAAATAATTCATTCAGGAATAGATCCAAGGAGAGTCAGGAATGAAACCCGTGTCCTCAGGCATCGTTATAGAAGAGCACAAAGCATGAGCAATTAACAGAGTAAACTATATATGCCAACACAGGAAGACAAATGTGGCCACACAGGCACCACCAAGCCTTGGTGAGTTGGAATCAACGACTGATCTATGGCTCTGGACAAAGGGTGGAGTGAGGAGGTGCAGGGCAAAGTTTCCTCATCTCCCAAATTAGGGGGAGGGTGGATCTGATGAGATGGTCCCTTCCAGATCTAAACCTGTGATGTTCTGATCTTACTCTTCCAAGGTAATTCAGGAACCTCGGTTGGGAAACATAAGGGAGGATAGTAATCAGCAGCAATAACGCTTGAAGATTTATGAAGCACTTTACAGATATGATCTCATTTGATCCTCACAACAAGAGTGAGAGGTAATTAGGTGCTATTGTCATCCCCGTTTTACAGATGAGGCAACTGAGGCAAACAGAAGTTAAGTGACTTGCCAAGCATTACACAGCTAGTAAGTGTCTGAGGCCAGATCTGAACTCAGGACTCCCTAATTACAGACCCAGCATTCTATCCATTGCAACACCTAGCTGTCCCTGTGAATATGCTACAGACCACCCGGATAGAAAGAAGAGTGGGAAGAAGAATTTGGGAAACAGATCACAAACTTGGTATAAAAGAATGAATTATGATGATGGGTAAATTTTAATTACCCAAACATTTGATGGAGCTCTGGGTCCACCAAAAGAATAAAAGAATAATGATTGAAAGGTAGAATGAGCAACAATGAGAATGACATTGACACTGACAAAGAAAATGTTCTGAACCTGAATCCAACCCGGCATGGAGGAACTATAGCTCCTGCAGAAATGATGGGAACCCAGGGACAGATGACCACTCCTCAGGATCTCCAGATTGGTTGTGACCACACCGTCCTTCTAGTCCTGCCCATAACTGGACAGGAATCTTCTCTGCAAGATTCCTACCCAACTGGTTGCCCATCCTTTGATTGAAGACCAAGACAAGAGGGAGCCCATTTTGGAGTTGCTCTGATCAGGTTTTTCCTGATATTAAGCCTAACTTTTCCTCCACAACTCCCACCTATTCATTGTTCCTGGTTCTGTCCCCTGGGGACAAATAAACAACTCAAATTCCGCTTTGATGAATCAACAGGAATTTATTAAGAGTCTACTATCTACTAGACACTACAGAGACAAACACAAAAAAATGAAACTATCTCTACTCCCAAGGAGCCCACATCCTACTGTGGGAGATAGCAACTATATGAAAATATGTATTATAGCATAAATCTAAAGTTAATAATTGCAAATATATGCAAAAGAGCAACATTCAAGATCACTTTAGAGGGAAGGCACTTGCATTGGGAAAATCAGGAAAGGCTTTCTGGTGCTTGAGCTAGGTCTTAAAGGAACAGAGAGATAAGGAGGTGGTGGATTCCAGGTACATGGGGCAGCCAGTGTGGAGGACACTGTGGAAGGGAGATTGGGAATGGGACATTGTAGAAGAAAGGTTGAAGATGATAGATTGGAGAAGGGGCACTAAGGATGGGGAACAGGGTGTGTACATTGGCACCCGGAGGTTCTGAATCACTGGGACTGGGCAAGTATAAGGATATGGCAGTGGGCTAACCACTGAGCCCTGAGTCCAGGCAGAGTTTCGGCAATTTGGGAGAGGTACAAGATTAGAATTTTTGAGGTCTTTCCTTTAGCTTCAGGTGGTGATGCTGTGTTCTATGAAACTCAAGGAGGTCCACCTTATAACAGGCGGAAGTAGGTAGAGGTACAGGAGCCTAGTCAGGAGGCAGGGGCCCTTGCTTGTCTTAGAAAAGGCCAGGTTAGAGGAAAAGAAATGGAAGAGGGCTTGTCCCCAGAAGACAGCTCAGTGCTAGAAATGGTCCTGGGGCAGGACCTCAGAGAATCAAAAGGCAGACAGTGATCCCAGTGTGTGACACTAGAGATAGCCAGGAAGCTGGCAGGTGCACTAACATTCATGGTCAGTGGTGGAAATGGCTCTGAGGCATGGTCTGATAGGAAACTAGCAGGCAAACTCCGTATTGGAGTAGGGACTGGGAAGAGGGGCAGTTCATATAGTACCTTTCTCTAGTTTTATGGTGTTTATAGCTGATGAAAAATTATTAATGCAATCACAATAGCTTAGAGTCCCCAGTAAGGGAAAATCTCTAACAATGAGAAATAGATCTAGTTTACTGCCCTCATTTAAAATTTTATTATCTTAAAACCTCCAGAGATAGGTAAGCCCTTCCTAGAGCATCAGTTTGCAGTAGGATCAGTAGACAATCTCTGACACCTTTGAGGGCTATAGTGAGGATCAAAGAAAGAACTGTGGGAAGAGCCTTTTAAAAGTCTTAAACTGTGGGACAGCTAGGTGGTGCAGTGAATAGAGCACTGGCCCTGGAGTCAGTAGGACCTGAGTTCAAATCTGACCTCAGACATTTAACACTTACTAGCCGTATGACCTTGGGCAAGTCACTTAATCCCAATTGCCCTCCAAAAAGCAAGAAAAAAATTATCTCTAACTAGCCTCTGTCCTTTTTATACATAACACAAAAATAAAAAATGTAGAAAATACTTAGGTAAAAGAAACAAGAAAAGTATATTATAGCATTGGGGAGATAGGGAAAGGGCAGAACTTTGGGAGAGAGGAACTATCTTTAGAGATGAGAGTATGACTGATAGCTTAAGTCTGAGTGCTACATTTAAAAAAGTTTACAGGGCCCTGTGGCCCACCTCAATCTCTACATTCTGTGAAGGAGCTTTGTCCTCCTTCTTGGCTTCTCTGTTGGCTGGTGCCTCTGTTTCTCCAGCCCTTTCTGGTCCAGTTTGTTAAGTCCCAGGCACTACTGCTGCTGCTGGTGCTAAACTCTTGAGGTTCCCACTTTTTGCCTTCAGTCTATCTTTCACAGACTACTTAAGAACTCCCAGGCATGCCTCAAGTCCCTCTTCCAGTTCAAAGAATGTGATAATCCCAAATTGCTTGCAGGATTTATCCCTCTGATCTCCAAATTTCAGGATACCAGTCAGTTCTCAAGCATCTATTATACTAAGAACAACAAAAAGGTCGTTGTTAGCTATGTTGGAAGCTCAAAAAGGAGGTTTGCTCTTTGGGGCAGATGGGATAATGATGACAGATGACAGCGAGAAATCATAACCACTCAAGTCTGTTTACTTCTGTTTTCTCTGGAAAGGAGAATTATCTTTGGTTTGGGAAGGACAGACCAAAATTATTAGTGATTCGAAACTAAAGACAGGTGAGGAGATAGGAGAATTCCAGCTACCCTCAATGAGCCCATCATCATATCTTAATTTCATGGACTCTAAAATCCGGTGATACTGGCTTTGTTGCTGTTTCTCAAACACAACTCTCCATTTGCTGACTCTGGGCATTTCCCCTGTTTGTTCCCCATGGCTAAAATGTTCTCCCTCCTCACCTCTACCTCCTACTTTTCCTGGCTTCCTTCAAAACTCAGTCCAACTCTAAATCCAAATTCTATAGATCTTTCCCAGCCCCTCCCATGGTAATCCTGCCATCTGAGACTACTTTCCACTTACAGTCTACTCTAGATAACTTATATATACATAGTTATTTGCATGTTGTCTTCCTAATTACAATATGAGCTTCTTGAGGACAGGCATTTTATATTTGCCTTTTTTGTATCCCTAGTACTTAGTACAGTGCTGGCAAACCGTAGGGGTTTAATAAATGCTTGATGATTACATCCCTGGGATACAGATTGAATTAATTATAGTAGAAGATATGACTGCCATATTACCATCAGTAATTTTTGAAAAATCATTAGGCTTAGGAGTGGTGCTATATCAACACATGTTTATTAATCAACGAGTACATGGCAGGTCCTCTGCTAGTTACTGTGGGTACAAGCACAAAGAATGAAGTAAATATCCCAATTTTCTGGTGCCAGGTCAGAGATCTGAGTAATAGAGAGATTGGGACAGAACGCTGGAACAGGTCATTGTTTGTATGTTGGGAAGGGTTTGTGTAGTGCTCCACTAGGCCTGAGGGGGAAAACTCAGCATCCAACTGGGTCCAGTTCTCATTAACCAAAAGTCAGAGACCTAGGTTGGTGAACAGCAAATTGCTTAGTGGGGGAGGTGGCTGAAACACTTTAAGGATGAGCCCCCAAAGAAACCACTATCAGAGGGGAGAGAGTCAGAAAGTAAGCAATAGGGGGAAATAAAGGGGTTGGGGAGACTAAATATACCAAAGATCTAAGGAAAAGAAAACCCAAAAACCTTGAACATAAGCAGATAAATCAGTGAGGAAAATATTAAAAACAGAAGGAAATATAGTCTCCAGATCTAGTAAATGAATTCAGGCATCTACGAATAAATATACTACAAAACAAAACAAAGTATTACAAAGGACAATGATCCAACACTTAATGAGACTGACCCTGTGGAATGTGAGAACATGAAACTACAACATGATGTTCCTGAGTGTTTAAAAAGAAAAATGAGAATTATGAAAACAGAATTTGTAGCCTTCACAGCAAAAACATTGGGCAGCATAGAAGATCTAGATCTACCATGTCAAGTCTCACCAAAAAGACAAAAAAGAGAAAAATAGATTGGGAATGTGAATACATAGAAGTGAAGTATAATTTAGACGAAGAGAAGAAAAAATAACATTAAAAGAAAATATGCCCAACATACAAGCAAAACATACTGATCTCAAAGACAGGATGTGTAGAGAAAACCTAAAACTCACGGGTCTCACAGAAGAATATGACAAGATGACTGGAAAATAGTGTGGCAGAAACTGAGCATAGACCAACCTCTGACACCATATACCAAAATAAAGTCCAAATGGGTACACGATTTAGATATAAAGACTGATACTATAAACAAATTAGGGGAGCAAGGAATAGTTTATCTGTCAGATTTACAGAGAATGGAGGAATTTATGACCAACCAAGACATATAAAACATTATGAAATGCAAAATGGATAATTTTGATTACATTAAATTGAAAAGTTTTTCCACAATTATTAGGAGGGAAGCAGAAAACTGGGAAAGAATTTTTACAACTAGTGTTTCTGATAAAGGCCTCATTTCTAAAAATGTAGAGAGAACTGAGTAAATTTATGAGAATACGAGTCATTTCCCAATTGGTAAATGGTCAAAGGATATGAAGAGGTAGTTTTCAGAAGAAGAAATTAAAGCTATCTATAGTAGTATGAAAAATGCTCTAAATCACTATTAATTAGAGAAATGCAAATCAAAATAACCCTGAAGTTCTACCTATCAGATTGGGTAATATGACAAAACAGGAAAATGATAAATGTTGGAGAAGATGTGAGGAAATTGAAACAATAATTCATTGTTAGTGGAGTTGTGAACTGATCCAACCATTCTGGAGAGCAATTTGGAACTATGCCCAAAGGGCTATAAAAATGTGCATACCCTTTGACCCAGCAAATCACTTTTACAGCTATATCCCAAAGAGATCACAAAAACGGGAAAAGGACCCACATGTACAAAAATATTTGTAGTAGCTCTTTTTGTGATGAGCAAGAACTGGAAATTGAGGGGATGCCCATCAGTTGGGGAATGGCTGAAAAAGTTGTTATGGAAGTGAATGTTGAAAACTAAAAATAAATAAATTAACTTATTTTTAAAAAGAATATGACAAGATGAAAAACTTGAATGCAAGAATACGAGAGAACTGCACAGAACATCTGAATACAAAAAAAGGAAATAAAAGTGTAAAGAATTCAGAGATCACCTCCAGAAGAAAAAAAATCACTACCACCACCAACAATAACAGTAACCCAAGGCTGTAAACTCCAAGACACATAGTGGTTAAATTTAACAATTCAATTCCAAAACAAGTTCTGCAAAGGATCAGAAGAAAGACCTTCAAATACAAAGGAAAGGAAATTCAGGTAATACTAGACTATTCTGTACTTACCAGAAAAGTGAAGGAAAGGATGGAATAATGTTTTCTAAAAAGCAATGTATGCAGTTCAGGATGCAATCCAGAGTGACCTACCCAGTAAAACTGAATTTAATCATAAATGAAAAAAGATAGATGTTTAATAATAAAGAGGTGTTTGAAACATCCTTAGAAAGAAAGGGTGGGGAAGAACAGGGAAGGATTGAAAGGGAGGAATTAAAGGAAAGAAGTCTTCTTTGTTAGTGGGAGAGGGCTCCATTAAAGTGTGGATGTGTGTGTGTGTGTGTGTGTGTGTGTGTGTGTGTGTGTGTGAAAATGTGTGAAAAGAGATGTTCTGTGAAGGGAGATGGGAACTTTGTGCTGAGTGTGGTATGGGGGATTTGGCACTTGAAAAGACCTGTCATCCTACCTTGGGAGGAGGGGGGGTTAGAATTCCTGGGGACAGCTAGCACTTGGGGTAGTGGGAGGGCATAGGCTCAGAGAGGCTATTTTGAGGCAAATGGGGGAAAAGGTAATCACAAGGAAGCGGTGGGCTGCATAATCAAGGACATGGTGGAGGACTACCATGGGACAGTGTCCTCTCTGATCCCTGTAAGAATCGGCATTGTTCTGCTAGTGAGGCACAATAGAAAAAGGGGAATCCAAGGGGCAAGCTTTATAAAGCATTGGAAGAAACTGACTGGAGAGGAGATCCCAGGATGGATACCTTGGAAGTTTTGATTTCATGAGTAATGTAGAGAATAGAGAGGGACTAGATGTTTATAAGTGTCATGAACAAGAGAATGAGGGTATAGAGTGGACAGAAAGAGATGCTGGATAAGAGAGAAAGACAGGGGCACACACACACACACACACACACACACAAAGAGAGAGAGAGAGAGAGAGAGAGAGAGAGAGAGAGAGAGAAATTCTCTTTGGAAAGGGGAACAACAAAAATGAAGTTTAAAAATACCTAATGATTGGGATTAATTAAAGAGGAAGAAAGGAAAGGGGAATCTACTTGATTGAGAGGAAAAAGGAAATGAAGAATTATATAACCAGATAAAAGCATAAAAGAAAATGAAACTAAGAAGCAAAATCACAAAGGGAAAGTGGTAACAAGTAAGATATGGAAATTGTGGGTGAGGGGAAGAGAGTGAGTGGGAATAGGGGCACCTTAAAAAAGATTAAGTGAAAATCATTAAAGAAATGTAGTACTATATTTACAGCAGAATAGGGAAAAAATATCGCAATTGAAAACAACCAATATTAGAAGAAGAAATGGAAGAAAATATAAACCTAACTCTCGTGACTTTAAATGTGAATGGGTTAAATAATCCAGTAAAATGAAAAAGAGTGACAGATTGACAAAGGAAACAAAATCCTACAATCCATTGTTTAAAAGAAACGTATTTAAAAAACAAAGACACAGATAAAACTGAGGGGATGGGGGGTGGAGAGTTTACTATGCATCAAGTGAGTCCAAAAAAGCAGGCTATTTGACAAAATGAAAACAAATATTCAAAAAATAAAAAGGGAAAATGTAGAAAAGGAACCATAGGCAACCAAACAACATCAATAATAAACTTACATACTCCAAATGCTTTAGCATCCAGATTCATAAAGAAAACATTATCTGAGCTACAAGAAGACATAAACAGTAACACAATAGTGACAAAAGACTTCAATACCCCTCTTTCAGTTTTGGACAGGTATAGCAGAAAAATAAACAAAAGGGAAAATGTGGAACTCAACACATTGCTAGAGAAACTAGTTAAAAGTCTTGTGGCAATGGAGTGGAGTGGAACGTTGAATTGGAGTCAAAGAGCCTGGGTTCAAATCTCAGCTTTGGCACTTACTACCTAAATAAGTGAAGGCAAGTCATTTCTCTTAATTTCCTTTTCTGTAAAATTGAACTTCATGATCTCTGGGATCTCTACCAGCTCTAAATGTATGATCCTAGAACTGTTAGAAATAAACCCTCTTCTTCCATCCATCTACATAATTCCCCAGAAGACCTTGCCCATTACATGTGAGTCCTGCCTCTCTGATTGTCTACATATACCCTCCATCCCTTGTGAGAGCACACCCATCAATTACACCTAAAAGCAGAGAAGAGACCCAAATACATCTCAATTCAATAAGCATTTATTAATCACCTGCCATGTATTGGTTGTTGTGCTAGGCACTGGAAATACAAAGACAAAAGTGAAAGATCTGTCCAAGAATCCTCACTGATGACCTCACTAAATGACTTGTGGGGTCCCACCTGTGCCTCCTCCTGTGTACTAAAACAACCAGACTGCCCTCCTTAGGGCTCTACTTACCCTCATTTCCCTTCTGTATGGGCTTATTTCCTAGGCTCAGAAATTATCCTATAATCATTATGATTTTTAGTATGTATAAAATACTTTCCTAACAACACTGATGGATTCTAGGAGCCCAGGGTTTCTTAGCCACATTTTGCAGATGGGAAATCTAAGAGCAAAAGAAGTTGATGGACTCACCCAGAGTCACACATCTAGTAAGTATAGGGGGTAGAACTGGAAGTCAGACCCTTTGACTCCAAGACCCAAGCACTTTCCACCCCACCACCTTGCCTCACATGGAACGTTGGAAATTAATCAATAAACATTTATGAACACTTACTATATGCCAGGCATTGGGATAAGCATTGGTCATACCAAGAAAGGTAAAGACAGATTTTCTGTCCTTAAGGAGCTCACATTCTGATGGGAGAATCTTAGAAATCCTCTAGTCCAATTCCTTCACTTAATATATGTTAAAACTAGTTCCCTACAGAAGTCAAGTAATTTGCTCAAGGTCACATAGTAAATGACAGAGCTAGGATTCCACCTTAGGTCTTGGGCACCAATACAAGATTCTTTAAATCCTATCAGGCTCCCATGTCCTGTTCATGGTAGGTACAGATGTCTTGGGACTTGAACATTTCCTTGCCTTCAGAGCTATAATCAGACTCCCCTGGCTATCCCAACTTCCCCTTCAGACCTTTCTTGTTCTTGCTTCATCCTGCTTCTGTCCAAGGCAAAGTGCTAATGGTGGGGAGGAGAGGATTTACTTCAATGGAGAGGTAAGAATGGTTTCTAATTAATACATGGCAGAATTGTCTTTCTAGTCCAATTTAGGATGACTAAAATCCTCACATGCAGGATGAAGCTAATTTTCTAATTAATTGAGGATGGAGGAAATGCTTTGCTTCAACCCGAGACTTGGAGAAAAGTCATTCTCTTTACTTGGTGAGTTTTGCCTCTATTTCTGATGGACTCTTCAGGATTGTATTAAGTACTTATCTTACTGAAGACATCTGTGGTGTGAGACAAAAGAAATAGACACAGTCCCTGCCACTTGGGAGGTAGGAAGCATGACATGCTGGAAAGAATGTTGGGCTCAGAGGCAGGGGACCTGGCTTCTAGTACTGGCTCCACCACTGACTTGCTACGTGACCTCTCTCTGGATCTCAGTTTCCCCTTCTGTCAAATAAAGGAGTTGGAACAGGCCCCTTCTAACAAATGAATACAAAACATCAAAAATGCAAGGTGGTACATTGGATAAAGCATCAGTCCTGTATCAGAAGGACCTGAGTTCAAATCCAGCCTCAGACACTTACTAGCTCTTTGATCCTGGGCAAGTCACTTCATCCTGCTTGCCTCAGTTTCCTCATCTGTCAAATGAACTAGAGAAGGAAATGGCAAACAGCTCTAATACATTTGCCAAGAAGATCCCAAATGGGGATGTGACTGAAACAACTCAACAACAATAAAAACAAAGATAACATGATGAGAGACGTGGGATTTGAGCCGTGTGTATAGAGAACATCATTGGGGTGTGTGTGTGTCAAAGAGTGTAAAGATGAGGGCAGGGTCCATAGTCAGGGCAGACTTCTTGAAAGAGGTGAGTTCTGAGGCCAGGTTTAAAAGGAACCATTACCCAGCTTGGCAGAGAGCATTTGTTGGAGGGCTCTGGGTTCAAAGGAGATGAGGCAGACAGGATTCAATTACTGAGATAATGACTTTGGGGAGCGTGAGAGCTGGGTACACCACATTTCAGTGGGGGAGGGAGTGGGCAGCACCACAAGAAGTTCCATCTTGTTGTTGGGTAACTTCTCCTCTTTTCTGGGAATGAGCTATTTGGAGAAGAGAATCCTAAGGGCTTCCAGATGGCCCCCAACTCCCCCCTTCACCCAGACCCATCCCTGCTTTGTCGACACAGCACTTTCCAAGAATCCTTGGCAAATGAAGCAGAGACCTGGAAAAGTCATCTCCTCTATCCCCCTGCCTCCACATCTTCCTTCTCACTGCTGCCCCACCAAGACCAACGAAAGAATCCTAGGCAGGCAGGTTAGTGGTCAACCAGCATCTACTATGTCCCAACTCTGTGCTAAATGCTTGGGATACAAAGAAAAACAAACTAACTGACTGACTTTGCTGGTTGACCAAAAGTCCTGCTCTCCAAGGGCTCACAGTCTAATGAGAAAGAGCGTGAAAGTAGCTACATACATACAACACACATACAAGATAAACTTTAACTTGTTGTTGTTACTCAGTCATTTCAGTCACGTCCACTCGTCAGGACTCCATTTAGGTTTTTCTTGGCAAAGTTGCTGGAGTGATTTGCCATTCCCTTCTTCATCTCATTTAACAGATGAGGAAACTGAGACAGACAGGGTTAAGTGACTTGCCCAGGGTCACACAGCATGTAAGTATCCAAGGCCAGATTTGAACTCAAGAAGATGAATCTTCCTGACCCCAGGCCTGGCACTCTATCCACTGAACCACCTAGCCCTAAATTTTATCTTACTGATTAAGTATTAATTTAAAAAAAAATTTTTAAATCCTTTTAGGATAAAGATTTGTCACCAAGATAACACTGGACCAGCCTTTGGTACCTCCCTTTAAAAGAGTCATTTAAACCTACCTGGGCTTCAGGTTCCTCAAATAGAAAGTGGGGGTGGTTGGCCTAGATCAGCACAGAACATCAGTTCAGAAATAGAAAGGGATTGTAGAGGTTCTTGAGTCCCACTTCTTCATTTTACAGATGAGGAACCAAGACCAAGAAAGGTTTCAGTGATTTGTTACTGCAGGGTTACACAAGTAGTAAGTGCCCAAGGCAGGATTTGAACCCAGAGTCTTTTTGCCTTCTATTGAGACACGTTGGCCCCAGGCAAGGGTTTCTGAGCTCCCTCCCAGGTCCGGGTCCATGATCCTGCTTCAACCCTCCCCCAGATGTTCCCATACAGCAGGGCAGTCACTTGCAGTCACTTCCAGGCTCTTCCCTGCATTCCTACCCACGTTGGGGGTAGATTGGTCAGCGGGAAAGGGAACGAATGACTCTGCCTCTCAAATATTCCTCTGACAATAAAATTTCCTGCTCAGTGATCAAAGAACATGCCACAAACATCAGGAAGGAAAAACGAGGTGCTGGGGTCTAAACTATGTGAATATTTGGGCTTTGGGCTGAGGCAGACAGAAATCCAGTTCAACCTTATTTGAGATCCACTTCCTCCAAAGAGCCTTCCCAGACTACTTCAGTGCCCATCTCTGTCTCCCTTCTCTCTCCCTGAGTATCTGTTCTCTGCCTAACACAACCATAAACCTCTTTACAAGGGACAATAAGGAACAGAAGAAATGGCCTTGAATTTGGAGAGAGACAACCTAGCTCTGTAGTCGAGCTCTGTCATTTACTCCCAAGGCGGAAAAAAAAAAACCAACCTCCCTGTACCTCAGTTTTCTCATCAGTAAAATGAGGGGGGTAGGGGTCTCTGAGGTCCCTTCCAGCTCTAAATCGTATCCAGGCTCTGAGTTCAGGCTCTGCCCCTTGTTAAGAAGAACTAATCTTTGCAGGAATTTTTCAATTCTAGTTTCCCTCATAGCAAACTCATGATAGAGGTAGTAGCAATATTGCCATTCCCACTTCACAGATGAGGAAGCTGAAGATCAGAGAAGTCGGCAGTTTGCCTGATGTCACCCAGCTGAGTGCTCAAGTTGGAATTCAAACCCAAGTCGCTGGACTCCAAAGCCAGTGAGTGTTCTTGGCATCACAATCACTCTAACTCTCTCCCTGTACTTACTATGCATATGACTTTGGGCAAGTCCTCTCCCCCTTATTGCTCCAGAGAAAAAGGAAGAAGTTGTCCAAAGTGGAATAGACTGACTGGAAAAGTCATGTGCTTTTCTGGTGGATATCCACTTTGGACTGTGAGCTCCTTGAGGGCAGGGGCTATCCTTTGCTTCTTTTTGTGTCCTCAGTGGTTAGCACAGTGCCTGCCACATTTTTCTTGTTGTCCGCTTGTTTCAGTCATGTCTAACTCTTCCTGACCCCATTTGGAGTTTTCCTGGCAGAGATACTAGAGTGGTCTGCCATTTCCTTTCCTACTCATTATACAGGTGAAGAAACTGAGGCAAATAGGGCAAAATAACTTGCCCAGGGTCACACAGTGAGGCCAGATTTGAACTCAAATCTTCCTGACTCCAGGCCCAGTGTTACATCCACTGTACCATCTAGCTGCTGCCTAGCACATAGACATTTAATAAATGTTGATGATTGATAGATGTGTGAGTAGGGACTCCTTTGGGGTCTGGTTTGGATTAGATGATGTGGAGGCCTTTCCTGATTCTGATTCAGTCACTTCATGATTCCTAATGCTTCCTCCAGCATGGAATCCTAGGACCCCAGGAACTGAGGGGTAGAACGCTCCATTTGGAGTCAGGAAAGCTTAGGTTTGACTAGCTCTGTAATCCTGGGCAAATCTCTTCGCATTTCTGAGGCCCTATATTCTCTTCTGTAAAATGGGGGTAATAACTGAGCTGCTTCACAAGGTTATTATGAGGATCAAACAGGAAAATATGCACTTTGTCAACCTTCAAGTAAATCAATGAATGAACAAAAAGGCATTTCTTGGGCACACACTGTACTAAGCAGTGTATATACAAATACAGAAAGTCAGTCTCTGTCCTTAAGCTGCTTACATTCTCTTAGAAGTCAATGCCTGGGGGAGTGGAGGCCAGGCAGGGGTGCCCTGGTCAGGACAGTCAAAGGCACGTCACAGGGCAGTGGATGATGGGTCCATTCCAAAGATGGTAGAGTCGGATGACTGCTGTTCCCAGACGTTGGGGCAGCATGTTGGCAGCAGCATGGTATGAAGATGAAGGGGGCCACTGGTATGGTGGGGCTGGTTCAGACTAGAAATTGTGGAGTCTCACCAACCAGGAGTCCAGGGTGCCAGGGCGGGAACTGCCCAGCCACAGACGTGTCAGCTGTTTTAATCCTCCTTGGCTCCTTTCCTCCCACCAGACTGGGGGCTCCTGGCAGTCAGAAAATACACCTCCTGCTTCCTCCACCTCTGTCCACAAGATACAGGTCAGAGGATGAGAAGACTGACATGTGTTTGTTCCCCAGATCCCAGAGTCTCTGCCCAGACCCCCTCCCCATGAAGCTTCAGCCTTGACCTTGGCTGTCCACTAGAAATCACCCCCTTCACAGTCCTGGGGTGTCTGGACACATGGCTCAGCCTGAGTGGAAGCTTGGCCTGCCAGCGAGAAGTCCTGCGTGCTGGGAACAGAGCCGACCTCGGGTTAGGAAGTGGCCTATGCCAGAGCCCCAGCTCTGGTCCCTGCCCCTTTGCCATGCAGGGCTTGGTTTTCATTACAAGCTTTCCCTCATCTAGAGGGAGGTAGTTGTGAGAGGAGGGGGGTGGAAGCTTTCCCAGGGATCAGTCTTCACTAGTGGGTCCTTAGGAATTTGAGAAGTCATGGAGGGATCTTCATAGAAGCCAGGGAAGGGAGAGAAAGTCCCTCCTCTCTCCTTCATGGAATAGGCTGGGGGTTGCTTAGATGGGGAGCTGTCACCCAAGTGTCAGTAGCAGCAGAACCTTTGGACCCTTTGTGCTGTGGTCTGGCTTTCTGGGGGCAGGGCTGATTGGGAAAAGGACTGTCTCCATCTCCCCCCCACCCCATTTTAGGGGATCCAAATACAGAACACAACAAAGTCTGTTTCTTCTTGGGCCTTTCTCTTTTCCTTCCACAGTCCCCCTCCTTTGCCCCCAACACCACCCCTCTTGCAACATAGACTTCAGATGAGAGGGTGGGGGTGGGGATGAGTCAATCAGAAACACATGAAATTTATCACGTCAGGGTTGAATGAGCAGGCAGAGGGTGAGAAAAAGTTGAGTGAGCGAGAGAACCCAGCTTGGGGTCTGTTTGGCCTGCTTGCCCCTGTCCAAGGTACTTGGTCTGAGTTGGGTCTTTTGGCCTCAGTGCCCAGGTCCCTACTGAGCACCATCTCCAGAGAGGGTCAGAGGGAAATGGAGGCAGAGAGGGTGCCAAGGCCCCAATCTCCCCAATCCAGTCCACTCCCTGAATCAAACTTCATGATTCTGCCGGGTGACTGAGCCTTGTGACTCATAGCTGTCATAGGATCGGGGAAGATCAGAGTTTGGAAAAGAGAAGGACCTTAACCACCAACCTCTTCATTTGACAAAACAGTAAACTGAGACCCAGGAAGCAGAGAGTGTGGCATAGTGGACATACCCCTAGGCTAGGAGCCCAGTTGGGAGACCTCAACTCTAGCCTTGACTCTGACACTCACTTTGTGACTTGGGGCAGTGAGTTGCCCTCTCCAGGCCTCAGTTCTTCTTTAGGAGAATGGGAGTGTTGCAGAGAATGGGTCTATAGGAACACAGCTCTAAAGCTAGAAACTGCAATAATAATAACACTTTAAAAGGCAATATATATTTCCCCCATTTAATCCTCACCACAGTCCTGGGGGTGGGTGATGTTGGTATCGCTATTTTATGGATGAGCAAACCAAGGAGTAAGGGACTTGCCCAAGGTCACACATGCATGAGTGTTTGAAATGAGATTTGAACTCAGACCTGCCGGTCCAGCACGCTTACCCTTCACCTAAGGAAATTGAGGCTTAGAGAGAGTGAAGTCACCTTCCTGAGGTCCCTCTCGAGG
This sequence comes from Pseudochirops cupreus, assembly GCA_028627135.1. Classification (NCBI taxonomy): domain Eukaryota; kingdom Metazoa; phylum Chordata; class Mammalia; order Diprotodontia; family Pseudocheiridae; genus Pseudochirops; species Pseudochirops cupreus. Next base: position 19,378,216 of record CM053581.1, read on the forward strand.
AAGTGCGCAACAGAGGTTGATTCGACCCTGTTCCTCTCCTTGTCTTTCCACTGGTCTTTCCACTACTTCCCAGTTTGAAGTGACTGGGGATACTTAGCCTTAGAGAAGAGAAAGTGAGGAAGGAACGTGAGATATCTCCAAGTATTTAAATGGAGATTGGATTCATTCTGCTTGGCCCCAAAGGGCAGATGCAGGAATAATTGGTACAAGTTATAAAGAGGTCAATTAGGCAGCTTAAAGTCCAGAAAAACTCATTAGTGGCGAGAGCTCCCCCAGAAGTGGAATCAGCCCTGGAGGTAGGGGGGCCCTCTCCCTGGAAAGGAAAAAGTTGTATGACCCTGTATCAGGGGCTTCTTGGTCAGGTATAAATTGGACTTGGTGGCCTCCAAACTCAGTTTCTTTTGTATTTCTTTGACTTCCAGCTAGAAAATTCCACAAGTTTAGGTGTATGCAAATAAAGATGGAAATTTATGCAGATTGTATGCAAATTGGCACCTGCTGGATTTATTGGTAGCCTTCATATAGAAGGGAGGGGGAGCAGAGACAGGTAGAAAGGTGAATTTCAATGAGGCAGCCCAGGCTGATCCCCAGCTCTCCTAAATCCTAGATGAGAATGTCAGAGCCGTAAACCACAGTGATGAAGGGTCTTTGGAGTGCCTGTCAGGACACTGCTGAGTCTAGAGTGATTTACGAGGTGGGTAGGGATCCAAACCCCCTCCTGGTGCTCAGACAAGCTCCGGGGACGGGGAGGGAGGAGGATTTATGACTCTGGCTTCCCAGCTCTGAAACTACATTGGGGAGCTGGTGAGCAGCAAAGGTGGCATTCACCTTCAGAGAAACGGGGCCCTCTGCTCAGTATTGAGAAGCCGGGGGTCTCTCACCCTGCCTCCTTTCCAAGTTGCATGATTCCAGGTCATAGCCGGTGCTGAACCCTGCCCATCCCAGCTCCCAGTGTGGTTGGAGTGGAGGTCTCCTCTGGAGCTAGTACTGGGTGAGAAGGCACCTTGCCCCACCTGGTACTGGCTCTTCCATCCTATTCAAGCTGGAGAAAGAAGGTACCTTGTTAGCTGGTCACCGAGCAGTATGCACCAGGCACAGTGCTGAGCATTGAAGTTACAAAGAAAGGGAAAAGACAAGTTTCTGCCCTCCAGGAGCTCACAGTCTTACTGATTTGAATACCAATGTGGATGGATCTATCCTAGAATTCCCAGGACAAAACCAGGCATCATTAAAGGTGCTTGATAGTGGCTATGAATTCCAGCACCAACACTTACCAACCAAGTAAGACTGAAAAAACCATTTTACCTCTCTGGATCTCAGTTTCCTCATCTGGAAAATTGGAACAATAATACCCATAATGTCTCCTGTATGCGGTCATTGCAGAGAAAAAACACTTTATAAACTCTCAAGTGCCCTCTGAGGTTAAGGAATTTGGTCTATTGTTAATTCTATCAAGTAATCCAGCATTTATGAAGTGCCTACTATTGTCAGAGTCTCAACTCGGCTCCAGGACAGAGACAAAAATGAAAGAAACTTTACCTTTAAAAGCTTACTTTCTATTTGGGGAAGACAACTTGTACATATATGTATACATGACTCATACAAAACATAAGGGGACCTTAGATCCAAAGGCACTGGCAGATAACAAGAATTTGTCTTGGCCACACCCCAGTCTTGCACTTGGGTTACCCCGAAGAGATGGGGTCGGAGAGGTACAGACCACCGCCCCTCACCTCCCAGCATAGATGCCAAAGCTCTTCCTAACCCTACTCCCATGTCACACATCATGAACAAGAGCTAGTTGTTAGATCTAAGCTCCATCCATCCCTTTGTACCACATGGGGTCCTCCTGTCTGGTCCTCCCTGGGAAGGGAGGATGGCAGCTTACATCACTTGGTGGAGGGGCCCAGGATTAGTCTTCAATAAAGCACTCTCACACCCTGGTAGAAAGTAGAGGTCAAGAAGACACAGAAAGTTACACACAGGTCTCATAAACCATATGCACATCCATAGACATCTTAAAACTCAACATGCCTACACTAAACTCATTATCTTTCTCCCCAGTCCCTCTCTTCTTCCTACTTTCTCTGTTTCTATAGAGGGTATCACCAACCTCCCAGTCTCCTAGACTCACTACCTAGGAACCATCATGGTCTCCTCACTATCTCTCACCCCCATCTCCAAGCTATTGTCAAGGTCTGTGGATTTCACCTTTATAACATCCCTTGAATGCCCCCTTTCTCTGCTCTGCCCTCACCTTGGTCCATACCCTCATCACCTCATGCCTAGATAGCTGCTGGTGGGTCTGCCTGCCTCAGGTCTCTCCCCACTCTAATCTACTCTCCATTTGGCCACCAAAATGACATTCTTAAAGCAATGGTCCAATCTTATCACCACACACACACACACACACACACACACACACTCACTCACTCACTAACTAAATTCTAGTAGCTCCCAATTGCCTCCAGCATCAAATATCAAATCTTCTGTTTGGCTTTTAAGGCACATCTTATCCTCTTTTCCAGTCTATTTCCCCAAACTATTCCATGAGTCAGCAACACTGGATTCCTTGCTATTCTTCACACAAGACACTCCATCTCCCAACCCCAGGCATTCTCTTTGGTGTCTCTCATGTCTGGAATTCCCTCCATCCTCATTCCTGCCTCCTGGCTTCCCTAAAGTCTCAGCTAACTTCCCACCTCCTGCAAGAAGCCTTTCTCAGTCTTCCCTAATGCTATAGGACCAGTCATTAATTGATTATCTCCAACTTATTATACAAAAATATACATATTGTGTGTATACATATGTATATATGTGTGCATATACACATATGTGTGTATATACATACACACATATAAAATTATCAGAGAATTCCAGAATGAACCTCAGGACATAGAATGTCAGAACTTGGAGGAGGCCTTAGAATGCAGAATGTTAGAGAAAGAAGGGAATGAGACCTTAGAACACAGACCACTTGGCCCAAGGCCTTTATTTAATAGATTAGAGAACTATGGGCTGGAGGCTACCAGGATGAGTTAGTAGCAGATCTAGGGCTAGAACCCAAGTCTCTTGGCTTCCAGGTCAGACATTGCCCCTTGATACCTCAATAGGATGAGGCTCCCTTTAGTGGCTAGTTTCATAATCCCTTTGACCAGAAAGTTCAACCAGGGGACAAAGTAAGATTTCTTTTTCAGATAAGGACAACCTGAGTATGTTTGTTGGCAGAGAGGACAGAGTCAGTGGAGAAGAGGGAGGCTGAAGATGAAAGAGAATGGAGATGATGGATGAACCAAGATCCTGGACAATGATAATTCATGTTAAACTCTCTATAAGCCATAAGATGTTACATAAATGTGAACTGTTACTATAATTCTATTCTACTTTCAGTTTCATCCTTTAAACATGTGTGATACTATCTGGGACTTTCCCCAGGCCAGTCATAGTCTTTCTTGCTCCTTTCTCCAGTCAGGAATACTGAACTCATGAGACATCAATGGGAAACTTTGCCTATTAGATAAGTGAGTGTGAGAGAAAGGAACTGGCTGGAATTTTCCCCAAATACTTCCCACTCCTATATCTGGGTTAGCAAGGAGGGAGGAAGGAAGGGAGGAAGGGGGTAAGTAAGGGATAAAGGAAGGAAGGGAGGAAGCAAGCAGTGAAGGATGGGGGAAGGAAGAAAGGAAAGAGGGAAGGAGAGAGAAGAGGGAGAGAAAGAGGGAAGGAGAAAGGAAGATTCACTAAGTATTTAAGTGCCAAACATTGTGCTAAGCACTGGGGGTACAAATATAACACCAGAGGCAGTCCTTACCCTCAATGAGCTTATAATCTAATAGGGAAAGACAATACATAGAGAGGAATAGTGACCAGAGAGGGGTCTGGTTAGTTTGGAATTACAGGGGAAATTTACAGGGATAGTGAGTGGCATCAAAGGGGAGCAGTTTGTTAGCCTTTTCATTAGCAATTGCAGGTTGATTCCAGAACTGGAAAGCAGAGGAGAGGCTGGACGAGGAGGATGGGCCACTGGTGGGTGAGATAGCGAGAGAGGAAATAAAACTTGATTGGAACCAGTCCTAGATGCAGTGGGTAACCGAGGCAACCACCAGCCATCAATCATTCTCCAAGATGTGAATTTCTGATATGAAAGTATTGGTTTGGGTTTGGGCAGCATGGCAGCTGGGGCCAAAGAGATGAATGACAACAAAATGGACCTAGAAGACTGGGAAGGTCATCAGATTAAGGGCGCAGATAAAAAGATTAACTTCTTGCTGCTGTCAAGACAAAGATGCCCTAGAACACCGAATGCATAGCCCTAGATAAGTATACAATCAGTACTGGAGACAGGAAAGGCCAGGAAGGCAGGCATGCCCACCAATCTAAAATTCCTAGGCCAATACAGTCAGAATGACCCAAGAAAGCAAAGATGAGGCAGGGCCAAATGCCACTGCAGAAATGGTTTTTCATCAGCTCTTATCACACACACACACACACACACACACACACACACACACACACATACACATACACACACATACACACACATACACACACAGGATAACCCCTGAGTCCAGAAGCCAGTAACCAGGGGCCATAAAACCAGAGTGGGGACTTATCTGAGTGGGAGTTTCTTTAATACCTACTCCATCTTTCATTGGTCTCCAGCTTGCTTGTGGGAGCTATCCTTGGTTGTCCTGATCTATATCTGACCACTGGACCCACATGGCTCCAGAGGAGAAAGTGAGGCTGGTGACTTTGCACAGCCCTGCCTCACTTAAATCCAATTCACTTGCAAGTCATGGCATCATCTCCTTCATGTCATAGTCCTCTTTGAGAATGAAGGACAGACAACAACAACAAAACAGCTTGCAAAGTCAACACTGAGTTGTCGATGATTCCACAGCTAGGATGCTTTGTGGGATTTTGTCAGCTGAGGAGCCCTGCTCTTAGTATTGTATCTAAGATTCCTTCTGGAAACGTTCCATTGTTAAGTCTGCGTTTATCTCTGGGTCAGCATTTCAGATGCTGACACAAGAAAAACCTGCCCTGCTTTGTGTCACCAGGAGAATGGGAACCTCCGAAGCAAGCACTCGGATCAGTCTCTTAGTGGATGGCAAGAAACTGTCTGGGAAACTTATCTGAGCTGGTCTGATTGCCAGGGTATCATCCATTGATGAGAACTGGCCCTCAGATGAAGCCAAACAGGACTCAGGCTCATCTCATTTAGAGCTGAAAGGACCATCAGAAGCCTTCAATTGACAATAGACAGACCAGGGAATGAGAGGTAAGGAGCCTTGCCCAGTAAATAACATGATCAAAGTTTAATTGAGCAAGTTACAATCATTGATTAAGTGCTTGCTATGTGCTTGCTGAGTACTGTGCTCAGTGATGGAGGTACAAAGAAAGGCAGAAGGGAAAGACTACACATGAATTCAGGTCCATTGACTCCAAATCCAGTATTCTGGCCATGCCCACTGAAGGCTTGCCTGAATGGTGTTCTAAGGCTCTCCATTTCTCTCTTCTCAACGACCACATAGGAATGCAGTGGGAAGGAAGGAAGGAAGGAAGGAAGGGAGGGAGGGAGGGAGGGAGGGAAGGAGGGAAGAAGGGAAGGGGAGGGAGGGAGGAAGGAAAGGGGAGGGAGGGAAAGAAAAAATGAAGAGAAAACAAAGAGAGGAAGAGAGGAAGGGAAGGAAGGAAGGGGTTCATTCTTCATTTTGGTTTATCCATGCCGCAAGAGTTGAGCAGACTGGGGAGGGTTAATGTATAGGGTCCTGTTTTGCTGAGCCCAGAATGAGACCAGGAGCAAAATTCAGTCTTATTATGAGGCCTGACCTTGTTTCCATTACACTTGGACTGGAATTATTATATCAGAGGCCCCCCACACTGGGCACTTAACCTCCTGCCTCAGTGACAGATGCTTCCCTGCTCCCACTCCATTTTTCTCTCTACTTAATCTGTGAAGGTCTTTTTTCCCCTTATCTTATGTTTTTTTTTAAATAACAGAAGATTCTACCATCTGTCAATTCTGTTCTGGGAGTTACATTTTAGGAAACCCACTGACCAGCTGGAGCCTGTCCAGGGGAGGCCAGCCAAGAGAGTGCAAGGCCTCAAGTTCACACCATCTAAGGATCTAGGGAGGAAGCTGGGCTTGTTTAATCAGGAGACGGGAAGACTCAGGGGATGAATGAACACTGTCTAAAAGTTTTTGAAGGGCTCTCAGGTGGGAGATGGATTAGCCTGGCTCTGCTTGGCCCAGGAGAAGAGAGGAAGTGGGCAGAAGTTGCAACCAGAAGCATTCAGACTCCAAAACCCTCCCTCATTCTTTGAGGTCTCCAAGGGGTAAGGCAGCTGCCTGAGAAGACAACAGGTTCCCTTTCCCCAAGGACATCCTTTGGCTATTACAGATCATATTCCTGTTCAGGTATTGGGTGAACTACATGACTTCCGAGGTCCCTTCCAACTCTGAGATTCTGGGAATTCAATTTGATTTAATCCATAAGCCAATGAACACTTATTAAGCACCCACTGTTATAGTCACACCTCTAGTAAGTGTCCAAGGCAGGGTTCAAGTCCAGGTGTTTCCACTTTGTTTCCAGCAATCTATCCACTATACAGCCCTAATTCTCTCTTAATTACTCACTAATGACCTGGGACAAGTCACTTCCCTTCTCTGAGACTCAACTTCCTCCTCTGTAAATGAGGGGGTAGGGTGGTCAGGCTAGATGACCTCCAAGGATGTCTGCCAGATGCAAATCCCATGGCATTCCACCCAGACTAGTAGCTTCTCCAGCAGAGACAGCTTGAGTGGAGGTAGGTGAGAGCTGGAAGCAGCCCAGCCCCTCCATCTCCACAAATCATCCTGTTTTTAACTTCAAAGGTAATTGGGGGAGAGAACAACATGTTTTCCCTCTGTCAGTTCTTTAATGACTAATGCAGCAAGAGAAATAGCTTTGTCCTTCCAGACTCACCAACCTTTCACTAGAGTGGAGGTTTAATCACAGGGGGCCTCATGGTACCAGTTAGTCTGGAGGTTAGACCCAGATTCTGATGAGGCAAAGACACCCTACCAGAACAGCCGAGGTCATTTCCATGGACCAAAAGTCCCCTAGTCCTTGGAGTCAGGCTGAATCCTCCCCGTCCTCACCACAAACATGTGCTATTGGTTAGTTGCAAAGGGAATCTTAGAGAAAAAGGCATGTAGAAGACTTCATATACCCCATGCCCATTTCTGGGGATCACATTGTCATGATGGGTATTAATCATGGCATGTTAGCCGTCTCACATGTAGATCAGCTCCCTCCTTACTTTCAGCTCCAAGTAACCACCTTCCCCATTTTTCATAGGTTCATGGGACCACAGATTTAGAGCTAGAAGGGTCCTTGGAAATCGTCTACCCTAATTCTTATTTTTGTAGATGAGGAGCAATCTGAGGCCCAGAGCAGATCCTCTCTTTCCCACCCCAGCTCTGTCAGTAAACATGTTTAGGCTGAAATGGTTCTTTTCACTAAAAAAGGTCATGTCTGAACATGTGAGTGTGGCCCAATGGAGAGGGGTCTCTGCCCTTGAGCAGGGAGTTGCCCAGATTCCATCTGGAATGACATTGATCAAAAGAGGTATTTAGAAACTGCTTAGTACAGTACCTGGTACTTAATCAATGCTTGTTTTCTTCTTTTCCCACCCCACTCCTTTTCCTTGACATCCTCAGATAAAGACAAAGAAACTGATTGAGGAAGATGCTTGAAGAGAGATTGGGAGAAATAAGCAAGGACATTGGAACTCAGAGAGACTAGGAGACATAGGGAGAGAAATAGAGATAGGGAAATGCATGACAGGAGATAGGAAGAAAGACGGAGAGATGCTTGGACAATACACAGAGAGAAAGAGGAATTCAATGAGAAATAAGAAGGTTGATGCACACAGGGAGGGAAATGGGGAGCTATGGGACACACCAGGGTGTAAGAGATTAGTACAGAAGCTCAGCTAAGCAGGGCGGTAAGATGAACGAGCCACGAGAGGTAAGGAGAGAGATAGGTTGATTAGAAAGATAGAGCAACCTTAGAAAGATTAGAAAGATGGACAGAAATTCAGAGAAAAATGGAGATGAAAAACGATGGACAGAACAGGATGAACCCACCTTGGCTCTGAGAGGCTGTGGGTTGGACAGGAGTGAAGGGTAGCCTTTGATTCCCTGAAATCATGTTCCCTTCCTTTCTTTAAAGGGACCCAGATGACTTCTCAGAAATGTTCCCCACCTCCCAGCCAAAAATGCCTTTTGTTTACAGCCTGCGGCTTTGGCTAGACAGGAAGCATCTAGGTGGCCAGAGACACGGGTCCCTTCAGAACGTTGCACCCCTTCAGCTGGCTATGTACAACTTTGCGTGAGAATCTAGAGTAGGGGCACCCCTAGAAGGGAGTGAAAAGGTGGGCGGAGGCCCTGGGACAAGGCTGGGGGGGAAATGTCTACAAAATAATAGCAAACATCTACGTATTGCCTTCTAAGGTTTTCACTTTACTTATGTGTCTCATCTGATCCTCTCAATAACCCTGTGACGTGGTTGCTATTATAAACCTTATTTTGTTGCTGCTCATTATTGATGAGTCATTTTAGTTATGTCTGGCTCTTCATGACCCCATTTGGGGTTTTCTTGGCAAAGATATTGGAGTGACTTGCCATTTCCTTCTCAGTTGATTTGACAGATGAGGAAACAGAGGCAAACAGGGTTAAGTGACTTGCTCAGGGTCACAAGCTAGTAAGTGTCTAAGACCAGATTTGAACTCATGAAGATGAGTCTTCCTGACTCTAGGCCTGGTGCTCTGTGCACTATGGTACCACCTAGTGGCTCCAAACCCTGTTTTAGAGATGGAGAAAGTGAGGCTTCTCCGCCCCCCCCCCCCCACGATAACTTGCCCAGGGTTACCTAGCTGTTAATTGTTTGAGGCAGAATTCGAATCCAGATCTTCCTGACTCCACCAATCATTGCAGAATCTCATAAGCAAAAGAGATCACAAATGCTTTCTACTCTAACCCTGAACAGGAATCCCCTAGAAAATATACCTGGAATAGAGCACTGGCCCTGAAGTCAGGAGGACCTGAGTTCAAATCTGGCTTCAGCTGCTTAACACTTACTAGCCATATGACCTTGGACAAGTCACTTAACCCCAATTGCCCTGCCTTCCCCCTGCAAAAATAAAATAAAACAAATAAAATAAAATATGCCTGACAAATTATTGACCTTTGCTTGAAGACTTCATTTCTTCAAAGCACTTTGTCAACCTGAAAATGCTATATGAATATCTTATTCATTTCGATAAGTGCCTAACCTTTGAAAACCTCTTTTAACCCAACTGTATCATCTAATGCGCGAGCTGGAATTTCCATTTGCAGAAAAGGCTCTTTGCACATAGTAAGCAGTAAATTTATGCTTTTCATTCATTTTTTTCTTCCTATCATTCTTTTTCTTCCATTTTCTTTCTTTCTTTCTTTCTGTCATTCATTCATTCATTCTGAAAGTTATGTAAGCGACTCTTCCCATCCCATCCCATCCCAATTAACTCAAAGACTCATAGGAGTTACGACCTGGAAGGACCAGATAGTCCAATCCCTTCATTATTAGAAGAGCATTGAATAATCCAAAATAAACAGATTTTTTTTTAAAAAACAAAAACAAAGGTAGGAATTGAGCACTGTTTATCTTGGATTAGAGAAAGAAGCTGGGAAGAAGCACTCTGTGCCCAAGCTAGCCCCATTGTTATGGGGTGATCTCAGTCTTGATTCCTGGACTTTCAAGGAGGGACAAGGGCTGAACTTTGAATCTGCACCTTATCTGGGCTAATTCACCATGAGCAGTTATCAGCTAAAACATTAAAGGCATAATTCATTGTCATTCATCCGTTATAAACATAAGAATAACTAAAATGCACTCTAGGATTGACAAACTACTTTCTTTAATAATAATCTTGTGCCTGGAGGAAGAGAAGGAAAAAAGCGTCTCTCTCCCTTTGCAGAAGAAAGTGCGAAACATGGCAGGTACTGTCAGACTTGGTTAGTTTTGCTTATCTTTTTCCTCTTTCTTTTTTATTCTTTTTTTTTAAATAAAAGATTGATAGGAAATAAACACAGGTGGAAGCAAAAGATATCAACAAAAACCAAAATCTATCAATGAAGAGAAAAGGCTTCTCAACAATAAATTTGTGAGGTAGGTAGCACAAATATTGCACCTGTTTTACAGATGAGAAAATGGAGACTCAGATTTTCTCAGATCCGTACACAGGGTTTCTTCCAAACTGCAGACAAGCACGCTTTCCACTCCACTAAACTAGTTGCCAGCAGTTACCAGAAAGAGGGGAATAAGCAGATGCTTTTTAGTACTGACATTTACAGTGACCACCAAATATCTCAGCTAAAGTAACCCAGGGATGATGCCATACTTGTTAACCGATGGACAAGATCAACTGCCTTTGAAGTGTTTGCAACTGATCAACAACTGTAAGACAACATTCTAAATTGTTGGTGGCTGTCCTTGTGGTTTCTTTGGCATGGGCAGCTCCAAGGTGAGCAAACTCCTTTGTCCCACGTGTTTTCTACAATTTAGAATATTAGAAAATTGTCTAGAGCTGTGGTATTGAACTCAAATAGGAACAGGGGCCACTAAAATGTATATAGGGATGCATATAGGTGGCGTACTGACCTGGAAAACTATATATTGGCCTTATCTATGTTCTATTGTAGTAGTATTTATTTTGTTAAATATTCTTCAATTACATTTGAATCTGGTTCAGACGCCCTCCAGTGTTTCAGGAGCATGGCCAGCTGGCAGAGCTCTGGCCTAGAGATCCAAGAGTTTAAATAACTTGCCCAGGACTCAAAACCTGTCTGTGTCAGAGGCAGGTCTTGAACCAAGATGTTCCTGGCTGGCTCTCTGTCTGCTAAGTCAGACTAGGTTGTGCAGTGGATAGAGCACTCAGTCTGGAATCGAAAAAACCCAAGTTCAAATCTGACCTCAAATCCTTACTAGCTGTGTGACTCTGGACAAGTCACTTAACCCTGTTTGCCTCAGTTTTCTCCTCTGTAAAATAAGCGGGAGAAGGAAAGGGCAAACCACTCTAGTATCTCTGCCAGGAAAACCCCAAATGGGGTCACAAACAATCAGACACAGCTAAAAGGACTGAACAACAGCAAAATTAAAACAACAGAGAGCTTGCTTCATACTCATGAGATTGGAAAATATGATTTTAAAAAATAAAACAAAATTGGAGAGGCTATGGGAAATCAAGCACATTTATATGCTTCAGTGGAGTCATAGACTGGTCCACCCATCCCTTAGATTAAGTTCAAATCATGAAGAAAGAACCACTCAATTCTTCATTCTCTTTGGCTCAGAGATCCCACTCTGTGGGATGCACCCCGGGGAGGTCAGAGACCACACAGGGAGGAAGGTCACATATATGATCAATATTCATCTAGCAACAGGGGGATCAACTGAAGGAGCCAGAAATGTTTAGCCTAAAGAGAACAAGACTCAAGGATGGTGGCCTTCAAGCATTTAGAGAGCTGTCATGTGGAAAAGGGGTTAAATTTGTTCTTTGTTGTTGTGGCTCTTGCTCAGTCATTTCAGTCATGTCTGAACCTTTCTTATCCCAATTGGGGTTATCTTGGCAGAGATACTGGAGTGGTATCTCTGTAAGACAACATTGTAGCTCCTAGAATTTCCATTTGCAGAGAAGGCCCTTTGCACATAGTAAGCAATAAATTTATACTTTTCAGTCATTTTTTCTTCAGCCCATTTTACAGATGAAGAAACTGAGTCACAGGGTGAAGTGACTTGCCCAGGATCAAACAGCTAGTAAGTGTCTATGGCTGAATTTGAACTCAGGTCCTCCTGACTCCGGGCTTGGTACTCTATCCATTGGGCCACCTAATTTGTTCTACTTGGTCCCAAAGGGCAAAGGTGAGAGCAATAGGTAGAGGTTATGGAAAGACATTTCTAGGCTAGCTGTACTAGGCAGTCATGTGCCACAGGGAGTAGAAATGTGAGCCTGGAGTCAGGAAGACCTGAATTCAAATCCAGCTTCAGACGGTAGCTGCTAGTCACTTAACATCTGCCTTAGTTTCCTTATCAGTAAAATAAAGATAATAAAACTCTTACCTCCCAGCATTGTTGTAAGGATAAAAGGAGATAATATTTATAAAATTCTTTGCAAACCTGAAAGTATTATATACACGCTATTATATATATATGTACATGTATAAACATATATGTGTGTATATATTATATATACATATATATATATATAATTGATGTGCTGTCTTAGAAGATAGTAAGTTCCCCCTCACTGAAGGTGTAGCAGAGGCTGGAAGACATCTTGTTGGGCATGTTGGAGAGGGAATCTTCAGCTGGAACTATATAAAGTTCTCTGATAAATCTACATATTGAGTTATGGAGGCATCGTGGACAGAGAGCGCTGGTTCGAAATCAAGAATACTCAAGTTCTAGGGAAGTCACTTAATTTCCCTGAGCTTCAGTTTCCTCATCTGAAATATCAGGAAAATAATAGTGCTTATTGCCCTGAGTTGCAAAAATCAAATAAGTTAATATATGTAAAGTGTTTTGCAATTATATAAATAATATAAATACATAATTATAGAAATGATAGCTATTACTAAAACAGAGGTACAAAATAAAATTCTGGTTGGGTTTTTTTTTTTAATGAAATTGATTTATTGAGAACTAAGACAGTTGCACAGTCACAGAGAATTAGCCCCAGGCTGGGAGTGAGGGGACCTGGTTCTATCTGCCATTAACCTAGTGTGTGAGTGGGGCCAAGTCACTTATGTTCCTTGAGGCTCAGTGTCTATCTGTGCAGCACCCCACTCACTCTATGACATTTCTTCCTAGCTAGTGTATGAAGCAGCTGGGCAAATAGCCGGGGACTCATTGTCTAGTTGGGCACAAGACAATGACTTTGTAGATAGAGACAAAGAGGTACCATAAGAATACCACGGACAAGGGCTTGGCCCTTGAGAGAGGGATGTAACCTGCCACTCAGCCACTAGAAATTGAAACTGAAGAGTTGATGTCAAAAGAAGTGGGAGAGAGAAGGAGAAGAGATATCATGTAGAAAAGATGGCACAGGGCAGAGAACAGAGAGACTTTCTCCCTGTCTGTGACCTTCCTTTGATGGCACCTTTGATCCACAGTCATTGAGCTGAGGAAGCAAGAACAAAGGTCTCCTCCAGGAACAGGACATGGAACCAAGAAAAGCACCAGTCATCAACAGCTCCAGTTCTCCCCAGACTTCCAACTCAAGCCCTCTGCTGCAAGGAAGAATTAAGTCCAGGTCCAGAGGTCCTGAAATTTCGTCTAGAGACTGGCCCTACTAGAGTGTGAGTTGATCCTCAGTGGCGATTGTGAGGTGTTTCCTAAAATCCTATAGTGAGCCTCCCAAGAACAGCCAGAGAGAACTAAATAAACCCAGGTATGTCCTCCCTAGGACCCCTGGGTTCAAAGAGGCCTAAATGCTGTGAATGCTACCTGGGTCTAGGAGAGATCACAGACTGTACTGCCTTATTGCTGTTACTATGCCTTTGTTAACAGTAAACATTGTATAGAGCTAAGCATACTAGACTGTCGCTGTGAGAAAATGGCTCCATTATGACATGGTAACATGAGGAATAGGGAAAAGTTGGGACCTCCCAGACTTCCTGCCAAACAGGATCAGGTTAGTGCTACATATTCAGTTGTTTTCCGGTCACGTCCCACTCTTGGTGACTCCATTTGGGGTTTTCTCACAACGATACTGGAGTGGTTTGTCATTTGTTTCTCCAGCTCATTTTAGAGATGGGAAACCGAGGCAAACAGAGTTAAGTTACTTGTCCAGGGTCACCCAGCTATAGTAAGTGTCTGAGACTAGAGCTGAACAGGAAGAGAAGTCTTCCTGACTCAAAGTCTGGCATGCTATTCACTCTGCCATCCGGCTGCCTCTGACAGATGGTGGCACATAGTAGGAGGTTAATAAATGCTTGTCCGTATGACTTGACTTGCTGTGGCTAGCTAGCAGCACCATCTGGTGGTTGAATCTGTAAAATCAAGATTCTATCTTGCTACCTCACAGGATTGTTACAAGGATGGGGGGAGAGTGGGGGAGAGAGATGCTTTATGTGAAATTACCTTGAAACTATGTGTATTTTCTAATTTATTCATAAGGATGGACCCTACCTCAGAAAATTCAGTTTAATTTAGCAAGCAATTATTGTTTTGTTGAGTTATTTCCGTTTTGTCCAATTCTTTGTGACTCCAATTTGGGGTTCTCTTGGCAGAGATACTGGACTGGTTTGCCATTTCCTTCTCCAGCTCATTTTACAGATAAGTAAACTGAGACAAACAGGGTGAAGTGACTTGCTCAGAGTCATGCAATTAGTAAGTGTCTGAGGCAGGATTTGAACGCAGGAAGATGAGCCTTCCTGGTTCCAAGCCCAATGTACCTCCCACCTGTATTTAATAAGCAACTCCAATATGGAAGGCATTGCGCTAGGTACCCAGGATGCACTGACAAGGCTGAAATAGTCCTTGCCATCAAGGTTACCTTCTAAGAGGGGTTGGGGACAGCACAACATTTAAGCTTATAGAGAACGACTATGAGTTAACTCTCCCTCCCCACATGCATACTGGTGGGTTGAATACCAAGAGGTAGGCCATCCACATCTGCCCTTCAGAGTTTTAGGGACACCCTGAGGGTATTCATGCTGTCAGTTCAAGCTCTTTTCCCATGTGTTCTCTCTGGTGTTAACCACCAATGAATAGTGCTCTGCTCTATTTAACCCTGTTCCATCAATTCTTTTTTACAAATATTTATTGAGAAGACAGAGCATAAACAGAAGTACAGATTTCCCCTCCAACATCTGGAGGCACACCTAAACCACCTCAGTCCCTGGGGAGAGTGGGCTCAAATTTAAGGCAGTTTCTACACAGCACTGGTACTCCCTGGATCATTTCTGAGTATGGCATAAACAAAGCATGAGTCACCTCTGGACTTGGACCCTCTGGTCATCTCTCAAGGCTTTATCCTGAGATTGAAGGTTATATTTAAGGCCCTCCTTCCTAGGTTGGTTGGCTGAAACATGTGACATAGACTCTAGTTCCTGGAACTCAAGTGGCTGGCCATTCTCACCTCTCCAGGCTTACAAAGTCATGGTTGTCTCTAATATTCCTGTTCCTAAAAGCAGAGAGACAGAAACAACAGCAGGGCCATGTACTGAAGGCTTTTTGTCAGCTTCTGGTGAAGGAGGGCTTGAATCCCTTCCCTGACTCAGAAGCCCACAGCGGCTCATCCATCTTCTTAAAGGTCAACCACACAGGAAAGAGTCAGACCAAGACACTCACTTTGGCTGGGTAGTGCCTTCTGAATGGACTCAGTGTGGTCACCACAACCAATCTAATCATGTGGTTAGCACACTGGAACCAATTTCAGAATGGCTTCACATGCTCCGACTCTGTGATCCAGGCCCTGCCTTTACACATCATCATACCTTTACTGAAACAGGCTCTCTGCCTCTTGCACAGAGAGATTACGGAGACCGAGCACACTGTGCCTGCTCACCAGTCCCACCCACTCACCCACACATTCACTACACACTGAAGAACATGTAATGTCATTGAAGCCTACAGAGACCAGGCTTCTCTTAGGAAGTGGCTTCCAAGTTGAGCCTTGAAAGAGACAAGGGATTATAAGAAATGGAGCAGAGGAGGAGAGGGTATTCCAGGCATGGGAGTTGGCTTCCCAGTGGCAAAAAGGAGTGGAAATGTCATGTATAGGGAACAAGAAGGCCAGTTTGGCAAGACAGAAAGGATGTGAAGGGAAGTCATTTGAAATAAGTCTGGAAATCCAGACTGGATGGGGTAGTTAAAGCTGAAAAGTTGTGAGGAAATAGAATTTGCAGAAATTGAACCATGTTTAAAATGTGGCAAGAGAGTTCAGTATCTAAAACAATCGAATGGTAAGTATTTTTGTAAAGTGAATGGCTACCTAATCCATCCTCTACATAAATGCTGATTGGGAAGCCCCCCCCCCCCCCATTAATGTGGAAAAGAAAGGAATATAGGCATGGCTTTTCCTCTATCATGATTACACAGATAGAAAAGCATCTTTCTCCAATACAATTCTGATGAGAAATCCCTCATTTTCCTTTCTCTAGAAAAATGTTTTGTTGTACTCAAACTATTTTGTAAATATTTTACTGCTAAGAATGTAACATAACAGAGAAGAACAATGAGCAAGTTAGTCATTGTCAATGAGCAATTTTATGTGTTAGCTTTCTATCTTCACATCTATTTTCAAAGCTGATTTGTTAACACCTAACTCATGCATACTATTTTCATGAGGAGTAGTGAGGTGGTGCAGTGGATGGAGTGCTGGGTCTGGAGTCAGGAATATTCATCTTCCTGAGTTCAAATCTGGTCTCAGACACCTACTAGCCTTGTGACCCTGGGCAAATCACTTAACCCTGTTGGCCTCAGTTTCCCCATCTATAAAATGAACTAGAGAAGGAAATGGCAAGCTACTCCAATAGCTTTCCCAAGAAAACCCCGAATAGGATCAATAAGAGTTGTACACAACTGAACAACAACAAAAATTTGTATGTATCACCTGGACCCTCCTTCTCTGACATGGATCTCTGGAAAAGTCACCAAGGGTCTGAAACATCCTGTGTATTGACACCCACTTAAAACCATAGCATATGAGTCTTCACTGATAAGTTTCCCTTTCCCTTTTACTGGTCAATCAAAAGACACAATTGAAAACAAAAAACATTTAATAAAACACCAAGTTGGAAAAAAAAGATCTCCCATGCACACATATGATAGACTCTCCCACAACTTATTGTGTGCTGACAGGAGTGGGAACACTCACATAAAGCATGCATAACAGAGGAGTATTCATGAAGAAGTCAATAAGGAACCTATGTTCCTAGAAGAGATACATGGCTAGGTGACTTTCTGCCGCCGATGTCACATGGCCAACAAGGTTCTGTAGTAGTATCATCTGGTATTCTCTACTAGTTTCTATATCTTTGTTCTTCGATGGGCATCCCATCTCTGTGCCATGTATTATACCTCCAATATACATATATATTGTTTACTAAGCTTCCCTCTGCTACTATATTCTAGGCTTCAACTCTTCAGAACCAACTACAGTTTGACTCCCACATATTTTGGTGAGAAATTCTTTCCCTGACAAGGGCAGGCTAACAGCTCTTTAGTTCAAAGCAGATAATAATGAGCCACCAAACCTATTTAAGGCAAGCCAATAAGTTAAATAGAATGCACCAGTTGCAAAGTATATCTATTCTTCTGACCACTGGTGTCTGGTGTTGAGTCAAACTCCATGGTCACAGACAACTATGTGATTTAGGCTTAGAAATTCTTTGTAACTCCTATTTAATCCCTTATGGGGACCCTGTGCTTCTAAAACCCCCTTGTGGGACTCTTCATAAAGCAAAAGTGGTAGAAGCTATCCCTTTTTTGGATTAGCATACAAATGAAATTGTGCAAAAACAAAACTGAATTGAAGAAGGGAAGGCCAATGGTCCCACCATCTGAAACTTTACTTTATATATCTGTTAGCACAAAACAAAATCTTTGGCTTTTGTGATGTGTTCTGGCCAGTGCAAAACCTCACTGTCTCTCCCAAAGTATTTTAATTTCTATAAGTTTTTTTTTCCTTTTCATGGCAAGGACCCAGGCTCAATCAATACTTTTGAATGTTGACACCATAAATCAAATGTGTCACCCATAAACTAACCAATGAGTTTCCTTCTCAATAGGGCTACAAATGGACACAACATATCTATTTCATGCTTGTTAACACATGATAAGGATAAATTTGATCTTCGTGACTAAAGACGATGCTCCTTGCTTTCTTCAGTCTTGTCTTCCTGCTGGCATAGCTTGGCTGCTAAGACCCATCTGGGCCTCTCCAGCCCACCCCAAAGCCCCCAACTCATATATATGCAATTAATCAAAAAACATTTTTAACGCATAGACTAAGCACAAACTATACAAAAGCAAAAATTAGACTCCACCTGCAAGAAATTGACACCTGGGAAACACACACAGACTAGCTCCAAGTTGGTTGTTGTAATTGTTGTTGGCCAACAAGCTCCTGCATTGACAAACTGAATTTAATTCAAATGACATACTTTGTTTTCTCTGATTCCAGAATTCTTTCATCATTCCCTTAACTCCCAACCCTCCCCAAGCTCACTGAAAACCTTTGCCTCAACCTTTCTCTATAAATGAGATATTGAGATAGCACATTTTGGATTGTGATCTCATTGTTGCTCTCTACTCAAACACCCAGATTTAGTAAGCATTTCCCTGTCCTACTCACTGACTCCCTTCATGGGGAGTGGAAATGCAGAGTTCCTGGGTCTCACTAGTCTGACAAACATCCAATCAGTCTAAAGAGTCATCCTCAAGATTATTTACCAAAGTAAGTGTATAATGCCATGAATTCCCAAGGACACATCTCATTTGTGACATTGTGTCATCCCTATTCATTTATTCAACAAGAATTTACGAAGTACCTACTATGTGTCAAACACTGGGCTAGTTGCAAGGGATGTCAAGACAAGAGAGAAAAGAGTCCCTTCTTCAAGGAGTTTGCAGAGGTGAACAAATTCAAGATATATACAGTCATTTCTCACTAGGAGAAGTGGTAGGAAGAGTATTAGTGACTGAAAAAATCAATACAGGATTCATGTAGGTGGCACTTGTGATAAGAATGACAAGTATTAATAAAGTGTTTTGAAGTTTACAAAGGACTTTCCAAATATTCTCTCATTTGATCCTCACAACAGGCAAAGTAGGTGCTATTATGAATCCCATTTTACAACCAAGGCTAAGAGCAAGGTGAAGTGACTTTCCCAGGGTCACACAATTAGTAAATACCTATGATTTGGATTCAAATCTTTCTGACTCCAATTCTAACACTGCCCACTGTGCCACCTAGCTAAGGGTGACAGATGATAAATGAACACTAGCTGCTCACATCTGTCTTCAGGTCCTGCTTTCTGCTACCTACACAAAAGTTTCCTTCTACTTAAGTAATCAGTCGTGGAGTGTAGAACATATTTTTTGCCACAAGGTGCCACTACCTTCTATACATCAGCATAGGGATTTTAAGGGCTATTGAGTGTGCATGCACTGACTTCCCCCAATGCCACCATATCATAGAATCATAGATTTAGAGTTGGAAGGGACCTTAGAGGCCATGTAGTCCAATTCCTTCATATTAAAGATGAGGAAACTGACAGGTGAGGTGGCTCTCCTAAGATTATACAGGTCATAAGTAGTTGAGCCAACATTTGAACTCAGCTCTCTCTCCACTACACTAAGCTCCCTTCAACATCCTCATCTCCCAGTTCCTGAGCCTCCTAAAATTCCATGACATATTCCTCCACTTCATCTCTGCCATCCACAGAACTGGTCATACTCTAGACCTTACCATCAATTGTTTTCAACTCTTTGCGACCCCATTTAGTGTTTTCTTGGCAGAGATTACTGGAGTAGTTTTCCATTTCTTCCTCCAGTTCAGTTAACAGATGAGGAAACTGAAGCAATCAGGGTTAAGTGACTTGTCCAGGGTCACATAGGTAGTAAGTGTCTGAGGCTGGATTTGAACTGAAGAATATGAGTCTTCCTGATTTCAGGCCCAGTAGCCTCTGCATCATTTAGCTGCCCTGAATCTTACCATTACCCACAAGTTTTTCTCTTCATTAATAATTTTAAAAATCCTCAAACATTTCTCCATCTGACCATAACCCCTTCTCACCACCCTAAGGTCACTCAGTCTATGGAAACTGAAATTCAGTTCTGATCTGGGCAGGAGTAAGGAAGAGGAAAATGGAATGTCACTCTGAGATGTCAAGATCATGAAAATCTTACCATGATGGATCTCCTTATCCTACATTTGCTAGTCTCATAGGAGTATAGATTTAGAGCCAAAGGGACCTCAGAAGCCACCTAGAATATCCCTTTCATTTGATAGATGAAGGAACTAAGGCCCAGGCAAGTGAAGTGACTTGCCCAGGATCACATAGGCAGTAAGTGTCTGAGATGAGATACTGAGAGTCAAAGGGGTTAAGTAATTTGCCCATCACACAAGTAGTAAATGGTGAGGAGGATCACGATGACTATGGCCAACATTAGGGCTTGGAGAACAGAGCCTTTCTCTGTTCAAAACTCACTGACCTTGACAAAAAAAATCTTTATTGGAGGTGCTACATAACCTCTGATTCTCAGCAAGAACTGGAAAAAGCAAGGCTACCCTGGCAGCTGTTTTGTTCTCTGCCTCCTAATGACCACTTGACACTTCCTCCTGAAATGGAAAAACATCACAGGATGTCACTTTAAAAACAGGATCTCTAGAGTTATGTGGGGGGTGGAGGAGAGGGAAATGTGTGTGCACATATGTACTCTTGAGCAGCCATTTTACATACACTGAAGTATTTAATTGTAGGCAGAGCCCCTCCTCTGCTTCTAGTACTTGGAGGTGGGAAGGAAGGGAAACATCATCCCTTCCCCAATCTCCCCCTCAGCATCTCCCATCTTTCTAAGGTAGAGTTAGGGATAGCTAAGAAGGGAAATTTTAAATTGCCTCCTGAGGATACTCATCCTCCTTCCATCTCATTGGATATCTGAGAGAGCCACTGGGGAGAGGAAGAGAGATAGAGGAACGGGGAGAAATAATCTTAACATTCAGGGAGCTCCAACAGCGTCCCCACTCTGAGGGAAGAGATGCCATCCTTCACATGGATGTTGTAAATTACTGGAGTTTGGAACAAAGGGTTGAGGTAAATGATGATATTTCACCCTGGCTTCACCTGAATTTCTTTCATTTCTCTTTTCTCCATCCATCTCCTTAATTTACATGGGAAACCCAAATGATCTTGGCAGCCTGAGGAAAACCATAGAGTATCAGACTCAAAAAGCCCTTTGTAGTTTGTTAAAAGGTTATGCTTGGAATCATTGTAAAAGAGAGATATAGGTTGGTAATCCAGAATAAAAATGGAAGTAAAAAGATTTCCTAACCATAAATCAGAAATAGGCTTGGGACAGAGACATTGATTCAGAACAGGAAGAAAGAGGTTTAAAGGCAGATTAAATGTCTGAGATCAGTAATTAAGTGACTGGCTATACCTATTCCAAACAAGTTTGGGGCCTAGTGCACAAATCCATCTCCTTGTAGAGAGGAAGCTGCTGAAGGATTTTTCCTGTCTCACAACTAGATATGTGGAGGGCCTTTCTCATTGAAAGAGTTAGAGCTTAAACCTCTGTGTTTTAAGCTAAAAGAGAGATAGGAACCCCACTCTGCTTTATTTGAGGAAGATGTAAGCCCTCACCTGAGTTCTTCAGCCAAAGCCCAAGCTGGTATTAGAGATTCTTCACAGGGGTATGCTAGAACTAACTCTAACAGACTCAGTTTTCAGCATGAGCATTAACTTGGAAATAGGCAAAAACCACAGACCAGGGCTTGATTTAATGTTTTGTTCATTGTCTAGGCTTAAGAAAGTGAGAAAATGTTAATAATAAAGATTAAATTTAAAAGTAGGTTGTGCATACTCTTTTTTCTCCTGGAAAACCAGATGTCTTCTCCCAAATACCCAGTGAGGGCAGCTAGCAGCAGCTACAAGAGTGGCATCCAGCAGAAACTACATGTCACGCAGCTCTGGCCATCATATGACCACCAGCTGGATGGGGCAGTGGATAGAGCACCAGACCTGGAGTCAGGAAGACTATCTTCCTGAATTCAAATCTGACTTCAGATACTTACTAGCTATATAACCCCGGGCAATCGCTTAACCCTGTTTGCCTCAGTTTCCTCATCTCTAAAATGGCAAATCACTCCAGAATCTTTGCCAAGAAAACCCCAAACGCCAACAAAACCCCAAAAGAGTCAGACATGACTGAAATGACTAAGCAGCAACTCTCTCCTTTGAAGGTGTGGATGGACAGTTCATACCCCATAGGGGCTGATTTGACCCTGTCTCATAGTCCTCTCTGAATGGCTTTCCCTACGTCTGTGAATCTTCTCAGTCAGACTGCCAGCTTCTTAAAGGTGAGGAGTTTTTTTTCTCCTATCTTTTCTTCCTTCTGTCTTTTACTAAAACACCTTTTCCTAGGACACATTCAAAGTAGAACCTCAACTTTTTTGGTAACAAAGAAATGCAGCCAAGGGAGATGCCCCTGAACTGAGGAATGGCTACACATGATGGTACGTGAATGTCTTGGCATATTGCTGTGTTGTAAGAAACAATGAACATGATGGATACAAAGAAGCATCAAAAAGACTTGTCTGAACTGATACAAAGTAAACAGAACCAGGAAAATGATTATACACAATTACTACAATAATACATATGGAAAGAACCATAAAAGTAACAACAAAAGCTAAAAAGTATATAATTTTAAAGACTAAACTTGACTCTAGAGAAAAGTTGAGAAAGAACATTTCATTCCCTTCACCGAACAGGTAGGGCATCATGGGCGCAGAAGATCACACACCCTGTTACACATGTTTGATGTGTTGGTTAACTTTTCTGAACTGGAAATTTCTTTCATCTTTAATTGTTTTGTTTTAAATAAGGGATAGCTTTCTCAGTAGGTGATAGGTGAAGAAGTTATATATCAATACAATTTTAATTAAAAAGAAACCAATAAAAATAAGATATTTCCCCTAAAAATAACTGCTAAATAAAATAGCTGAATTGATTAATCTAATTACTAGGAGATAAATTAATAATTATGCTGCAGTTTACATTTCTATTCTTAACCAAACAATTTACAAATTTGAGGGTTAGCTACTGCCCAGATTGGGGGCTATTAATTCCTAGAATTCTGTCTTTGAACCCACAAGCTAATAAATTGTCCTTGTGTTTCCTCTTGTTCTCAAAGCTAATTATAGTCAGTGAGATTTCCAAAACACATTTCTTGGCTATACCAACAAACCCTAATGAGAACCATCCAGTAAACAAGCCATTAGAGTTGTAAAGAGAATGGTCAACAGAGGCATAATCTTTGGATGTGTTGACCAGTAACTAAGGGTGCCTGGACCACAGGCACTGTCAGAGGTTGTTTTTGTAAACAGGCCTGTATTGGTCACTTCCAAGACCCACTGAGGATTTATCAAGGCACCATGGGCTTCCAATACGTCCTAAGGACATTGGGTTCATTCTGAGGAAGGATTTCCTGACCAGGAGGGATGCTAGAACTCAAATAAGCTTTTTTCTGTGCTTATTCTCTATGTTTATTCCTGACATAGTTATGTAGTCTCTTCTGATAGAATGTAAGATCCTTGAGTGTAGAGACAGTTCCATTCTTTGTATTTGTACACCCAGTGCCTAGCATAATTGCTACCACACAGTAGGTATCAACTAAATGCTTATTGGTTGATTGAATGATTGACCAAGGGAGGTTGTAGAATCCACAAGAGTCTCCTCTGACTGGAATGGTGTGGGTAGGAATTCTGTTAAGGAGCTCTGGGCACAAAAGTGGGATAAACATCCTCACATTCCCTTCCAACTCTCAAATTCTGAGATTCTGAGAAGTCATTTTGTGTCCCTCCCTTCCCCTCCCTTCTAACAAAGAAGACTAAAATTGGAGGCAGTGGACCTGGGTTCAAATCCCAAATCTGCTTCTCTCTCTCTCTCTCTCTCTCTCTCTCTCTCTCTCTCTCTCTCTCTCCCCCTCCCTCCCTCCCTCCTTGTCTCCTTGTCTCCCTGTCTCTGTCTGTTTCTGTCTCTCCCCTGTCCACCCCCATTTTTAGGCGAGTCATTTACTCTTACCAGGTCCTACTTTTCTTCTCTGTGTAATGAGGAGGCTAAACTCTAAGGTCCCACACCTGAAAAAGAAGACCCTCTATAACATCTCCAAGTGATCATTCATCTTTGGTTGAAAGACCTTCAATGAAAAGGAACCTACCACCTCTAGACAAAATTCATCCCACTTAGGAACGGCTCTGATTGTTAAAATGAACATTTTCATTTTGTGTTTAACATTTCATTTAACATTCATGTGTGTTAAAATGAACACACACACCCTGCCCTGCCCTCCACTTCCATGATGAAGTCAAAATTTACCTCTTTGAAACTTCCCTTCATTGTTTTTGTATCTGCCCTTGGACACCCAGTAGAGCAAATCCGACCCCTTCCACATGGCAGTCTCTACCCTTGAAGACAGCCCTCCGGGCGTTCTCCCCACCCAAGGCTTTCCTACAGGCTCAACACCCCCAGTCCTTCAGGGAAGTCCATTCAACCCAATCATTTAAATAAGTACATTGCAGTTACATAACAAATACTTATTGACTATCAAGCATTAATTAAGCACTTACTGTATACCAAACATTGTGCTAGGTGCCAGGGATACAAGGACAAAAACGAAGCACTCCTTGCTTTCAAGGATGACTCTCCTGTAGCATGACTTGAAGGCCCTCTACTCTCCATGTCGCCCTCTCTGGACAATCTCTGGTTTATTAATGTCCGTAACAGGAACATTTTTTGAGGGCTTTAAGGTTTATGATGCACTTTACGATGTTATTGCATTTGGTAAGTGTAGGAGGGGCTGTTATCATCTCCATTTTACAGACAAGGAAACTGAGGCTAACAGAGGCACTTATGTGCCCTGTCAAGGTCCCATAATTAGTATTTGAGGCAGGATTTGAATTCAGGTCTTCCCAACTCCCAAGTCTATTGTCCCACCTAGCTGCCTTAAACAGAGACATAATTTCAGAATCTGCTGATCATCCAGAAGGTGCCTAGACCAAAACAATTTCAGACAAGGATGTGACCAGTCACTTCATTGAGGACCAACTGAGGCACCATAGGCTTTAAATGTCCTTCCTACACTGTTTCTCCCAAAATAGAATATATTGCCCCATGTCTAGTCTAACCAGAGCAGGGTGGAGCCAGACACTCACTAACCCTCTCTTAGACCCTAGACTTTCACAGACTCTCTTAACGAGGCTAAAGGACCCCCAAGTTTCCTTCTAGCCTGAAGGAGAACACTCGATCACTCACTCCCTGAACCCCCACCCCCACTCCCACACAGAGTTTTCCGGGCACACTGATTATCCTTCCCAGGCTCTGCTCCACAGCTCCAGCCCTCTCTCGCTATGTTCTCAGCGGGCAGAGCGGGTGGCATTGGCGTCTGTCTGATTTATAGCTTGGGCCCTGTCTGCAATGAATAATGTCGGGCGCCCGCAGTGGCTGGAGAGGGAGGGAGAGAAACTGCTGATGCCCAGGACCATAAATCGCCTTCTGACAGAGTGCATGGCTGTTTAATCAGCCATCAGTAATGGACCACATGGAGCTGGGAAGAGCTATCCATACTTAATGGGCCATCAATAATGCCCAGGCCCCCACAGGCTCTGGACACCCTCCGAGCTGGCATTTCAGATGGGATGCTGCATCTTTCCCCCACTGCGTGGGCACTGCTTTCTCCATAACTCAGACACATCACGGACTGGCAAACACTGTGTCCTGAGCTGCTCTGGGGTCTGGAGCCCTGCTTGGGGAACTGGGAGAGAAAGTTCCTGGTACACAGAAGGATGCATGATTCCTTCTTCAGGGGGAAAGGGAGAGGAAAAAGGGGAGAGGAGTGTCCTTATTCTCAGAGATCCCCCATCTGATAGGAGCAAAATAATCCTAGGCCTTGAAGCCCCCCAGGTCCTGCCCTCAGGGAACACCTACTCTATAGGGAGACAGAATTCCTGCCTTCAGAGAACCTCTAGTTGGGTAAGGAAACCTAGACCATAGAGCTGGAAACAGAAGGGACCATAGGGAACTTCTAGCCCCACCTCCTCATTTTACAGGTGAGGAAACTGAGGCCCAGGGAAGTTAACTCATACCCAATGCCATATAGGTGTTAATCATCAGAGATAGAATTTGAACCCAGGTTCTCTGACTCTGTGGCCAGAGTTTAAATAGTGCCTTGTCTCAGGAATCTGCCGGTCTGATAGAGATGGGATCAGATGCTTAGCCTGGAGAAGAGAAGACTGCAGGGAAGAGGGAGAGGCACAATAAGGTGTCCTCAAATATTTGAAGGTTGTCTTATAGAGACTGGTTAGGTTTCTTCTGTTTGGCCCCAGAGGGAAGCCCCAGGAGGTTTGGATGTGGCATGAGGGAAGATTTCTTCTGAATTAAAACTTTCCCAAAGTGGGATGAGTCCCTTGGAGAGGTAGTAGATGCTACCTCCTTGAAGGTCCTCCCAAGCCAAGAGGCTGAATGACCAACCACTTACCAAAGAAGTTAATGTGGGAAGTTCTGTGCCTCCCGCTCACACTGGGGAGTTCCCTGAAAGCAAGGACAGTGTAGTTCAAATCAGGGATTTTGTGCAACAGTCCCTAGCCCAATGGAAAAATAGCACCCCTATCTTCTGGAATGCCTTTGTATGAAGGGGGAGACACGGCTTCTCTTAGGATCAAAGATCAATGCCAGGGTGGGTGGTAGCAAGAGGGCACCTCAATCATGGGCCAAGATTCAGAGACAAAGATGCCCACAGTGCCAGGCTTGATGAGGGTACTGGGGAAAAGGGAAAGAGATGTTGTCGGAGAGAGGTGGAAGCTCAAGATACAGAAGACTGGTTGGTCACACAGGTGGTTGTTGTTGAGTTGGTTCAGTTGTGTCTGACCCTTTGTAATTCTATTTGGGGTTTTCTTGGCAGAGATACTGGACTGGTTGGCCATTTCCTTCTCCAGATCATTTTACAGATGAGGAAACTGAGGTAGACAGGCTTAAGTGACTTGCCCAGGGTCACACAGCTACTAAGTGTCTGAGGCCAGATTTGAACTCAGGAAGATGAGTCTTCCTTACTCCAAGCTCTGTGCACCATGGCATCCCCTGGCTGCCCTGGTTGCACTTAGACCTGACCATTCTAAGCCATTCAAGTTAGGGCCAAGTGGAACAATGGAAAGATCCCTGAACTTGGAGTCCTGAGAGCTGAGTTTGAATCTCGGCCCTTCTGTCTCTGTAGCAAGTCACCTAAACCTCTCTGAGCCTTGGAGATTTTGTCTGTAAGATATGGGGAAGCCCTTCCAAATATCAGACTGTTTCCTATAAATCTGTGCTTGAGTCTGAAGACTGATCATCGATTCAGTTTGGATGGCTAGAGATTCTCCCCAACACACGCACACATGCGTGCACATGTACACACGCACTCATACACACATGCACACACCCATATAATATACACATGCACACAGACACACAGTCCCACACACACATAATCTTGGAGCCAATGTCATGGGAAGTTCCAAGCAATTCTGAGGACAAGGATAGAAATAGAAGGATCCGAGTGGTGGCGTGGTCACCTGCTATTGCTCTGCCCCCGTAGGAGCTGGGGCTCTTGGGTCCCTGCAGACCTTCTCTCCCAGGGGAGCCCATGGTCAGATGACTCCCTGCCCGGGTCCCATGGGGATGGTCGGTGTAGGAACACACCCAGCCTTGCCCCTGCCTTCAGCCAGATGTCTCTGGGATAACAGGGGGAGGATGGAGCATAAAGCCAGGGTTTGTTTCCTTTTTAACAGTTTTCCACCTAAACCCCTGCCCTCCCTCCCCAACCTCTCCCACAGACTTATTCTTTATTCCCATCCACCCCCGCCCCAACCCTGAGAGTTCTAAAAACCCTTAGGAGTGTGTGGATGCTGACACCTGAGAGATCACAAAAGAATTCTTTTTTTTTCTTTTTTTTTAAATTTACTTTTAGTTTACAAGATTCAGTTCCACAATCCCTTGAGTTTCACAAAAGAATTCTTAAGGACATTGTGACTGGGGACCTGGACTCTAGGCATACTGGACCAGTTGGGGGCAGAGTAGGGGGCTTTGCAGGGTGTAAGTGAAGGTGATGGAGGGGGGAGAGAAAAGCCCAGGAGGTCTTAGGGGATGTAGTGGGATGAGCAGGGATTCTCATAAGAGACCATTATACCAGGTCAAAGCTGGAAGGAACCTTGGAAGTCAGCTAGTTCAAATCCCTCATCTTACAGATGAGGAAACAGGCTGTGTCTGAGGCAGGATTTGAACCTGGATCTTCTTGACTCTCCCTATACCACTCTGCCCACTGTGCCATGATACAGTATATGCTGAAACTTTGAAAGCCCTGTGGTCTCATCACAGGAGCCTATACTACAGCCACTCCAAGATAGATTAGACCCCTTTGTTCCCGTGGGGTTGGTTCTGAGACAGAGTTCTTTTTCTGGAAGGTCTTTTTTCTTCTGCAATAATCTGTAATAGCTACAGAAACCACCTCCTAGGGCAGGGGAGGAAGAGATCAGACCAGATATGGAAATGAAAGAATCTTACCAAGGATGCGAAAGTCAGTGATGGTGACAAAGAGGATAAGAATGAGTTTCTTGTATGTTCACAGTGTGTCTTAAACAGAAGGACTGTCTCACTGTCTCTTCCATCAGACCAGGGGATCCCTGAGGACAGAGGCTACCTCCCATATCATGAGAGGGCATATCTCCCCCATTCAGATCAGGGGTCTCAGGACAGGAGCTTCATTAGCCAATATAACAGGAGCTCCTTGATGACTGGGGCTACATTTTCCCCATCCCACTGGCAGGGCTGGTGTCTGCCCTCCCCACCACCATCAGATCTCTTAGTGACCAGGGGCTCCTCCATCTCCTTCCTAGTAGGGGGAACAAACAGAATAGGATAAAGGCCAAGGGTGACTCACTAGGTCACAAAATCTCTGATGTACATGGGTCACCACCCAATATCATCCTTACATGTCTTTGTATTGATGTCAAGCTTTCAAATGAGCTTTTTCTATTCCTTTCCCATTCAAATAATTTGTTCTCAAAGAGCTTTTGGAAGGTAGCTTACAAATCTGCAATTATCTCTCATTACAGATCGGGAAACTGAGTTGTAGAGAGATTATTAACTTCAATGTCTGTTTTTCTTATTTCTTCCTGTATTGAAGTTTCAGCCTCATTGTCGTTTCTACCTCCACAACATTTCTCACATCCATCCATTCTCTTCTTTCCACTGGTCCAACCACCGCCATCTTTCAAGCCC
This sequence comes from Pseudochirops cupreus, assembly GCA_028627135.1. NCBI lineage: Eukaryota > Metazoa > Chordata > Mammalia > Diprotodontia > Pseudocheiridae > Pseudochirops > Pseudochirops cupreus. Next base: position 19,407,284 of record CM053581.1, read on the forward strand.
TCATCAACTGCCATGGGAAATCTTGCAATAGCCTTCTAATCACTCCCCTCTCCTCCAGAGTCTCCCCACTCCAATCCAACCTCCACATCCTTGTTAAAGGGATATCCCTAAAGCATAGGTCCCATCACGTCACATACCCCCATTCTATAAACTCCAATGACTCCCTATTACCTCCACATAGCCAACCTTCTAGCCAGTCAAGATCTTTATCTGGTTTGTTTTCTATATCCCTACAAGCCCTGTGTCATATGCAAATTAAATGAGCAGGCTGTCTTTGCCTTTACCCAAAATATCACAAAAAATATCCAGCAACACAAAGCCCAGCACTTCAGAAGCAGTGAGAGAGGAGGAGGATGAAGAAGAAGAGGAAGGAAGGGAAAGAACGAAGAGGAAGAGAAAGAAAAGAGCGCACGTTTCTGTAGACCTTCACAATATCTGAAGTCCTTTCCTCACAACAGCCTCTCAATAATGGGTGAGAGTAGTTCCTCCCATTTCTAATATTCTATGAATCTATAGTTCTACTACTCACGGCAGGAAAGGCAATCAATAAATTCATGAATTGTGGTTCTGTTTACACTTCCATTTTCTACTCTTGTTTCCTTCCTGTGAGGCAGATAGTGAAAGTACTGTTATTCCCATTTTGCTGGTGAGAAAACAGTTCATTCTTGCTCAGCGTCATATGACCAATAAATGGCAGTGCCAGGATTTGAGTACAGGTCTATAGACCACTCCAAGTCCTGTGGTCTTTTCATTAATGATGAGCCACTGCTAAGGAGGGGCAGCTAGGTGGCACAATGGATGGAGCACTGGGTCTGGAGTCAGGAAGACTCATTTTCATGAATTCAAATCTGGCCCTAGACGCTTACTGGCTGTGTGACCCTGGACAAGTCGCTTTACTCTGTCTGCCTCAGTTTCCTCATCTGTCAAATGAGATAGAGAAGGAAATGGCAAACGCCTCCAGTACCTTTGCCAGGAGAACCCCAAATGGGGTCACAAAGAGTTGGATGTGACGGAACCAACTAAGCAACTCCTGCCTTAAAGGCCAGTGATCAACCTAATAGACCACATCACCTCCTATGGCTCACAGCAGGGATCCAGGCTCCATCATCAGAAAGCTAAAGGCCTTTCTTAAACTAACAAACTTTTAGCAAGATTTTGAAATGAAGACCCTGATTAAGTAAAAATGAATTGCTTTTCTACTTAAGGCGAGGGAGGGGGGAGAGGGAGGAGGAGCAAGGAGGACTTCTGAAAAGAAGATTGGAATCTTAGAAATTCTGAATGGAGTTCCCTATCTCATGTCCTGGCACGTGATTAATTTGGTATCTCCGGAAATCCTACATGGAAAATTGGATTGATGGGGGTGGGAATCTGGATGTGGAACGGAGACTGTAACGGAACCCCAGCCTCTCTGGGAATAGACAGTTCCCTCCAAAAAGAGGTTTAGTGAATGGATTTGGGGCTGAGTGCTGAGAATAGCCATCGAGGTCAACCAGGCCATGCCTCCCTGGCTGTCGAAGGGCCAGATTCCTGCCTCTTTGTCGCTATGGGGCCTCCTCTTTCTCCACTCTCCAGTGACTCAGCACATGGGCCTCAACCCACTTTTCTCTGGGTGCGGAGAGCTGGAAAAAATTCCCAATTTCCCAGGCTGGGAGTTGATTGGGTCTACCCTTGACCCCAGCAAGGAGGATTCCAAACTCTATAGAGCCTACAGCCCTTTGGTTAAGAAGCCATCTACCCACAGTAACATTCTGGGATACTCACATTCAACTACAGGCATAAGGCAGCTGTTTTGGAATGGAGGCAGTCTACAGGATCCCAATACCCTGGAAAGAGAATTCCAGTGCCCAGTGACCTGTTCTGGGCATTAAGGATGGAATCAGAAGAGAAAGGTGACATAGCTCCCAGTCTTAGGAGCCCTAAGTCTGATGGAAGATATGGGGCTCCCACCTTCAGGAATCCCCCATTTTGATGGGGGACACCCAGCTTTAGCCCTCAGGGAAGGACAGAGAAACTGAGGAAGGAGACTCAGCTTCTGCCCTCAGGGAGCTTCAGGGACCACTCAGCCCTTGCGAATGGCAGGAGTGGACCAGCTCCCTCTGATGAACCACTTGGCCTCACTTAGCCCTCTCTGGGCCTCCCATAGGCCACGGATCAGCCACTGAGCTTGAGTCAGTGGGTGGCTGGGCCTGGCCCATTTGTTTTCCCTTGGAGGGCACAAAGGCCTGGCCTTAGAGCCCCTTCCCAGTCCTGAAGCCCAGGGCCAATGCCCCGGGCGGGGTGGACAAGGAGGGCTGCCTGTCATCTCCAAATGAATCAGCCCCTGGCAGTTGAGGCTTGGCCCAGAAAACCTCCTGTTGCAGCCACCACTGGGGAGAGGATTTTTTCCCTTTTCCTCTTGGCCCAGACCAGGCCTATTGATGTTTATCAGGCCATGTTTATTATTCTTCACACGGCTCAGGATGTTCCGGGTTCTCCCTTGAGGGCCGCACAGTCATGGAAGACTAGCCTGGACAGCCTCCCCAGCCAGAAGCCAGGACCTCGGAGTGGTAGCATCCCAAACCTTCAGAGCTACAAAAGAGCTCTGAGGCTAGCTAGTCCACTCCCCTCACCTTACAGAGGAGGGAACTGAGGTAGCCAGCCAAGATGGTGCAGGCCCTTGACAGTCTATATTAGAAGCTGGGTTTTTTTAGTCTGGAGATAAGAAGACTAAGGTCTGGATGGCACTCAGGAATTCTGCTATCCCCACTTGTGTGACTTTCAGAAATTCCCTTCTTACTTTCACAGTCTCAGTTTCCTTCCCTGTAAAAGGAACAGGCAGGATGGACTCTAGTCTCTCTTTCTGACCTTCTAGGATCCCACTCAACTCCTTGAGCTGTTAAGGGACATTGTGCTGAAATATAAACAGAAAGTCACTGACCTTGAGCAGGGGAGATTTTTCCAGGACTCCCTGAAAATAACAAAATCCCAGATAGGCCTTTCATAGCCAGCTAGGCCAGGTCACACAAGAAAGGAATCCCCACTGTAATAAATACAGGGGACAAGTGGTCATTAGGCCTCAGCTAAAGGCTTCCAAGGAGAGGAACCCACCAGTTTTCAATTAATCAACAGCCATTAATTCTCCGTCCTCCCACAAAACCCTTCTATTCCTGGAAACTTCCCTAAGAGAAAAATGAAATTGCCTTTTCCAGGGAATCCTCTCTGATGAACACTATTGGTCTCCATCTCCTTTGTTCCTGGGTCTCCAGAATGATGGACAAGCTTTCATATGCTGGACATGGAGTCCAAGACCTGAGTGGGTCAGACCTTGGCCTGACACGGTTCATTTCCTGTTCATGTTAAATAGTGATCCCCTCCACCAACGCCATTCCCCAACACCTCCTCAAGCAAAGACTCTGTCAGAAGAACATAAGCTCTGGCAGATCTTGTCCAGCTGGTAAGGCTTTGACGACAGGCCCAGGCGTGGTCCAGGTGTTTGACATTCATCTGGGCATCAGCTGAGATCCACATCACCAGGCTGGCTTCAGGGGGATGACTTGCTTGGCCAAAGTCACTCTCAGACTCTGCAAAAAGGTAAGGAGCCACCAGATAGATGTCTGCCTTGATGGAGAGTTGACCCAATCGAATGAAATCAGTTCCTTTATCCAAATGAGAATAACATTCTGCCTGCTTCACAGCAGGCTAGAACAGGACTTCTTAAAGGTCCTTATGTCCTGGGCCCGTTGGGCAGTCAGTCTGGTGAAGCCTGTGGACCCCATTTCAGAATAAGGTTTTTTAAACCCATAAATTAAAATGCATGTCATTACAAAGAAAACCACTTGTAGTACAATAGAGTTCCCCTCAAAAAAATAATTTTAAAGATTCCAAGCTGCCAATGCCTGGTTAACTGAAATACAACAGACAAGGAGCATTAAATAGAAGTAATTACAGAACTGAATGTAGTTCCACTGCATAAAGACCTGGAGGATGAGAGGAGAGTAATTCTATTGTGTTCAATTAGTTAAGCATTTATAGTAAGCACCTATTATGCAAGACACTTGTATATAAAAACAAAAAAAGAAAAAGAAACAGCTGCACTCAGCCCCTAGTTAACAAGAATAATTAAAACCCTGTCGGTTTCTCTTCCATCCTGCTGCCCTCCTCCCCAGTAGCAGGCTTCTCCATACTGAACTCAGCATCCCAGGGCATCTGCATCTCTAGGTCACTACTGAGTTCATCTTACAAAGGTGACTTGAAGAGGTGGGTTTTTCTGCTTTCCTTGGGAATGGAAATCACCAGTTATGGCCCGTTATAGCTCTGGCTAACGACATCTGGGGTGGAACATGTGACACCTGGAATGGCCTCCTGTTCGGGGATGGTGGGAGGAGTGGGACTAGACAGAGTGGAAGGTCCTAGAAAGTAGGGATTACTTCATTCTTCAAATTTGCATTTGTAGTGCATAGTACAGGACCTGGCACATCGAAAATCTTTAATAAATGCTTCTTTATTGACTTAGCGAGACTTTTGTAAGAACAGAAGGCAGTATGGGAGAGTAGTAAGAGCACTAGTTCTTCCAGACAAAGAACCTGACTTCAAATCCCATCTCTGACACTGTCTATGTGACCCTGAGCCTCAGTTTCCTCATCTGTCAGATGAGTGGGTTAAACCAAATGGCTTCTAAGGTCCATTTCAACTCTAGATTTGGGGTCCTTCTAGATATAAATCTTTGAGTGTGTCTGTGTAGATAGCATAGATACATAATGCTAGATATGTGAGTAATTTTGTCCATGTTGACTCAAATCTTTTCATCCAATCCTACTCTGATGAGTCGTCATGGCATGGTGCTAACCCTGGTTTTTTGATGGCTATATCATTAGAGCACAAGGTCTGGCAATATCCACCATGCTGGAGAGTGAAGGGAGAGGGTTTGACTATGGTACCAGTAACATATGATTTCTGAGTGCCTGTCTCCCTGAATACAAAGGTGCTTATCCCTAGCAGCCTGAACACTCAGCGAAATATCCTTTGGCCATGGTAACCTGCAAAATGACACTCAGTCCTGTGATGGTGGCAGAAAAGGGGGGAGGTGAAGTTTGAAGGACTGAAGTTTTTAGACCATCTCTAAACATTAATTTAGCAATGGGTTCACCAAACCAACCAATCAGTCAGTTAATAAGCACTAAACAGCACTAGCGAAATGCAGCCTCAAGTGACTTCTCTTCCAAGATTAAATTTCATCTATTCTAAATATATCTTTTATATCTAGTTATTTCTATGGGCACCCCTCCCCTTGCCACCTAGGAGGATGTAAGTTCCTAAAGAAGAGGGACTTTTCCCCCATTTTCTTTGTATCCCTAGCACTTAGCACAATGCCTGGCAGGAAGTAAGAGTTTATTAAATGCTTGTTGACCAGTGCTCGATATTGGCATTCTTGGTGCCCATTAAATGGACATTATAGTTAAATGGAAGGACAGCTCATGGGTTCTCATTAAAGATGCAAATTAAGAAAAAGTTAAGATTGATTTTCATACTACATTCAAAGACGATAACAAATACAATCTCATGAGATTTTGAGTTGCTTCATGTTGCATTGTTCATGATAAATATTCAAAAAAAGACTAGTATGAACATTATTACAGTTCAAACGCTATCATCTATTGTCTAGGAAAGGTAAAGAAATCTTACAAAGAATTTGACAAGAATTTTCAGATTAAGCCAATAAATGCTGATATCTGGGGATATGCTGGTAAATGTTTAACAACCAGGTCTCAGGGTGGGTGGGTGAAACACACTCACGACACACTTAAGTTTAATGTGCACTGTTACCATTTTCTCTACAACTTTCTTAAGCCTAAAGTCCAGTGGTTCTCAACCTTCCTAATGCCACGACCCTTTAATGCAGTTCCTCATGTTGTGGTGACCCCCAACCACAACATTATTTTTGTTGCTACTTTCTAACTGTAATTTTGCTACTGTTATGAATCGTAATGTAAATATCTGATATGCAGGATGTATTTTCATTGTTACAAATTGAACATAACCCACAGGTTGAGAACCGCTGGAACAATCAACAAAACAATGACTTGAGCTCTGAATTGTAGCATTTGCCAATTTCCAAGGTGTAAATACTCACACTTAGAATTTAACAATCAGCTCTCTTGAGCTATATGAGGTAGCTCCAGCATACGTCTGTTTGAGTCTTTGGTATCTTAAATTCAGAGTCAGGAAAACCAAAAGTGGGCAACTAAGTGATGTAGTGGATAACAGTGTCAGGCCTGGAGTCAGGAAGACTCATCTTCATATGTTCAAATATGGCCTCAGACACTTATTATCTGTGTGACCCTGGGCAAGTCACTTAACCTTGTTTGCTTCAGTCCCTCATCTATAAAAATGAGCTGGAGGAAGAAAGGGCAAATCACTCTAGTATAACAGTTCTCAACCTGTGGGTCGTGACCCCTTTCGGGGTCGAATGACCCTGTCACAGGGGTTGCCTAAGACCATCAGAAAACACATATTTCCGATGGTCTCAGGAACCGAGACGCCGCTCTTCTATCCGTCTCCAGGCGGGTCCACCCACATGCAGATATGCCCACATACAAGTATTAAAGGGTCATGGCATTAGGAAGGTTGAGAGCCACAGCTCTAGTATCTTTGCTAAGAAAATCCCAAATGGGGTGACAAAGAAGCTGAAACTACTAAGCAACAATAATAACAAAAAAATACGTGTGCATATATGGTTCAAAAATAAGGAATGAGATAACAAAATCTAAGCTATAAAGATATCTCACATATATATTATGAATACTTTTTTTGAGAGAAGAATTAGAAGGCTCAATACACGGTGCACACCTAATAATGTCATAGAAAAAAGAATTAATTCTATTTCACTAGACAGGAAATGACTTGCTTGTTATTGAGACGAGTCATTTCTCAATGGTGTAGAGACCACCAATCTGTTAATACAAGAGTAAAAGTTCATAAAAAGCCAGAAGAATAAAAATGAGAAAAATATGTATGTGCAAGTTCACTAATTCCAATTGGATCTACTGACTCAAGTTATTGATGGTAAAAATTAGGAAAGGGATGGAGGAAAAAATAACACCAAGAATTTGACACAGACACTTATCTGATATAAATGAATTTCCAGGACAAGGAGACCAAAAGAGCTGAAAAATTACATAGTAAGCCACTTGGTAACAAAGGGTAATGTTGTTTTTGAGTATAAACTCATTTATAAAACACTTTTAGTGTAGAAAACTAGAAAAGTCATGTTTCCCCTTAACACAGTAAGAAGCAGTAGAGAGAAAAAAAAAAACCCTCAAAAAAGACCTTGAGAAGAGACTCAACTGAATAATATCATCCCAAGGACATTTAAGGAGGGAAGTTGACAGAAGGACAACAAGCAGATCAATGATAGAAAAGATCTGCAAAGATTTTTTTAATAGCAAACTTTTTTTCACCATGAAAGATGGTAGACTCATTACATTTAGACTCCAATGTCAGAGTCTGAGATGTATTTATAGACAAGGTAGAAATCGTGAGGGAGAAAACACAGATGGGAAAAACAGCTAGACTGGATCAAGTGTATCCAGGGATATGTGTCACACATTTTAGGATGTTGGAAGATTGATTCTCAAAGGAGCTGAAGGCAGGGGGGGATACTAATGGCACAGAAAAAAATCTTGGACCAGATTATTACCCTCCAAAAGGAGACTAGATGAATACCCGTAACTGTCATGCATATACCTACTATCCCAGTCATATAAATTTTTATGAGACTATTTTACACGTGCATAAAGGACATCCTTGAAGAGGGTATTAGAAGAGAATAGGCAGGTTTTCCCCTGTAATATTCTACAATGCATTACATCTTTACCATCATGCAATTGATGTAAGTGGGAAAGAAAATGGCAAACCACTGTAGTATCTGCCAAGAAAACCCCATACAGGGTCACAAAGAGTCAGACAGAACTGAACAACAAGTTGATGTAAAGAATGTAAGATCTCACTGAGCTTATTGCTCGTTTACTACAAAATAATAATTTCATTTCATAACATGAAACACCCCCTTAAAGGCTCTCATCCAACAGAGTTTCTACTATTTATATGTCAAGATTATATAACATTCCACGAAAGACATAACAACAGAGATAACTTTGTTTGAAGACCTAATTATCAGATGAAGCATAACATTGGGCTATGAATGCTTGCCAAAGACATTCCCCACTGTCAAAGAAATGGTGCAACACAGCGTCTAAGTTAGAGAGGGATTCCCTCAAAATAATGAGGTCTGATTGTGAATGACATTATGCTGGTGCATCATGGCCCCAGAAGTTACAGAATGCCCTAGACAAAACTTATAATCACTCAGGAGAGTTCAACCTAACTATCCACACAAGGGGAAAAAAGTAGTAGAAAACTGTTTATTGGTCAATTTGATGGACCAACTATAAAATTCATTCATCAGTGTTGAGTAAATCAATCAAATCAGCCCATCCCATTTAAAGTAGTCAAAATACTAAACCCTATTACATTAATTAAGTAAGAACACAAATCCTCAATTATTTAGAGTAACATTGTACAGAAAATGTCTTTGGACTGGCTGAGAAAACTTAGATATGTATTAGTTGTCTATAAAATATTAATCCAGTTTGGGTCTGAGAGGAACAAGCACCCCAATTAAACCGCTAAACCCCTGAGAAGAAACTGGAAGCACCAGAGCCCCAGGCTTTTGAATTTTCTCAATCTCTTCTTCAATCTTTGACCAGAGGAGTACTTTGCAAACTTTGGAGTCAAGAAGATTCTGGACTTCCTAACAGCATCCCTGGAAGAGCTGGAGGCAATGTCTGCCCTGGACATGCTGGACATTGATTTAAGGCTCTACTAAGGGCCCAGCAGAAAAGTGATACCTTATGCAAGTGGAACATTTTGAAGACTCCAGCAAAAAGGACTTCCAGGAGATATAAGTTATCCTTCTGCTACTTGTGTTCTCTAAGCTTAAGCCCACTTTTCCCTGGACACCATATATATTTGTGGGTATTTTCTAGACTTTGGGAGGGGGGTCATACTACCTATTCTTAGTATTTCACCTTAGTAAATACCCTTTTAGGGTAGACAAGACACTTATTGGGGCTCATAAACTATATTATAAAAAGAGTGTTTCACCCTTCAGAGTTAGCCCCAGAGCCTTGAGGGGAAGGAATATAGTAACCAAACTCTTGAGAATGATCAGTGGGAGAAGGAGGTTGAGAGGGTTGTCTCAGAGCACTGTTACAGGTATTTATACATATATCTTGGACGACCACTTCTAATGGACAATGAGTCAGGACCAGGATTGAATAAGACCTGGACAGATTGCTCTAGGAAAACTGCAAAGTTGTTTTTTAAAACAGTTTAAACCTTTCCCCTGAAACAAAGATTTATCTGTTTAATACCTTTGTTCTTTGGTGGTGGTGTATGCCAATGACTCATGGAAAACTACAGTTTTCTAAGAATTAGAATAGGAAAAAAACTCAGTTGACATGGTGGATGTGAGCAGATTATAATGAGGAATTTTGAAGCAGTATGATGCATGTGGTTAAAGAAATGATATGCCATCCTAGAAATGAATGTGTGGAAAAGAAGACTGCTGGTCAAGTGAGGAGTGTGAGGGATAACCAGTGGAAAGGGAGAGTGAGCCACTGCATCCTCTAGATGTCAGGAGAAAGCGAATAAGGCCCCCAGCAGTTTGAGCAGATTCCTGGTGGCAAACTTGGAGAAAATGAATGAATGAAGGGATGGATGGATGATACTTGGGGTTTTGTTGTTGTTATTTTGGGGTTGTTGTTTTTTTGCTTTTTTGGAGGGGAGAAAGTAGGGCAATTGGGGTTAAGTGACTTGCCCAAAGTCACACGGCTAGTTTTTGTGTGTGTGTTAAGTGTCTGAGGCCGGATTTGAACTCAGGTCCTCCTGACTCCAGGGCCGATGCTCTATTCACTGCACCACCTAGCTACCCCTGAATGAATGAATGAATCAACGTTTATTAAGCACTTAATATGTTCAAAGTACTGTACAAAGCTATGATGCTACTTACTAGCCATATGTAAACTCTGGGAATGTGTGTAGTATGTACATGCTAGAAATAGAAATAGAAGACAAGACAGAGCCTTCTTTCTAGGAACTTACATTCTAATGGGAGAAAACAGGGACAAGAGTCACACAAGATGAGCAGGCCTGGATGGGTTGTAATTTGTGTCACTGATGAGATCACAAATCCATTAGAATAGAATAGAACAGAACAGAACAGAACAGAACAGAACAGAACAGAAAAGAACAGAATAGAACAGAATAGAATAGAATAGAACAGAACAGAATAGAATAGAATAGGAGAATAGAATGGAATGGAATGGAATGGAATAGAATAGAATAGAATAGAATAGAATAGAATAGAATAGAATAGAATAGAACAGAACAGAATAGAATAGAATAGGAGAATAGAATGAAATGGAATAGAATAGAATAGAATAGAATAGAATAGAATAGAATAGAATAGAATAGGATAGGATAGGATAGGATAGAAATCTCTTCTCTGTATGAGGCCCTTGGGCTGAAGATACAAACAGAGCTAAGGCATAAGCCCTGTTCTCAAGGAGCCTCTAATCCAATGGGAGCTATATTAAGATTAGTTTTATCAGGAGAGATTATTACGTTATGAAGCACTTCAATTGCCACTTTTATACAGATAGGAGTGAAATGAGCACATGTATGTACACATCTACAATGCACAAGTCATTCTCATATCCCCTCTCTATTCAGAACCATATTTCCAACAGTCCATGGGACATCTCCACCTGGCCCTCCCACTAGGACTTCACAGAACTTCACAATTGGGCTACAAACCATCTATTTCAACTGGAATCCATAAAGGAAACCCTTCTACCACATCCCCAGAAACATGACTGTGAAACCTTCACTGTACAGTCTAAGGATGTGGTGTCTAGGGGTAGGAAACCCACTATGTCCCCAAGAGGTCCATTCTATTTTGGGACAGCTTTCATGGTTAGAAAGTTTTTCCTGACATCTGTGTCTCAGCATCTTCTCACCTCTGCTGCTGATTCTACCCTCTGGGGCCAAGAAGAACAGAGTGAATCCCTCTTTCACAAGACAAACCTTTCATATATTCAAAAACAGCCCTCATATCCCCGCTGAGTCTTCTTGGCTCTAGGTTAAACATCTCTGGTTCTTTGAGATGATGCTTCTAGGGAATGCCCTCTCACACCATGGCTACCCTTTTCTGGAATTCTCCAGCACATTAATGTCTTTCCAACTAGCCTTTGTTAGGTATTCAATATGAAAGAAGGAACCCATGACTTTTACCTCTTCCTCACCAGTCTTCTACATCTATTTATCTTTCAGTCACCCAGGTTTAGAACCTTACCACCTACCGTCTTCTCCGCTCAGTACTTCCAATCCATTTCCAAATTTGGCTCTGGAGTCAGAGACCCTGGGTCCAAATGCCACCTGTGACCCTTACCACCTATGATCCTGGACAAATTACTGAACCTCCCTGAGCCACTATTTGTTTATGTGTTGGGGCATTAGATTTTGGGGGGGGGGGGCATTAGAGTAGCAGACTTTCCAGCTCTAGCTTCATGATCCTAGAATCCTATCTTCCTCTTCACATACATAGCCAGCCCTCTAATTCAAGTACGTGTCACCCCTCACCTGGACCGTGGTAGCAGCCTCCTACCAGGTCTCCCTTCCTGTTGTTCCCCTTCTCAAATCAAGCCTTCACACAACCATTGTCAAAATAATCTTCCAAAGACAGAGCTCTGACCACTTTACTCCCCTTCTCAAAAATCTCTGACCTCCAGGACAAAACACAAATTCTCAGCTTGTTCCTTGAGGCTCTCTGCAATCTTGCTCCAACCTCCTTCCCCCTTTTAAAAAAAAATTATTTGCTTTTTGGAAGGGGGAAGGCAGAGGAATTAGGATTAAGTGACTTGCCCAAGGTCACATAGCTAGTAAGTGTTAACTGTCTGAGGCTGGACTTGAACTGAGGTCCTCCTGATTCCAGGGCCACTCTATTTACTGTGCCACCTAACCACATTTTTTTTAATACCATATTCTAGCCACATTGTTTCCTGATCTCGTCCTGTCCTCTCCTGCCTCAGAATGTTTAATCAGCCCTTCTCCCACCCCTAGAACACACTTCTTCCATATCTCTGACCTGTCAAAATTCTTAAATTGCAAGACACAGCCCAGGTGCCACTTCTTCCCCAAAGCCTTCCCTAAGCCCCCCAATTGCAGCTCATCATTCCCTGCTCAAACTTGTTTATTTGTTCTAGAACATTCCAACTGCTTTATCCTTTGTTCATGTTATATTGGGGTGGTACCATACTTATGTATGCACACATCGTCCATTAGTCAATCAACAAGCAATGTGTCAGGAGCTGTTCTAGACACTTAGGATACAGAGACAAAAGTGGTAAACAACCCATAGGCTCAGACTTTACATTCTACCCCTATCCCTAAATGGATTGCAAGCTCCTGGAAGACAGGGACTTTCTTAATTAACAGGAATTTACTAAGCACCTACTATAGGTCAGGGATTATACTAAATCCTGAGACTATAGAGACAGAAATACAACATTCCTTGCCCTCAAGGAGGTTTCATTTAATGAGGAGAAATATATATATATATACATGTGTGACACCCTCTCTGGGCTTACTCCTTCAACCCCCATTTGAACTGGCAGATTGGGTCCGCAGAGAGTATCAAACTATTCATCCTCAGAGTTATAATGGTAACTAAAGGGCTAGAATATTTCTGATATTTGTTGCTTATGAGCCCCCATCAATGCCTCACATTGATTGTCAATTTGCCAATCAGAGTTAGCTTTTAGAAAAAGATATTCAGTAAATGTGATATAGTAAGAATAATTGTTACAAAAACATTACACCAAAAGCCTAGGACTCAATCTTCCCATGAACATTCAAAGTCCCTGGAGAAAGTGGGATTCAACCATAGAGGACACATGAGCAATAAATCCATAGCTCCTGGTAATCAAAGTCCTTTCCTCCATTTGTGGAGTCTTTGTGAAATTCTCCTGGGGTATGTGTAGCTCATCCCTGGGGTCTGAGAGTCATTGCCCTTGTAGAGGTCTATAACTGCCTTCCCTGGATGTTTGTCCTCTGCTTGTGAAGTAGACACTGACATCAACTCCTGCTATTCCAGGGACAATACTGCCAAGGCTAAGGGAAAGCCCAAATCTTCCTACCTTTTGAAGTTTACAAGGTCATCTTCTAGTTAAGGGGCAGGGAGGAGACTGAGACTTTCTCCTCTAAAACCCATCCACCCAAGCTATTTCCTCTCAAGGGCATGGCTGGAGAGGCTCTGACCCTAGGCTAACCTGCAAGCAGAATACTGGATCCCAAACTGGGACGGCTTTTTTATCTTAGCCCCCCACAGGGTATAACTGATTCTCTTGAAGCAAAGCTGAAAGTCACCTCACCTTTTATTCAGTAACCTAACCACTGCATTTCCCTAAAGGGGCTTAAAGACTTATTTTTACAGTTTATACCTTTTATTGCTTGATTCAATGAGGTGTCTTGGAATTATTCACACCTGGTTTGCACCTTTGGTTGATGGAATGATTCTACAACTTAATCGCTTCCATTTGAGTCGTCTTTGAAGATTCCAAAGAATCTTGGCGTGATAAGGTACCAGACACTAAGGTCCTTTCTCCAGCTCAACTGCCAAGCATTCAAACTCCATTGCAGAGATCATACTCAGATGGGCTGGTCACATTGTTTGAATGCTGAACGTACTCCTGCCAAAAAGACTATTTTATGGAGCACTCATGGGGCAAGCGTTCAAAAGGTGGTCAGAAGAAGCAATACAAGAACACTCTCAAGGTCTCTCTGAAGGACTCTGGAATCAATTGTGAGATATGGGAGATGCTGGCACGGGACCATGCAGCATAGCATACCCACATCAAAGAAAGTGCTATACTCTAAGAGAGAAGCAGAATTACAATAGCTCAAAAGAAATGCGAAATGTGCAAATTTAGACATCTCCACTCCAAATGCTCACATGGACTATTGTTACCCAACCTATGGTAGAACATTCTAAGCTCATATTGGTCTGATCGACCACAGTTGGACACACTGTACCTTTACCCCAAAATAGTGATGTCATTTTGATCCTCTTCAAAAACAAAGGACAACAATCAACTGACCAATCAACAATTCAGAGAGATATTTCTACTCAAAAAAGGGATCAGCGTGTACAACATCTTTAATTGAAGTGTCTCCATAACTAAACAATGTCTTATATACAGTAGGAGCTTAATAAATGTCCCCAGAATGGTACTGTTTACATTTTTGCATGATCTGATCTTTTTTTCCCCGAAACATATCCAGCCTTCCTGTCAGAACCGTCAGATTCTAGCAAATGTTACATTCCTCCATAATACTTTTTAATCTCCCCCTGGTTACCTCCATCTCTTTAGCTAGGAATGACCACTCTCAGGAGAACTTGGGAGGACATGGAAGCACATGCCTCAAGGTCATCATTTCCAGTTCAAATGCCAAGGTCAGACCATGAATCTTTTTTCTCAGATCTAGAGACCTCGAAAATGAAGGTACAGGAAACTAGGAGATGTAGTTTGTCCAGAGAAACTGTTTTGCCCCTTTCCTCAAATGTCCCATCACTGCTTTGGGATTTGATGGATAGGGCACTTACTTCCAAATTATAAAGACCTAGATTCAAGTCCTGATTCTGCCACATCCTGGCTGGATGACCCTGGGCAATTCTCTTAACTTCTTAGTGCTCTAAGCAAATCTCTAAAACCGTAAATGACAGACTATAAATATGCTGTCCTGTGCTGAGAGAGGAAGTTGCCTCACATGGGAGTTCCTTAATGACCTCATAGGTCCAGTCCCTATCCCTATGTCTTTTTCAACCTAGAAACTAGAGTTATATTAATGGTGGGAGAGAACATAAGACAAGCAACTTCTAACATGAATTAAGCACCTGTTGTATGCAGTGCACTCTGCTCACAGCAGAAGAAGGCACAAAAAGTGGATGAGAACTTAACCCTATCCTTGTGGAGTGTATAGTCTGCTGATGCAAATATTGCCTGAGCCATAACTAGGGTAGGAACTAATGATCTTTGCATTACACAACAATGTTTTTGCAGGATAGGGGCCAAAACAATCACAATGTGAGTCCAAGGTGAGGAATATCACTGGAGGAGGAGATATCAAGGTGGGCTTCCTGGAGGGAGTGGTACTTGAGTAAGAGTGTGAGGAGAGAAGCATTAAGATCTGTGAAGCCTGGAGTTTGGATAGGCTAAATGATTTTCCCCAGGGTTACACAGTAAATATGTGGTACAGGAACCCAGGGATTCCCAGTTCTAATGCCCAGCTTTATACACTACACCTCATTGTATTGACTGCGTTTTAATGAATGACTGAGAATACAACAGGAAAAGATCGTGAGACAGGAAGTTCAAGACTAGAAACAGGATAAACAAAGACCCAGAGGTTGGAGATCATAAGCTCACAAGGCACAGTTCAGTGGACAGAGAATTGCCCAACTGGGTTGGACCGTGAAAGAGAATGGTGTGAGACAGGGATGGAAAGGTGGGGTGGCAGCTTATTGTCAAGGGGCTTCAATGCCAAGCTAATGACTCTGGGCCATATTCAGCAGACAATAGATAACCCCATGAGGGTTGTGAGCAAAGGAGGAATAGGACTGGTTCTATGAATGATGAAGCTAAGTCTGGAAGAAGCAAAGAACAAATTGGAGGTAAGAAAATAAAGACCTGGGATGGCTTGCAATTCTTCCTCTTAATGGACTTTTTGTTCAGCCTAAGGCTAAGGGTTTGATTGTTTAACTAAGGCCATCTGTCTTGGACACTGTTGAATAGTAAATGAAATTGTGTTTCCATCTCACAACTCTCACATTTTCCGGCAGAGAACCTGGTGGCAATCATCTGTTCATGTGCTAAGTGCCCTAATCAAGGCAGAGGCCCTTCTTTGAACCAAGAAAGTGTTCATTAGCTTTGGGAGTAAGAGGCCAACCAGAAGCACCAACATTGGCTGCTTGTTCTTTCCCTGCCACATATATGAACGCCTTACAATTCAACTTGCAGGGGAGGGAGAGAGGAACAGAGAGGGAGAAGAGATTTCCCTATTTAATTATTTCATGTCCAAATTGTGTTTTTTAAAAATTCAAAACACTTTTATATACATAACTAATCATTTGACCTTGGGTGAGCAACTTCCCTTCTTGGCCTCCATTTGCCTCCATGTAATATGAGGACACGTTGGAGCTGCTTCCTAAGACCTCATCTAACTAACTAGCATGATCCAACAATTGTGTTTTGTTTTGTTTGTTTTTTTGTTTGTTTTAACCTGACAGCAGTTCCACGAGACACATAACCAGGACTGTTAGTCAAGATAAAATAAGATAGAATTCTGCCCCGAAATAAAGATAGAGAAATTGAGGCTCAAAGGGGAGATGGCTTGTCTAACCCACATAGCAAGTCAGCTGTAGTTTGATGATGAGGGAGTGAGACGTACTGCCGATTAGTTGCCATGACGTGATGGAGGGCTGTTTGGTGAGGGGCCAAAAGCCTTGTTCCCCAGACTGTCCTCAGCCCTGGCCCGGCTACTTCTGGAACCTTATGTTCAGGTCTGGGTCTCACATTTTAGGAAGGGTGTTGATAAGCCAGTGTCCCAAGGAGGTCAACCAAGATAGTAAGGAGTTTTAAGTCCATATCATATGAGGATCAGAGGGTCTTGGAACTGGGGATCTTGAGCCTAGAAAAAAAGAAAATGAGGGATTAGATTTACTCTGTTTTCTAACCAAATCAAGTCAACAAGTATTTGTTAAGTGTCTACTGTTTGCTAAACATTGGGCTAAGCTCTGGTGATTCAAAAAAGGCAAAAAAAAAAAAAACAAAAACAAAACCAGCACCTGCTTTCAGAGAGCTCACATCTAATGGGAGAGAAAACATACAGACAGCTATGTCTATGCAAGATATAGGCAGGATAAATTGGAGCAAAACCTGGAGGAAATAATCTTTGCCCCAGAAAGAAGAATGAGAAGCAGTTGATCAAAGCTGCGAGGATGTCCATTTTGGCCTGATTTCAGGTAAACTTCCCGAGGACAAAGCCGTCCTACACTGCAGCGACCTGCTTCAGAGGTGGCAGATCCCCAACCACCACTTGGTGGATATATTATCATGAGGTATCTTGATCGAGCATCAGTTACATGGATGGATGGTGGTAGTCCCTTAAATCCTGTCATTCATGGATTCTGTAACATCAGAATCCCAGTCCTCCCAGACCCTGGAGTGGGGGTTCTGAACCTTCTTTTTGGTCATAAACCCCTTACATAGCCAGGCTGGCCCCCAGAAGAATGTTTCTTAATACATGAAATAAAGTACATGGATTATGAGGGAAATTGTATTAAAATAAAGTTATATTTTTCCCCCAAAATAAGTTGGCTGTATCTGCTGAAATCTATCCACATCCCCCTAAGGGGGGCCCCCATGTCAAAATGTCTGCACTGGGGCCTTCCCATTTTATCAGCTCACATATCTACGTGTTGGCTCCACATTTAAAAGTAAGCTCCTTTGTAGTGAATTAGGTAGGAGAGGGGAGCTAGTGACAGGGATGGCAAAAAAAGCGGAAAAGAGAGAAGAGGATCAGGGAAACATTTAAGATGCCCAGAAAAGAATAAAATGAAACTCGGGGAGGGGCACAGACTAAGGATAGCTTTGAAACTAACCTGTTGAATTTATTGTCATTTATTAAGTTAATGATTAAATATTTTCTTTAAAAAGTAAGCTCCTTGAGGGCAGGAATTGCTTTTATCTTTCTTTGCATCAGCAGTGTTTAAAACAGTGCCTGGGGCGTAGCAAGCTTACGAAAAGCTTGTTCGTTGATTAATTGATCAAGACTGCTGACTGGGTCCCTCCTGGTCTTCTCCTGGGGTGCCTCAGAGGGATGTGGAAATAGAGAATGGATAGGAATGGAATGTGTCCTCCCTCTCTGGCCCGCAGATGGGACATCCCTCCTTGTGAAAGTCCCAGTGTTCTCAGCCCAAGATGAAAGGTGAGAATGAGCAGCTAGCTCCGTCCTGCTTTCCTGTGGAAGTGCCTTCTGACCTTTCCTACCGCCTTGCGGTCTCTGCTTTCCGGAAACCGAGCTCCCAGATCATGGCTCGGCTCCCTTTTCTAATAAATATGTGGCCCTGGGCCCGGCTCTCCTTCTCAGCTTTGTCATGAGGGACTTGTTATTTATGACTCTGGGCTGAGTCACAGACCTTGGCCTGGAGCTTGTTCAGGGCTTCAGGCCCAGTGGATTTTTCCATTTGGAAGCCAGAGGAAGAGGCCGTTTGTAAATTCTCCCCTCGGAAGAACCAATTAAGCATCTTCTCACCAGCATGCCTCTTGGGCTAGCAATGGGTCCTTTGCTCTTTGGTGGCCCTTAGGTGGTCTCCTGCATCACTGCCTAGAGGCTGGGGTTAGGGCTGCTTTACTTCAAAATCCCTCCTCTTCCAGGAAGGCTTCCTGGATGAGTCTCCCTTCTCCCACCCAACATCTCTTACAGTCTACAACCATCCATGCTCGCATTGTGATTTTCTGTTTTATGTGGGTGATTCCTCTCTCATGAACATGATGTTGAGAACCTAGAAATAATAAGATTTAGCCACTTATTGGCTATGCTGGGTAAGGGACAAGGAGGAGTTGAGAATGACGCCAAGGCTGCAATGTGAGTGACATGATCAAGTCATTTTCCCAAAAGAGAGACATCTCTCCCTCTCTCTAAGTCCCAAATGTTACACAGTTGGGAGAATTAATGCAAATCACCATTGGCCATAGCACCAGCTTCAATCCTCTCCCTCCTGCTCCATCTTGAGTTGAAACAAAGGAAGAAGCTGAGACCCATAGAATGGATGTCTTGGCTGATTTTCATTTCTCTACTCTCTTCTTCTCCATATGTGCTCAGAAGGATTTGATGGATGAATAAAATGCAATAGGATGAAATGGTCAGCTAGAAGCAATGGGACAGAGACTTCTGGTACTAAGAGAATGTGAAGGGATTTGGGATGACGCATACTAGAGAAGACTGAGGGAGGGAGAGGGTGCAGGAAGGGCCTTCAGAAGTCAAGTAGGACCAAAGACAATGAACGAAGAGCCATGGAGGGCCCTGAAAGCCCTTCCACCCATTGTCCTTCACCTAAGTTAGATCCCATCTGCGGTATTGTATCTCTGAACAGCACACTTATCAAATGGTCACCTGGTCTTTGCTTCTGTACTTCTGTTGAAGGCTGGAGGAGATCGCTACCTCGCATTTACATCACACTTTAAAGTCTGCAAAATGCTTTTCTGAGATTATCTCATTTGATCCTCACAACAACCATGGGAGGTAGATAGTGTTATGATCATCATTTTATAGTTGAGGAAACAAGCAAAGAGTGACTTGACTCACCCAGGGTCACACAGTAAGTGTCTGAGGCTGGATTTGAATTCAGTTCTGTCTGTTTAGTACAAAGTCCAGTCATGAGGTAAAAAGGGAGGCTCAAAGCTTCTGGAGCAGAAGGCGCTCAGGAGAAGACATTTCCAAAGCCAGCCCAGAGTGTATGAGCATCTCACCCCGGCTCTGCTTGGCATTCAAGGCCTACCCAAATCCTACCCTCCTCTGTCTCTCCAGCATAATCTTTCCATCTCTCCAGGACAGCTCCTCTGTTCTCTCCAGCTGGGTTGTTTCCACTTCCCCTTGAATGTGATGTGTTCATTTCCGACCACATGGCTTTGCTCACAGGGTCCTCCCTCCTTAAAATGCCCCAACTCCCCTGAACCTGGCCACAGACTGACCTCTAACTTTGGAGTGACCTATAAACCCACCAAACACTGATTCCAAAAACCAGCCCCAGAGTGATTGATCACTAACTCCTCAAGTTGCCTTACAAACAACTTCTTTACAAGGGCGACTCAGGGACAGTGTGTGGAGGACACAAGGTTGTCTGTCCCCGTTGCTGAAAAAAAACCAGACAAACTCAGAACCCAAGTGCTATGTGAGAGACAGGTATGTTGGGGTGGAGGTGAGGGTGAGGCAGGGCAGAAGATGTGGAAGAGTCGAGCATCTGCCCCCAGACTAGCTGTGTGACTTTGGCTAAGTCACTGAAATTCTCTACTGCCCAGTATAGTGGATAGAGTTGCCCAGGGTCACAAAGACAGTGAGTATCTGAGGCAGGATTTGAACCCAGGGTCTCCCTGACATCAGGTCACTGCACCACCTAGCATATGGATTCAGGATCCTTGTTTTTGAGCATGAAGGATGGCCCATCACTTGTGAGATGCTTGACCTCACCCACAGGCATCACACAGCAGTAACATTTTAAGGGCCATAAAGACCCTCTCTCAGAACAACCCTGTAAGGCAGATAGAGCAAATATAATTAACCCCATTTCAGAGATGTGGAAACTGAGGCTGACAAAAAGTAGTTGACATGTCCAAAGTCATCCAAATAGGGTCAAAGTTAGGATCTGAACCCTTGCTTCTCCAGCTCTAAAGTCCACTGTAGCCCCATTTGGTCCTTCTTACTATCTGTGAACAAGACTCCTAAGCCATCCCAGGTTGATTTGCCAAGGGAGACTCCAAATTCCTTCCATACAAATATCAGAAGCCACAGGTTTTGGAAGAGAAACAGAAATCCCTTTTGCCATGGCCTAGGGAAGGGTGGAGATCCATCCTTGTCATTCTTTGTCCTCTCCCTCCCAGTCCCTGCTTGGCAGGTCCCTTCCCCCAATACCCCTCCAGTCTTCTTTCTCCCACCTTCATCCCTGAGCTCTAGAAGCCTCAGGACTGCCTTTCCTGTCAAATTCCACTAGACATTCCTGGTCCCCTCCAAGGCCTGGCCCAACCTCGGAATGCAGATGCAGGAAATTTTCTACTCTTCTTAAAAGCTAACCTCACTGCTCTAACTCGGGGGAACATCGTTAGAGCACGAGGCCCCGTGCTGGGTCAGTGGAGATGAAGACACCAGTGTGCTCACCGGCCTCCCGCTGCTTCCTTTTCCTCGAGTTCCCTGGGCTCCCCTTCCAGTAGCTCTCAAAGCCCTCATCTGCCTCCAGGCATTTCCAAAAATCCAGATGTTTGCTGTCTTGTGAACTGGCTGATGTCTATCCTCAGGCCAGCAAACTGAACGACTCCTACCTGCAGGAATCTTTCTTCCCTCAGCTGTCCTCACTAGGAACAGCAAGAAAGGATTAAAAAAATAATAATAATAAGCCGATATTCCCACCCTCAGAAGAGAGCAGGGGCAGACAGCCTTTTGCACATTGTCTCTGCCCTTAGACTAGGAGTTTCTCAAGGGTAGGGATCATTTTTCGCCTTTCTTTGTGTCCCCAGAATTTAGTTCAGCGCCTGGCACACAGCAATTGCTTAATAAAGAACTTTTACTTTTTTTAATTTGACTTGAGAAGCAAAACTAGCCAGTCACTTAGTCAGGCTCAACAATTGCTTAAGGAGCAAACGATCCCTAATGCTAATTCCAGCTATCAGTGAATTAAGCAGCACCACCATCCCTCCCACACCCGCCACCAGCACCACCACCACCACCACAAAGCCATCCAGTTGAAAACCCAAGGCCAGTCTACTAACTTGCTGCACCTTGATACACACAAACCTTAAACTCATAAAAAGGTTAAAAAAGTCTAGTTCCTTCGACCAATCCACAGATGGCGTAAGCACTGGACAGACTTCGCCCTCCTGGTCACTCTCTTCTGGACACTCTCTAGCTTATCCACACCCTTCCCAAATGTGATGTCTAGAATAGAGAATAGAAAGTCCTCCAGGCAAAGTCCTACCAAGGCACAGGACTGTGGAACTAGTCATCACAGAAATGATGACTATGTGTAAGTTCCTATTTGTTGTTGTTGTTCCATTAGTCTGCTCATATAATCACTGGATCATCAATTCATAGCTTAAAATGACCTTCAAAATCATCAACTCCAATCTTCTCATTTCACAGATGAGGAAAGTGAGACCAGGAAAGATAAAGTCACACAAATTGTAAGTGGGTGTGTTGAGATTCTAACTAAGTCTCTCTAATTCCAAATCTGGTAGTCTTTCTACTATACCACACTACTGACATGTTAAGCAAGCATTTCACTGAAGCCCCAAGATGCTTTTGACGGGGACTATTATCTAGTCTCTTCTTTTGAGAAGAACCTTATGTTTGTTCCTATTCAATTTTGTGAATTTGCAATGTCATCTTATTGGTAGTTAGCCTTTATAGAAATTTAAGGTTTATGTTACTTTAGAGTCACTTAATCAATAAAAATTTATTAAGAGCCTACTATGTATCAAGCACCGGGGGTTCAAAGAAAGGTAAAAGATAGTGCTTGCATTAAAGGAACTAACATTCTAAAAGTAACAGCACTTTCCATACGTTAGGAGATTTAGCCCATCAATCTCTAACCTGCCAAGGTCATTTTGGATCTTGATCTAAAATGAATTTGATTCAATTCAATGAATATTTTTAAAGTACCTACTATGGGTAATGGTACAGTGCCTGGTGATTAATAGGTATTTAGTTAATGTTTGTGAAATGAATGAATGAATGAATGAATGAATGAATGAATGAAGACCATTGTGCCCAGCGCCTAGGGAAATACCGAGTTTAGATAAGACGCAGACTTTGCCTTCAAGGCATGTAGTCTACGAAAAAGAGATGCCTCCAAGACAGATAAAATACAATTCTATATCAGTCCATTGGAAGAGAACAAAGCAGTGTCTGGAGGGAAACACTGTCACCATCAAAACAGTTGGGAAGGCTTCATGGAGGGGCTGGCACTTAGCTATAATGGGGAAGGGGAGAGGGGACAAATGGACCAGACTGGGGAGCAGGCCAGCATGGGTTATTTCTCAAAGTTTTCTCTGGGACTGTCTCTGAGCTCTACTTTCTTCCCCAAGTAGAGGGACTTCTACTGGCCAATGGGTCCTGGGCACCAGTTCCTGTGCCAGCAAATGGTGTCTCTGCCTTCCACTGAAGCAATCCTAGGGCAGGATCACAGGGTTCAAGTCTGGAAAGGATAAGAAGAGAAGAAGGAGGGGCATAGGAAGCAAAGGAGAGGGAAGACAAAAGACAAAAGTAAAACTTGTATCTTGGTATCCCCAGAACCCAGCCCAGGGCTGGGCACAAAAGTCCATACATGAATGACTTGGGCATCTTCAGTGTGGCAACTCCCTTCTTAGAGACAGATCACATCCCACATCAACCTGTCTGCTTTCCTTGTCCATGTTGGGAAATCTAGACCTGGGATTTTGATAGTCTAAGAGTTCTCGGTGAGGAAACACCTGCTACCCATGCAGATCAGCACCTTCTCCAGAACTTAGAGAGATGTCTATGAACTGGGGGGTTCAGTGACCTGTCCAGGCTCATATAGCCCCATGTGAATCAGAGGTGAGACCTGGATCACCACCCTCTGTCCTATGGCAATGCTTCTGCTGGTTTGTACGTACTCTCTTATCTGAGCCTCACAGAAGCTCTGCTCATTTAATCAGTCTTATCACCACTTCACAAATGAGGAAACCGGGACTCAGGGCAGGTCTTGTCCAGAGTCAAGTAAGTATTAGAGGCAGGACTGAACCCCAAGTTTCATCTCACTTCGAGGCCAGGTGTCTTTCTCCGGCGTCCTCCTGCCTCCACTTCAAAATGGAGTTGGGCAGGATGGTGAAATAGCTAGAACTCTGGACCGGAGGTCGGGAAGACCAGAGTTAAAGATCAGCTTTTTAAAATCCCGAGAGCCGTGTGATCCTGAGCAAGCCACTAAACCACTGCTGGTCTCAGTTTCATCAGTTATAAAATGGTTATAATCATAGCACCCACCTCTGAGGGCTGTGGCGAGACTCTGCTGAGTTAATGTTTGTGAAGTCCCCACTTCGTGAAGGGCCTGGCACAAAATAATTGCTTAATAAATGCTAATTTCCTTCCTCCCTTCCTTTGTCCCTTCCTTTCTGCCTTCTTCCCATCTTCCCTTCCTCACTCTCTTCCAACCTCATTCCCTCCTTTTCTCCCTCCTTCCCTTTCTTCTTCCCTCCTTTCCTCCTTTATTTCCTTCCTGCCTCCCTTTTTTCCTTCCTTCCTTCTTTCCTTCCTCCCTCCCTTCCTTCTTTCCTTCTCCTCTTTCTTTTCCTTCATCTTTCATTCCTTCCTTCTTCTTTCCTTCCATCTTTCTTTGCTCTTTCCCTTCTTTCCCTTGTTCCTACCAAGTATATAACCGCTATGTAAGATACTTAGAGAACTGCATTACTGTCTTTTGTTTTTACATGACCCCCATCTCTGGGTATATTCTTCCCTCCCCTTCTCTCAGGAAAAAAAGAAGAAAGGCGTTACAGTCTAGTCTGAGAGTGTATGCAAGATTCCGCACCCCTAGTTCCCCCACCACTGCAAAGAAGGAGGGAAGACAATTTCCTCAGCTCTTCTCCAAGGCCAAGCTTAGCTGTTATAATTACATAACAGCTGTGTAACAGTCTGTGAATCTCTGATCTAAAAGAGATGAAGGCTAAAGCTCTTTCTCTGGGGTAGTGCCAAGTCAATCAATCAATCAACAAACATTTATTAGACACCTACCATATCAACTTAAAAAACATTTATTAAGTACCTACTATTTGCCAAGCAGTGAGTCAGGCACCAGATACACAAAGACAAAAACAAAATGGTCTCTGCCCTCAGGAAGCTAACATTCAGGAGAAACAGCATGTATGCACATAAGTGATCCAAAATATGTTTGGAATAAATACGGAGGAATTTCATGAGACGTTAGCAACCGGGGGCAATCAGGAAAGACTGCATGGAGGAGGCGGTGCTTGAGCTGAGCTTTGACTGAGACTAGGGATTCTGAATCCAGCTTGAGGGATGGGCTATGCATGTCACCATGGAGATAAGAAATGGAATGTTGTACCCAAGTAATAGTAAGGAGACCACTTTGCTCCAACACAGAGTATGCAAAGGGGAATGATGGGTATCCTAGTGCCCTACTGCTACAGGCTTTAAATGTCAAACAGAGGATGACAATAGGGAGTCATGGGGGCCTTTGAGCAAGGGAGTGAGGAAGATATTTTTCCAGGTAGAATCAGCTAAAACCTGAAGGCCAAGCTTCTGTGGAATATTTGTCCCTGACAACTCTCTTCCCCCCCACCCCATCCCCAACAACACCCTGTCCCCTAGAGAGCAGCAGGGAGACAGATGGCTCCTCTGCAGTTCAGTTCTCACGTCTGAAGCCTCGGGTGAGTGAGCAGGAGCAGAGGGGAGCATGAAAGGAATGCACCACAAGCCTGAGCCCCTCTCCCCCAGGGCTAGCAAGGCGGGGATCTCCATAGCTGAAGTCATCTCCACAAGAGACTGGACTGAGCCATGGAAAAAGGGTCCCTCTGGGGGACCACGGCGCCAAGGGGCCCGCCGGGATGAGCTCAGATTTGGTTTTTCTTTTTTTCCACTCATCTCAGATTTCTGGGATGCCAGTAATGTCAGGGGACAGGCTTGATGGAGAAGCTAGATGCCTTTGGATGAGGCTAAGGAGGTGTGATGTGAGGGAAGCCACATGGCCAATCCCACGCCTCAAATATCTTCACTCCAATTGACTCTGGATAGTCACTGGTCTTCTCTCCCCTCATACTGGATTTGCAGCCCCTCATCTGCAGTCAGAGTCACTGCCCTAGATTAGGCAACAGAGGCTGGGAGGTTTATTTCTCCAGCTTCAGGGGGGAAGGAAATGCACCAGAACACTAGAGTGGAATCATAACTCCATCAGAGACAAATGCCTTCTTTGCCTTAAGAGGACATAATCATCATGGAAGCCATCACCATCATCATCATCATCATCACCAACATTGCCATCATGACCATTATCATCCTCATCACTGCCATTATCATCATCAGAATGGCTACAAACACTATCGTCACCACCACCACCACCACCACCATCATCACTACCACTGCCATCACCACTGTCAGCTCGACTATTATCACCCTTATCACTGCCACCATCACCATCACCACAATCTACCATCATAATCACCACCACCACCACCACCATCACCACCATCATCAATGCCATCACCAGTAGATAAACTTGGGAAAGCATATCCAGGATCATAGAGGATGAGCAAGCACAGATGAGTTGCATTTGGGGGGAATGTCTAGCATCAATGACATCAAAATGCCACTGTAGCATTTGACTATCTACACCCCAGGGTCCTTTGTGAAGATCACTTCAGTTAACATATGAAGTCTGTGCAAACCTTAAAGTGCTATAGAAAAGTTAGTTATTATCTACAGTGGGTTATTATGTTAAGGGTGATGAGTAGTTGTTCTCATGTCCAAGGAAGAAAAAAAGAGAGAAAAGACTTAGGCTCAAGTGGTTGGAATCCAGTAATCTACACTCAAAGAAAAAGCACATAACTATGAGAACTTAAGAAATTCAGAAAACATTTGTAAAGCCCTATTACATGCTAGTCACTAGTAATACAAAAATAAAAGGTCATACTTGGTGCTCTCAGGAATGGGAGGAAATGCAACCAATAGAAGAAGGAAGGTACTAGAATGGGGAATCAGATGAAACCACTTGAATGGCCTTCCATGAATATGGCAGAGCAGACCTCTGCCAGTCTATGAGGTGTTAGAGGGACTTTCCAGCCTACGGAAGGGGGGAGACCTCTACAACTTGGGACTGTAATTTCTTTCTCCTCAATCCATTATTTTAATCTGGGGAGCAAGAAATGTGACAGGGGGTTGTATCAGCAACTAGGACAGGAAGTTGAAGTGATCCTTACTGACTTGGGTCCAAGTTTTGGACCTACAAGAGGGAAAGATCAGATCCTCTGTTACTTGAGGGCATCCTGACCTAAGGGTCCTTTCCCAGGGAGTAACTAGTCCTTGATCTTTGAGGTACCTAATCCCATGGGCAGGCCTTCTCAGGACCAGGATGCCTGTCTCTTGGATTGGGAGGAGTCATCTCTCAACTAGATGGCAAAAAAAATGTTAGAGGAATTCTCACCCAAGTCCTTATCCATGGTCTTAAATAGGATCTAGGAAGAGATATAAAGACAAAGCGCCTGGCCTCAAGGAGTCCCCATTCTAATGAGGAAGACAGACTCAGTCTTCAGGGAACCATTTATATAATAGGGTGGCTCCCTTCCTGCCTTGAGGGAGTCCCTTGACTTGGGAAAGTGGAAGTGCCCAGGCTGAGGAGGAAGACAATTTCTCTCCTGTGTCTAATGGAAAGACATAGTCCCTGCTCTCAGGTAGCCCCCATTCTGATAGGGAAAACAACATCATTACATTCAGAGAGCACTTGATCAGGAGAAATGCAGTCCCTGACTTTGGGAGCTCCCAGTTTCATGGGGAAGATACAGAATCAGAGAATCTTAGAGCTGGATCAAAAGCCATCTAGTTAAATCCATAGCCAGATAAGAACTCCCTTACAATGTAACCATCAATTGGTCATCCATATAGCCTTTGTTTGAAGACCACTAATGAAGGAGAACCTCCTACCTCCAATGTTGCTCATGGCACTTCAGGATAGATCTTGTTACCAAGAATTTTCTTATATCATCTAAATTTGTCACTTTGCAACTTCTCCCCATTGCTCTTGGTTCTTCTCTCTTGGAGCAAACACAAGTCTCACATCTCTCAAATACTATCACATCTCCCCCTAAATCTTTTGCAAGTTAACCATCCCCATTTCCTTCCATTGATCTTTATCTGACTTAATCATGAGACTCATCATCATTATCCTGGTTGCCTACTCATGTGTGCTTTCCATCTTGTCAATGTTCTTCCTAGAATGTGGTACCCAGAACTAAACACAGTATCATAGATGTGGCCTGACTAAGGAAAAATACAGCAGGATGCCCTGGCACTGGACACTTTTGTTACAAGAGTTCTATGAACCTAGCTTGGGTTTGCATTGTCTTTACAGACTGCCAGTTTCTATTGTTGATTACTGTTAAATTGTCAACCCATTCATATCCCAAGACCTCTTCTGGGCAAACTGATGCTCTGCCATTTCTCTTCATGTTTTGCTTGGGAAGTTGATTACTTGAACCCAAAATAAGACTTTACATTTATTTCTATCAAGTTAAATCTTAATGGATTCATCTCAGTGTCCCAGCCTGTCAAGAACTTTTAAAATTCTAACCCAGTCATCCAAGACATTTACTGTCCCTTCTAATGATGTATCTTTGACAAAAAAAAAAATTAGATAATATAGGACCAAGCACAGATCCCCGGACACTCCACCAGAGACTTCTTTTCAAGCTGAAATTGAACCAGTAATGACTCTTCTTTGGACCCACTCATTTAACTGGTTCTAAATCCTTTTATTTGTACTGTGGTACATATTTCCATCTTTTACACAAGAATGATTTGAGATCTTTGTCACATGCTTTGCTAAAATATTGATAAACCCAGCTTTGTCCTAATTTCTAGGCCAATAACCCTGGCAAGAAAGGGAAAATGTGGTTAATCTGGCATGAAATACTCTTAATGAAACCATTCTAAGTCATTATGATTGCCACTTTCATTTCAAAATTTTTATTTACCATCTTTTAAAATAATATGTTGTAAAAGTTTTGCCAAAAATCAAATCAAATTCACCAGCCTCTAGTTACAAAGTTGACTGTCTTCTCTTTTTTGAAAATTAGGAGAGAGTGTACCTTTTTCAATCCTGTGAGACCTCTACCATTACCTACAACCTTTCACTTACTCAAGCAATCGATCACATCTACCATTTTCTTTGATACTCAAGGGTAGACTGTGCCAGACCAGATGACTTGAACTTACCAAGCCCAAGTAATCATTTTCTTATTTTCTCTTTACTCATCTTGGGTATCATCTCCCCACTAGCTATTTTTGTACTCTACTTTCCAATCTAAAAAGCATTTTCCTTGGAAGAGAAAGCAATAAAAATGAGTTCAGCATCATTACCTTCTCTTCGTCAATTATTATCTTACCCATGTTGAAAGGCAATATTATATAGATGATGGAGTCCTTGATCTGGTGCCAAAGTTCAAATCCTGCCTATTATTACCTGTGTAACTCTGTGTAAGTAATTTAACCTTTCTATACTTCTCTTGTAAAGTGAAGGGTTAGTTCTTAATGACATATAAAATCCCTCCCAGCTCTAAATCTGTGATCTCAAAAGCATCCCATCTACCCTGAGCAGTGGTTCTATCCCTTTCTTTACTCTCTTCCTTTCCCCAAAATAGTTTAAAACGTACCAATATGCTTTTTTATATGTAGATTTCCTCACCAGCCTGAACGTTAGCAGTCCTGACACTATCCTTACAGTACCATGCCATCCCTTATGTTCATTCTCCATTACTTGCCTTTGTTTCCATCTCTTGTATGTGATCAAAAAAACTAAGTTCATTTGAGAGATCCTTATGCATCCACATCAACTTTTTTCTGTAACTTTTAAATATAGTTTTCCTATAACTTTGTCTCTTAATCAGAATTTCCCTTTGTCATTGGAATTTCATTCTTAGTAGCTCTCCAAGTCTTTTGGGTTTATTACTGAAAAGATTTTAGACTAAAAAATCCTGCCAATTTTTTCTCTGAATCTTTGAAATCTGCATTCCTCAAATCTAAGGTCAAAGCAAGCCCAGTTTTCCTCTCCTGTGTCACAAATTTGAAGATGGAGTGGTTAATTCCTTCTAAAAACTAAAACTAAAAATTCCTCCCAAGTTCCCACCATTTCCCAGAAACTAGTTTTTCCTTCTTGGTGAAAATCAGATGCAAAATAAAAAGTTCACTCAAACAAACATTGATTAATCTTTCACATGTGTTGTATGTCAGATATTATACTAGATGCTGAGAGTGAAAAGACAAAATTAAAGTTGACTCTATCCTGAAGGAGTTCATATTCTACTCCTGATGGATAAAAGAGGTGCCTGTATGGGGGAGGGGGGCAGAGAGAAAGGCACAAATATTTATTAAGTACTTGCTCTGTGCCAGGCACTGGGCTAAACACTTTAAAATCATTATCTCAACTGATCCTCACAACCATGAGAGGCATGTGCTATTATTAGCCCCATTTTACAGGTGAGGAAACTAAGATGAAGGGAGGTTAAGTGACTTGTCCAGGGTCACACAGCTAGTAAGTACTGAGGTCGGATTTGAACTCAGGTCTTCCTGCCTCCAGACCCAGGGCCTTTGTGCACTGTGCCACCTAACAGTCTGCAAGTTACCTGTAATTATTAAAGGACTAAACATTTATTCAGCACCTACTGTGCTAAATATTTTACAAATATTATCTAATTATACATAAGTAATATGATTTCAGGAGGGAGAGAATGTTAACAATTGGGGGCATTAAAAAAGACTCTGAATAAGACCAAGGCACCAAAGTTAAGTCTTAAAGAAATCAAGGCTGCTGAAGGAAAGAGATGAGGGAAGAATGTTTTATAGGCACATGAGCATCCAGCACAAAAGTAGATGAAAGGAAATGGCAGGTGGAATTAATGGTAGGACAACTTGACTAGGATATAGAGTATGTAAAGGGGAATTGGTCAATCAGTCAATAAGTAATAATTAAGCTCCTACCTTTCAAAGGATGAAATTTTCCTTCAGGTTTGTCAAAAGCCACTACCCATTCTGAATTGCCATGTAGATGAAGTCTCCCAGAGCTGCTCCATCACGCCTTTGTATTCTCTCCCTTACTTCACATCTATTTCCTCTCTCTGTCCAGGTGGTCTATAGAATATGTTAATGACAACATCAATTTCCATTTCTGCTTCTGTTGATTTTTACCTAAAAGTTTCCTACCCCACTTCACCGCTTTGGTTCTCATGATCATGTCTTCTTAATATACAATTCTATCTGGTCCCTCTTTATTGACTTTTGAATAAGAGACACCCTCCCACACTCATACTACAATCCTGGATCTCATCTCAAATCTCAGTGGTATCTGTGGAGTCAAATTTGCCTCTTTGCATCAGAATGACCAGGTCTTTCTGCTTGTTGCCCTTGTTTTGTGCTTTTGGTTACAGGCACTTGAGGCCATAGATTTTGTTTCTAGCTCCTTTCTTAGATTTTGTTTCCTGGGAACTGAATTTATTAGTTACTATTCCCTCTCCATTTTATCTTCTTCTTTCCCCTTCCTTTTCATTTAAGCACCTTTTTTTGAATCAGATTTGCCAGAATGTAGACAAATGCAATACATTCTTGCCTTTGTTAGGGTTACTCCATCCCTGGCCACGAGCCTGTTATTCCTATATTTTAAGCTACAGTCCAGAAATCCAAATCTTCTTCTCTGACAAAAATCTTCTTAACCAGCTGTTTACTTCCCCAATCAGTTTTTCTCTTTGGAAGCCCTTTTCTTCAATTGGCAGCAATGATAAAAATGCCACCTGTGCCTGGGCACCCAAGATCTTCAGTTTCCTGCCCAAGATCATAATTTTTAGCAATACTTTCTAGCTTCCTCCTGGCAGTATCATTTGTGTGCTTGGAGTGAGTAGTCATCATCTGGTCTCACAAGTCTTGGATTTGTGCCCCAGGAAGACAACAGACCTCTCTTAATATATTACCAGGTTGACAAATAGCTTTCAAATTATCCTTCCATGGACAGCCACCAACCACCAATACACTCCTTCTTCTGACCCTCATTGGAGGATCTCTCACCTAATGGCACTTGTTTCTGGGAGGACAAATAAAGGCTTCCTCTTTGTAGAATCCAGGAAAAGCTTCACATTCCCTGCTCTTTTAAAGTCCTTTGTTTGAAGAGGGAGACACATTTCCTGCTCTCAGAGAACCAGCTGCTAGTTTAATGGAGGAAACATAGTCTCTACTCTAGGCTAGCCCTTACTCTGATGGGTGAGACATAGACCCTGCCCTCAGAGATCCTGTATTCTAATAGGGAAGAAAAAGTCTCTAGACTCCCCCTGTTTTGCTGGGGGGGGGGGACATAATCCCTGTCTTCTGGAAGTTTCAGGGAAATAGAATCCAAAGTTCCTGCTCTCAGGAAGCCCCCGGTCTTAGTAAAAAGAGAGTCGCCATTGTCAGCTCTCCAGCTTAGGTGGCCCAGGACACTACCTGGAGATGTCACCTCTCCCTGACCTCCAGTTCCCAAAGGGAGAGGGCATAGGGACATCCAGTCCTGGGCATGGAGAGCTGAGTTATTTTGGGACTGTTTACATTTGGAGTCATCCTCATCCTTGGTCCCAGAGAACGCCCACGTGTTTGAAACTCTTCCGAGCTATTCACTGCTGGGTTCCTGTCCCACCCCCCCTTCTCCTGATTCTCTTTTTCTTCTTCAAGGATGGAAAAAAATCTGCTAGCAATTAGTCACAACCCACCAAGCTCAGCTTTCAACAGCCCCACTGAGGAGAGAGCCGCACTACTGGGGGGAGGGGAGGAGCTGTGGTCGTGAAGGTTACATCATGGAGGACTGAAATGGTCTGCTCTCCATTATTTGCAGGTGGCTTCTCCCTTTGGTGCATTCCCTCCCCTCCCAGCTCAGAGAGTTCAGAGACTCATTAGAAATGGGCTAAAGAGAATCAGAAAGGGGAGTGGGCTGCAAAGAAAGACATGTGTCATGTCAAGCTTCAGAAGGAGGCTGGAGAGAGAAGAACAATGTTGGGTAGTGGGAAGAACCTTGAAACTAGAATCAGACAGAGTTCTAATCCAAGTTCCATTGCCTACTAGCTCTATGTGTGACTTTGGAAATCTGACCTCCCTACTTGGAACCTCAGTCTCCCAATCTGTAAAGTGTGTATGTGGAGGAAGGTGGAGATGGCATTGAACTAGGATACCTTTTGGATACTTTGCAGATCTAGGTCCTATGACTTTTGTTTTATCTGGTCTTCAGAGTCATTAACCAATTTATCGACAAATATTCCCTACTCTGTGTCAGGCACTGAGAATTATAAAAAAGTAAAAAAAAGAAATCATCACCCAGGTCACTGCCTGCTGTCACCACTTACTGGAATAGTTGGGAGCTGTTAGTCTGGTGAGATTCACTCTAGGTCTTGATCCTGTGCATCTAGGACAAAATACAAAATACTCTGCCTGGCAGTGAAAGACTTCCATAAAATGGGTCCCATCTGCCTCCACAGTCTGATTTCATATTACTCTCCTCACACAATGCATTCCAGCTAAATGGGTCAGCTTGCTCTTTCCCTCCACAACGTTCTGTTTCCCATTTTGCACGTTTGCAACCCATTAACTCCTCACCTCTGGCACTGAGATTCTCCACATTTCTTCAAGTCAGTCAACCACCATTGCTTAAAAGCTTACGATGTGCCAGGCACTGGGCTAAGCAGCAGGAATATAAAGAAGGGCTAAAACACAATCCCTGCCCTCAAGGAACTCACAATCTAATAAGGAAGCAACTTAGAAATAGCAGGGTACATAGAAGAGTAGCTGGAAGATGATCCTGAAGTGAAGGCACCAGAAGTTGAGAAGACCTGGAAGGTCCTACTATAGAGATGGGATTAGAACTGAGTCTTGAAGAAAACTTGGAGAATAAAGAGGGAGAAGGAGAGCATTCCAATATGGTGGACAGCCAGTGCAAAGGAATGGAGCTAGGAGGGGAAGTGTCACGTACAAGGAAGAGCAGGAAAAGTTAGTGTTGCAGGTACATAGAGTATGTGGATAGCAGTAAAGTAGAAAGTGAATGGAAAGACCAGAAAAGGCCAGGTTACAAAGGGCTTTAAGGGACATACAGAGCACTCTATATTTGATGCTGAAAGTAATAGAGACCCACTAGGGATTTGTTGAGGGGGGCAGGATGATGTGGTCAGGCATGGGTTTTAGGAAGATCACTTTGAAAAATGAATAGGAGTGCGGAAAATGTTGAGGCAAGGAGATCAATTAGGAGATTCTTGCAATAGTCCAGGGGAAAAGGTAATGAGGGTTTTCATTAAGATGGTAGTTGAGTCAGTAGAGAGAAGGGGACAGATATAAGAGATGGCGTGATGGTAGGAACAACAAAATTTGGCAACAGAGTGGAAATGGTAAGGTGAGATGAACTGAGAATCATGTCCAGCTTGAGAGTCTGGTGACTGGGAAGATGGTGGTGACTTTGATAGTAAGAGAGACATTTAGAAGAAAAGAGAGTATTCAGGGAAAGACAATGGGACCAGATCTGGACGTGCTGAGTTTGAGATTCCTAGGAACATCTACTCTAAGATGTTCAAGAAACAGTTGATGATAGGGGATTGGAGCTCAGGAGAGGTTACAGTTGTTAGGAGTGTGTATGTATGTATGTGTGTATGTGACATGCATGATGAGAGAGAAAGAAAGAGATGGAGACAGAGTTAGAGAGATATGCCAACCATTCCAATGATAAATAAATATATATGTATATATGCACACACATTAATGTACATACATATATGTATACATGTTATATGCTTGTATGTATTCACACATGCATATGTATGTGCATACTTGTGTGTATATCTATATTTCTATATGGGACTCGTTTGTATAGAGATGAACCTGTTGGGATAATTGAACCTGTGGGAGCTGAAGAGATTACTAAGGAAGACACTCTTGGGTTAAAAGACTAGAGGATCCAGGATAAAGCCTTGGGGACACCCAAGGGGATATGGATGAAGATAAGTCAGACAGACTGAAAAACAGGAGAAAATGGTATCACAAACACTCAGAGACGCAACCATATCCAACCCATCTTCTTTCTCTCTCACACATTTTCATTGCTAGTCTTTATCATGGTTGTCCCTGACCACACCCTATCATATACCTCTCCATTGTCCTCCAAGTGAGGTTCATTTTTAATTCAAGGATTGATCTATTCCAGAAGACTTTAATTGTGCTCATCCTGGAGGCAAGGGGGTATATGAAATGACCTCTCAACCTAAGAACTGTCCAATCCATGGGATCCACCTTGAGAGGAGGAGCAAGGTGCTCTGGACCTGCAGTCAGAAGACCTGAGTTCCAATCTTGGCTCTTCCTTTTATTAGCTGTGTGACCTTAGGTAAGTCCCTTTACCAGTCTGGGCTTCAGTTTCTTCAAATCTAAAATGAAAAAATTGGACAACATGGTGTCTCTATAAAGACACACAAAAAGGGTGAAAAGCAGTCCTTGCCCTCAAGGAGTTTCTAGTCTGTGTGCATTCGTTCTGATACTAATCAGGATTTAAACTCCAGTTTCATGACTTCAAACATGGCGCTCTTTCTGCTTTGCCACACTGTCTCCAAGTAGTCACCTCTCAAAGGGGAATCCCACCCACCTCTGGCCTCAGGCAAGCAGGCCTTGGGCCAGCCATCCTTCCCTCATCAGCGAAGTCCAGCTTCATGGACAGAGGTCAGTCTGTGGCTCTTGGAATGCTTGTGCATGGAGGGGCGCCTATCTGGGAACAGACCAGACTGGACAGGCCAAGACCAACACCATCATCCCAAGGGCTGAGAGGAAGCCAGGGCTGGGATTGAAGGGGGGAGGATCAGAGGGAGCAGGAATGTGTTGGACAGGCCACTCTTTCCTGTGGGGAGTGGGGGGGGGGGGTAGATTCCAGGCATAGTAGAGAGGCAGGACAAGCTGTCCTGGGTCCCTAGAACAGGGTTGAACCAGGCTAGTGGCTGTGGGTTCCAGGAGAGGGAGGGAGAGAAGGAAGGAGAAGGACTGACTCTCCTCTGTCCAAACACATGGACCAATAGAAAGAGTTCAGATGCTAGATTTATGAATGAAGGTTTAAAATAACCCAGGGATCCAAAGCTACTGAGTCTGGAAAGAAAGAAAGCTGGGTCATTGAGCATCCATTCCACAGGTGAGGAAGTGAGGGACAGAGAGGTTAAGTGATTTACCCAAGGTTCACACAGCTAGTGTAACCAAGGCAAGATTTGAACCTGTGTTCCTAACTCCTAATCTAGTGCTCTACCCATTGGGCCACCGAACTGCTGAGGTAAAAGCTGTTTTTATCTTTCCAGCTCCCTCACTGACTAATATAAATGGAAAAAATATCTTTGTACTTCACAAGTCTATTTGCATCTCATAAATCTTGCAGGTTTTATGCAGAAGTTGGTCTCACTTAAATCAAGAGTACTTACCTAAACCAACAAATCATCCCCTTTGGGAATAGAGTCAGGAAGAAAAGCCTGATTTACAAATTAACTGGAATGGTTGGCCTTGCTGAGCCTACATCTACTCAATCCTTCTACAAGGATTTACATAGAAGCTATTGTGTGTGCCTGGTCCTGTGTTGAGCCCTATTGAAGGCTTCTTGTGTGTGGCTGGCAGGGGGGGGGGGGGGGG
>CM053581.1:19444038-19500982 GCA_028627135.1 Pseudochirops cupreus
CTTCTTCTTCTTCTTCTTCTTCTTCTTCTTCTTCTTCTTCTTCTTCTTCTTCTTCTTCTTCTTCTTCTCTTCCTCCTCCTCTCTTCTTCTCTCCCCTC
The DNA here is from genome assembly GCA_028627135.1 of Pseudochirops cupreus. Lineage (NCBI taxonomy): Eukaryota > Metazoa > Chordata > Mammalia > Diprotodontia > Pseudocheiridae > Pseudochirops > Pseudochirops cupreus. The sequence continues at coordinate 19,444,137 of CM053581.1, forward strand.
TCTCTCCCCCTTTCTCTTTCTCTTCATCATGTATCCCTACTCACACATGCCAACAAACACATATTCAAAAGCATGGGCTCATTGAGCTACAAGGGACTTCAGAGTCTCTCAAGTCCCACCTGCTCATTTTACAAAGGAGGAAACCTGGCCCCAGACTGGTTAACAGACCTGCTCAAGGTCACATGGGTAGCAGGTAGCTGAGCCCTGATTTGAACTCAGGACCTGGGACCCCAGGTTCAGCATAATTCCACTGCACGTGGATGCCTCCAGCCCTGTACACACATTCACACAGTCATAGAAAGAGCTAGAAGAAATCTCAGGCAGCTATGGTGTGCAACTCACACCCTAAAGGAGCGACTCTTGGCAGCATCCCAGGCAAGAAGCCACTTGCTCTACTGGAGGACCGCAGAGGGGGCCCAAGACCTCCAGGAGTGGCTCATTGCATGGGATGGCCCTTATGGTAGGGCTGATGTCAAGCCTCAAGTGGCCTCACACATCCTCCTGGGTGCATTCAGATCTTCACTTCAGAATGGCAAAGTGTGTACACAGAGCTCCCCAGACAGCTCAGGCAGACACACACACACACACACACACACACACACACACACACACACACACACACGTGTCACTCTTCAGCAATGTCCGGCTCTGATGGGTGCCTGGCTCTTGAATCAAGGCTACAGGAGAGGCTAGAGAAGACTGGGCAGTATATTATATCAGAGACAATGTTCCTTTAGGGGTCAGAGACCCTGGGTTCAAATATTGGCTTTGCTTCTCGTTCCCCATGTGACGGAAGACATCTCCCTTTCCTCCTATGGGCTCCTTGTCTGTAAAATAGTTGGGCTGTGTTAGATGGGTTAGAGAAGACCTTTCCATCTCTAAATCTAAGAGGTGGCCTCTGCCCTCGCTCAGCTTACAGTCTCACCAAGCAGATGAGAACTGCCCTGGTGTCTGAGAGAGACCGTCGTTCGTCATTCCTTCTCAAAGAGAATCGTGACATCTGGAAGGTGATGTCTTGACTTGGGAGTGAATGAGGTTTAACTGAGGCAGGGCTGTGTAGTCATCAGCCTCACTTTCTCCTCTATAGCACTGGACTAGAAAGTGGCTGCCTCCATTTTGTCACTAACTCCAGTATGACTTTGGATGGGTCCTTTTACTTTCTGGCCCTCAGTTTTTCCATCTGTACTATAGATGGTTGGGGGGGGGGGGGTTGGAATAAGGTGAAATTCTTCCAGCGTTGTTTGCCTTGTCAATATTTCCAATCCCCTCTTGGGCATCCCTCTCCTCCCATGTGAATACCCAGGAGTCTTATTAAGGAGAAGATCCTCTTCAAGGGGAAGAGGGAATGGATATTTGAGGAGGCCCACCAGCTGAAATGGGTATGTCCCTCAGGCCCCAACCCAGGCAGAGCCAAGGCTCCTGGCCAGCTCGAGCCTCACCAGGCCCTCTGCCCCCTCCTCCTCTAACCGACCTCCAGGACAGCAATCAGCCACAGACCCCAACACTTGGGTGTGGATGCTGGCCGTGGGCAGGGAAGGTGGCCACAAGTCCAGACTCCGTGTCAGCAGAGAGGTGACAGCTCCCTTCATCAAACAGGCCTCCCCCCCTCCCAGATGTCCAGCTGTGGGGAACATCTGGTGGGTTGCCTTTCACTTCTCACTCCCATGTTCTGTCATCACTCAGAGCATGTAGATCCAGAGAAAGGAGCTGCCGAGATGAGTGATAGGTTTACACTGAGCCGAGGAGAGATTTCACACAGGCCACTTTGACCCTGTTCCTAGGACTTGGTGAGACTGAGGTCATTGGTTTGACATCCATCCAGCCCAGCCAGGATCACCCTGAGAAAGCTCACTGGCTTCTGCCAGAGCCTGAGACTCAATTCCCACCAGGCACTGAAGAGTCTAAGCAGCCTTCCTCCCTAACAGCTTGGTTTTCCATGTCTCCTCCATTCCACTCCAGCCAAGCTGACTGGCCCCTTCACTGGAGGCCTCTAGCAGAGGCTGGATGGCCCCTGCTGTGACCTGGGGAGGGGGGTGTTGGGTGGACGGGATGGCCACCAACACTCAGGCTTACGGTTTCTGTCCTCCCTCCCCCTCCCCCAGATGCCTTGCAATTTCTCACCTCAGGCAGTAAGTCAACAAGCATTTACTAAGCATTGTCTAGGAGCCAGAGACTCTGCTAAGTGCTAGGAATACAAGCCAAAAAGAAAGATGAATCTTGTCCTCCAGGAGCTGACATTCTAAAGGGGAAGGCAACACATAAAAGGAGGAAGAAGAGGAAGAGGAGGGGGGAAAGAAGAAGAAAAGGAGGAAGAAGGGGGGGGCAGAAAGCACCAGCAAAGGAACATGATGGAGAAACCTAGAGGAGAGAAGCCTGGAGAGGAATGCAACTCACTGGCCTGGGCGCCATGCTTGAATGGAGGTTGTCAGAGGAGCTGTCCAATCAGAGGGAGGGCCTGGGGGTAGATGTACTTCTGAGCTGTGAGTCCCAGGGCTGGAGGTTACCCTCATAAACCTTGCTCGAACAGATCTCCCTCCCCTAAGACAAACGAAGATTTAGGAAAGACCTCAGTTTACAAAGACCAAGGTCTCCCACTGCAACTAGGGCCATCACCAGTTATCCTGACTTATGTCTGGCCACTGGCCCCAGATAGCTCTGGAGGAGAGAGTGAGGCTGGCGACTTTGCACAGCCCTGCCTCACTTAAATCCAATTCACTGAAAGTCAAGACATCACCCTGCAGATGTCTTTGGTCCTCTCCAAGAATGAAGGACTCCCTCACCATTGGAACACTATCCTTCTCCGTGAAGTCTTCCCTGATTTCCTCCAGGTGGAGGCAGCTCTCTTAGAATTTCTACACGTAACATTCAGCCTTTAACATACACTGCCTTGAATCATTAATAGACAGTAAATGTTTATTGAATCGAATTCAGTAAAAATGTTTAAAAGTCATGGTATGATTTCCAAGCAGGAGGGATTCAGAAGGGGGCAGACACTAGACCTGGAAGACATGGAAATGTTATTGGTAAGGTGGGAACCGCATAAAAAAAGGCCCAGAGGCAAGAAATCAAAACATATTAGGGGGCTTTTCCATGAAACCCGAGGTAAGTAAAGGGCAATATGTAAAACAGGCCTGGAAAGCTAGGTTGAAAAAAATGTTTTTAAATAAAAAACAAGTAACAATTTTTTAATTAAAAAGTATTTTTTTTATTTTAGAAGAAAGGCAGATTGTGGATACTGAGGATAACCTTTGATCACATCATGACCCTGCACCAGAATCTTCGATGATTTCCTAACCCTCAGCAGTTAATCATAAGGAATCAGCAAAGGCCTCAGAGCAGGGTCATAATGCGATTTGAGAGGACTGTTCTAGTATTAGTGTGAAGGACTGATGGGAAAAGGGAGGAGGCTGGAAGCAGGAAGCCCCTCCAGAGAACGGCAGAAGTTGGCAATTGGCTAGATTTGGGCAGTCAGATGTAAGCCTGGGGAGCTGAGAAAATGGTGGTGCTGTTGACAGATAAAGGAAAATCGGGAAGAAATGTTTTCTTTGGAGTCAGTGTGGACTGGACAAGAGAAGAAACCTTCAGTTTTGAACATGATGTGCAGGTGGAACATCCAGGGGGAGATGACCTGGAAGCAACTGGAGCTGCTCAACTGTATCTCAGGAGAGGTCAAAGATGACCTTTGAGAATTGTTCACAAAGAGGTCTTGTCTGTAGCTGTAGAAGTGGAGGAGGTTGCCAAAGAAAAGAACAGAGAAAGAAGGCAGAACTTTGGAAAAACTCATACCTCCCAGAGACAAAAGGAAAAAGATGCAGAAGAAAGGCAATGGTCAGAGAGGTGGGAGGAGACCACAGAGAAAGCTGGAGTCAAATAAACCAAAGGTAGGAGGGAATATCTACAAGCAGGGAGTAGTATGCCCTGGTGTTTAAGGCTACAGAAAAGCCAATGTATATAAAGATTGAGAAGAAAATGTGTTGACCAGAGGAGGGCAAAAAGGATGATGAAGGGATTTGATTTCATGCTGTATACAAGCAGTATCCCCTCTGGGGTTAGATCTTCAATTCTCACTTGCATTGGTCATTCAGGTCCCAAGATGGTGGCCATTTGTACTACTCATGATTCTAGGAATAATGTGATATTTCTTGTGTGGCCTCCTGTCTTTCTCCAAAGGTCAAAGCACTAGGACTAAGAAGGAAAAGCCATCCCTGACCTCAAGGAGCTCTCAGTCTAATGGAGGAGACAACATGCAAACATTTAGGTATGAACAAGATAATATATAAAGTGTAAGTGGGAAATAATCTCGGAGAGGAAGATGGGGAAAACAGCCCTTCCAGTTCAGTTGAATTCAACAAAGATGATGATGACGATGACGATGACAATGACGATGACAACAACGATGATGATGATGATGAAGTCTGTAGAAACAGAGATTTTGAGCAGCAAAGGACCCCAGAGGTTCTCTAGTCCATACTATCATTATTTTTTAATGAAACAAGCATTTTATTCAAAGGAATCACATCATTCTTTGAAAGAAAAAACCAAGCCTAGGAATTCAAGCTCAGCAAAACTTGCTGAGTGAGCTCTCTTCCCTTTCTTTCCCTCCCCAAAATGCCTTGCTCTGATGTCTTTAGCAGACTCCCCAGCTTATCTCCAGGATAGCACCAAGTCCAAAGATCAGATAAATCTTCTGGCAAATGGGTAGGGCCCTGGCTATGACCACCAATTGCCTGGGATTGGGGACAGGGAGGCTGCTATGGTCCAATGGTGGAGGGAGGAAGGGTTTACGTCTTTCATCCAAAGTAATAAGTACAGGTGAGTGTTGGATTTAGGAAGGGAAGCTCCAAGAATGTGGAGAGAGAGTAGCTTCAGCAGCAAGGCCTTGGTTTTTGCCAAGAGAGAGGAAAGATTAAAGTAGAAGTAGAGGGAAGGAAATAAATGTCGAAAATCCTTTAGAATACTTTTTAGCTCTAGGTCACCTCCTAGCACATTCCCTGTTTGGGTGAGTAGGTCTTTGGGGCCCCTGGGTGAGATGCTATGACAAGATTGTGATCCTAACATAATGGCAAGAATCCCAAGACTGGGAATTTAGGCTGAGGGTGGAGGCCGCCAAGTCTGGTACCCAGACTCCTTTAGACAATGTTCCATATCCTGGATATTTTTCATGGGGAATTTGCAGGGTCTCAGTAAAAGAATTTGAGAGTCCAATGGGGAGAATGAAGGATCAAGGCACAGGATGCTCTGCCGTCAGAGGTCCCTCAGTAAGTATCCTTCTGCCTCCCCTTTGCCCTTCTGTTCAAATAGAGAAGAAAGCCCCGTAGGTCAAGTGCTGTTAATTAAGCATCCAAGAGATCTGTGGGTAGATTTCAAGAAGACTAGGAACACAGATGGTTAAAAAAAAAAATACATCTTTGTTTTCACTAGCCTCAAACTGAATTTTGGGATTTTCTTCAATTATTTAAAACAATTATTCTGAGACTGGGTCTGTAAGCTTTGCCAAAGGGGTCTCCAATACACACAAAACAGGGTTAACAACCCCTAACCTAGATCTTACTTCTCTGGACCCAGAGTCATTCAGTCAGTGAACAAACATTTATGAAGCATCTTCTAGGTGCCAAGAACTGCTTAAGCCCTGGCTCTACAACAATAAAAGGAAAGGGCACCTGCCTTCAAGGTGGTTACAATCTAATGGGGGGGGGTCAACAAATAAATAGCCACCGGAGCCATTATGGCAAAGACCCATTTTAACGCTCCCCCAGTCACACCCCCTAGGAATGGGACGTCTTGGCTAAAACAATAAAAGCCTAGGAATTCTAAGTGGCGACTTAGGTCTTCATTAACCAGCCATTGTGAGACCTCGGGAAGGCTAAATCCTGCAGGTTTGCTGACCCTGCAAAGCCTGAGTGCTAATAATTACAGTTCTTCTGTGGTGCTGATTGGAGGCTTGCAATGGACAGATTTCTTTTTGTCTTTCCAAGGTCTTATGCTGCCCAGACGAACCCTCCTGCCTGCACTTATAGTTCTCAATGTTAGCCAAAGCAGCGGTTCCCAAAGTGGGTTAGATGGAGCCCAGCATTCTGGAAAATGGAAGGAAATGTGGATGCTGCCTTTTAAAAAAAAACTAAATATGAAATTATGCATGTATCAGAAATAAGTATTATGTGGGGCGATTAATGTCCCAACCTCTCTTCCCATTTCCACTCTGGGACCAACATTTTTGGAATCTGCCAGTATATTTCAAACTCTTAAAGTATTCTGTGGCCAGAGTCATTTCAAAAATGCCAAACTTACACACACACACACACACACACACACACACACACACACAGAGAGAGAGAGAGAGAGAGAGAGAGAGAGAGAGAGAGAGAGAGAGAGCATCTTAAAAGTCTTAGGGCAGTTTTAAGCTATTGAAGCTTAATGTGTGTGGATCCTACAGTCTACATGTATGCATGTCTAGAACAGTAGATAATAAAGAAGGATTCTGGCACAGTGAGAAAAGCACTGATTCAAATCCCACCTCCGGCACTTAGTAGGTGTTTCTGCTCATCCTTTGTTTTCAAACACATCAGAGATGAAGTCTTGACTCCTTTGTGAATTGGATTTAAGTGAGATTGAACTAAAGCCTCAGCCTCACTCTCTCCCAGAGTTATCAAAGGTCACTGAATCTCATCAAAGTGCAGTGGCAGGACAGAAGTCAGGATGACCAGTAATGACCTGGGATGCAGTGGATGCCCTTGGTGTTTTAGATGTCTGACCAAGCTCTAAGTGCCCCACAGCACCTGTTTCTGCCACCTTCATGGCCATTGGACCGTACTGTTCTTATCTGCCTGTTCTGTCTTCACAGGTTTGGGGTAGACACCCCCCTAACTCACTAATGAGTTTGAAGCCTGTCTGCTGAGATGGTTTTACCAGGGTGTGGCCGCTGCCCTTGTTACAGCTTCTTGGGGCCACAGGTGAGAGTTGACCGTGAACACCAAAGGTAAATGAGCAGCAGCTCTCATGCCAGAAGTGCCAGTTCTCCCTGAATACCCCATGGGAACATTTCTTCCATTTGTTCTGTATAGAACTTACTCATTCCTAGTTATTCACATGTTGTCATACTCTCGTCCTACCCCATGCTTGTTAGACTGTGAGCTCTGGCGGGTAGGAAGGAACCGTACTTTCTTTTGCACGCTTGTACTTTCTTTATATACCCAGCGTTAGCACTGGGTGCCTCATACACATTAGGTGCTTAATAAATGCTTGTTACCTGGCTGACTGACGTTGCTAGTCCTCAGCAAGGATCTGATTGATGACCGACTCCCCAAACCACCATCCAGCCTTCGCTTCAAAGGCTCCAGGAATGGAAAGGGCACCTCCTGCTCACACAACCCATTCGGTATTTGGACAGCTCCAATTATTCCGAAGTTTTTCCTGACCTTGAGCCTAAATCTGGCTCTCTACAAGTTATCATCATTGTTTCTACCATCTAGGGCCAAGCAGAACAAGCCTAATGCCCTTTCCTCAAACTATCCCTTCAAATCTTTGAGGACTGCAATCATTCCCTACACATCCACCTCTCCAGTCTTCTTTCTCCAGGTCCTCTGACTGATCCTCGACCAGGGCATGGACTCAAGCCCTTCACCATTCTGGGTGCCCTGCTCTAGATAACGCTGCAGGTTATTAATGTCCTTCCTTAAATGTGGTGACCGGAACTGGACTCTGTACTTGGGCAGATGTTCTGGTATGCAGTGAATGCATGAATGCATGATAAAGTCAACCAGTCAACAAGCATCATTAAATGCTACCTTGCTTTGTATATATTTATTTGTGTCGCCTGCACAATGAGACTGGAAGTTCCTCGAGGGCAAGGACTGTCTTTTGCCTTTTTTTTCTATCAACAACCCTTAGCACAGTGACAGACCCTTTGTAGAGACTTCATAAATATTTATTGGTTATGTAACCAAGCACTGTGCTAAACAATGGGAATAAATACAAGTGGACTGATGCCCCTGCCCTCAAAGAACTCACATTCTAACGGGACAAGGCTGCATATAAAAGTCGGAAAGTGAAGGGGCTGAGAAGGTTCCTACATGGGGGCTTGGCAGACACTGACTAGCTGTGTGACCCTGGGCAAGGTCACTGAATCTCAGCTCCTCATCTGTAAAATGAGCTGGAGAAGGAAATGGCAAACCACTCCAATATCCTTGCCAAGAAAACCCCAAATGGAGTCACGAAGAGTCAAACACAACTCAACAACTCAACAACAACAAAATGGTAGAGAAAGTTCAGAAAATTATAAGTGGAGCCTGGAAAGCAATGAAGATGTGGCTGGCCTGGGCATTTTCCTTAAAAATGAAGGCTTTGGGCAAAACCTGCCAATCAGAAGAGAGAGCCATAGGGGCAGAGCTTCCTCCAGTGTGAGAAGTGCAGGGATAGAATGCTTAGGCTTCTGTGGCATGGCAGAAAAAGTCCTGGAGTCCTATGAAGGACACAGTGAGTGCTTGCCTAATTAAAATATTATTAAGCACTTGCTAAGGGTGTGGCATACAAATGTAGGTAAAAGAGATAGTCTCTGCCCTCAGGGGGGGTTATATTCTAATGGAAAAAGGGGAGCTAGAAATCTAGGGGTTGGGAGGAAGGAGAGCATTTTTGGAAGTCTGGTTCTTAGCAAGACAAGACAGAAAGTTGCCTCGTCAGTCTGAGCAGCAGATGAATGGATGGCTGGAGCTCAGGCACCATGGTTTGGGGACAGCCAGGAAGTGACTGGAAATCTGGTTCTGAGAGCTCAGGGTTCTCCCTTTCAAAAGAAGACATGAAATTAATCTGGTTTGATCTGTTTTGGATGAAGCCATATGGCCTGTAATGAAAACACATGACCTAAGAACTGAGTATATAACAAGCCTTGAAGACAACTGGGTGAAGAAAGTGGTCAAAATCATGTGGAAAGCATTGAAGAAGACTTTCTGGAGGAGGTGGATATGTTCATGGGGCATTTCAAGGCACTCCAAGGTAAAGGAATTGGGTGAGGAACTCATCAAGGAGGACTTCGCAGCATTTTGTGTGTCAGTAATGGCAGTGTGTGAAAGGGGGGCTTGGAAGGAAGGTTAGTTAAACTTGAAATTGATGACTTCAGGATTAATCCAATGAGCAATAGATTTGGCATAGAGTAGATGCTTAATAAAAGCTTGTTGATTGATCAGAAAAATCGGGAGTCTGTGGCTAGTTCTTGAGTGGAGGAGGTGCCATGATGGCTTCTGGGATCTATGGAGATTAATCTGGGTAAGTGGAGAGGGCCAAGGCAGGGGAACCAGCAGGAGATGACAGTCTAGGTGAGTCCCCAGAAGTGAACCAGAAAGGAAATGTTGTCACTCCATCCCACTGTTTGGAGCCCACCAATGGAAACGCCATTAACTTGGGTTGGGATGCTTAGCCCGGGCTGGACTAGGGCAGGACCGCTGGAGGCCTGAAGGACTTTCTAGCCCTTGAGATGTGAACACAGTCCTGACAGCCTCCCCTCAAAGGCTCTGCTGGTGGGATCAAGAGGCAAAGCCCAGAGATGGAAAAAGGACTGTCTGGGAAAAATTGGAAACATCCTTAAGATGGGGTGGGCCAGCAAAGGGTTGGAGGTGGGAGCAGGGAAGGAAAGGAGTTGGAAAATTAGACTCTCCAGAAGTAATAATAGGTAACGTTTACATGGAGGCAGCTAGGTGGTGCAATGGATAGAGGGCCAAGCCTGAAGTCAGGAAGACCTGAGTTCAAATCCAGCCTCAGACACTAGCAGTGTGACCCTGGGTAAGTCACTTCACCCTGTTTGCCTCAGTTTCCTCCTCTGTAAAACCTACAGTTCACAGGAGATAAAATATGGTAAAGCTTGTTGTTGAGTCATTTCAGTCCTGTCTGACTCTGCATGACCCCATTTGGGGTTTTCTTTACGAAGACACTGGAGGGGTTTGCCATTTCCTTCTCCAGCTCATTTTACAGATGAGGAAACTGAGGCAAGCAGAGTTAGGTGACTTGCCCAGGGTCACACATCTAGTAAGTGTCTGAGGCCAGATTTGAACTCCAGACCTGGCACTCTATCTGCTGCACGACCTCCCTGCCCAAATTGGGCTTGTTTGTAAGTGCTCTTGAAAAAGCAGTGAGGAGGCAGAAGCCCTAATGTGGGAATCTTAAGAGAGGTTGGCAGAGGCAGGAAGACCCCTGCACCAGCCTGCCACTGCCCTTCTGCCCTGTGGCATTCTTATCAGCCAGTCCTAGTCCCCAGTGGCCTGACAGGCAGCATCTGTCACCTTGTCAAGTCTAGTCTCAGGGCGGGGGGCTGCCTTTTCAGCTTCTGAGGGAGGGAGAGGCCTTGGGCAGTCTGCTTCAGGCATGCATTCCAGTCTCCATCAGCTCCTTTTAAAACAAGCAGAGCTGGACCAGATGGTCCTTCAGAGTCTCTAGAACTGGAGTGGTAGACTGGGCAGAGCACAGAACTTAGTAATGATTCCTACGCTTTCTACCTCTGTGACCTTGGGCAAATTGCCTAAGCTCTCTAGGACTCAGCTCCTCATCTGTAAAATGGGGGTGTTGGTCTAGACTATGGATTCTTAATTTGGAGTCCATGAATCACCAAGAGGTTCATGGATAAATTTCAAAGAATCCATGAACTTGGATGGGTTCTCACTTAGAGTGAGGTAACTCCCATTCAGTTATTTTCACTAACTTCTAAATAAAACTTAGCATTTATTTCAATCATGAATTTTTAAAAATGCATGTTTCTATGACTGGCCATTATGGTGCAGGTCTGTAATCTCAGCAGCTGGGAGAGTCCAAAGCTGGCAGGTCTTTTGGGTTGGGGGGTTCTGAGCTACAATGGGGCTAACATCCATAGGCTAAGGCCAGCACTAATGTGGTAGGTCCTTGGGAGTGGAAGGCCACTAGGCTGCCTGTGGAGGGACAAACCAGTTCAGGGCTGAAAAATGGAGCATGTTCTGTACCAATCAGCACTGTGATTGGGCCCAGAAGTAGTAAATGAACATCAGTGCTGGAGGCCCAGTATAAAAAAAAAACAAATAAAAGGATTCATTCTGAGAAGAGGTCCCCAGGCTTCAGCAGATGGCCCAGAGTGCAGGACACACAGAGTGAAGAACCACTGATTTAAATGGCCTGGGAGCACCCTTGAAGTCAAATCTATGGCCCTACGATGCCAAACCCTGAACAACCTCATCATTTTCTTTAAGTGTTTGAAAATTTGTCATGTGGAGTCCGGCGTTCACCTTGGACACCAGCTAAGCCAGCCCCTTCATTTTACAGCTGGGGATATGAAGGTCCACAGAGGGGTAGAGGGATTGTACCTTGTCTATTGGAAGTAGACAATGGAGGAGCCATGGAAGAAGGCTGCCATGCCCAATGTAGGCTTGAGGTCAGAAAGCTTCCCAAGTGTTTAGAGCTGTCCTGACATAGGACTGGTTGTCTTAAGATGGGGTAGGTGCCCCTTCACCAGACATCTTCAGGCAGAGACGGGGCGGTATTGTTGAGCTTGCTCTTTCTTCTGGAAGAGGACCATGACATTGGGGAAATGATGACATGACTTGAATTTGACTCTGATTTGAGAAAGGGAGGGCTGTGCAAGGTCCCCAGCCTCACTTTCTCCTCCAGAGCCATCTGGGTCTAGTGGCCAGATATTCATCAAGATGACTGGAGATGACCCAGGGTGCAATGGGAGACCCCGGCCCTTTTAGGCTAAGGCCTTTTCAGGTTCTCACTTAGAGTGAGGTAACTTCCATTCAGTGAATAGGCTTCTTTAAGAAGTGAGTCAAGAGATGGTCCCTTTAATTAGAAAAAAAGAAAAAATCAAGCTGGGAGGGGAAGACCCTGAGAGTTACTGCTCCAAAGAGAAACAGTTACCACTGACCTTCACTGTAAGCCAGGAGGGCCCAAAGTACAGCCAGTAAGCGGAGCTTGGGCAGGGACCTAGGTGCTGCAGAGGAGATTCCTGGAAAGCTAAGGGCTGGCTTAGGTGAGCTCAGAATTCCCTTTCTTGATTGAAGCTGATGAAAGGCTCAGTGGTTTGGGGATGATGGCCCCAGGTCCCATCCAGGGGCTCCAAAACAGCCTCCTTACTAGGGGCTCTACCCCAAGATCCCATTGGGGAGAAATGAAATGTGTTCCCTCCTCCCCACCCTCGTGACCCATCCAATCTTTAGCCTGGCCCAGCAGGGGGGGGTGTGTGGGTGTGGGTGTGTGTGTGTGTGTGTGTGTGTGTGTGTGTGTGTGTGTGTGTGTGTGTGTGTGTGTCAAGGGGCCCACTTCCCCTGAGGCCCCACCTCTCCAGAGCAGGGCCTTTCCCCCTGCCCTCATCTCCCCAGAACCAGAGCGGCCCCCAACACCCAATCATCCACCCAGCAGGGCTTCCGGCCCCCACCACCCACTGCCAGAGAACACAGCTGGTCCAACCAGCAGTTTTATGGAAGGGGTTGGGCTCTGGTGCCCCAGCTTTAAACACTTGATGTTTTCCAGGTGTGGGGTGGAGGGGGCCTGGGTTCCAGGCAGCAGCTGGTTGGGGCAGGTGTCAGCAGCAGCTGTGGCTGGCAGGCTGGAAACCATTCTGAGCTGCTAATGAACTTGGGTCCTAATTAAGGCAGAGAGGGCAGAAGGGGCATGGAGAGGCAGGGACTCACCCATCTGGACCCTGGGGATTTGGAGGCAGTGGATTTTGGGGGGTAGGAAGGTGGGTCTCTGAGTAGCAACTATTGTAGCCTGCTGAAGGACAGGGGGAGGGTGGAGAGGTAGTTTTCTGGACACTTAGAACCATGGTCTAGTTCAAAGATGCAGGAGAGAAAAAGACCAAGAGATGAAAACAAAAATTCAAAGAAAAAGAGAGAACAGACCAGAAGAGGCACTCCACCCCAGTTCTGCCTCATACCGCTAGGCTGAAATCAGCTCCAAAAGATCTCTGTGGAGAGGTCCCCATTCCTGGAGCACCCGGAGGTGGATGAGATGGTACCTTTTGATATGATAGACCCCGTAGTTCAGTGGAAATAGACTTGGTGTTAAAGGGGCTGAGTTCAAGTCTCATCTCTGCCTCTTACTGGCTGTGTGACCTGAGCCAAGTCAGACGACCTCTCTTGGACTCAGTTTTCTCATCTTTAAGATGAGAGTGTTGGAAGAGGTATCCATGACAGTCCTTTCTGACTCTATGGTCCCATGACTGGGGAGAAAGAATCTCTATCCAAAGGAGCATCTGTCTGGTGGGGTGGTGAGGAAGACATAACGCCTGCCCTCAGGAAGCCCCTGGTCTGACAGAAAAGCTGCCCCTGAAGAGCCTCTGGTCTTACAGTTAGGGCTAGCACTGGGGTCAGCAGGTGATGAGGAAGTAACCAGAGTCTGACCTAGTCCTTCTACCAGAGACAGGGCTGGTCACTAGCCATGAGCTGTGGGCACTTGTGATGATGGGCGTGAATGATGGACACAAGTGAAGGTGCTGTCCCATCCCAGTCAAACTGCTCTGGAAGCTTCCTGGCCTCAGATTGGGCCCCAGGGACTGCCTGCATCCCCTCACCATCTCCATCATTCTTTGCCTTGAAAACCAAGGCATAGGAAGGTCCAGATGTCCTGGTCACAGCATTGGCAGAACTACTGAAAAGCTGAAATCAGAAGTGGGGAGCCAGTCTGGGTCAGGGAAGGCATTGAGCAGGGCTAACAGAAGTGGGCAAGTGACCATTCTGGGAAGGAACAGGGAAATGTAATTCAGAGGCTCTGAGTTTGAATCTCACCTCTGCCACCTGCCTGCTTGCCTGTATGACCTTGGGCCAGTCATTCCTCCCCTGTAAAATGAGAAGGTTGAACCAGATGACTTCCCAACCCCTCCTAGCCCTAAGATCCTAGATTTGGATGATTTTTGCAGATGCCACAGAGGTAGGAGGGACAACTAACACAGGAAATGACAGAGTCAGGATCTCAATAGGCTGAAACATTGGGCTCAACTGAAGAAGAAATCCATTAGGATTAAATGGAAAGTCATTCACTCAAGTAGAAAAAAAATCAACGTCACAAGTATTAGATGGAGGAGGTGTGGATAAATGACAGATGTTCTGAAAAAGATCTGGGGGTTTTAGTAGACCACAAGCTCAAGATGAGTCAGCAGAATGATGTGGCAGCCAAAAAGGCTAATGTGATCATGGGCTGCATTAAGAGGGGAATAGGAAGGCATAGTCTCCCTGTCTTCCATCTTTGTCATACTTCATAATAATCACAACAGCTAGCATTTCCATAGCACTTTAAAGTTTGCAAAGACCTTACAAATACCATCCCATTTAATCCTCAAAATAACCCTGGGGGGGGGGTGCCATTATTAGCCCCATCTTACAGATGAGGAAACTGAGGTAGGCACAGGTAAAGTTATTTTCCTGGGGTGACTTTAAAGAGGACATTGATAAGCTGGAGACTGTCCAAGAGAGGGCAGCCAGAATGACAGGTGAGGACTAGCGGAAGGAGCTTTGAATGGTTATCCTGGAGGAGAGAAGACTCAGGGAGTCTTTGAAGGGTGCCACGAGGAGAAGAGGTTACACTTGGCCTCAGAAGGCAGAACCAGTGATGGCGGGAAGTCACAAAGAAGCCAATTTAGTCTGAGTGTCAGGAAAATCTTGCCAGCCATTACAGCTGTCTGAAAATGGAATGAGCTGCTGAAGGGGTGATGAGCTCCCTGTCCTTGGAGAGGTTCAAACAGAGGCTGAATAACTTGTTAGGTAGGTTAAAATTGGCATTCCTCTCAGGTCTGGTCTAGACCAGATGGCCAGTGGGGTCCCTGACAACTCTCAAATTCTGTGATCCAGTGGAGGGAGGAGGAGGAATGAGGAGAAGAAAGGAAACAACATCAAGGCATTCCATTGGAGTCCTCCTTCCCAGCTGATATCAGACCATCAGTGCTTTCTCATCCCACCCATCCAGCCTATTTGGATTTCATTGACTTGTACTGTCCTCTAGCCCACGTCTCTCCACCTTTCCCACAAGATGTTTTATCAGCTTTGCTGACAACCCCTAGAATATCGACCTGATCCAGAGCTTGGCACACAGTAGGTGCTTCATAAATGTTTATTGGCTCACACATCACTCAGTTTAATAACCCTATCAGATAAGGAAATGAGGTTAGACCTGTTCTTGGTGAAACCTTGCTGGCTCTTGGTGCTCACCTTTTGTCTTCTATCTTGTGTCTTCCCTCTCTACCACCACCCCCTTCACTCCCATCCCTCCCTCCATATCCAATCAATTGCCAAGACTTGTAGATTCTGTCTCTACCGCATGGCTCCCATTTGTGCTCTTCTCTCCACTTCCATGGCCACCAAGTTCAGGTCCCCTGGAGTATTTCAGTTGCCTCCTAATCCCTGTTCCCTCTTCCCTCTCCATACAGCTTCCATATTAATACTCCCAAGACAGGTCTGATCATGCCATTCCCCTGTTCAAGAATATTCAATAACTCCTCATTGCCTCTAGGACAAAATGTCCACTTCTCAGTTTTTATACCCTTCACAAACTGGCTCTCAGCTCTCTTTTCTAGACTTATTTCCCCTTATTCCACTTTTCACATTCCACATTCCAACTGAGTTGGTCTAATAGGTCCATTTCCTGCCCATTAAAATGTAAACCCCTTGAGGGCAGGGACCCAGTTTTTGCTTTTGTTCATATTCCCAGTGCTGGCATATGGTAAGCACTTAATAAATAATGCTTGTTGATTGAGCCTGTACTTTGGCAAGGATCTGTCCCATGTTCCTGGAGTGTGCTCACTCCCCACCTACGGCGTCTGAAAGTGATATCTCCCTTCAGACCTCTGTGGAGATGGCTTGCTTCCCAAGCTCCTTGATCTTATAATGGAAAGGGGCCAGGATTTGAAGACTTCAGTCAGAATTCTGCCTCTACCCAGACACATGGAGCGCTTGAGGAAGTTATGTCAACTCTTTGGGACTCACTTTCTTCATCTATGAAATGGGCTTGAAGGTCCCTCTAGTTCTAAATCGATGCAATGATGGGATCATCTTCTTACTTCTCTGTATCCTCCTCACAGAATGTAAGCTCCATGAGGGCAAAGCCTGATGGGGTGTGTGTGTGTGTGTGTGTGTTTGTGTGTGTGTGTGTGTGTGTGTGTATGTGTGTACACATCTCTAGCAACCAGTACAACATCTTACATAGAGTTATAAATGTTTTTTGCATTGAATCAATCCAGGTTAGGGGACAGGAAGATCAGAGGATCATTGGATTTTAAATCTGAAAGGAATCTTAGAGATCACATACGCCACTCCTTCATTTTACAGATGTGGACATTGACTCTCAGAGAAGGCAAGTGACTTGCTGAATGTCACACAGCAAACTGTTGACAAGACCAGGTCTCCCACCCCCTTTCTTGCTGCCTTTCACTCCATCACCCTGACCCTATGGTTCTCTCCATCTGGAACATCTAAGCCTGTATAGATTCTTCTGATGGAATCCCCAACTTCTTTCTAAGTACAGCCCATAGAGAGCATGCTGTGGCTAACCTTGTATTTATTTACTTGCCGACATGTTGTATCCCCCCAACTCTGACACTTACTAGCTGTATGACTTTGGGCAAGTCACTTAACCTGTGTTTGCCTCAGTTTCCTCATCTGTAAAATGGAGATGTAAAATGTAAAACAATGTAAAAAAACCTACCTGCCAGAACCATTGTGAGCATCAAATGAAATGACAGCTGTTAAGTGCTTAGCACAATGCCTGGCATACAGTAGGTGCTTTTGCTTAGTAATTTTAAGTCATGTCTGACTCTTTGTGACTGACCCCATTTAGGGTTTTCTTGGCAGAGATACTGGAGTGGTTTGCCATTCCCTTCTCCAGCTCATTTTACAGGTGAGAAAACTGAGGCAAGCAGGGTAAAGTGACTTGCCCAGGATTGTATGGCTACTACGTATCTGAATTTGAACTCAGGACTTCCTGGCTCCAAGCCTGGCACTCTGTCCATAGCAGCACTTAGCTGCCTCTGGTAGGTGCTTAATAAATGTTTATTTCCCCCCTCTCCCTAAAGGGGTTGCCTGTGTTTCTCTGCATCTGAAACCCCTAGCACAGAGCCTGGTTCACAGTAAGTTTTTAATTGAATTAAACTGAACTAGATGCCAACCCTAACCAGGTGGATCCCCAAAATAGGGAGGCAGCATCCTGCAGTCAGAGATGGGCATCCAGGCCCTCACTCTCAGGGACAAACAGAGTTTTAGCCTCAGCATGGTTCAGTGAAAAGGTTATGCAGTCAGAAGCTCTGGATTCAAATCCCAGCTCCAGCTCTTATTACTTGTGTCAATTTGGGCAAATCACTTAACCAGTCTGGGCCTCTGTAAAATGAAGAGTTGTCCTGAATGTCCATCTCAAAGTCATTGAGCCCATCTGGCCTGACTTCTCCAGTTGGGAGACACTGCCCACCAAGGATTAGGCTGTGAAGGGAAAGTTCCCCCAGATTCTCACCTGACCAGAATCACCTCCACTCCCTCCTTCCCCTTTGCTCTTCTCCCTGGCCACATCAGACCCCCATCTACCTGCCCCTCCCCTCCTTCTCCTCCCCCCCTGCCCATCTGCTCCTAATAACACATGCTAAGATCTCCTAGACATGCCTTTCCTTTTTCCCCTTCATGCCTGGGGAGCCTGGTTTAGGTGAGACACCTCCCCCCCCCCCCCATCTCAGTCCCTGCTACGGAGTGTTAACAAGGCCCATGTTCTCACCCCAGCTGTGGGCCTTCCCCCATTCCTGCTAGCTTGCTCTCCCCCTCAACATTTTTTCCTTTTTCTTCAAGTAACCCAATTTCCCCCAACAGCTTTAGGAGGGGGTGGGAAGGCAGGTGGGGAAAATGATTTTTCCCCCAGAAATAAAGGTAATGGGGAAAGGGAAGAAAGGTTTTATACTTTGAAGGAGGTGGGAGGAGGGAGGTAGAAGGTGAGACCCCAGGCCAAGCAGCCCCTAGTGGGAAGGAAGCTTCCTCCAGAGGTGTGAGGGGAAATGAATACCACAGCTGGAATGGAAGAAAACCCAGGTCTTAGGGTAGATCAGCCTCCCCGCATCCCCCAGTGCAGAGATCAAGGCAGAATGGGGGAGGGGGCGGAGGGAGGGCAAAGGCTGAACCCTCTAACCAGCTCAAGGCCAAGGCTCTCTGGACTGGGGGGATTTCTTTGTGAACCTAATTACAAACCACTGAATAGAGGTCTTCCTCATCCTGAGCCCTGGGACTGGTGATGGGAAGAGGAGGAAAGAAAAAGGAAGAACATAGTCCCTGCCTGCAGGATGGTCACAATCTAACTGAAGAGAGAGGAGACCCAACAAGAGCATAGGATTTAGTCAGAAGAGCTGCATTCAACTCCCATCCCAGCACTATTGATTATTTGTGCGACCTTGGGCAAATCACTTCACAAATTCTCTGGGTTCCAGTTTTACTATATAAAAAGTGAAAGTGTTGGATTAGATGATCTCAGGGGCCTCTGCTGGGTCTGGATCCCAAAATATAACCATAAATTTGGACTAGATCATTCCTCATTGTGACCTTGGGCAAAGCACTTAAACCCACTGGGTTTCAAATAATGTCTAAATTATATAATCCAATAAGACGTCAGCTTAATCATCTCTTCTTTCTTTCTCTACATGCAGATTGTTTATTAACACTATATTTATGCCATATATATGTATATACATAAATACATTTTAAAATATAAATATGAAATAAATTTTTAAATACATTTTTACAGACTTGCTCCATCAGGATGAACAGTCACCATGAGCAGGGATTCCTTCTTTCTTTGTAGTTACATTCCCAGCACCTAGGACAGTGCCCGGCATGTTATGACAGATTTAGTAACTATTTGTTTGATGGCTGGTTGGTGGGCTGCAGAGGTAAGGGGCTATGATATGGAATATACTGTTATATATACTGTTAGATTTAGCTGGTATCTTGATTAGTTTTGCTGAATTGCTTCTTTGCCTTTCTCTCCCTCTCTCTTTTTGTCCCTTCCCACTCCTGTCTCACCCTTTTCTTTCTTCCCCCTTCCCCTTCCTGCTTCTCTCTCTCTCTCTCTCTCCCCCCTTCTCTTCCTCCTCCTCCTCCTCTCCATGTCTCTTCTTTCTTCCTCTTTCTCACTTTCTCTTTTCCTGTCTCTCTCATTTTTCTGCTCTCTTCTTCTTCTTCTTCTTCTCCTCCTCCTCCTCCTCCTTCTCTCTCTCTCTCTCTCTCTCTCTCTCTCTCTCTCTCTCTCTCTCTCTCTCTCTCTCTCCTCCCCCCACCTCCAATGCAGTGTTGCTCTGTGACCCTAGAGAGTTCACTTAACTTTTCAATGTTCTAAGAAGCTAACCTAAAGATTGGATGCTGACCTGCATTGTTGGAGGGAGCTTCTTCACCTGGGACTGCCTAATGACCCCAAGTCTAGTCCCTATTCCTACATTATTACTATTCTTGGCTACCATGGCTCACTCTGGAAAGGGAAGGAGGGGAGAAACATCATTGGAAATGAAGATGATTTAAAAACAAAAACATCAAAGAAATAAACCCAAAAAGTAGATCTTGTGGTAGAGAAAAAGGAGCTCTACCCCAAAACAAGGGCAATTGGGCTCTTCTTCTCCCATCTGAACCACTAACAATTTCTGTGCACCTGAAGAAATCCCTGCCCCACTCTTGGCTTCCATGAATGAAGGGTTTAGCTTAAGTAACCTCTAACATCCTTCCCTGACTGTGATTCTGGATGGAAAATGACACAAGGTAAGAGTATTTAAGTCAACAAGCATTTAGTAAGCACTTATGGTGTACCAGGCACTGAGCCAAGAACTAGGGGATACCGATATAAGCAGAAAGAAAGACAGCTCTTGTTCGAGAACTTAATGGGAGAAGAAGACCCATTAAAAGGCGCTGAGAGGGCAAAGGGAGTAGGAAGGCATGAGCCCTCAGGCATGGTACAAAGACTAGAGAGGCAGAAGGAGAGCCTGGAGAAGAATGAGGGATGACCAGCCTGGTCACTTACTCAAAAGAGAGTAATTCATGGATGAGAAGAGGGGCACTCAGGGGCAGAGAGATCTTCCAGGGTGAGAAAGGTAGCTAAGGCATGGTGTCAATGACATCTGAGCATATGTGTGTGTGTGAGTGTGACTGTGTGTGTGAGTGTGACTGTGTGTGTGTGAGTGTGTGTGTGTGTGTGTGAGTGTGACTGTGTGTGTGTGTGTGTGTGTGTGTGTGTGTGTGTGTGTGTAAGACCTTGTAGGGTCTCCTTTGATCCTCACAACCACCCTATGATTAAGTCCTGCAGGTGTGTTTTGTGCCTCTTTTACAGAAGAGGAAGCCAAGGCTCAGGGAAGTGAACAGACTTTCCCATAGCTTGTCTGTGGGAGAGGCAGCATTTGAACCCCTTCCTTGGTGAGTACTAAGTGATGTGGCCCAGGTGCTGTGTGTACAGTGAGAGGCCTGCTGGAAGAGACAGGGTTTGAGTCTGACCATGAGGAATGAATAAAAGGGAGGAATGGGAGAGACAGAGAAGAGAGGGTGAGGGTAGAGATGGAGGGAACGGGGCAGGGGGGAGCAGACCTTTAACACCAGCCTCGTCCTGGCCCCTAACCCCACCCCCAGAAGGTAGCTCAGGCTGACCCTGACCCAGCCAACGCTGACCTCTGTCTCCGGTCTAGGCAGGCAGAAGGGTGGGATGCATGTAGATGTGAGAGCCAGCCTCAAACCTCAGCTCTGTCCGTTAACAGCTGTGTGCCAACTGGCCATGGTGTCTAACCTTTCTCACTTTCTTTATCTGAGAAATGAGAGGGTTGGACTAGCTGGGCTCTGAGCATCCTTCCTGCTCTAAAATAATGATTCTATGAGCAATTCCCAACCCTGGCCCCAGACTGGCCCCTTAAGCCCAGACCCCAAAGCATCACCTTCCCCTGGCCCCAGACTGGCTCACAAGCCCAGCCCCAGACAGACTACAGCTCCTCCCTCCAGCTTCCCCTTCTCCCTTTCCCCCCCATTTTTCCACCCTTTGCCTCCTGGGTCCTCAAATTTGATGGGATGGCTCCACCTACCGCCATCACTGGGAGAATTCTTGGTCTTGCTAATTAATCCTTCCCACAAGAGTCCCCCCAGCCCTCCAGCTCTCTACCCTCTGCACATTGACTGGAAGAGATTAAACCAAGCCAGGACGATGCCAGCAGCACCCTCCCTACCCCCTCCCCTTACACACCCTCGGAGCTGGTAGAATGGGTGAGGATCGTGACCTTTGGCTGTTTTTTCTCTTTCAACTTAATAGTTAGCATTGTTCCTAGGAACATGTTTGTGTTCCCTGTGCCTTAGTAAATGTTGGAAAAAAAAGCTCAGCCTTCCACCTCCACCCCCCTTCCTTTGCACAAGTGGGCCCCCATGTCTGGAGAGCTCTCCCTCCTCTCATCAGAGTCCCAAGTCTCCCTCAAAGCCCAGTTTAGGGGCCACCTCCCACATCAGACCTCTCCTGAGCCCTCTCCCCTTCCCCATTTAGTAGCACTGTCTTTCTCATGAAAATATCTGGTGCTCATTTGTGCATACTTTCTATGTATAATTCTGAGTCAGTGAGACCTGGGTTCGGATCTCATCTCTGATGCCTGTGGGCTATGGGACCCTGGGCAAGCTCCCCACGCTCTCATTGCCCCCAAGCCGAATCTAAAACCCAGTTTTCCCAAGTCGTTACCCACCTGTATTAATGGAGGGCATTCCCTCCACTCATGAATTCATGGGTCTGGAAGTAAGTACTTAACTGGGTCCCCTTGCATTCTCCCAGTGAATTTCAGAGCTTGGCAGTGGAAGCACATGTGTTGATTGGAAGACTGAGGCAAGACTGTTTAGTTTTTCTCTGCATTGCCAGGGACTGGCACAGTGCCTTAGATTTAGGAAGAACTTTGAAAAATGTTTGTGGAATGAACTGAATTGGTCATAGTCGGGGTCATCAATTTAGGGCTGGAAGGCTCTGTAGAGACCACCAAGCCCACCCCCATCATTTTACAGATGGGGAAACTGAGTCCCGGAGAGGAGGAGGGAATTACTTGCTCATGGGGTGACTTAGGGGGCAGGGGCAAGGCTAGAATTTTAATCCAGTCCTTTGAGTCCAAATCTAGCGCCCTGTCCAGTTGGA
Organism: Pseudochirops cupreus; assembly: GCA_028627135.1. Taxonomy (NCBI): domain Eukaryota; kingdom Metazoa; phylum Chordata; class Mammalia; order Diprotodontia; family Pseudocheiridae; genus Pseudochirops; species Pseudochirops cupreus. Next base: position 19,466,232 of record CM053581.1, read on the forward strand.
TTCGATTGGGTCGGATTAGATCGGATTAACTCAGATTAAGTCAAGCTAAATCAAATTAAGTCACATAAAACAAAGGCCAACACACAACAGAATACGGTTAACTGCTAAGGGGTGTTGTTCAGACAGCCAGTGTGAACATGGAACTCCAGACAGTCAAAGAACCCCCCGTCTCTATAGCCTGGAGAAGTCAGGAAGACGTCAATAAGGAGTGGACGCTTGCACAAAATTTATACAGCTGGAGGAGGAGAAATAAGTAGGGGGGAGGGAGTCATGGCATTTGGGGGGAGGGTCACTGAGGAGACCAACCTGCCTAGAAGACTCTAAGCAGGAGAGATCAGGAAGAGGATCCTCCCTCCCCAAACCACTGTCCCTGCTCCCATGCTGGCTCCTGCAGCCTTCAATGAGGAGTAACCCTTGTGAAGAGCGGGTGCTAAGATCCCTATCCCACCACCAATGCCAACTGCCACTGATGGGCAGGGAAGTCAGAGGGTCCTGGGACAACATCCCCTCCTGCCCCCTCCCCACTCAACAGCTTTGATTCCAACATAACCTCCACACCAAAAGCCATCAGATGTACTGATCAGCAGAGACTGCAGGAAATCTGTGGTTACGGGGATGTGGGGAGGTAGCGGTGTCTTTGAAAACCAGAGGGGCTTCACTTCAGGGCCAAGGCAGGAGGCTGGTGAGATGACCCCAGCAGGTCCTTCTACTTCTGTGGCTGAATTCCTCAGAGAGCTTTCAGAAAGCTTGAGCCCTACCTACAAATAAGGGGAACCCCAGGCCTGACCCAATGAACCCCAGTGCCTGGCCTGGCCTGCCAGGAATGGGCCCAGAGGGCACAGACTAGGGGCTAGCAGTGATGCCAATGACCAATACAGCCCTGCATGAATGTCCCCATCCACAGCAGACACGACAGGGCAGATTCATGACTTGTGGGCAGGGGTGGAATCCGTAGACATTGAAGGCCCAGGGCCGGTGAGGGGAGAGAGGCTGTCTCATGGATATAGCCAAAGACCCAGGATTCAGTGTGCTAGAACACAGTCTGGCATACACTAGGAGCTTAATAAATACTTGTTAGTTGACTGATTGAGAAGAGATTTCTGTCTAAGCAGGAACTACTTGGTCCTGTGACTCAGACAGAGAAAAGTGAAGGCTGGAGAAATTAATGTTCCAGGGTCACAGGGGCAGTGGAGGAAAGAGCTAGGAACGAACCCAGGCCTTCTCACAGGGCAATGCAGCATAATGAGAATTTATTATTCATTAACAGTTATTATTGCCAAATGCAGACTTGTGGCTGTGTGTGTGTGTGTGTGTGTGTGTGTGTGTGTGTGTGTCTGTGTGTCTGTGTGTCTGTGTGTTAGACAATCCAGGGCCCCTCATCTCAGGCCACTCTCTATCTAGTGATGGAGTAAGGCCCAGATACAGAGAACCAGAACACACATGTCCCCGAGAAACGCATTAGAGACATTCACACAAGGGGTTACTGGGTCCATTATCTACCAGAGGGACCACAGAAGGCTCCATGGAGAAGGAGGCAGCATTAGGGTCTGGCTTTTAAGGATGAGCAGGAGTTCAAAGGTAGGAAGGTTTTTCAGCTAAAGCAGGTGGAAGGGAAGGGGCTGGGCAGGCCAGAACAAGGTGATGTGTCCTAGAGAGGCTGGGGGGAAAGGTCAGCTCAAAGGTCACAGGGTGGTCATAGCCATGACCTTGGAGAGGCCATTGAGTTCATTGTGCGCCTTCCCCAGAGACCCCTCTGCAATGGTGGTCCCCAGCAAATGGGGCCCCCTGAACCAGGCTAGCACAGGTCCTTAGGGGACCTACAGGGCAGAGGGGATGAAAGAGAGAAGAAACAGGGAAAGCAGAACTTTGGAGGGAATCCAGAAAGTGCCGATGGAGACACTCAGCTCATCTCAGATGTCCGGGGAAGCAGAGAGGAGAGGGGAACCTCAAACCAGGACAGGGGGCAGTCATCGATAGCCTGGAGGCACAGGCCATAGCGGGCAGGGTTCAGAGCTGGAGGGAGACTCGAGGACTCAGCGAGTCCAGCGGCTCTCACTGTACAAAGGGGGAAACTGAGGCCCAGGGAGGGGCCGTGATTTCCCCAAGATTGAACAACTAGGCTTAAGGGACCCCAAATTTCTAATTGGAAGGGCCCTTGGAGACTCTCTGGTCCAGCCTCCTCATTTCACAGATGGGGAAATTAAGGCACAAAGTTTGTGACTTGTCCAAGGGCCATGCAGCCAGTAAATATCTGAGTTAGAACTGGAGCCCTGGCCTCCCAGAGCAGCCCAGCACACCTCGCTGCCTTGCACAGACCCTTACACAGGGTCACCTGGTCTGAGTGCCAGGGCAGCCCCCCTAGGTAGGCGTGGCAGGGATTACTGGCCTCCTTTCAAAGATGAGGGAGCTGAGGCTGAGAGGGGCCTTGCCTGTAGTCACACCCAGGCAGTATCAGAGCTGGCATCTGAACCCAGGTTTTTCCATATAATAGCTGTCGAGGCATATTTGTTTAGTGAACTCCCTGTTACAAAGATGAGAAGGTCTTGAAGGAATAGCGCTAATCACACAAACATACATATACACACGCCCAGTGGGTAGGTATGCTAGCCTGAGGCAGGGGGCTGGCCGTGGGGTCCCTGTCACAGATGAGGGCTGGGGCTTGGGTGCTTCCCCACCCGTCCAAGCCTTGTCTTTGTTCCCTCCAACGGCTGAGGCTTCCATGGGAGCAGACGGGGTTCCCCCTACACAACAGGAAGTCTTTGAATGGAAAACATAATAAATCAAGACAATTCCCAGGACCTCCCCACCACAAGAGCTCGGGACTCTGGGGAAGGGGGGAAAGGCAGGACACAGCTGGGACGGGAGCCCTTCGAAAACTCTGCTCCGGGTCAGCTGGCCTGCCTCCAGTCCCAAGCCAGACCGAGGAGAAGAGGGACAGAGGGACTCCCGAGGCCCTTGTGGTTCAACCGAATTGAGCAGATTCAGGGCAAGGCGGCTGGGGAGGAGCCGAGGAAGGGGCTTCCAGGCGTGGCACAAGAGGCACATTTCAGGGGGGGAGGGCGGATGGAGAGATTCATCTCGACCATTGCTCCCACCCATGCATCCAACTGCCATGCCTGGAGGGTAGCCTAGAGCACGTGTGAATTGTCCTAGACCCAGAGACTGTTGGAAGAGATGGTCCCATCTAAACCCCTCACTATATGCATGAGGAGACTGAGGCCCAAGCAGGGAAGTGTTGTCCAAGGCCATGGAAGCTGAAGCCCGGTGCCCTGACTGCCCAGTCCCGTGGTCTTTCCTGTGCCCCCTGCCGCCCTTCCTTCAAGCGTTCTCCATGGGAGGGGGGAGGAGCGAGGGACAACATAGAGTAAAAGAGGAGACCGGACAGCGTACTAATAGTGGAACTTGAGACAGTGTGATAGGCCTAGGTGGGAGAGGAAGCATGATGGAAGGAAATGTGCCTGATTTAGGGTCACAACTTCTCTGGTTCATCACCTTCCCTCAGGGCCCGCTCTAGAGAAATGCTACTATTTCTTCTGACCCTGAAGCCCCTGGTCCTAGCACTGGGGGGTGGGAGGTGGGAATAGGTCTCTCAGCACCCCTCAAATTAAATGGCCTCAGCGGTAGGCCCATCAGGTCATAGATTCAGAGCTGGAAGGGTCTTCAGAGGTCATCTGGCCAAGCCCAGCCTGTCCCCTCCTTCAGGAAGTCCACTTCTAAGACACCCACAATACAGACTTCATCATTCCTTAGTTTGGGGGCCCTTTCCCATTCCTGGGCTTCCAGGTCTCATAATCCCAGTGTGGGAAGGGATCTGGGGGGACCAGATTGGCCAATGCATCACTCTGCAACCCCTCGATTAGGGGTCCTCCAGCTACTGCTTGGAGACCTCCAGAGAGGAAGAGCCCACTACCTCTTCACTCTGGGACAGGCTTTCACTATGGGGAAGTCTCTCCTGAAGTCAGTCCTATTGACCTTTTCCCCAGGACTCTGGGGTCTACCCTCTGGAGCCAGGAAAACAGGCTTGTAGATGTTGAAACCTAACTGCCTTGTCCCACCTGAGACTTTCTTCCCCAGGTAAACCTCCCCAGCCTCCTCACCTGGTGCTCACATGGCCCAGATTCAGGCCCTTCATCATCCTGGCTGCCCTCCCCCAAGGGTCCCCAGGGCCTTCCTAAGATGGTGTGCCCAGAACTGGGTCATGCTCCTGATGGGGTCTGAGTAAGGCAGCAGGCTCATTTGTCCCTCGGATCTGGTGACTCAGTTAGGGTTTTTGTTAACTTGGAATCTTTCACCTCCTTTCTTGTCACCTTGAAGCTGGGTCTCCCCCACATAAGACTAGGGATTCTCTGGGGGTCTCTATCCCACCCACCTCCAATCAGACTGGTTTGTCTCTCCATCATTCCCTTAGAAGAGAGGCATGAAGAAGAGAAAGAGAAAAAAAGATCTGAAATCAAAGAAAGACAATTATGATTGTTAAGGAGGAGGGGGTAATCCTGGGGGGGGACCAAGAAGCTGGAAGAGGGTAGGGAGAGGCCAAAACTCCCCAAAGTCAGCAACTTCTCAGGGGTGGCCTAGGCCAAAGGGAAGTTATGAGTGTCCGGGAGAGAATTGAGGTATCCCCTCTGCAAACACTGAGGCATTCATGGGCTCTGGCTCTTTCCAGTGGTGGGGCAGGCCCTGGCGGTCTGTGTCTTACTGTAGTGAGTGTTGGCCGAGCATCAAGTAGGAGAAAGTTGAGGCTGTGGTGACGGCCGCTGGTGGAAAAGTCTATTTTTACCAGGTCAGCGGCCGCCTCTCATGAATCATCAGGGCCAAAGCAGGGGCTGTTGGTGAGGGGTCTGAGTCTTGGGGAGCCGGGTCCCCTTGCCTCCACACCCTCCCTACTCATTTTCTGTCCAGTCACAGCCAATGTCCCTCCTCAGGGGAGCCCACCCCCAAGGTCAGGTTCGAACCCCACCCTCCTCCTTTTCCTTTCTGTTTCCCCAGAGAGGCTGTGACTCAGACTCTCCCATCCTTCCTACCCATGGTCGGTGTTCCCCTGAACAAGGAGCCTGAAGAGGCCATTGAATCTTTCCCTCTGATTCTGAACAGAATTCCACTCCTTCAGGAAGGTCAGCGCCTTCTGGGCTTCCGTGACTTCCACCATCCAGAATGGCTTCCATATCTTAGAACTCCTGTTCCTGCTGTGGGGTCAGGTTGGTAAAAACCCAGTTAGACCAGCTACCTCTGACCCCACCCATAGACTCATCCTCACTGAAGGCTCAGAGAAGGCATGTTGGGGTGGGGGGAAGTGGATAGGAAAAGGAGGAAAGGGAATCAGCATTTAAAGAAGCACCTACTATGTTCCACTCAGTATGCTAAGCTCTCTACAAAGACTGAGCCTCACCACAGCCCTGGAGGGAGATGCTACTGTTATTGCCTTTCTACAGGTGGGGAAACTGAGGCAAACAGAAACTAGGTGGCTTTCCCAGCATCTCCCAGCTAGTGTCTGAGGTTGGATTTGAACTCAGGTCTTCCAGACTCCCCAAGCACCAGACACCACAGGAGAGCAATGGGTGTCATTTTGGCAGACAAGACAAAATTGCCTAGCCCAGTGATTGGCACAAAGTAAACAGTTAATGAAGCACATTAAATTACTGAACCTAGAAGGTCCCAGAGGATTCCACGAACTTGTCTTTTAAAATTGTTTTAACAACCATATTTCAGTATAACTTACTTCCTTTGTAATTTCATATTTGTAATTTCATATTTTTTGTGTGTGTATTTAAAAATCCTTTCTGAGAAAGGGGGCATAGACTTCACTAGCCTGTCTAAGGGGCTCCCTCCCCAACATGCCTTCTCTGAGCCTTCATCGAGGATGAGTCTATGGGTGGGGTCAGAGGTAGCTGGTCTAACTGTAGGGTTTTTACCAACCCGCCCCATGGCAGGAACAGAACCAGTTCTGAGATATGGAAGCCCTTCTGGATGGTGAAAATCACAGAAGCCAAGAAGGCGCTGACCCTCCTGAAGGACTGGAATTCTGTTCAGAATCAGAGGGAAAGACTCAATGGCCTCTTCACGGTCCCTGCTCAGGGGAATACCGACCATGGGTAGGAAGGATGGGAGAGTCTGAGTCATGGCCTCTCTGGAGAGACAGAAGGGAACCCCTGACCTGAGTGAAGTTGCTCATTTTAGAATCCCAGATTGAGAACTGGGAGGGGCCTCAGATGCTGTCTGGTCCAACCCCGCTCATTTAATAGATGAGGAACTAACTCTCACAAAATCACCCAGGCAGCCTATAAAAGAGTCCACATTTGAACCCAGGCCTCTGACCCCAAATCCAGGGATCTCTAGACTTCACTCTTCTGCCCAGGATGAGAGGGAAGCGTTCCAAGGCCCCCTGACCTCCCACATAGGTGGTACTACTTTCTCCCTAGAGGTAACTCCCCCTCAGTCTTCCCCAGTTGCCCTCACAGGCGGCCAGGCTCTCAGGTCCCCTGTCTCCCCAGCCATGGGGTACTCATTACCAGTGAAGGTTTTTGCATTATAAAACCCATAAAGTGCTAATCGGAACAATTTTGCGGCTTCTCCTGCCTAATGAGAACTCCAAAGCTGGTGAGGGGTCTCCCAGCCACAGCTCGCCCTTACCCTCAGGCTCTGTCTCTGAACTCCTGAGTGCTGCTGGCCCCCTGCCAGACGTGTGGGAAAGAAAGAAAAATAGACCCAGCAGCCCAGCCAGCTAAGGTTTCCTTGGAACACCTTCCATTCAGAAAACCTGCCAGCCCTGGGGGACCCGGCCCTAGTCTCTTCAAACCAAGTCTTTGGGCCCAGTCCCCTAAGGAAGGGAGAAAGGGGAAAACACAGCCTGTGGCCTCAAATGTCACCTAAACTCGGCTCTGATGGGACAGCCTGCAGGAAGGACTGGGGGGTTACACAGCCACCTCCCAGGACTCCTGTCTGCAGGAAGAGATCCCAAAAGTAGAACCAAGTTTTCTTTCCTATTTCCTTCTCAGTCTTCCCTTTCCCCTCCGTCAATTCCCAGCCCCAGCCCTAGTCCCTCAGGACCTGGCTCTTTGGTCTTCCCTGCTGAGGAAGCTCCCTCTATCAATGCAGAATGGAACCCTCTGACTTCTATAGCCTTAGACTTGCCCCAAGTCACCCAGCCAGTGTCTGACATAGAACTTGAACCCAGGCCTTCCTGGTTTGGGGGCCAAGGAGAGGGAGGGGTGGGAACAGTCAGAGTTAGAGGGCTAATGATGAATGAGGAGCCAGTGAAAGAGATGGAGAAGGGGCCGCCAGGCTTGTAGGAGAAGAGCCAGAGAGAGTAGTGTCCTGGTATCTTGGAGAAGAGAGAGTGTCCTGGAGGAGACAGCCCAAGATACAGCAGAGAGCTCAGAAGGGTGAGGGGTGAGAAGCAGGGCCTTCTGGAGACAGCGCCACAGAGGAAGGAAGTAACCCCAAAGATGAGGATGCCCAGCACCATGGCAGAAGGATGGGAGAGCCATGGGGGGGGCAGGGTTCCTTATTTCTCCAGCCCCAGTTGGGATGGGTCTGGGAAGTGGGGAGGGAGTGGTCCAGGGTAGGAGATTGCTGTCTGCCCTCCCCCTCTGGCCCTTCTCCTGGCAGAAGTCAGTGTTATGGCTCCCCCCAACCCCCATCACAAATGTCACCTAAAGCCTAACAAGTTTCAGAGGAAATCAGGACCAATGGATCCAGCTGGGGGGATTGGGCAGGAGAGGTGTCTCCTAGCATCCGCCTCGCTCATAAAGGGGTGACTGGAGCTGGGGGGCTAGGAGGGAGCTGGCAGGGGATACAGGCAAATGGGCTTTGGGCTTTGAGTTAATGAGGGTCAGGTGAGAGCTGGTGAGAGCGAGGCGGGGGGAGGGGAGCAGCCAGTACAAGCTCACACACACACACAGATGTGAAGACAATCTTTCACATGACATCACATAGACTGCCATTCCCACACAGAGATACCTTCTCATACCTATAATGGCTTGCATTATAGGGGGATTGCCATACATGAACAAACATACGTCCTCATAGAAACCCAGAGATGCCCATTCACACACATTGGTGTGCATTTATAGGGGGACTGCCATTCACGTACAAGCATCCCTGCAGGGCAACCGCCACACACATACCCACTCATCCATACACAGACAGAGTCAGAAGCAGGTGGATGCTTAAACACACACACACACACACACACACACACACACACACACGGGTCCATTCCACTTTCCTCACACCTCCTTGCCTTCTTTTCCAGTTTCCTCTTTATTGGTATCCTTGTCCCAATTCCAAATGATCCTTCTCACCACTTCCAGGATAATCTGCCTGCTTCCCCTAGACAGACAGCATGGCATAGTAAATGACCAGGCTTGAAGTTAGGGAGCCCTGGGTTCAGATCCTGCATCTGACACTTTACAAGGTCACTGTATGACCCTGGGTAAGTCACATCATTTCTCTAGGTTATCTCTCCTCATCTCTTAAATAAAGGGGGTGGGCCAGATGGCCTCTGAGGTACCTTGTACCTTGAAATCTATAGCCCTGCTCTGATGTCATCACCCGCTTGCTCAGACATTTAATTTCACATTACTTAAGCTCCAGTTATGATCCAGGCACTGGCAGATTTAAAAAAAAAATCTTTCCCTACAAGGAGCTTATATTTTTCAGACAGTAGATTTTATGAGAGAGAAAAGAACTCTGGACATGGTCTGACAGGCACTCTTGATTTGGAGAGAGCAGATTTTAAAGAGTTCAGAGCAAAAGGACAGGAAGGATCCTGTGAGCTAAAATTATATAGGAGACGTCAATCTAGAGAGAAACTATCGATAATCCAATTTGGAGGATACAAAGATACAATTCCAATGATGGAGAAGAAGAGTTTTGTCTTTAGAGACCAGTGTGGATGCATAGGGGACTCTCCGACTAACTTACATTTTATATGTACATATACACACTTTTTAAGCCATTAAAGTTTAAAGTGTGTATGTGTGGGTGGATGGGTGTGGGTGTGGGTGGGTGGGTCTGTGGGTGTGCTGATAAGTCTAAGGAACATCAGGTAGCAGAAAATGACTACAAAAATTGTTAGCAACAAGAACGCTAGATCTCAAAAATACCTGAGACTAGAAAGGAGAACCTGAGCCAACCCAAAAGTTGAAGTTTTGTTTTTAAGCTATAAGGAAGAAAAGAGGAGATTTGAGAAGGACAGAGCCCCCGCCTTGATGAATGGAACCTCCTCAAGAACAGGGATAGTCTCATTTTTTTGTCCTCCCTAAAACAGTACAAGGCAGACAGCAGGTACTTAATAATTTCTGATGGTTTGATTGATTGGATGGGAATAACTGACTGCAGAGAGAAGGCAAACATACTTAATCCTCACTTAGCTTCTCTTTTTGCTGCCAAAATGAACAAGCTTTGGACTGAAAACCCAGGACAAAAATGGCAAATAGGGAGTTGAGACCCAAGACTACTAAAAAGGCACTGGGCTGCCCTTATAACTCCAAATTCCCTGGCTCCAGCTTGCCGAAGGTGTTGGCAGATGGGATGGTCGAGCCCCCATCAGTAATCCCTGAAAGACTATGGGAAAGGAGGAAGATGTCACAGGACTGGAGAAGGGCAAATGTTGAACCATTTTCCAAAAAAAGAAAGACAATGGTGTCTTTCTTATTACCAATGGTGGTAATGACAATGAATTTGACTTTGATACTTAATAAAATTCAAGACTGTAATGAAAACAGTGAGGAGTTGTTAGTAAAACTATTTCTGAATGATGAATCCCTCTACAATCAGTCAGCAAGTATGTATGGATCAATCAATCAATGAGTATTTATTAAATGCCTACTATGTGCCAGACATTGTGTTAGTCATTGAGGATGATACAAGTACAAAATTGAGATGGTCCCCGTTCATGGTCTTGGAGTTGGAGAGGGTGGAGTCACAAGACACCAACCAGACTTGACTTGAAGACCTCAGAAACATAGAAGGGACACCTCAAGGTGACAAGTAGGGGAAAGAACACTTAATGTGAACCCAGCTAGCTCTTCTACAAGGTCATTATTTCACCCCACTCCACTCCTACCCTGCTTAGGCCATGAGCACTTATGATAATATCCCCAAGCTCTGACTGATAGCTCCAGTGAAGGAGAATCTGCAACCTCCAGGTTCATGAAGGAGAATGTGCCAAGCAAGGTCAGATTTGGGGTAAAGAGGCAGTGCAGAACCTGGCTCACGGCCCTCCCTCCATCTCAGCCATCATCCTCCCTTCCCCAATGGGCTCAGATTACTACAGATTCCATATCCTGTGACTTCCCCAGGAGACACACTGGAAGCCATTTCATTCATCTTCTGTTGCTTGATAGGATGGACAGAAAATTAGCCCTTTGTGATAGCTGACTTCTTGGCTTAGGGGGAATGTTGGCATATTTGGTAGATGTTTGCAGGAGTGGGGAACAAAATGGGAGGAAAGAATAAATGGGAAAAGGAGGAAGGAGAGAGAGAGTGAGAGAGAGAGAGAGAGAGAGAGAGAGAGAGAGAGAGAGAGAGAGAGAAGTGTAGAATAGAAGAGGCAAAGGGAGGATCCCCGATAGAATACTCAGGGAAAGTGTCTCAGAGTGTCCCTAATGGAAAAGATGAACCTTGCCCTTGGGAAGCCTCCCACCCCCTTCCCCGCCCCAGTTTGACCAGCAAACACAAACCCTGCCTTCAGGAGCCCTTGGTCTGATTTTTCTCCGAATCTGAGGCTCAAATGACCTTGACCTTCAGTCCACAATAAGTTACCCAGCTCAGGTTACAAGGAAAAAATGTCATGTGGGGTTTCCCCAACTGGATTTGGGGCAGGGGAAGAGGTGACTGCAGCGGGCTGCTCCTCTCCTTCCCGTCCTTCGCTTCCAGCAGAATTCCGAGTGGGAGGATGGAATATTTTTGTTTGTCTCCCCAACCAGTTGTCATCCCCCAGGCCTGAAGCTAAAGGTTTTTGGTGGGGAGGGGAGAGGGCAGGGGTGGGCAGAGTGATGGGAAAGGCTCCTGCTGCCTGCTGGGAATGATTAACCAACTGAGGACATTCTCAAGCCAAGTGTGGCTCTCTCTCTCTCTCCCTCTCACTCCCTCCCTTCCTCTCTCTCCCTCTCCCTCTCTCTCTCTGTCTCTCTCTTTCCTTCCCTCCCTCCCTCTCTCCCTCTCTCTCTCTGTCTCTCTGTCTCCCTCTCCCTCCCTCTCTCTCTCTGTCTCTGTCTCTTTCTCTGTCTCTCTCTGTCTCTCCCCCTCTCTCCCTCTCTGTCTCTCTGTCTCTCTGTCTCTCTGTCTCTCTCTCTTCCCCCCTTTCTTTCCCCCGCCTCACCCACTCCCTTTGTCTCTCTGTCTCTGCCTCCATCTCTCCCTCTCTGTTCTCTGTCTCTGCGTTTCTCTCTTTTTTGTCTGTCTGGTGTGTGTGTTTTATTAGTAATAAAATATTGGCACCTAAATGAAAAAACAGAAACACACTACAAAACCCACCAGAAGCCAAACCTCAGGGAACAGAGCTCCTGAAGGAAAGGTGGTTAATGTGGAGCACTTGGTAAAAGACATAGTAACACCCCCAAGGGAAGCCTCTAATCTGATGAGGGAGACCCACCCCAACACTGGCAGTCTCAGAGAATAAGGAAGGAAGGAAGGAGGGAGGGAGGGAGGGAAAGAAGGAAGGAAGGAAGGAAGGAAGGAAGGAAGGAAGGAAGGAAGGAGGAAGGAAGGAAGGAAGGAAAGAAGAAGGAAGGAAGGAAGGAAGGAAGGAAGGAAACAAGCATTTATTAAGGCCTACTGGGTAACTGCTAAATAAAATGTAATGACAGATTTAAAGTCACCTCTCAGTGCCTAGTCAGCTCCCTATGACATTTGGCTGTGATCAGTCTTCAGGACCAACCTCTAGAGGGTATTATGAGGATCAAATGAGGACCTACAACTAATACAGATTATTACATTCACATTCATGACACATACATGCACACCCACACACATGCACACACATACATGAAAACAGTGCGGAGCCCCAGATAGAGGGCTGGCCCTGGAGCCAGAAGAGAATGAGGTTCATCCTGGACAGATCCTTTGGCCTCTCTGCACTAGATCACTCTCCAAGATGATCCATGTGGCAGGGCCGCCCCACCTTGGTGAAGAGAGTTTCCTTACCTGGGCGTTCCTTATACATCAGAGCCACAGGTCCCAGCCCACAAGGGAGTATAATGTGTGTGCTATTGAAATTCCAGCTATTATCTTTATTCTTGTTCATTTTAACTGTGCAGAAGGACAGAGGAAGGGCCTTGAGGCAGGGGCTTGTTTCAGAAGACCCCTCAAGCTTCCTCAGACTCATCGCCCTGGCCTGGCCCCTTTTACTCTTCCCCTGAAAAGCCAGGAATCCCACATTTATGGAACACGTGTCGAGAGGAGATGGCCGGGTGAGACAGCTCTGCTGGGCTGAGGTAAAGGGAGAGGGCATCAAGATGGCATCTAGAAGGGCCTCTGCAAAGCAAGGGAAGGAAGCCTGACCCGGAGGAGGGACTAAGGCTGCCCTGGGGCCTCTGGTCAGAGCTGAGGGAGTGAGGGATCGGACCTGCGAAAGAATCCCAAAGGAGTGGAGGGCGATGGGCCTTCATTGACCCCCTTACTTGATTTCTGTGATTCAAATCCTACATGGAAGTGGGAGAGGGAAGTTAGATGGAGCCTTCAGTGAATTATTTTTTTAATAGCAATGAGAGCAGGGTCTTGCATACAGTAGGTGCTTAATAAATGGGAATTAAATGGCCCTGAAATAAAACCCCCAGTCTGTTGGATTTGGGGGCAGAGGACCTGGGCTCACACCCCTATCTTGGCTTCTTATTGTCTGGGGGAGCTTGTGGAGCTCATTCCCAGTCCCCAGCCCCAGTGTGTTCATCTTTAAGATGAAAGTATTGGGTTATTGACTTTTAAGGTCTTTTTTCAGCCGTAAATCTAAAAATGCAGCAAGAAAGCCCACAGTGAGCCACCTCTCCCTGACAGGAATCACTCAGATGTATCCCTTGCTCCTCAACCTTCCCCATTCAGAGAGGGGGGGGGGGGGGAGAGAGAGAGAGAGAGAGAGAGAGAGAGAGAGAGAGAGAGAGAGAGAGAGAAGGGAGAGAGTGAGAGTAAGTGAGAAAAGAGAGAGTGAGAAGGGAGGGAGAGGTAAAGGAGAGATAGAGAGAGGGTGAGAGAGAGAAAGGAGAGAGAGAGAGAGAGAAAGAGAGAGAGAGAATCTGAAATTCTGCCATTTTGGAACAAATGTTTCTTGTTTTTAGTTTTCTTAGCATTTATTTGTGGAAGACTTCTACATGATAAGGCGGAAAAAGTCCTAAGTTAGAGCCAAAGAAAGATCTTGGCTTCCAAGTCCAACTTTTTGTAACCCAAGGCAAGTTGAGAGCAGAGAGGGAGAAGGGAGAGCAGAGGGGAGAGGGAGGAGGGGAAAGGAGGAGAGAAGAAAGAAAAATAGGAGATAGGAGAAGAAAAAAAGAGAGGAGAGAATGAAGAAAGAAATCAACAAAGGAAGACACCAAATTTCAGCACTCTCAGCCTCACTTTTCTGTGCCCCTCTCTAGCATCCCCCCACTCTTCCTTCCTCCCACTTTTTCCCCACAGTACAGTCATTCTCCTCAAGGTTCCACCACTTAGGTCTATTCCCCTCAGGAAACACCCTATGCTCTGAAAAATAATAGTAATAATAAACATCCACATAGGGTTTTAAAACTCACAAAGCACTTTATGTATATTCTCTCTTTGTGGAGACACAATAACTCTCTGAATTAGGTAGATGCTATCATTATTCTCATTTTAAAGATAAGGAAATTGAGGCAAGTGACTCAACCAGAGTCACATAGCTGCTGAGTGTCTGAGGCAGAATTATAACCCAGGCCTTCTTGACTCCAAGTGCTATGTCCTGCCCCCCCCCCCAAAAAAAGGCATGCTGACTTTTACCCTTCACCTTCCACCCAGCAACAACTTCTGCTCATTCTGAGTCCAGTTCCAGTGAAGCCTAATCAGGAGTTTGCTTTCAGAAGGGATACAAAGTACTCCCCACAGCCAACAGTTTTGTGCTTCCCTGCGTGGCTATCTACATTTAAGCAGGGGCAATGTCTTAACTCCAAAGGATGGTGCTCTAGCAATGGTGGCACTCCAGGCTCTAAGACAGGTTGAAATTTTAAGAGAAGGGTGGACTGAGGGACTAAGTTGAAACTCAGTTTCCATTTCTATAAAATGAAGGGGTGGGACCAGATGGCCTTGATTTGTCTAGGTTTCATGTGGATGGAATTCATGGTCTTCAACTTTTGAGACATTCCTCCAAATCTCTCCCATTCTTCTCAAGGCCCATCATGCCCCGCTGTCTTGCTTTCCCACTTTAGAGACCAGCCAGGCCATCTGGCAACAATTCCCTGAGCTCCCCTGCTCAGCATTTCTGTTTAACAACACCAGCCCTGGAGTCCTTCCTCCATCCCTCAGAGGAAGAGACCTTCTCCCTCTTTGGTAAGTCAACCACCCCTCTGTCTGGGTCCTTGATCCCATCGGCCACCACTCCCCTTCCCCACCACCTCTGGGTGTCTCTCATTCTTCTCTCTCACATGCACCTTCAGTCTGTCCCTTTCCACTGGCTCCTTCTCTTCTACCTATGGACACACCCAGATTTTAAATCTACCCTAAAAAAGACTTCCTTATACCTTTCTCTTTTTTCTTTTTCTTTCTTTCTTTTTTCTTTTTTGGAGGGGTGAAGGCAAGGTAATTGGGTTAATAACTTACCCAAGGTCACACAGCTAGTAAGTGCGTCAAGTGTCTGAAGCTGAATTTGAACTCAGGTCCTCCTGACTCCAGGGTCAGTGGTCTATTTACTGTACCACTTACCTGTCCCCCTCATACCCTTCTGTCTGTCCTTTAGCAGTCCTAGACTTGGAATCAGGAAGACCCAAATTCAAATCTCTCCTCAGATTAACTGTGTGACCTTGATCCATCACCTTGCCTGCCTCAGTTTACTCATCTGTAAAATGATGATAACAGTAGCACCCACTTCTCTAAATTCAGGTGACCCCTAAGGCTCAGTAACAGAATCATTGTACCTACCACAATGCTTGCCACACAATAGGTAATTCATAAATACCTGTTAGTCTAAGCCAATCTCTTCATTTTACAGATGAGGAAACTGATGCTTAGAAAAATGGAGGGATTCATCCAGGATCACACAGCCAATAAATGACAGACAAAATCTGAACCTAGCTTTTTCTGACTCTAAATTCAGAGCTCTTATCCACCATGCCCCCTTAAGAGCAGGAGCTCTCAGCCTGGGGAATGCAAACTTTAAGAAAAAAATTGATAATTGTATTTTAATATAAATTATTTCCTTTGTACTCGTGTGTTTTATTTTATGTATTTAAAAACACTATTCTGAGAAGGGGTTCATGGGTTTCACCAGATTGCTAAGAGGTCCAGAACACAGACAAGGTTGAAAATTCTTGCTCCAGAGTCATTTATTGCAACCACATGAGTCTACTCGTTATTCTTTGAGTGAGGAGTAATACAGGGAATCCCATTAAATTTAGGGCAAAAAAAATAGACTTTAGTTTAAATCTGGGCTTTGATATTCCTAATCTATAAATGGGGAAAAGAATGAACTAGAAGATCACTTGGGTCCTGTCTAGGTCTAAATCCTGTGATTTTCTGTTAGTCCTGACTTTGTACTGTGACTCACAGCCTTCCCTGTCTGGTTCTGCCTAAGCCTAACCATCCTTCCAAGTCCAACTCCAGGGCTGCCTCCTCCCAGAAGTCTTTCATGATCCCTTCAGGTTTAGCTCTTACTCCCTCCTCAAATTACCCTATGTTTACTTGTCTAAAAAGCACTTTGGCATGGGACTTCCTCCTCATTGGTAGAAATCAATGCATGAGCAGTGGAAAGAGATATGGGAAAGAAGAGAGATCTGGCCTCTTCAGACTTGTCAGGTTTTTCTGGCTTCTAATTTCAAGAGATAAGATTTGCAATGCCAACCTCTCTTCAGGTTACCAAAGGGAGAGAAAGACTATGCCGAGAAGCCAACATAAGAGGAGCTGGAAGTCTCCATCGTTTCCCTATCTCTCTGTCTCTGTCTCTCTGCCCCCCCCACCCATTTCTCTGTTTACGTCTCCCTCTGTCTGTCTCTGTTTCTGTCTCTGTCTCTCTGTTTCTCTGTCTCTGTTTCTGTCTCTGTCTCTGTCTCTCTCTCTCACTCTGACTTATCTTGCTCCCAAAAAGAGAACTCCCATCTGTATTGCTGGGTACATATGCTCCTCTGTATACTTTCTCTGACTTCTGTTACTCTTTTGACTTGGATAAATGGGTTTCTTTGCCATTTGTTATGTGTGTTCATTGTAGAACTGGTATTTGGTGGGAAAGGAGTCAAGCTTTGAATTTATATTCAAGCTTGGGATCCTCCTTTTCCCATAAAGAAATAGTTATCAGGAGTTCAGCTTAAACCTTAGTTTCTTCCTCAGTCTAGACTAACAATATTTAAGGAAACAGGTACACATAATTCTAGTCCATCCCTCCTTTTATCTGAGGAGAGCAGAGTGGTCCCTGGCTCCAACATTTTGCTTCCTCTCCTGGTAGGAATTAATTTCCCTAGGGGCAAGGGTGGGGGGATGCTTTTCTGGCCTCCCTGTAAACCAGTTACCACACCCCACATTACCCATATTGTAACTTCGGAAGAATAAAAGCTCTTGAAAGGAAAGGCCTATTTTTTTACTTAGCTATCTAATCCATCAGCACCCAGTGCCCAGCTCCACCACCTCCCAGAACAAGCCCTTTAATACATCTTTTTGGAATGGATGAGAAACAGAAATTAGACTCCAAAGAAACCCTGGGGCCCTTACTGTTGCCCTTCTCCCAGAAAGTCAGAAAACACTGCTGTCATCCAAAAGCCTTTTATTAAGTATCTCCTTTGGTTCAGTGCTGTTGAGAGAGGCGGAGAGACCCTGCCCGCAGCGCTCCTGTTGGGAACTTAAAACCCAGTGTCTGGTTCTGACATGGGGATGCCCCTGTGGGTCACAGAGTTGTGGCCAGCTGGAAGAACCAGAATGAGCCTCCAGAAGAGTGTGCTGAGGATCACCCTCGTTCAACAAGGCCCCTGGACCCCAGTCTGGTCCAGACCAAGGGATTCCCAGGGATGAAGACGGAGTGAGCCCCAGTTTCCCCCATCTGCTTTTGGTGCTGGCTGTTTGTTCACTCCAAAATTTTCCTTCTCAGGAAATCAAGTCAACAAGCCTTTGCTAAGCTCTCCAAGTTCCCGTTCATGCACACAGATCCACACACCATATACCCTATCATAGAAGAATGAACTGTGGCCAAGTCGTCCTAAGGGGATGGGTGGCCAGAGGAGCTAAGGAGCTTTCCAGCTAAGAAAGAGATAGCAAGTCCCCAGTCCGCACCCGGGAGCATAGAGGAGGGGAGGGGCTTTGGAAGTCGTTCAGGAAGCCAAATGAGGAAAGGGAAGCAGGAAGAGGAAGGTGAAGAAAGAGGGGGAGAGACAGAGGACAGGATGAAGTGAAAGGGAAAGGGAGAGGGAGAGAGAGGGAAGGAAACCTCCTTGAGATTAAGGGTGGTTTGACTCTTTCTATCTCCAGCTCTCAGAACACTGCCTGGCACATAGTAGGTTCTTATCAATAAATGCTTCTTGACTGGACACGATATCCCCAGACCTCCCAGTGCCTGACACGTCCACAGCAGATCCTTCACGAATGCTTGCTGACTGATCAGCCACTTGTCATGTATGTTACGGGGGGATTTTTGTCCAGGTGTGAACTGAACCGGATAGCTTTTGAGGTCCCTTCCAGCCCTGATATCCTGTGATTCTGAAAAGGCAAGAAATGGAAAGGAAGGGAGAGAAGTGATGGTGTGAGTGGGGGAGAAGAGAAATCAGGTTTCCATTCAACTCCACAGACAGGAAAGAAAGAGCTGATGACAAGGGAGGAAAAGCTGAAGAGAGGGCTTGAGAGAAGATGTGAGGGTAGAGATGAGCCCCAGGGAGGATGTGGTGGAAGGGGCTTCTTTCTCACGCTTACTTCAGACTGCCTGGCCACTGGGGTCCCTCCCAACTTGGTGATCCTGGGATTGTAAAAGTAACATACAGCAAAGAGGAAGAAAAGAGGATGGCCAGGGAACGGGAAGGAGAAAAGCAGACTCTGAAGCCAGTGTCTTGACAGGCTCTCAAGAAGGCAACATCTTCCTCCCCCAGCCCAGGCCCTCTCTCCTGTATTCTCTTACTCTGTTTGAAAAGAAGGGTGGACCCCATTCTGCCACCACCCCCGTCCTGGCAGGCTTAGCTCATGGCCCAGAAAACATCATGGTGGACACACACACACACGCACACACACAAACACACACACCCCTAGATAAACCACCTTGGACACTTAAACTCCATTTTGTTCTGAAAATCCAAGTGACTCAAAGAGGAAGTGCTAGAGATGTCAGGAGAGAGGAAGCCGTCAATGCATGGGGGTCCTGAGGGCACTGCCTCATATCTGCCTGTTCATCTAGACCAAGGCAGCTCCCACTCCCTGGATGAGCTGAGGTTGGGTTTTGGCATCAGAGGAGCTGGACAGTGGTTAAGAGAGGCTTGGGGACCCAGGATTCTGCACCTCCTGGGGGCATCTCTAGAGGCAGGGGGACCAGCCATTAGCTGAACGGTTTCACCAGCTTCATGGCAGCATAATTCTGGAAGGAGAGAGAGAGGGAAAGGAATGGGGAAACATGGTTAGTGAGCCCCAGCACTAGCTGGAACCTTCATTGCTAAATCTCCATGGGTCTCGGATTCTGTATCAAATGAAAGAGTTGGACTAGATGCCTCTGAGTCCCTTCCAGCCCCAGAACCAGGATCCTCAAACAGGACCTATGGGGATGCTGAGTTCTAAAGGGTTGTGGAAGCAAAGGGGAAATTAGATTTGAGTCTGAAATGGACTTTGACAGTCATGCCTTGACTAGAGACAAGGAAGGAGAAGGAGTGACCTCTCCAGCTCCCTCCTGGACATAGGGAATCTTCATTTCAGAGCTCTTATTTGCCCCTAACTCACATAAGCCTCATAGGGGCACAGATTTAGAGCAGGAATGGACCCATTTTACGGATGAGGAAACTGAGGCCCAGACTGTCCCAAGGCCACACAACAGATGTCTGAGGCAGTAGTTGAACTCAGGTACTCCCCCCAAGCCTAACAAACCTGACTATATTTTATATTAACAAGAATTGTTCGCCCCACCCAAGATTCCAAACTTGCCACCCCCTATCACTAACTTCAAACTATGCCCCATATTTCCCCAATCCTATTATACAGGCTCCTCCCTTTTCCCTCTGCCTCATCATCAGCTAATCCATGGTTCCACTTTCAAAATGTAGTCAAAAGCCTCTTCCTCCAGTAAGTCTTCCCTGATTGGCCCTGTAATACTTGATGCTTACAGCACACATCTAATCCCTATTTACGCATTTTTTTGTATGTTCCTGCTTCCTAGATCTTTTTTTAAAAATACGTGTCAAGTCTTCTGTATTAGGCCAAGATCCTCCCAGGACAGAGGCTGCATCTCCCCATCACAGCAAGGATTCCCTAAGGGCAGGGACCTCTTTTTCCCTCTCCTCCTGTGGGTCTCCCCCCTATCCAGTCTGCCCACAATAGGAGACAATTCAGGGCAGGAGAACCTTGAAAGCTCAGCCATCCCAGCTCCCTGCCCTGGGAGCTGGAAAGGAAAAGGCGGTCCATCCAGTTCCATCCCTGGAAACCCAGTGTGGGCTCAGCTTCAAAGGCTAGGGAGAAGGGGGGCAGATGACTTCCTGGATGGGAGCCTCACTGTCCGGGGGCCAGCCCCAGAGAAGGCAATCACAGATGGTAATGCCCTTGATTAGCACATGCCTGCCAGCCTGGCGAGGATCCCCCCATCCCTCCTGCGCCGCCTTGCCTACCTCCCCCCGCCCCAGCACTCAGGGGCCTCTAATTGGGACAGGATGTTCTCTGAGTCTGTCCCGAGGAAAGCCAGCTCTGGAACCAAACCCGTCCTCCAGTTCCTTGGCCAAGCCTCCTACCCCTCCTGCCACAGTCCCTCCCCAAGGCTGGTGGGGATGGGGAGGGGGGTGTGAATGATGAGTGGAATCTGACCAGACTGCCTGGAGCTGTCGATTTTCCCCAGCTCTGTTCCCTTCAGAGTGAAGTTTCCCAACTGGGTCAGGGCCCAGGCTGGCTGGAGCCAGTAGGAGAAGAGACCGTAGGAGAGAGGGGTAAAATCCCCTGAACCTGAGATTTGGGTTCAAATCCTAGCCCTACCAATAGCCTGCTGCTGCTTGACTGCTCTTGGCCAAGACCCTTCCTCTCTCTGAGTCCCAGAGGATGTGCCAGTAAAATGAGGGGCTTGAACTCTGACCTCAAAAGCCGATTTCGGCTCTGAGATGTCCCCTTCCGTATGAGCTACAGGGCCTCTCTTCCTGCCCAGACCATAGGGAACTCCCTGGTGTCTGAACTCCCACAAGAACTACAGGGCACATCAGGGTAGGGCACCCAGCCTGGGTATCCTCTCCTGACTCTGGACCTGTCTCCCCTCCCAGCTCTAACTCTGCTCTTCCTAAATGTGAGTGGTGTAATTTCCACTCTCTCCATGGCACCCATGGCAGACCAGGGGCTCCCTGACGGGCACCCTGAGGGCAGGGGCTATGTCTTCCCCCTTACCCATGAGAGGCTCCTCAATCTAAGCAGGGGCTCCCTGGGGGCAGGAGCTGTGTCTCCTCTATCGGACCCCAGGTTCTCAAAAGGCAGGAGTCATGCCTTTTCCCAGCCTCTCTCCCTTGACACACCCTGTCCCCCTGTCCCACGCAGGACCACATCCCCGGCCTGCTCAGGATGAAGGAGGCTCTGATCATGCCCCTCCTCCCTCCCTCCTCCCTGGGGAGGCCCTCCCTCGACTTTCCTCCTGCCCCCAGCTCCTTACCGGGAAAGCGTAGATGAAGATTCCGAGGAAAAGGAGCAGAACAGCAAGGATGATGAAGAGGATGATGAGGCACCTGAACCTTCGCCAGATAATATATCTCATTGTCTTATATGGGGAAGTGAACCAGAGGAAGGATGTGTCTGGCCGCCTGTAAGGCAAGGGGAGAGCCAAGGTCAAAGCCAGCTGCCCCTGAGGGAGCAGAGGATGGGGGCAGATGGGGGGGGGGGCAGTCTGGGGAGGGAAGGAGGCAGCCTGAGGTAGGGCTGGAGACCAGACATACACACACATCACACACACAGAGACATACACATACGCACACACACAGACACACCACACACATAGACACATACATGCACACACACAACACAAACACCCCCCACACACACCACACACTTCATACACCCCCCACACACACATACCACAGCACACACACACATACCACATGTGCACACACATATGCTCTGATGCTTCCATTTGGCAGATGAGGAAACTGAGGCACTCTGTAAATACTCTGGATGAAAGAAAGCGTAGCTCCCAAACATGTCTTTCACGTGGTGCCTCCTCCTCATAGATGGTGAGCTCCTGCCGGGCAGGGACCTGCTTTTGCCTGTTATGAGCTGGGCCCATAAGGAGTTATTAATACATGCTGGCTGGCTGGCCATCAGTGGCTCCGGGTGCATACATTGGTGACTGATAGATTTGGAGTCCAAGGCCCTAGGTTCAAATCCTGCTTCTGATGCTGACTACCTGTCTGACCAGGGGCAAGTCACACACCCTGGGTGGTACTCAGTCTCCTCATCTGTAAAAGGAGAGGGCTGGAGGAGAAGACACCTGAGGGTCCTTCTAGCTCTGAATTAATTCTCTGACATCTCTGTGCCTGCTGTCCTAGTGCCATCTTCCCCGAGCCCTCTGGCAGAAGCAGCTCAGAGATTATTAGAAAGTAGGCCTAAGGAAGGCTTTGCCCAGGTCACAGGCAGATGGACCAATGAGCGGGTCAGCCGTGCCAACCTCTAGAGCAAGACTATTGGTCCCAGGCAGAGGAATGAGATGTGCCAGCTGTTCCCAGCTTCAGGCACAATCACAGATCAAAGGGCAAAAGACCCAGGTTCTAGTCCTAATTCCACTCCTGATCTATAACTATGTGACCTTGGCAAGTCACTGAACCTCTGTGGGCCTCAGTCCTCTTCTGTAAAATGGGTCTGCACCCACTGCCCAGTTTCCCCTGGGCCTGGCCTGGTTCCTCTTGGGGCCCTGGCCCTCTGCTAATTACTGCCCTTCACCCAAGCACCCCAAAAACCTACACAAAGGAGCTGAGGTTTAAATGCAAATAAATCTCTTACTTTGGTTCCTCAAGCTTGGGGTTCATGTTGGGTTCATCACGGCCCACTCCAGCTGGCCGTTCTTCATGTTCTGACTCAGCAACAATTTCCAAGGTCATTTCCAACTTGCCCTGCAGAGACAGAGGGAGTCCGGTTAGGGCTGAGGAGGCAACTGTATGACCACACAAGGAGAGAGTAGGGAGTGAGTTGATCAGAGGAAAAATGGTGAGGTACTAGCTGGGAAGCAGAGTGGTCTCATGAAAAGAGCCCCGGGTTTGAGAATCAGAAAGACCTGGTCTGAAGGCCTCATTTCTGTCATTCACTAGTTGTGAGACCTCAGGAGAATCACTTGAGGAGACTGAACCTTCTAGCCCTAATAGTCTATGATTCTTCATGACTTTTCCAAGAGGGCTAAGCTGCCTGGTAGAGCTGAAAGGGCCTTTTAGTCACCAAATGTTGGAGTCAGAGACTTTAGAACACAAAACATCCCCACTAGAAACTACTGTGGAACAAAGAACATGGAAGACAGACAGAACCTCAAAACAGAGAATGTCAGAGCTTGGAGAACCAAAGACAAAGTGTCAGAACTAGAGAAACTCTAGGCCCGAGTCTGGACTTCCAGGTCAGAACCAGAAGAGTCAGAGACCTGGAAGGGACCTTTGAGACCATCTTACAGGAGAACAGAGCAAAAGCTGCAAGAGTCCCTTCGGGTCACCCAGTCTACGTCCCTCATTTTACAGAGGAGAGGTCCAGTGAAGTTAAAGGGTACAGCCAGATTTTAAGCATCAAGACTTGACCCCTGGTTCACTGACTCCAGCTGCAGCATTTTCCCCACCACCCTGCACTTAGCCTAAGCCCCTTGCTGCATAGTTGAAGAAACATAAATTCAACACCTGTTATGTGCTGGGCATCATGTTGGGTTCTTCTCATGAAAAAACAAACAAACAAAATGTCAAGGAGTTTCCATTCCACTAGTAACTGGAGAAAATTAAAAGACCAGTTGTAACCTGGTAAGCTCCTTCAGATTGGGGAATCATCTCAGGGGAACCTTGGGCCTCCATCAGCCCCTGTGGCTTGGCACCCAATCAATGCTTACCGTGCTGGACTGCCCAGAGCCTATCTTATTCTCACCTTGGAACACCCCTCGGCCCTTGCAGCCCTTCTTCTATTGATAAGTTTCTGCTGGGGGCTCCATTTTGAGGAGGGGCCCAGGCGGGGCACACGTCCTCCCCACCCCACCTCTCTTTTAAGCTCCCTTATATTTGCTGGGAGATGGGAATTAGAATGTAAGTTCCTTGAGGGCATGGGCAATCCTTTTTTCTTGTGTTCATATTTCCAGCACTTGGCACAGGGCTTGGCACATGGTAAGCATGAAAAAAAAGCTTGCTCACAGACTGCCTGGCTGAAATGGGTGCTGGACAGATGGAGAAATGGTGGGTGGGGTGGCCATAATGGTGGCACTGTTGGTGCTAATGGGCATTTCCACCCAATGCCACCACTGCCAACCCAGCAAAAGGCAGAGAAGACTCACAGCAAGTGTCCTTTTCTCTCCCAGCTCAGCCGTGCAGGGCCACCAGCCTTTGACTGACTTCTGCTCAAAAAGAGACACAAAGTGTTCTGGGTGGAAAACATCATCCAGCTGATCCAGGGAGCACTTCTCAGCAGTCTTGGCCGGCTTGGGCATCCGGTGGAGATCTAGCTGAAGAGAACCTGAAATGGATACAGGGATCATCAGTCTAGGGCTTCCCTAGGGGGGCAGGGATACAGTGGGACATTGGTTAAGTGATGGAAAGAAAGAAAGAATGAAGGAAGGAAGGAAGGAAGGAAGGAAGGAAGGAGGATGGAAGGAAGGAAAGAAGGAAGGAAGGAAGGAAGGAAGGAAGGAAGGAAGGAAGGAAGGAAGGAAGGAAGAAGGAAGGGAGGGAGGAAGGGAGAGAGGGAGGAAGGAAAAAGTTGCTTCTCCACTTAACCATCTTCTTTCCTGATCATCCATCCACCTACATCTCCAATGCCTTTCTATCCATCCACTTATCCATGATGAGTTCACAGACCAAGAGCTAAAAAGGGGCTCAGAGATCATCTTGCCCAACTCCTTCATTTTGCACATGAGGAAAATGAGAGCCAGGAGGGTTAAGTAATTTGCCTAACATCATATAGCTAGTAATCAATGAGGCAGGATCTGAACTCAGAGCCAGTGCTTTTTCAACTGAATCATGCTGCCTCATCTACCCGTCTACCGATCATTCATCCATAGATCTCTCCTTCCATCTGCCCATATTCTACCTTTCTCCTTACAATGTAATTAACTACCCACCTGTTGATCCAGTCAATAATCATTTATTAAGTGCTTACTGTGTTCCAGGCACTACTATGTATTCCTCAGGCTGGGGACACAAAAAGAGGCAAAAGATAACCCCTGTCCTCAGGGAGCTTACAGTCTAGCGTGGGAGACAACAAGCAAATAAATATGTACAAACAAAGATAAATAGGAAAAAAATAGAAGGAGGAAGGCACTAGAATTAAGAAGGTAACTGGGAAAGACCCATCCCTGCCTCCATGTACCTACTTAATTAGGAGGAATGATGAGAACTGTGGAGGGAAGGGAACTTATAATGGAGACGGAGAAGGAATGTGGCCACATCTACCTGACACCATCCTAGACTTGGAGAAAACAGATCGCAGAGTGCAGAATAAAGACGGCAGGATCTCACAGAGGACGGGGAGCCTGACTTTTGTATGTTTGTGTGTCACGGATCCCTTTGGAGTCTGGTGAAGCCCGTGGATCCGCTCTCAAATAATATTTTTAAATGTGTGAGACAAAACACAGAGAATTACACAGGAAAGCAATTATACTGAAATATAGCCACCTACATATAGTACATATATATATATATATACATATGTATTTTACATACATACACACATACATACACACAACCTAGGCTTGATGGGTAATGCTTATTGTTGTTCAGTCATTTTTCAGGCATATCTGACTCTTGTGAACCTGTTTGCCCAGGGTGACACGGCCCGTAAGTGTCTGAAGCTGGATTTGAACTTAGGTCTTTCTGGCTTCAGATCCAGTGTTCTACCCACTGCTCCCCCTAACTGCCAGAGGATTCTGGATGAACAAAAGTTCAAAAAGCAACCTACATAATTGGCATGAGATGCCTGGAAGCCCTATCCCTCCAGCTCCAAAAAGTCCTATCCAGACCTTGAGAGCAAACAGACATGTCATCTAATGACAAAGGAGGAGAAAAAGGAAGAGGAGGAGGAGGAGGAGGAGGAGGAGGAGGAGGAGGAGGAGGAGGAGAAAGGAACTTAACTTTGTTAAGTTTGCAAAGTGTTTTACTATTCACTTAAGCCTTACAACACACCTGGGACATAAGCATCATAGGCATCATTGTTCCCATGTTATAGATGAGGAAACCAAAATCTGGAGAGGGTTAAGTGACTTGGCCAGCCAGCTACGTCTGATGCTTACATCCTTAACGGAATTCAAATTCAGGTCTTCTTGACTCCAAGCCCAAAAATCTAGCCATGGCACCACAATGCCTCTCTCCCTTTGGCTATCTATCACTCATAGTCCATATACAGAAAGTGAACAATTTTCCCATGACCCCTCCTAAGACCAAAGCGACAGGTAAGAGCTGTCCAAGCACTAACAGCCATCTCAGCTAAGGGGAGTTAGGTAAAGTCAAATCAGTAAACATTTAGTAAACACCTAGGGTATACCAAGCACTGTGCGGTCAGAAAGGATGACCAGATATTTATAAAGAATTTTACAAACCTTAAAGTATAATATCAAAGCTAGCTGTTATTATTATTATCACATCTAAGCAAAAATGTCAAGGGAAGAGGATTTTTTGTTTTGTTTTTGTAGGAATGGAGGCCAGGAGGAGGAGGAGCACCTGAAGGTGTGGAGAAGGGGCAAGTGGAGGAGATAGAGGAGATTAACCTTCGGCACCACAGTCTAGGAAGGACATTGAGTATCCAGGAGGGCCACCAGGATGGTGGAGGGTTTATAGTCTGAGCCATGCAAGAATGGGTTGGAGAGAGAGACAGAGACAGAGACAGAGAGAAAGACAGAGACAGAGACAGAGAGAGAGCGAGAGCATGCCACACCCAGGTAAGGGAAGGCTCAGAGGGAATATGATGCCTATCCTCAAGGACATGAAGGGTTATGCCAGGAAAGGATAAAAGTTTCTCTTCTTGGATCCCAAGGCCAGGACCTGAAGCAATTATGGGGGAGGCAGAGAGCAGCAAAGGGGCACAAATGTAGACTTGATATCAGGAGAGCAGTTAGACCTCAGCCCAGGAGAATGGGCAGTGGACTTCCCCTCACTGGGGAACTTCAAGCCGCAGCTGGGTGTGATGGGGTGAGGACACTTCTTCATACTGGGTTAGAGGAGATGGCAGCTGAGAAATTCTACCTCTGAAATTCTAGGATTCCATGAATTCTGGGCAAGAGGAAGCACGGGGTTCAGCCTAGTTTTCCAGACATATTTTTCCCTATTCGATTATAAACTCCTCTAGGGCAGGGACTGTCTTTAATTTTCTTATTTGGATCCCCAGTGCCTACACATAATAGGCACCTAATAAATGTCTATTGGAATGAATTAAGTTACTTGATATGACTGTCACTCCTCTCCTTAAGAGCCTTCTGTGATTTCCTCTTGCTTCTAGGACATTTCTTGTGAAGAATCCCACTTACCCAAATAATCATCGAAGGAGAACTTGTCGTTGTCCCAGATCTGGAATATGACATTGGCAGGGATCTTGCTTTCTGTCTTGTCCAGACTCCAAAAGCGCTCCTGTAACCCAGGCCAGGGAGGGCAGAAAGAAGAGAGTCAGACACAGCGTGGGACTTGCCCTGGGTTGGGAGCTGCGTAAAGGAGAGAGGTCTGCAGCATCATTGGGAAGGAGAAAGGAAGCAGTATGACTGAGAAGAGAAGGGAGATGGTTCCAGCATGGAGGGAGCTGCCTGCACAGAGGCCCTAAGATAGCGGAGGGGCAAGGTCCTGGGAAGGGAGTGATCAGAGGCTGCCAAATGACAAGAGAGGTTCAGTCTCCCAATAAGCCATAGAGAAAGGCAGCCGTAGTGCAGGGAATGGAGACTGGGGAAACCAGATCAGGCAGCATTGGATGGGATGGACCCTTCTCCTACTCTCCAGAGCAGACAGAAGGAAGGCCAATGCCAAGCCGCCTTTGGACCTCAGAGGTGCTTCTGGCTCCAGCCTTCTACGACTCCCTAAGTAGCAGCCCACCTTGGGCCTGAATAGGACCCCCTCCTTTGAACCTCACAAGACCCAGGCAGTCAGTTCTCTACCCCAGTGTGCTGCATGCCTTGCCTCCCCAAATAGAACGTCAACTTTTTGAGGGTGGGAGCCATTGTGCTTATAGCTTTGTATCACCTGCATCTAACACAGTCCCGGGGTATACCGCAGGAGCCACATAAATGCTTGCCGATCGCTATTATCGTCATTTCTGCTGTTGCTGTTGTCCTTCAGTCATGTGCGACTGTTCATGGCCCCATTTGGCATCTTCTTGGCAAAGATCCTGGGGGGGTTTGACATTTCCTTCTCCAGCTCATTTTACAGATGAGAAAACTGAGACAAGCAGGGTCAAGTGACTTGCCCAGGGTCACACAGCTGGCAAGTGTCTGAGGCCGGATTTGAACTCACCACCACCTTAATGCACCATTGGGCTCCTGTACCCCATTAGCTCAATGGTTATGGTACGGTGTTGTGAATGAGGCCCAAGGTCAGTCCGGGGCAGCTAGTTCTTTCTCCTCTGTGTTCCCCAGTCACAGAGCAACTCCTAATCCTGCTGCAAGCCAACGAATTAACAACAACTTACTTTCTTACCCTAATCCACCAGTCCAGCATGTATTAAGTGCCCACTGTATGCTGGGCACCATGCTAAGCGATGGAGATTTGTGAAACACTTTATGCAATTTTATCCTCACAACAGACCTGGGAGGCGGGTAGACTGAGGTCACTCACTGCAAGGGAGCAGATCACAACCCATCCTCTCCTTCTCATCCTGCATGAGGCTTGCCCATGGACTCCCTCAAAGCTTGCATGGGAGGATTACTCATGCTGAGGCCTTGGTGTAATATTAGCATCATTAACCTTGTTGTATGGATGTGGAAACTGAGGCCCAGCTGCTTGTCCACGGTCTGTCCAGCTACCACGTGTCACAAGCAGAATTTGAACCAGGGGTTTCTTTCCTTACATCGGGCTGTCTCTCAACCCTGAGCTCAGAAGGCTGCTTTACTCCAGAAACAGAGCGACTCCCAAACACCAGACATCAGCTGATCCATGACCTTGGCTCCAGACTGATCACTGGCAATGAACACATGCCAACCCTGACCGCAGAGTGAGCCTCCCTCTGGCCTCAGACAGTTCCCACCGTCTCCCTTCTGGTCATACCCTTGTCTCTCTCCTCTGCCCCCTGTGCCCAACTTTCTCCCCTACATGGGCCTCAGGCTGGTTGGGGCTCCCTCCCGCAGGTGGTTCCCCTCTCTGGCGTGGGTTTTATGGCCAGCTCAGGCCAGTCTGCACTCTAGCCCCCAGGGCTAGTTTTATGGGGCCAGTAATGAACCAGGAGCTCAAACAGTTCCTGATGGGAGCAGCTGGGATGGGGGGACCCCGCCGAGGGGAATGTGCCCCCGCTTGCCCCGAGCCTGGCGCTTCGCTCATTACCTCTCCCATCCAGAGGTCTTTTACTAGCTGTTTATTGGATGTGTGGTGCTGGCAGACATGCGGCCTGGGCAGAGGCAGAGTCTGGACCCAGTGGGTGTGCTGGGCCCCAGGCTGGGGGGGTGGTGCTGCTAGCCAAGGAGGAGGGGCTGGATTTTCAAAGCAAGATCCTAATGCTTTGCCACTGCTTCTCATCTTAGCTAACTGGCCTCCATGGGACTTGAGTTCATCAGGTGCCTTGTTCTGCCCTCATCAGGCCACATCTGGAGAATGGTGTTCAGATCTGGGCACCTCATTTTAGGAAGGATGTGAATAAGCTGGAAACTCTCCAGAGGAGGGCAGCCAGGCCGAGGAGGAGCCTCACATCTATGCCAAATAAGACTAGTTAGAGAAACGAAGAAAAAACTCAGCCTTCAGGCGGGTGTTGGTATCCCCTAAAGCTCTGTCCTGGGCCCCTGTTCTCCTCTCTATTATCTCGCTTGGTGATTTCATCAGCTCCCATGGATTCAATTATCACTTCTATACTGATGATTCTCAAATCTGTTTGTCCAGCCCTGACCTCTCTCCTAACCTCCAATCTCACATTTTCAACTGCCTATTGAATATCCCCAACTGAATGTCCAAAACAGAACTCATTATCTTTCCACTTAAACCCTCCCTCCCTCCATCTTCTCTACTACTGTAAAGGGCAACACCATCCTCCCAATATGGCAGGTTTCTAACTTAGGAGTCATCCTGGACTTCTCACTATCTCTCAACCCCCACATCCAATATGGTGCCAAGGCCCATCAATTTCACCTCTGCAACATCTCTTATAAATTCTATCCCCTTAGAATCTCTAATAGATTTCACCTCTGCAACATCTCTCATCAATTTCACACATACACAGTCCCATGCAAATCTCCAATCAATTTCACCTCTGCAGCATCTCTTGTAGATTTCACCTCCACAGCATCTCCCATAGATCTCACCTCTGCAACATCTCTTATTGGTTTGACACGCACCTCTTGGAGCATCTCTCTAATACTATACTCCTCTCCTCTCCTCCGACACTGCCCTCACCCTGGTGCATGCCCTCATCACCTCATGCCTGGAGTACTGCAATAGCTGCTGGTGGGTCAGCCTGTCTCAAGTCTCTCCCTACTCCAATCCATTCTCCATTCCATTATCAAATTAATCTTGTAAAGAACAGGTCTGATATTCTCTGTCTCCCTTTTTCCTCTCTCTCTCTCTCTCTCTCTCTCTCTCTCTCTCTCTCTCTCTCACACACACACACACACACACACACACACACACACACACACACACACACACACACACACACACACCCCACTCTTCCAGTGCCTCCCTGTTGCCTCCGGGATCAAACATAAAATTCTCTGTCTGGATTTTAAAGCCCTTCATTACCTGGCCCCCTCCTACCTTTCAAGTCTCCTTACATATACTTCCCCTTTCAACATAGACTCTGTGATCCAGGGACACTGGCCTCCTGGCTGTTTCTCAGACAAAACACTCCATCTCTCAACTCCAGGCATTTTCACTAGCTGTCCCCAATGCCTGAAGCTCTTTTCCCCTCCTCTTCTTCCTCCTCCTCCTCCTCCTCCTCTTCCTATCTTTCTTAGCTTCCTTCAAGTCTCACCTAAAATCTCACCTTCTTTCCTAGTCCTCCTTAATCTTAGTCCATTCCTTCTGCTGATTGTCTCAGCATGCCCCAAACCAAACTTCACATCTTTTCCCCAAAACAGTACCATTCTCCCAGCCATCCAGGCTTAAAACCTTGGCTTCCTCTCATGATCCACATCTAATACATTACCATATCCTACTGATTTTTTTAAAATATGTTTGAGAAAATAAATGCTTATTAATTGAATTAAAAAATAAAGTTTGATTGCTATACCTTCTGTTACGGCACATTCATTTTTAGAAATGCCCCCCTATTCAAAACAAACCATCCCTTATAGCATAAAAATAAGCATCCTTCTGATATGTTTTCATTTCCATTACTAGATTCATTGTGTATGTTGTTCTCTGGGGTCTGCTTTTTTCTCTCAATATCAGTTTCCAGAAATTTCTCTCTCTAAATTCCTCATATTTCCCATCCTTTTTTGATCAGGGTCTGCAGAACCCCCAGTGAGGGGACTCCTTCTTCCGCTATAGGTAAGCTCCTCCTTAGCAACTTAATGTGCTAGAGAACTGCCTTGAGCAGCCCTGAGGTTAAGTGACTTGCCCAGGGTCAAACAACCAGGCTGTGTCAGGGATACTGGGACCGGATCTCTATGCATTACACCATGCTGTCCCTCATTTCTTAGAGCACCAGGACAGTCCATGACATTCATCTATAACAGTTTGCTCATCAATTGGCCAACAGATGGTCAAAATCCATTTTGACTTAGTTACTGAAAAGAGTGCCACTCTGATATGTATAGCTAAGGAAGCTGAGTGTTATAGAGTTTGTAGTAATGATTTTCACAGAGTCTTGAACCCAGTTGGTAACAGAGCCGAGACCAATGCTCCCTATGCCCAAGCTCTTCCTTCTTACACCTTTCTTCACCCTCTTCCATTTCTGACTGTCCCTAGGAATTTCTGTGGCTGGGTCTCTGAAGACTGGAGTCACTCGGGAGTAGATAACAGCTGTGGGCAAGGTTGCGGCCTTGGTTCTCACCCAGGCCCCCAACCGGGCTCTCCTAGAACAAGCAGTCAGCCGGCTGTGTCCTCTGGCCTTCCTTCCCACTGAGAAATTCTCTGTGGTCAGAGCCAGGACTTGGTTTTTGAGAAACACAGCCCCTGCCAGGCTGCAGCAGCCAATGGCCTGAGGGGCAAAAAGGAGCAGAGAGGGGAAGGTCCCTCTTTCCTTCCAGAGTCCAGTCAGTTTGGACAGGCAGTAGGGGAAAAATAAACAACCAAGCACACTAATACACTGTTGGTGGAACTGTGAACCGGTCCAACCATTCTGGAAAACAATTTGGGATTATACAAGGAAAATGGCTAAACTGTTCATACCCTTTGACCCAGAATTGCACTACTGAGAATGTGCACCAAGGAGGTAGACAGAAAGAAAGGCTCCATCAGAAGATTCATATCAGCCTTTTTGAGAGAGAGTAAGAGAGAGAGAGAGAGAGAGAGAGAGAGAGAGAGAGAGAGAGAGAGAAGAGGAAAGAAAGAAGGAAGGAAGGAAGAAGGAAGGAAGGAAGGAAGGAAGGAAGGAAGGAAGGAAGGACCAACCTGTTCCTTTGGAAATGGAAGAGCATATTATGGTACATGAAGGTAACCAAATATTTTTATGCCATAAAAATCATGTAAATGAAAAATTGAAGAAACATGAGATTTTTTGAATAATTATATAGCAAAGGAAGAAGGGCCAAGAAGATGACACACACACAACAACTACAACAATGGAAACTAAACAATGCTAACAGATCAATCTTGTTCCCAAGGGAATAGAAGATGAAAAGCTCAGCTCTCCTCTAGTTAGAGAGGTGGGAAGCTACGAGGGTGGAATGGTGCATGCATTGTCAAAGAAAAAACAAAATAAACAGCCATGGGATGAAAAGAACCATTCCTCCTTGGACGAGGATATTGGGCATCCCCGGGAGCTCCACCCCTGGTGTCTTACATACAACATGCTGTGTACAGATGGTGCCGAGAATTTGGAAAGCCCTATTTCCCAAAGTGCACACACTGTCACTAACACTATGAAAGTTTTCCTGGTTAAATGACAAGTGTTGTCTGAATGCCTGATGACCTCTCTGTACAAAGAATCTCATCCCATGTTTTATAAGTAAAAACTTTGCACCATCTGCATCCAAAGTGATCCAGTCTTTGTTCCAGAGTAATCCCAGAGTAATCTCCTTGATGACCATATCTCCACCAACAGTACCCCTGCCCTGCCTTCAGGCAGTGTTACTGGACCTTGACCAAGAAGTAACTTAGTGCTAGCTCTTATCTTACCCAGAAGCTCTGGGAATTGGTCAACATATACACACACATATACGTGTGTGTGTGTGTGGGTGTGTGTGTGTGTGTGTGTGTGTGTGTGTGTAAGAGGCAAGAAGGTATCCCACAGAGGTCACTTTAGCCTGCTCAGCCCAACTCTGTGTCCCATCCCTCCCTCAGCCTCATTCACTGGTCACTGAAACCCATGGATCAGCAAAGGGAGCCACTGATAATAACCTCAGCCAAATCCTGGTGCCCATTCTATCATCTCTTCCTTTTTCCCTATCCCTCACCCACTTTTTTTTTAATACTAGGTTTTAAAACTTAAGGAGAGGATGCCTTTTTTTTCTAAATCTTTCTCCCACCCCAAGCACCTAGCTCCATGCCTTGCACATGATAGTTCTTCAATATGTATTTGTCAAATAAACAAATGCAAATCTGGTGAACTGAGAATTCTGCTTCTACCTTAGTTGAAGATAGCTCCCATCCTTTGTAGCAATTATGAACGGCAATGCCACTGAATGCCCCAACACTCTGCCTCGGAAGCAGTCCATGTGGTCTCCTATCTTTGATTCAGTCAATGGCAGTCACACCCTCCCATTTATAAAGAAGGCCCCAGACATTCACTTACAAACTAACACACAGTCATCCTTCAGGGTCAAACCATAGACAGATTCCACTTCAGTGAGCCTCCATGTGCCATGGTCATCAAGGCCCACCTCAGAATTTGGCTCTCTTCCTGTCACATTCAATTATATCCGCAAAATGCACATGGTAGGACACTCAACCCAATCCAACATGTACCTGTTAAGTGAAGCAGATGCTATACTAGACACTAGGGACAGACACAAAATGACAGAACTTAGGATATGTACACAGATAGGTTTATGCACAACTACTTTAGGGAGACCAACAAACAGGATTGACCTTGAAGAAATCTAAGGACTCTAAGAGTTGAAGGTGAGGGGGGGAATGCAAGGTAACCTGTACAAAGGCATGGAGGCTGGAGATGCCAGATTTTTAAGGCTAAACAGTATTTATCCTACTGGCTACTGTAAGGTTCTTAAGAGAGGGGATCATTTTGAAAGCTATGTGAAAGATGGCTTAAAGAGAGGAGATGAAGAAAGCTGGGAGGACATAGTCTGGGAGAGCTGCAAGGAAGGACTGAACTAGGCTGGTAGCTGATGATGGAAAGGGAAAGTGGGAGGCATTGAGGTGCAGTGGATACCGCCCCCACTCTGCAGTCAGAGGGCATGCGTTCAGATCCTGCTTCTGATGTCTATACTACCTGTGTGACCTTGGGCCTCAGCTTCCTCCTTTGAGAAATGAAGAGACTGGTCAACAGTAATCAGTCCATAAGCATTCATTAAGCACCTAATGTATGCCAAGCACTGTGCTACATATTAGGCATACAAAGAAAGGGGAAAATGCTTCTTACCCTCAAGGGGCTTCTATTCTAGTGGGGGAAGATAGATAGATAGATAGACAGATAGATAGACAGACAGACAGATAGATGATAGATAGATAGACAGACAGACAGATAGATGATAGAGATAGATAGACAGATAGACAGACAGACAGACAGATAGATGATAGATAGACAGATAGAAGATAGATAGATAGACAGACAAATAGATGATAGATAGAGAGATAGATAGATAGATGATAGACAGACAGATGATAGATAGATGATAGACAGATGATAGATAGATGGATAGATAGACAGATAGATGATAGATAGACAGAGAGACAGACAGATAGATAGACAGATGATAGACAGATAGACAGATAGATGATAGATAGACAGAGAGACAGAAAGATAGATAGACAGACAGATGATAGATAGATAGA
>CM053581.1:19501082-19559669 GCA_028627135.1 Pseudochirops cupreus
AGACAGATAGATAGATAGATGATATCTATTCTGCCTCCTGAGCCACCTGTGCTCACGTGAATAAATCTGTTTATCTCTGTTTCATCCACATCTTGCTTTGTTTGGGAGTCTCAGAAATGTCTGGAAAGAATAAATGTTCAACTCCTTTAAACAATAAAATAAGAGCGGCATCCTTCAGGGAGTTAGAGCCCCTTGGGAGTGGAGGGCAGACAGTTCTAGCCTATGCATCAATTTTAGTCAGCCATTCGAGGCTCCTCAGAAAGAAAGAGGAAAGAGAAAAAGAAGCCAGCATTCAGTCTATGGAAAAAAAAGGTCTTAGTTTGAAAGAGGCAAAGAGCTGCATGGAGGTGCTAGTTTTCATGAGCCAAAAACAGAGAGGCCCAGAGGATGTAATTAACCCTGGTCCTCACAATCCCAAATGGTAACTCAGGACAAGGTGAAAAGATGTGGGCATGAGGAAAAAGCCCGGTGCGACCCACACATGGGAGAGAGACAAACAAACATATTTAGAAAGGCAGACCTTATAACAAGGCATGCTAATTGCTACGTGGGAAGGGTTTGGGTTTTTTTTTTTTTTGCTGTCCTTTCTTTTAAGCTGCGTTCTACTTGAGGTATTTCCCCTGTTTATAAGTAGAAGAGTCTTCAACTTTGGTTGTAGTAGCTAAAAAAACTTTCAAAATAAAATAAGAAACAAAAAAACCCTCTTAGGTTGCAATCAGACGTCTTGTTGAAACTCTGCTTTTCCATATATATTTGTTTATCTTTCTGCCATCTATGGTCTACACACCAGGCCCTTTCTGTGGTTTCTGACTACAGCTTTTCACCTTGTACTCGGCTATTTGGAATTTAAAGGATGGGGGTAATTGGTTCCTTGAGGCCTCTCTGAGGGGCTGTGTCCTGACCTGGTCAGGAAGCCACACTGTCAGAAGGCTGGATTCTGTGCCCTCTCTACCCTCAGGACTGCTGGCGGTCCTTGAAAGAGCAGACCCCTGGGGGACACAGCTTTCCTCCCTAGGGGTATCCTTACATCCCCTTCTAATTCAGAGACAGAAATATCCCATCCCATTGTGGGGAATTCTAATCTGAGAGTCAAGAGATCCGGGTTCAAGTCCCACCTTGGACACTGACTCGGGGGTGACTTTGGGTTAATCACTTCATAGAATCACAGAACTTGAGACCTCAGACAATACCTGGTCCAACCCATTCATGAAGAGAATTCCCACTAGAACATGCCCAACAAGTGATCACCCAACCTCCTCCCAAAGACCTCTGGACACAGAAGACCTCCCATCACCTCTCTAGGCAGGCCCTTCCCCTTTGAGATAGCACTCATTCTTTGTGAGTTTTTCCCGACATCATCCTCAAGGGGTATCTTTGCAACTTCTACCCAGAGAGCACAAATAGCCCCTCCTGGATATGACAAGCCCTCCAGACACTTTAAGACAGTTCTCATGTCCTCCCTGACTCTTCTCTAGGCTAGACATGGTGGGTGGAGGAGGGAAGCAAAGGCTTGAGAGAGTGCCCTGGACCCTAACAAGAGGAACAGCAGACATCCCACATGCCCATAAAGGATGGGCAGGGAAGCAAAGAGAGCATGGACCTCCCCAGGAGGATGGATGTTGGGGGATTTTTCTGCTCCAGTCCTGGATGATAGCTCTAAAAGGGACTCCCAGTATGGAAACTCCCTCCACGGAACTAGATTGGCAACAATTCTGTAGCTCATAGTCTTAGAGGGATTAAGTGACTTGCCCAGAATCACAATTCAGTACGTGTCCTAGGAGGAACTTGAACTCAGAACTTCTTAACTCTGAGATCTCTATCCACGAGGCCTCCAAGTGAGAGGCAGCTAGTGGACCCAGTGAGTAGAGTGATGGGCCTTGAGTCAAATCTTGATTCAGATATCTAGCAATTCTGTGTGACCCTGGACAAGTCACTTAACTGCTCTGCATCTCAGTCTTCTCATCTGTCAAATGGGGAAAATAGCACCTACCTCCTCACAGGGGTGTCATGAGGATCAGATTAGATCATGTTTGTAAAGTGGTTCAGTGATGCCAGTGATGACAGAGGCGGTTTTATGACCCTATATTTTCAGGTTTGAAAAGCATTTTAAATACATTATAATAAAGTTTCATTAAGTGAATCAATTTTCCTTTGTTCTTACAACAGTGCTTTAAATGTTATTACCCCCTTTTGCAGATGAAGATACTGAGGCCTGGAGAAAAGGTCACAAGCTGGCAAAGTCCACTGCACAATCCCATCTCTCTTTTCTTCCAAGGCTTTCCTTCTTCTTTTGGGCCATCATGATGGTTTTCCCCATACACACTTTCCCTATACAGCCCCCTGACCTCTATGCCCACATCTGCTTCCCATCTGTCCGTTTTCATACTTGTCATAGAAGAGCAATTATGTGGCTAATGGCTTTAGAATTAATCAACCCAATGACATTAAAGACTGAGGTTCCCATTAGAGCAGCAATTCAAAATTCCCAATTAGCTTCATTGATTCAAACTCAGGCAAATAAAATTAAAAAGAGGATATGGGGTGGGGATGGAGTGCAGGGAGCAGCGACTTTGGGATCTGGATGGAAAGAGTAGTAACTGTGATGATGGCAACAGTGACGGTGGGAATGGTGAGGGTGGTCTTGGGGATGAGGACGTATTGGTGGTCTTGTACAAGGATGAAGGTGATCATGGGGATAAGGGTAATAGTGGTGGCAATGGCAACAGGAGTGGTAAAAATGATGATGGCATCAGTGATGGTGGCAGTCATGAGTGTGGTGAGAGGAGCCACAGAATCTCCTTCTGTGTCTCTTCCTGGGCTTCTTCTTCAATGAGTCCTGATCCCTTCCTTGGTCTCATATTTGGAAGGGACCTCAGAGGTCATCTAGTTTGACCCACACTTGAAAACTTGAAGCCTCACTATGACACACCAGACAAATGTTTCTCTACTCTCTGCTTGAATCCCTCGCCAAAGTGAGCCTCACTATCTTCCAGAGAAGCTCGTTCCACTTTGGAACAGCAATAATTGTTAGAACATTGTTCTTCCCTGACACGGAACCTGTGGGGCCAAGCAGACCAAGGCTGATCCCTTTCCCACAATACACCCCTTCAGACACCCAAGAGTGACAATCAAGCCAATCAATCACCTAGCATTTATGAAGCATCTATTCTGTGCCAGGCACCAGGATATGAAGAGGGAAACGAAGCAGTCCCTGACCTCAAGGGACTTTCATTCTATTGGAGGGGACAACGTGTATATGGACATAAGTATAACAAATAAAGACAAAGTTAATTGGGGAAGGAGGAGGCATTAGTACCTGGGGAGGAGGGCCGTTGCCATGGAAACTCAAATGCTCCGTACAAAAACTCAGCCCAGCTTCCCATGAGCCAAACTCCTCAGTCTCTGCCCTGGCTCCCAACCCTGGCAGCCCAGTGACATATTTACAAAGCGATCACCTCTCAGGATCTTGGAACAAGGGTTTGCTCTTAATCTTTTGTGTGCGTCCAGTCCAGGAAAGGTCATAGACACCTTCCCAGAGTAATGTTTTTAAATGCATGAGGTACATAGGATTACAAAGGAAACCAAGTGTATTGGAAATAGAATACTCAAAACAGTTTTCCCATCCAAGTTCATGAACCCACTGAAATTTCTGCAGGGGCCCCAGACCCTTCTCCAGAGGCTTAGTCACTGGGGAAATGCAAGGGATTCAGCCCCATCTTCCTCCCTTTCATATTTCAAGGCTTATTTCTTCTGACCATACCCCAGGAAGTCTACCAGATGTGTATCTATAACAAGCACTCCTCCACACCCTACATTACTGGCCAGAAGCCCCTAAACAGCCTGGCGATCACTCTTAAAAATAGCAATAGTAAATTTACTATAAAAATAGTAAATAGGAAAAGTAACAATAGGAAATGGGCCTATGAGAGTTTTTGCAAAGCACTTAACAAATATTACCTCATTTAATCCTCAAACAACTCTGAGAGGGAAGGTGCCGTCACTATCCCCACTTTACAGATGAGGTAACTGAGAAACTAAGGTGTCAGGTGACTTACCCAGGGTCACACAGCTAGTGAGTATCTGAGGCCGGGTTTGAACTTAGGTCTCTCTGACTCCGAATGTGGCCCTTTATCTACTACAACAGGCTTCTTCCCAACCTGATCTTTCTCTGGCATGTTCTTAAGGCCTTCTAACATCCCAGCCACCCTCCTCTGGAAGGCCTCTGTATTCAAGACAGTGAGTTTGGATTCCTTCTTGGAGACTTACTGGCTGCGTGACTGTACACAAGTCACTTAGCCTATTGGGGTGAGGGAGTTAGACCCAGTGCTCTCTATCATTCCTCCTAATCCTTCCTAAAATGTGGCACCCGTAATAAAATGATGACTGGTTTTTATAAGGAGCTTGCAGGGTTTGCATTATCTCATTGCAAAAAAAAGGTGCTACAGATGTGGTCTGACCCAAGGAGAGCACAGCCGGACCATCAGAACACTTTTGGCCATGGTGCGGTCATTTCTCAGTCCTGTCTGAGTCTCTGTGACCCCATTTGGAGTTTTCTTGGCAAAAGATACTGAAGTGGTTTGTCATTTCCTTCTCCGGCTCATTTTACAGATGAGGAAACTGAGGCAAGCAGGGTGATGTGACTTGTTTAGGGTCACAAAGCTAAGCAAGAGTCTGAGGCTGGATTTGAACTCGGGAAAATAAATCTTTCTGACTCCAGGCCTAGTGCCCTGTGCACTCTGGAGCCACCTAGCTGCCCATCAGGATACTAGACCTCTCTTAAGTTATTTAATCTTAATAAGTTCATGCAAGTTTTCTTGGCTGCTGACTCATGTTGAGCTTGTGGTCCACTAAAATCTCCAGATCTCTTTTAGAAAATTTGGTATCCAGACATGCCACCGCCATTTTGTCTTTGTGCAGTTGATTCTTTAAACCCAAATGTACAGCTTTACACTATTCCTAGTGGATCTCATCTTAGGGGACGTATGTCCTGTTCTCCCTCATAACACCAGGAGTACCTCCTGGGAGGAGAGGCCATGCTGCCTCTTAAACGGAGGCTCCCCGAGGGTGTCTGTCTGCACCCCCCTCCCATCGGCTCTAGGCTGGTCCTGACACCCTACAAGGGGCAGTGAGAAGAGACCCTTGCCTCCTGCGCCCAGGGCCAGGGGCTGCTCTCACCTTCTTGGCCACAATGCACGCTTGCTCAGCAGGCATATAGTCGAAGGGGAAGATGAACCTCCAGTTAAAATTGCCCTCTCCGCCCAGTGAGCGATAGTGAACATCGGTCTTCTGCTTGTGCTCTTCAAAGCCAAGCATCCAACTAGAAAGAGACAAAGAAAAGGCTTGGGAGTCATACAGAGAAACTCCATCACGTCCTGGAGGGATGGGGAGGAAGGAAGGAGGAGTGGAGCACAAACATTGCCCCTGCCACTCCCAAGGACGTTGCCTGTGTGGCAGGAAGAATGCCCATCACCCTCCAACGGAACGCTACCATCCTGGGGAAGGAGCGATGCACCTGGGTTTGAACAGCAGCTGGCCATGTACCTTCTCGCCCCTCCAGGTCTCAGTTTCCTCATCTGTAAAATGAGGAGATTGGACTAGAAGGGGTTTGAAGGTCCCTTCCAAATCTGAGCCCTATGATCCTGTGGAGCACCAGTGGGCTAGCCCCTGGGAATGTAGTGACAGGAAGGAAAGGCTCCCTGACCTTGGGGAGCTTCTGTTCTTCTGACATCCTTTTCTTCCGGGCTAAAACCATCTTGGGTTTGGTTTTCTAAGCAGCCACCAGCCCACTTCTCAGCAACTCCCATGCAGCCTGTCTGCTTCTCCATTCTATTCCCCAAAGATATACTGGGGTAGTTGGAGGATTTTCTCCAAATGAGCT
Organism: Pseudochirops cupreus; assembly: GCA_028627135.1. Classification (NCBI taxonomy): domain Eukaryota; kingdom Metazoa; phylum Chordata; class Mammalia; order Diprotodontia; family Pseudocheiridae; genus Pseudochirops; species Pseudochirops cupreus. The sequence goes on from CM053581.1 coordinate 19,506,961, forward strand.
GGATCTGGGGTGGGCGGGCCCAGGTTCAAATCCCACCTCAGATACTTATCACTTGGGTGACCCAAGTTAAGGCATTTAACATCTCTGAAGTGTCTCAACTTCTCTCTCCGCAAAAATAGAGGTGGTTGAACAAAGACCCTAAGGAACCTCCCAGCTTGAACCCAAATCTCCCTGGGGCCCTGTCTTCTTCTGTAAAAGAATGTTGCTGGAATAGATGGCATCCAAAGGCTCTTGTGGTTCTGGCATTTTATGTTCTGTCTTAATATCCTGTGTTCTAAGGGCCCTCCCATCTCTGACACTCCCTGTTCTAAGGGCCCTCCCAGCTCTGACATTCCCTGTTCTAAGGGCCTTCCCAGCTCTGACACTCCCTGTTCTAAGGGCCCTCCCAGCTCTCATATTCCCTATTCTAAGGGCCTCTCAGCTCTGACATTCTCTGTTCTAAGTGGGGCCCCCCTACCTAGCTCTGACATTCCCTGTTCTTAGGGCCCTCCCAGTTCTGACATTCTCTGTTCTAAGGTCTCTTCCAGCTCTGACATTCCCTGTTCTAAGGCCTGTCCCAGCTCTGATATTCCCTGTTCTAAGGCCTCTCCCAGCTCTGATATTCCTTGTTCTAAGGTCTCTCCCAGTTCTGACATGTTGTATTCTACATTCTAACATTCCATATTCCAAGGTTCTATCCAGCTCAAACCTTCTAAGTTCTATGTTCTAAGTTTCCTCCCAACTTTGAAATTCTAAGTTCCCTATTCTAATGCTCCACTCTGACTTTCTATGTTCTAGGATCCCCTCCTGCTCAGACCTCTCATGCTCCATGTCCCCACTCTCTAAGTTCTAAGCATCCTTTCTGCTCTGAATTCAATGATCTTGCATTTCAAAAGCCCTGCAGAGGAGAGCATGTTTAAAGCAAGATCCCCTTTTAATAGTTCATGCCCTCACCCACAACCATTTCATCTTTCATGTTCACACAGATTTTGCACAGGAGACGGACTTGAGGAGGGGTGCACTAGCCGAGCTGGGCTGCAGCCGGCAGCTTCTTACTGACCGGGCAGCACAGTCTGTGGGCACACTGAGGACAAGCAGGGCCTCGGGCAAGCAAGGGGGCTCCTGAGGGGGAAGAATTCTCCACTGGCCCCTGGCAAACAGAGAGTGTCATAAATGGAAAAGCTGCTAACAGGAAGGGACAAGTCTCTGGAATTCTCAATTTCTTTAATTTCCTGAACTCTTTAAAATAAAACTATCCATTTCAGACTGGTCCCTTCCTTCTTTGTGAGGGGGATACTAAAAACTTGCAGAAATGGACATTATTGCAACTCCCTGAGGATAGGGGCCAGGAGTCTTCCCTATCGGATCAGGGGGACCCCGAGGATAGGGAAGGGGGTCTTCCCTATCAGACCAGGGCTTCCCTGAGGATAGGGATGGGGGTCTTCCCTATCAGACCAGGGGCTCCCTGAGGATAGGGGCTGTGTCTGCCCCTTACAGACAGTGGTCAGGATTCTCATTTATTCTAGCTGAAATTTTAGTGTGTTATTTTCGGGTGACAAATACCAAATGAGAACAAATCCTCCTTGGCCTTTCTCACTTTTCTCTATGTAATCCACAGCTCCTCGGCTCATAGAACAACGTCAGAGCTGGACAGGACTTGTGAAGTAATCCAGTCCCACCTGACATGGTGCAGAGAAGGCAGGGTGCTGTCTAGGGTTGCTCCAGGGTAGGGCCTATCTCCCCCAAGAGCCCAGCATGGCTCCCACATCAGAGGGCACTCTCCTTGATGGCACAGACCACATTTTTGTTGTTCTTTGTAGCCACATGGCTTGGCACAGTGTCTTGCATACAGTAAGCATGTCATAAATGCTGATTCATGAAGACGAGGTACCAGGGGAGCACCAGGGTTCTTCCTACCCTTTCACGTAAATGTCACTCATCTTCTCCCCGGTGATGCTGAGGTCGTCTAAGATGACATCTTTGGTGTTCCAAATAATACATCGCAGGAGAAACCTGGTGAGAATGGGAAGGGGCAGATTAACCCAGGCCTGCTGCAGAAAGGAGGTGAGGGGCCTCGGATGGCCTTGGAGGAGCCTGAAGGTCACAGAGCCAGAGTTCTGGGTTTCATGCCTCCCCAGGCACTCAACTTATTACAGAAAAATGCTCTGACCCCAACCCCAAAGACCAGCCCCTTCAGTCTGTCCATGAAATGACCTTTTACCATAACCCCAGAATTGCCCCCATCCCCACCCTCAGAATGACCCCTAACTCTGGCTCCCAATTAATTCCTGAACTGAGAAAAAGAAAGCATTGGACAGACAGCCCAACATCCAGGCAGGGAACTAGGGGTGAGGCTCCGGAACAGAAAGTCACCTCTTGGCTTTGCGGGGGGTAATTTTAAATGGTGGTCCAGGTGTTCCAAGGGCCTTTGGAAATAGGTCAATCCACATTTGCAGCTTTCCCTGTGGAGAGGGGAGACCCCATGGAATCAGAAGGCCTCTGCAGTCCCTTCTTCCCCGTGGCCTCAGACCCTGCTCTTTGATCCCACTGGACTCTACACCAACCGCCCATTCTCACTCTGCACCTTGCAATGTTCTGGCTTTCTACTGCCCCAGTGTAACAATCCCCAAACCCCAATCATAGTGTCAGTTCTTCCACACATAGCCCACTTTCCTTCAACATGGAGACAAAGGACAGTTCAAGCAAAGGAAAAAAAAATGGTCCCTGGAGGTAGTGAGTTCCCCGTCACAAGGCATCTTATGTTGAGGCAAGTGCCACAAAAAGTCATTCAAAGCAACACTTTTAGACAAATAATACCCTGGGACAGACCCCAGGGAGAGAGCTCCAAAATCAGAACTCAAGATCAAAGGCTCCTTGGCGGGGAGAGACCCCAGGACACCATCAGGCCCCTTCTGAGGAGCCCATTTGTTGGGGAAGCAGTGGAGAGGAGCCCACCTGGGCTACTAAGCTCAGTTATTTCTACCTGGTGAAAGCCTGCCTGGCCCATAAAGACAGTGCAGGGGAGAGTGGCCTGGGCCAACCTCAGGGCAGTCCACAGGGGATACGGCCAACCTTCTCTGCTGTGTCCTGCTGGCAGCAGCTGAGCAGACTTGGGCTTTGGTGACCGGGGAGCGCACCACTGGTCCTACCTGCTCAATGTCTGGCTGCAGAGGGCTGTAGAGGGACCGGCTCTCCACATGCTCTGGAACGAGGCCCTGCTGCCTCAGGACGGCCAGTGCCAGCCGCTCCTCCACTGGGCCCAGGTGGGGATTGGCAATCTTGCCATTCTCTGACCCCAAAAAGAAAACCAGAGAAGCCCAGGACAGGGTTAGCAAGGAGCAGAGCCAGCCTGGTACTAGCAGAGTCAGTGCAGCCTACTATCTCAGGCCAGATCACCGACTTCTTCAGGACCCAAGATATTATGTGCAAAAGAGCAGCCAAACCCCAAAGCACAGGAAGTGCCTTCCCCACCGCCAGCCTGACCCAGTGCCTGAAACTCCACCATCAGAGCTGTGCTCACTGGGCTCAAATACTGCCCTTTTAAGGCTCCCCCTTCCCTTTCACAGTTCTACCCTTCCAGGCCTCATTTCAGCTCTTCCTCCATGGAGCCCTCGCTGCCCACAGAGCTCTGGACCCAGCAAAGACCTCAGTCATCACCCCAGTCCAAACCCCTCCTCTTTTCAAATGAGCAAACAAAAGCCCAGAGAAAGAAAGGGGCTCATTCATTCACAGGGCAGCTGGATGGTACAGTGGATAGAGTGTGGAGCCGGGAGTCAGGAAGACTCAGCGTTGTGAGTTCAAATCCAGCGTCAGACACTTCCTAGCTATGTGACCCTGAGCAAGTCACTTCTCCTCACTTCCTCAGTTTCCTCCTCTATAAAACGAGCTGGAAAAGGAAATGGCAAAACCACTCCAGTGTCTTTGCCAAGAAAACCCCAAACGGGGTCACCAAGAGTCAGACAGGACTGAAAAGACTGAACAACATTCATTCATGGTCACAGCTAGTTAGTGGCAGCACCAAGATTTGAACTCAGATCCCTTGCTCCCAGTCAGGCGCTCTTTCCACTGCCGTCCAAAATCAGAGGGCATCTAATCCAATCCCTCCACACACACAGGATTATCAGTTAAGGCACGAAGCGCTGGGAGATGATGCCAAGAACAAGCCAAGGCTCGGGGGCTGGGATGGAGCGGAGGCTCACCGATATCTTCGAGGGTGACCTCTGTGTCTTGGAACACCACCCGGTCCTGGTGGTACACGGGGGCTTTGGCTTTGTTCTGCTGGCAGAACAGTTGCAGGAGCTGAGTCGGGCGGAGCTGGTCTCTCCACTGATTCGGTCCCGAACTAAGACCCAAGAAGAGATATCATGAAGATGCTTTACAGACAGGGCCCTGGGGCAGACTGCACACATATCTACACAGACATTTCTGTCCACACATGTGTCACTCCACCCCTGTGTGTGTGGACTCTGCCCATAACACCCTTTAATGCTGACAGACGGGCCCATGGAGAAGCTGTGGGCCATGGCAGCTCTAGGCACTTACATACAGTAGGTCTGAGGGAGACCACATCGTGCACCAAACTTGGACAGGAATCGGTTCTCCAGGTCAATGACTGTCTCCCCAATCTTCTCATCCTTAGAGAGGAGGTCATAATCATATAGCATGATCTTGAGGTCCTTCTCCAGTGGCAGGGTACAGGTCAGTTCATACACCCTGCAGGGAAGAGAGTCTATCAGGGAAGGACTGGGCAAGATGGCACCTCCATGATCAGCCCATGGGAATGAAGGAATTTCTCCCTCCACCAAAGGCCTTCAGCACTTACTGCCTGAACCATGCATCTAGCACTGAATTAGCCTCTACTCCAAGGTTTGGTAGGCATCACATTGCTCTAACTAGATTTGGAGCTTCCTGAGGGCAAGGATCAAGTCCTCTCTTCCTATCTCTCCTACAATGTAACCTTGTCCATGGCTAAGTGCAGGCATTTCATTATGGTTTAGTAAGTGAATAAATGAATGTATGCATGAACAAATAAATTTATGAATACATGAATGAACAAAAGAATGAATAAATACAATAATGAATGGATAAATTAATTAATTGATAGTGAGATGAATGAATGAGTAGATGGGTAGGTGGATAGATGGATGGATGGATGGATGGATGGATGGATGGATAGGTGGATGGGTAGATGGATGGATGTGTGGATGGATGGATGGGTGGATAGATGGATGGGTGGATGGTGGGTGAGTGGATGGGTGGATGGATGGATGGATGTGTGGATGGGTGGATGGGTAGATGGATGGATGGGTGGATGGATGGATGGATGGATGGATGGATGGAGAGATGAGGGTAGAAGCCATCTCTTCCATCTGGATGGGTGAATGAATGAATGACTAAGCTTCTGTTCTGTTTTGGGAAAAACCATAGTTACAGTCTGCTGATGAATGGAAACAAGAAAAGCATGAGAAAACCTTGATTTAGCAGAGGTATAACTAGACAAGGGCAACCAGAGCTTAACTCCTGTGATGCCAAAATTTAAAGGGCACTAATAGCACTTGTAGCCCAGCAGTACAGAGGTAGCCATGCTTAGCACCAACTTAGAAAGAATAATTAGTCTTGCTTTTTAAAACTACCAGATTGCACTTCTTCTAGGAGGCCCCCACAACCAGCATGGTCTCTTTGTATCCCTCAGTGTCTGGAGGCCCCCACAACCAGCATGGTCTCTTTGTATCCCTCAGTGTCTGTCACCACATAGGGCGTTGTGCAGAGGTCTTCACACACACACACACACACACACACACACACACACACACACACACACACACACACCTGAATTTGCCTTGGAAAGTCCATTTGAAAGCACATTTCCTTTCCCCAACACAAAATTAGCCAGTTAAGAGTCTGGCCCTTAGTTTCCCCACTCTCTCTCCCTCTCCAGGAGAGCCCACACACACCTTGACTCTCCCACTCCTGAGCATGAGAAGACTTGGCCATTCAATAGAATTCAAGGAGCACTGATCAAAGTGCCTCAGTGGTGTCTCCCTGGCCCCCTCCCTCAGCTCCTCCCTCCTCCCTGCCTCCAGCCTGGTCCCCACCTGAAGCTGCCCCCATTCCCCTCCCCACTCCCAGCTCTTCTTTGGTGGAGCCAAGCCCTCTTCACTCACTTTCCAAACACAGGTTCCAGAGTGCAGGGGATGTAGTTGTCCTGGTCATTCACGGATTTCTTCCCCATGGAAATCTTGATGTAAGGGTCACACTAGGGGACAGAACAGGTAAACGGTGGGAGGTTAACCAACACATCTTGAAAATTCCCCCTAGATAATGTGGTGTCAGGGAAGGGCCTGGACTCCGGTTCTACCTCTGACACTCCTCTGTGACCTGGGGCAAGTCACTGGACCTCTCTGGGCCTCAGTTTCCTCTCTGTACAATGAGAAATTTGGACGAGAGGGCCTCCAAGGATGTGCTCGTCATCAATACCACCACCATCATCATCACTGACTCTGTCCATGCCTCTGAACTCCCTCTAGGCCCTTTCCTCCATTTCCCCCACCTGTCAGTGAAGCATAACTTCGGTTAGGCTTAATAAGTCCTTGCTGACCGGTTGTGTGGGCCCAGCCCACGTGGGTCACAAGGGGGCCTGGGGCTGCCTGTGTAGTGAGGCACATCCCTTATAACCAATAATACAAATGATAGCCAGCGTTTATCTAACACTGTAAAGTTTGCAGCACGTTAATTATCTCATTTGATCTCCACAACGACCCTGGGTTTTAAGTATTAATATTATTATCCCCATTTTACATATGGGGAGACTGAGGCTGAGAAAGCCTAAGGGACTGGAGTCACACTGCTAGCAAGTGCATGAGGCAGAATTTTAGCTCAGGTCCTCCTGACTCCAGGCCCAGCGCTCCACCCACTACACTGATCGCCTTATTCAGGCCAGACTTCTCAGGACACTTCTTAATAATAACTGACACTCAATGTGCTTTAAAGTTTGCAGAAAGAGGGGGCCATTCAGTGATTCACTTGGGGTCACACAGCTAGTAAGTGTTCATTACAGAATCTGAGACTGGTCTGGGCTGACCACACGTCCTGCTGGGACTGTCTCATCCCTGTTCCCTGCACAGTCTGCCTGATTATGCTGTTCACCTTCTCTGAAAAATTATCCCTACTCCCCTGAACTTACGTATGCTTTCCAGCCCAGCTTTAAGGCCGCCTCCTCCGGGCAGCTCACGTCAAAGAAGGTCTCCTTCCTCTGACCTCCTAAAATTCTATTTTGTCCTGTCTTGTTTGATGAATGACTCTTGGGTCCTCAGTTAGGCCGCAGGCTCCCCAGAGGTCAGGAGGGGCTAGATCCCATTGCCCCCTGGCTTGAGGCCCTGCTCTTGAGTGGGAACATAGGACCTGTGATGGTACCTTTCCATTGGGGTCCTTGGGCTGCAGGCCAAAAGCTCGGATGATATAAACCCGGACAAGACACTCTTGGGGCCCCTGGGCTGGCAGCTGGTGAAACTGCCTCGGGGGCAGGGGGACAGCCGGGTCATCTGGAAGGGGATAGATTTTGAACAGTCCCTGCAAAGAGACTGGGGTTAGTTCTCATCAGTACCATTAACACCCTCCCTGTCATCTTGCTTGCCATCAGCTCCACCCCCTATCCACACCACTGAGGTCACCATTATCAGTCACACCTCCAGGATCACTGCACATGCCTCACCACACCAACCCCATTCCCACCACTACCACCATCACCACCATCTTCATTACCATCTCTACCACAGTCACTGACATCTAGTGTGTGTGCTTATTCTTCCCCATGAGATCAGAGATCCCCATAATAACAATACCCAACCCGTGACCCCTCAAACACAAACTCTGAAGAGTCCCAGATGTCAAAGGTGCCCCAAGGGCTTCGTTACCTTGAACTCCCCAATTACAGACGGGTCTTCCGTCTCCTCCTGGGTCTTCCCCCGGTATAGTTTGAAGGTGTTACAAAAGTCAGACAGACCCTCAAAGCCTTCCACATTCTCCAACTCAGTGTCATACACCTGCCAAATATGGTGGGGAGAGAAGGGAGGGAGGAACAGAAAGAGAAGGAGAGAGAGGAAAGTGAAAAGGAAAAACAGGTAGGGAGACTCAAAGGCAGAGTGCCAACAGGAAAGAGAAATGGAGAGGAGCAGGAGAGAGAAGAGGAAGGAGGGAGAAAGGAAGGGAGAAGGGAAAAGGTAAGATCAGAGAGGAAAAAGAGTTTGAGAGATGGAGGAAGAAGAAGCAAGAAAAACAAGAGGGAGGAGAAGCAATTGGAGGAAGCAGAGGGTAGGGGGTTATTCCATGTTGTTAGGGAATAGTGTTCCATTTAAGGAACTATTTTAATTATATAACGTGTGACAGTATTAAATTAGTACAAGACTCAGGCTGACTTTGATGGGGCTTTTGTACCTTTGGAGCCCATAGAGAAACCTATCGGCTCTCCACATCCAAGTACTACCCATTCCTTAAGGTCCCACTTAAGCACCAACTCCTCCAAGAAGGCTTTCATGATAATCCCTGCCTACAGTGATCTCTTGTTTAGGCTCTGTGTAATGCAAAACATCCTGACCATTAGGGTTAGCCAGATGGTAGTTTCCCTCTCATTTTAAGCCTTCAAGAAGAGCCTGGATAACCACCTGACCAGGGGTGCTGACCTCTAGGGACGTTGTGGAGGTTCCTCTAAGATCCTGGGTATTCTATAACTCTTACAGCCCAAACCCCATATTCTTTTTCTGTCATTCTAACCCTAATTATCTTGTGTGTAGATTTCCCATCCTCCAACTCGACTTTGAGATTTCCCCAGGGCAGGGACCATGTCTTTCCTTCATCCTCTTATCTCCCCAACTAGGTTGAACCCCAGCTTGAGCTCAAGGAATCCTCAGTGAGTTAAAGGGTTCCACAGTGGCTCAGGGCCACAAAGAAGTGCTCACCTGCAGAGTGTCAAAACCCTTCTCCAGGTAGGATCTACATTTTTCATTCTCTCCCATTGAAGCATAGAATTTACTCCACCAATCGACGAACTCCTCCTCCTGAACAAGGGACCAGGTTTGGAGGGTGGGGAGAGAGAAAAAATGGCTCAGGAAAAAGAACATGCCAAGTTGAGTTTTCAGTCCTGCTCTAAGGAAGACCATGGAGCTAGAAAACTCACCCCCTCTGAGAAGCCCTCCCTGATAACAACTGCCTCTACTGACATAGGGCTTTATCAGCTCCAGAATCCTAGTAAATGACAGACTTGTCACATGTCTTCTTGACCATATCCACCTCCTACCTCAAACTGCCCACTCTCCTAGAGATTCCAGATTCTCTCAGCACCACATTCTACTCAGGCAATGTCAGCTTATATTTCATGGTGCCATATTGGTTGTACTCACAGATCACCAATTTAGAACCCCGTGAAAGATGCATGGCTTAAACTCCGAGACAGACTAGGAGCTCCTAAAATGATAATAATATCTATCATTTATAAGGTACCTACTATGTGCCAGACATTGTGCTAAACACTTTCTAAAGATGGTCTCATTTGATCCTCATAACACTCCTGCAAGATAAATGCTATCACTAGTCTCATTTTACAGATGAGGAAACTGAGTCAAACAGAGGTTAGGTAACTTAGCACAATGCCTGCAGGACACATAGTAGGTTTTTAATAAATTCTAGATGACGGATTGGCTGACTGGGTATTCCAGGATCTTCTTCTAAACTGATCCCCAGCATTCCCAAGGTCATGTCCAAAGGTAGGGAGTGGAAGCAACCAGGTGGACCAGCAAGCCACCAATAGAAGAGGGTCCCCCTCACACAGTCCCAGGAAAGGAGGGACAGGGGAATCTACAGGGAGTATCTCTGCCCCACTCACCAGAAGGGTCTTCTGCAGCACCAAAGAAACAACAAGAGACTTAGGCAGTTAGGTTTGGAGCTGGGGGCTGTGCCTGAGCAGCCCCCAAGGTTACAATGCAAGAGAAGACTGTAGCTCTGGGGTCAAGAGTCAGTTAGAAACATGCGCTAAACCACATGCATAAATGGGCACATTAGAGCATGCAGACAGAAACACATACGTACAGATAAATGCATGGAGACATGTGAAGCACACATGCCCCTCTCAGAGCCTCACCTTCTAGGAATAACTAGGAACTTTTTTGACCCGGATCTAAAATGGGGGGGCGGGGAATAGCATGATGAGATGGGAGAAGGGTCCCAGGGAGTAGTATGCTGGAGGAGAGGCTGGCCCATCTCCCCTGTCTCACCTCCACCATCCTTTATGCCTGCTTCCTCACCCTCTCCAAATTCCCAAAGGAAAAGCTAAGGCTCAGAGGAAAGGAGCTCTCTTACCACCACACAACTCTCCCGTAGAGGAGGTGGGATTCAAGCGCAGCAGCTCCAACAAAGATTGTATATGTGTGTGTATGTGTGCATGTGTATGTGTGTACATGTGTGTGTATATATGTGTGTCTATATACATACACATACATATACATCCACACATTTATATACATACTTATTTATGCATGTATAAATGTATATGTATTGTACATGCATGCATATGTTCTGTACACACTGCGTGTACATTGGGGGCTTATCTGTACATGCACGTACTCAAATAAGAAGGTTGTCCGTATATCGATCAGCATATATAGAGAGAGAGAACTATTAACATCTACTCACGCCAACACACAAAAATACACACGTCCCCACCCCCAAAGAACACTGGCCAAGCAACCACGGCCACCTGTGCACACACACAAATATGTACGCAGACACATATAGACAGGCAGACCATCACAGGTCCATAACTGGACACTCCTTTGATTTCACAAAGGTCTGTATTAGCCCACACACCCCCCATCCAGGGATAGTCACCTTTGACCAGTGATTCCCAACGCACAGCCAACAGTCACCACGGGGGGCCGTCTCGCTGACTGACCCAGTCCAAACAATGGGCACATACAGTGAATAAATCGTGCATTGAGCACATATATAAATATTTTTAAAATATCTGTAGCTGTGCTTCAGCTCCCCTGGTAGAATGCAAACTTCCTGAGGGAAGGACCTGTTTTTCCTCTCCTTTCTTACTGAATGTCCAGTGCCTTGGACATAGCAAGATTGTTGAATTCAATGTGTGTTGAATCAAAGTGAACTCAGTATTACAGGATGGTAGATTTAAAGCTGGTAGGGACAGTGCAGGCCATCTCATCCAACTCCTAATTACCTGTGAGATCCCTTCACTTCCTGGGCCCTCTGTTCCAGCCTCCTCCCTCTTTATCCTTCTCTCTTCCTGCCTTTCTTCTACTCTCCATCCACCATCTTTGGCAGATGTTTGACACTAAAACCAACAAAGTGAAGTGATTTGCCCAAGATCACCCAGGGAGCAGGATTTGAACCCAGGCCTTAAGGCTCTAGACCTAGTGCTCCCTCCACTATGCCACAAATACTAATAATACAACCATCATGTGGGGGTCCCCAACATCCTTGGACATTAAACAGGGATTCTCAACCATGGAAATGTCGGACTCGAGGCCCATCCCCGAGCCAGGTGCTTGCCTTTCCACCAGCTGTAGGCACAGACTACTCTTGCCCTCCAAAAGTCTCTGTTGACATTATCACTCTCTCTCTTTGCCTTTGCTCCATCTTCCAACCAGCAGGAGCTGGGAAGATTAGCCTTTTAAGCCAAAACACTTGGTTACCATGAACAGTTTCAAGGGAAGGTGGCCAAAAGTGGAAAGGGAAGACTGAAGCCTAAACATCTGAGGACTTTTCTTGGTCTTGGTCTATCCCCCCAAGGGGAATCAGTGAACATGAGTCTGGAGAACTCCAGAATGGGAGGTGGAGAAGAGATGAGCCTGTTGGGTGGGGAGTGGCAGAGAAGAGGCAAAACCAAACCATGAGCCCCTAAAACTCAGGTCATGGCCCAGCATCCTGAGAAATGCAAAACGCTTCCCACCCCTCCTTATAAACATAAATACTGACTGGCTTCAAACACTGTTGAAGAGAACCAAGATTAGATTTGTGCTGCTTTAATAAATGTTTCCTGACTGAGGCCAAGACTTGAGAGAAATCAAAGGAAGCTGAAAAGAGGCAGATTTTTACTTGATATGAAATGTAGCGCCAGTCCCAGAGAGCCCCATGCCAATGAGCTTTGGGACTGGGATTACATAAGGAAAACCTTCCTTCCAAAGTGCAATGGGCTGCCTCCCCCATCAGAGCGTAAGCTCATTGAGAGTAGGGAATATCTTTCTCCTCTTTTTCTCTCTCCAACTTTTAGCTCAGTACCTGGCCTATAGGAGGCGCTAAATAAAGGTTTATTGATGGATCGACTACCTCAAGAGATGGGGTTGGGGAGATCTCCCTTCTTGGAGAGCATCAGGCAGAGGCTGGGTGAGCGCTTGTTGGGAGGAGGTGTTGTAATGGGGACTATTTTGGAATACGGTTTGGAGCGGATGCCCCTGAGGCCCCTTTCAACAACACTCCTTACCCTTTGAGAAAGACCAAAAGGACTAAATTGATTTAAATGGTTAAATGAGCATAATCCTCAAGTTAAGAAGTGTAGCCAAAAGACACTAATTTCCCATTTTTGTTCATGCTAACGGGGATAGGGATGAAAATACATTCTCTCTATCAAAAAGGCTTCGATGGGTGGGGAGCTCACACAGTATTGCAATGGGCATTTTTTAACTACCTAAGAGAACCAAGTGCTTTCCAGTGACTCCGAGGCTGCCAAGGTCAAGCCTTCTCTCTCTCTTAAAGCAGATCCCCTAAAGGTCTCTAGTGAGCCTACTTTGATTTCTGTGCGTAGGGAAGGGTGTCAAACCTGCATTTCTTTACAGAGATTCTACGTCTCCAGCTTTCACTGAACCGTAGACTTGGAGCTGGTAGAGACCTTTGTAAGGCGTCTGGTCCAAACCCTTCCACTTGCAGAGGAGTGAAAGTGATTTACCCAAGGTAACAAAAAGAGTAAGCATCCCAGAAGGGATTTGAACCCAGCTCCCCCCACACCCAATTCAAAGTTCTCAATTCTCCCCCTTTCCCATAAGAGACTTTTTTCTACAGCTGCCATGATTGATGAGTGTGATGGAGCCCCACCTGGAGCAGAGCGCTGCCCACCCCCAACAGCTCATGAAAACGGCAAGCAGAGCTCCTCCGTCCCTGAGGCCAGGCCCAAAGAGAAGGGGGTCTGGACTGGAGCGGGAACGAACAGCTTCCTGCCCACAAGGGTGGTAAAAGACACTGAGATATTTAACAGAAGGCATCCAAGGCATTTCTTCCAGGAGCGTCATGGAAAGAGCATGACTTTTGACGTCACACTCACTGTGCTAAAGGCTTTACGATTATGATCGGACTCTCACAGCAGCCCTAGGAGGTAGGTGCCGTGATTGTCCCTCCTTTTAGCTCCAACTGTAAGGATACTGGTTGTCCGCCCCACCCCCACCCCCAATCCAGCCTCACTTTGCCTCTCTACAGCTTCTCCCAGGTGCTACTGGTTCTGGCCTCTAGGATCAAGCAGAAAAAAAAAAAGTCAATCCCTCTTTCGTGCGCCCCAGGTTAGAGCCCTGGCTGCCGAGGCCCCTTTCCACGTTGGGATTCAATGTTCTGTGATTCTGTGGCCTTTTCTCTAGGACAATGCTAAAAATCTCAGCTTGCCATCCCCAAGCCCGGCTCTGTCTTCAGGACGAATGTTAGTTGCCTGGTGCCCTGATCAAGCCCCCAAAGTGCCTGAATTCTCGAAAAGAGGGAGTGAGTGTTCTGTCTCTGGGACGGGATCGGTGGAGCGAGCGTGGAAGCAGGGGGAAGGACAAGATGACCCTTCCTGGCCCCTTCCAGCCCAAAGCTCTAGAATTCTCTTCTTGAGGAGGCAGGGGTGGGGAATGGGGGTGAGGAGTTCAGGCCAGCTTCTCCCCATCGGGGTCTGGGGCTCCTGCCAGGCGACAGTCTCACCCTGAGCCATCCCCCCTGCGGGGTGTGCTAGGAGAGAGGGGGTGCCCCCCCCAGGAGACCACAAGAATGTTTGGGGGGAGAGCTCGGGGGGAGGGGCAGGCGCCCGGAGCCTGCTCCAGCCTCCAACAGCAGGGATCCAATGTCGGCATCGACTCCAGCAGCTCAGAACAGGAGAGACCGTAAAGTATGCGCCCTGCATTATTCCAAATAGCTTACAGACCCGGGCTCGGATTCCCTCCCCTCCCCTCCTGCTCCCTCCACTTGTCATCTGATGGAGGCTTCGCATTTGCCACAGATGATTCACCCAAGACCGGGCCAGATTACAAGCCACGATAGGCAGAGGGGGCACGCTGAGCGGGCCAAGCCACCGAACCGGAGGATCTTTGGGAAAGCCAGCTTGGGCTCTTTCAAGCGCTCTGACTGAGGCCACCACGGCTGAAGCGAGGTTTGAAAGGGACCAGCTTTAATGAGCAGATAAGAACCCTCCCTGCTCATCGGGCATATGCCGGTGTGTTCGAAGAGTGCGAGCCTCAGGCTCAGGAAGGACTGGGTTCGAATTCTACCACCCCCCCTTCACTGACTGTGGCTGGCTGAACCTCTCGATGCCCCCGAGGGATTCGCAAGGTTCTAAATTACTGCTGAGTTGCTGATATGCATCACTGGAAGGAATTTCCACGCTGGGGCTCACTTTCACTGACGCAACCCCAAGTCTAGACTAAAAAGTGCTGTTGGGTGCCGCCAAAAGGCTGCACGATACCTGCTTCTCCCCAACACTCCTTCCATCTTTGGGGCTGTTACAATGAAGGCACAAGACTTTTTTTTTTCAGTCTTCGGAAGATCACCGTAATGTCTCTCCTATAGATCAAGGCCAGGCTGGGCATTGGCCATATTTTCTCTAATTCCAAATTAGTTGACTCTGAATTAATGACATTTGGATGTCAACATTGTTGTTCAGTCCTGACTCTTTGTGACCCTATTTGGGGTTTTCTTGGCAAAGATACTGGAGTGGTTTGCCATTTCCTTCTCCAGCTCATTTTATGGATGAGGAAACTGAGGCAAACAGGGCTAAGTGAATTGCCCAGGGTCACACAGTTAAGTGTCTCAGGCCAGACTCAAACTCAGGGCAACAAGTCTTCCTGATTCCAAGCCCAAGGTGCTATCCATTTTGAATTGATACTGGATGACCTGCTGAAACCAAGCCTTGCTTAAAATATTTAGCAAGGGATCGTTGTTAGAAAAAGTGTTTTCTCATCCACCACCATCCCCCCAAAAAGAGACTGTGACACAGGAAGCACTGAGATACATCAAATGGGTGGTTCTGGAATTGAAGAGAGGAAGATGTGGGTTCCAGTTCTAAGTCCAGCACCTTGTACCTGTGTGACCTGGGAGAAGTCACTTATAAAGTCCGAGCCTTGGTTACCTCATATGTAAAGGGGGGTGACCTTTAAGTCCCTCCTAGCTCTAAATGTGTGATTCCTGAGATCGATAACAGATGTGCCAACAGGAACCCTTACAAAGAAGGTAAACAGAAAGAGGAAGGTGGAGGTGGTAGCCTTCTCCAGGAAGCCCTCCTGGATTGACTCTATCCATTCTCCACCCCATTTGGACTGCTGACCAGTGGCACCCCCTCTCATGGCCCTTTTGTATCATTGTTGTGTCTCTGTGGGCTCCAGCCTTGTCCGGCATGCCTACTCTATCAGGTCGGGAACCTCCTGGAAAGTAGAAACCCATGTGTCCCCCAGCAAACAGGCAGTACCCGAGAGTCCAGACATGTCCTACTTTGTTAACTTCAGGGTCCGATTCTTCTGAGAGACCGTGGATGAGTCATAACATGATAATCATGCAATCACCAAGCATCTCCCACACACCTACTATGGGCCAGAGGTACAAAGAATCAAACAGTTCCTTCCCTGGGAATCTCACATTCTGTTGGGGACATACAGATATAAGTACATATTTTTCAAAAATCAAATGTAAGCTCCCTGAGGCCAGGGACTGCTTTTATTGAATTTCCATGAAAGCCTTTGCCCCTTAAGCCCAGATGCACAGGCCAGTGAATCCTCCTTTCAGCTCTGGTTCCCACAACCTTGGCCCACAGAAGAGTTGACCCAGAATAGGGTGTGATTGATTCTGAGCCTGATACCAGCCTCACACCCTCCAGGAGAGAGAGAAGGAGCCAGGGGTCTGGGGAGTGGGAAAGGAAGGGAGGGATGTGAGTTGAGAAAACATGCTTGCTGCTGTCAAAGTGTGCCCCCATCTTTCTGTGCTAGCCCCCCACAGCATGCATGTGCCCCCACCTCAAGCCCATGGCTGTGACAACAGCTCCCTCAAGATTGGGGCAGAGGTGCAGGGTTGGAGGGGACTATGAGGAGGCTGGAGAGATTGACTCTGGACAAAGGCCCCAAGAACTGCCCCTTCTGAGAAATCCTTCCAGATCTGCAGCTACCTCTGTGGCCTAAGGCACTCACTGACCCGCTGTTCCCCTGCTGGTCCTGATTAATGTGCTTCTAGAGACACAGAGAGACCCATGGAGGGAGCACCTGACTTGGTTTCTGAAAACCACAGCCTCAGAGCCCTGTGTTCTTATTCACAGGCCATGAGATGAGCCCAGGTACATCATGGGCTCTGAGTTCTACAGCTGAAAGGGACCTCAGAGGCCAAAAGAACTTCATTTGACAAAGAAGGAAACTCAGCCCCCAGAGAGGAAGCAACTGTCACAGGTCACATGGGTGGTGAAAAACAAATCTGAACAAATCAAGGGTTCTTTTCACTGAACCATGTGGTTTTATGTTTCCAGACTTTGTCTACTGATTCCTTATCTAAAATGAGAATGAGGGGCCGTTAGGTGGTGCAGTGGACAGAGCACCAGCCCTCATCAGCTCAAATCCAGCCTCAGACACTTACTAGCTGGGTGACCCTGGGCAAGTCACTTAATCCCAATTGCCCTCCCTCCCCCCCCAAAATTAAGATAAGCGCTATCTATCTCTCCTAGGGTCCTAAGGAGGGAAGTACTTCATGAACAGGAAAGGGCTATAAAGATGGGAAGTAGCTATGATCATCACTTTTATTATTATTCATTATATAATAATTATATCATTGTTATAATTTTGTCTCTTATTATAGGATTCATTTATAAGTCTGTCTGTCCTGTCTCTGCCATCAGACTGGAAGGATCGCCAAGAAAAGGGAGCCCACCTACCCCATCAGACTGGCAGCTCCCCAAGGACTAGGGTCCTGTCCCTCCCTCCAATGTCCTGACTACCCTGGGGCTCGATCAGGGTCTAGATATGGGACTAAGGAGAAAGGGGCTCTGATGAAATTAGAATTTGTCCAAAGGCATTTGCCCCAGTCCCTAAGAATCCCACCAAGGACATCCATCCACCATGCTTGCCAGGAAGAAAGAAAAGCTGCTGAAAGCGAGGGAGGTTGGTGGTCCTTGTCCCTTCTAGTGACCCCCCTCTTCCCTTCCATGTCCCTGTCCAGTCAACTCTCCATTACCAGCTAGGTGATCTGAGAGGCCACCAAGTAGCAAGAAGATGGATTCTAACTGTAAAGCTAAAGGGCCTGAATTAGCCTTCTGGCCCCAATACTTGCTGGATGACTCCTAGATTGTCAGGGCTGGAAAGGACATTCAGGTGGCCAATGTCAAAGGTGGAATTGGAGCCCAGGTCTCCTGATTCCTGAGCCAGTGATCTTCACACTGGACTGTGTGTCTCTCTCTACTTCTAAGCCTCAACATCCACATCTGTAAAATTCTGATAATGACGTTTGTGTGACCCACCCTCACAAGGTCATTACGGAAGAATTATTAATAAATTAGTACATTAGTAGAATGAAACTTCTCAAGGAGAAGGACTGTTTCATTTTTTTTGTCTTGGTATTTCCAGCATGCAGCCCAGTGCCTGGCACATAGTAGGAGCTTTAACACATTTGATGAATTGCCAGATTGAGGAAAATCCCTTGTAATCTATGAAGCACCAAATAAACAAATTGTTATTATCTTCATCTACATCTTGGCCTTCCCAGCTGTCAAGGTCTGATTCTAGCTGGGCCCCTGAGACCTCTCAAGGCATCTTGCCTCAGTGGTAAGGGCTCAGGGTCTATAGACCCATTGTGATGCCATTCTGAGCAAAGCATCAAATACCACAGACATGCTGCCAGGGAGATTTACCGCAGAACCAACTCTGAATGCTCTAAAGACTGACCTCGATTTGAGGGCTCATCCATGTTTTGAGTCCTTCTTACCACTGCACAGATAATTGAGAGTTGACTGAGCTCTGTTGGGCCTTAGGGAGCACCCAAACCCATTCTCCTCCCCCACCAAAAAAAAGGGTTAACAATACCTACATGGACACCCGATGAAGAAGACGCCAAGTTAATGGGGGCTGAGCCAATCATACCGTCTGCAAGCTACAAATTAAACAGGTAAGTTAGCAATGGAGTTAGAAAGACCTGCCCTGGGGACCAGAGCAGCCTTGGAAAAAGCAGGACTTATCCTCGCTTCCCTCCTCCCCGACAGGCATCCCCTGGGCCAGCTATGCTGGTCTCTTCACGCACACGCCACGTTCATTCCCACGCTCCAGGATCCAGTCTGGTTTAATACATGTCATGACCTGTACTTAAAGTAGCCTCATGTGTGTCTCCCCCATTAGAATGCACACTCCTTGAGGGCAGGAAATGTTTTGGCCTTCCTTTGTAAGCTAGCACTTAGCCAGGGCCAGAAAACACTTTTAAAATGTCATTTAGCTGACTGTTTGATTTAAAGGAAGGAAGAAAGAAAATGAGCATTTAGTACGCGCCCGTTATGTGCCAGACACTGGACTAAACATTCTACAGATATGATCCCATTTGATTCTCATAACAATCCTGCAAGGTTCATATTATTATGATCCCTATTTTATAGATGAGGAAATTGATTCGATTATATTCTACATATTGAACAGAGGTTAAGTGACTTGCCCAGGGTCACACAGTTAGTACGTGTTTAAGGCCAGATTTGAACTTGGGTCTTCCTGGCTCCATGTCCAGTGCCCTATGCACTATGGCACCACCTAGCTGCCTTTAAAGTTAGGAAGATCTTAGTTTCTTGGTTTATTAATTCATCCATATTAATATAATAACAGTTAGCCTATACAATAAGATAGCTTGCTTTTATCAAGGGCACTGAGGTTTGCAAAGTACTTTGTAATGTAATCTCATTGGAACCTCAACAACCTCAACCTGTGAGGTTGTTCCCCACTTTACAGATGAAGAAACTGAAGCAGACCTAGGTTAAGTGACTTGCTCAGGGTCCCATTGTAGAATTTGAACTCAAGTCTAATTCTAGGCCAACGATCTACCCACAGCACCGCCCAGCTGTCACCGCCTCCAAAACCCCCAGCTATGTCCTAGGCCTAGAGCCTGCCTAGACCAGATCCCCTCATTTTACAAATGAAGGAATTGAGGCCTGGGGAACTGCTGGAAGATCTCAGAGCAGCAAAGATTCAGAGAAGGTGTCTGAGCTGGGTTTCTGCTGACTCTAAGCCCAGGGTTCTCTTCAGTACATTCCACTTCCCATCTCGCAGCAAAGTGAATTCTTTATCCTGACCTGAGTCACTAAAAAAAAAAAATAAATAAAACACTACCAAGGGGAGGAAGATGCTCCTTCCACCCACCAGCTGCTTCCCAAAACCTGGTCCTGGACAGGCCATCCCCAACTCTCCCTCGATGAAATGTTCTGGAGTTCAGCATGGTTTGGAAGGAAAAGACTCCCTCGGCATGGAGAGCGCTGGATCCATGAGCCAAGATTTGCAGCTAGAATCCTGATAAGGGCCAAGGGATGGCTTTTGCCCCCAAACACTGGGATCTGGGGACCCTCCTGGGAGATGGAAGAAGGAAGGGGAAGACAAGTCTCATGACATTCTTCTCCCTGACAGGGAGTGGCCCAGAGGCATTGGGGTGGGAAGGTATCACTCGCTGTTGAGTTCAGGCTGGAGAGAGAAGCAAGGAGGGCTTGGAGAAGCTCAGACTGGCAGAGCTGGACGATACTCAATCCCCTGGTCCCCCCTGCCCCACATTCATTTCACAGAGGAAGAAACTAAGGCTAAGAAAAGTGAAAGAATTTGCTTAAATAAGCAAAGCAATTAGTTCATTGAGTTTAGAACTGGAAGGTACCTTAGAGATGGTCTAAACCATTGGGGGAGGGGGAGTCTGGACCCCTCTGGCAATCTAGTGGAGTCAGGACCCCTTCTCAGAGTCATACTTCTAATTGAATGAAATAAAATACATAGGAGCCCAAAGGAAGCCAGTCATATTGAAATCCAGTCATCAACACAAGCTCCTGGACCGCTTAAGAGCTTCTGGTCCAGCTATGGGGAACCTGTGGTCTAATTCAATCTTCTCATTTCATAGTGAGAGATCAAAATCTTGGAGAGAGCACAGGAGATGTCCAGCATTACAGAGTTAATAAATGAAAGCTTTCAGATGAGTCAATGAGGGAATTCAGGCAGTATTTGGGGGGCCTGTGAGGACCCAGAGAGGAGGTGTGGGATAGTAGAAGGAGCATGAGTTTGGCAATCAGGGAACTTGGGTGCCAGACCCAGATCTACTCCTGAGTGACCTGAGGAACCACTTAAGCTCTCCAACATCTGTAAGATGAAGGAAGCAAGCAGTGCGGTCCACTGGAAAGAGCACTGAGTTTGAAGATGAACTGGGTTCAGATCCTGCCTCTGATGCCTGCTCCCCTGAATGACCTTAGACACGTCAATAAATCCCCCTGAGCCTCAGTTTCCATTGCCTATAAAATGAGATGGGACTAGAAAAGATGAGGACTCTCTCTCCCTATCTCTCTCCCTTTCTCTATCTCTCTCTCCCTCTTCTCTCAATCTCTGTCTCTCTCTGTGTCTCTGTCTCTTTGTCTCTCTGTCTCTCTCTCCTTCTCCCTCTTCTCTCTCTCCCTCTCTCCCTCTCTCCTGTCATTCAAATTTGGGCTCTGTCCCAAATTGCCTGAGTGACTTGGACACATCCCCGGCCTCACTTTCCTGTCTGCAATGGAATGTCCTGAAGGTCCTTCCAGAGTAGTAACCCCTAAAGGTAGTTAAGGGAGGAGTGTGCCTGTCAAACCTCAGGGACTGGACTAGATCATAATAATGACATATCCCTTTAGGGTGGGTGAGGGCTTTACATAGTGTCTCCTTTGATGCTGCTATAAAAACCCATTTTACAGAGGAGCAAGCTGAGGTTCATTAAGTGATTTGCCCAGGGTCACACAGCTTGATTCTGCAGTTGGAAAGACCTGAATTCAAATGTGACCTAGGATAATTATTGACCCTGGGCAAATCACTTAACCTCCCTGTCTTCATCTGTAAAATGGAGATAACAGCCCCTACCTCCCCAGGTGGCTGTGAGAGCAAATGAGGCGGTATATGTACAATGCCTTTCCATCCTGGTTACTAAGACCCCCTGAGGGCTCCCAGAAGAGCTGGAATCCTGGGCAGGAAGGTTTTAGGGGTGGAGGGTTTGTGGGTCAAAAGCTCTCCTCGGATCTCAGATCTGGAGCGGGGAGTGACCTAAGAGGCCATTTAGCACAACCCTCCCATTTTACAGATAGGGAAACTGAGGCCAGGGATGTAAAATGCCCAAAGTCCCAGAGGCAGTGAGGATCCGGGGGAGGATCAGTCAGGGATGCAGGAGCTCACGGTCCCTTCCAGCAGAGTGACCACAGAGGCTGGGCTGCCCAGCCGGCTCCACCCTGCCCCACCCACCTCCGCCTCCAGCCCCTAAGCAAGCCCCCGCGTTTGGGCTGAATTTTGTCATGCTTTCCTTTTTTAAGGGAGGCCAGAGACAGGAGAAGGTCACGGGAAAAGGAGAGGAAGGAAAGAAATAGAACTAAACACAGGGCTGACAAAGGTCCAGGCCAGCTTCCGAAATTACACGTTCCCGTTTGGGATTCAGGAAGGGGCTGGATGTAATGCGGTCTGGGCAAGAGCAGGTAAGCGCTGGCTGCGCTACTGGAGCTGTCCCGAGAGGGAATCATCCCACTCTGGCAGGGATCTGGGGACCAGCCCAGCCCACCCCAGCCTAAGCAGTAGTCCCCTCTACAGCGTTCTTCAATGGAGCGGAAACTCCCCGAGGGCAGGAGCTGCTTCAACGTTATTTCTGTAAATCCAGCACCAGTCACAGAGCCTGGCACATGGCGGGCATTGTCCTCTCTTTCTCCCTTCTTCTCTACAGCGGCAGGGCGGAGGACGGTTCAAGAAGACTTGATGCTTAATTATTTCTTGAGTTAGGAATGAAGAAGGGTGAGAGTCCTCTCCTCCCACCCCCAGACTCCCCAGTGCCTGCTCAGATGAGATGCAGTGAAGTAGTCAGCGTAATCTCCCTTGCCCACTCCAGAAGCCTCCCTCCCCATCCCTCTACTCCTGCTTCCTCCCTTCTGACTTCTCAAGGGCTGTACAAACCCCTCCGCTGCAGCTCGGCCCAGCTCCCTGTCTGGGCGTGTGGAGGGGATCTGCTGGCGCCAGCGGGGACAGGGGCGCGGCCAGCACGGGAACTGTCTGCCCACCACATCTAACCGGGACTCTGGTCGGGATGCTGAGGGGAGGGCTCTTGCCAGGACATTCTAGGAGCCCCACCCCAGGCCTTCGGGGCTTGCACTTAATAGAACTTAATGAAGAGCAGGCCTGGGGCAGGGGGAAGGAAAAGGAGGGGAGGGGTCACCCAGACATACTGCTAGAGAACATCCCACTGCCTTCCCCCCACTGTCACTGCGGAGACCGCCCGAGGCTCAGAAAGTTCCAAGGACACAGAAAGAAAGACCGCTTCGGGAAAAATGTTGAACTCTGTGTGTACACATCTGGCTGTGTTTCTATGGGTGTGTGTGTGTATACATCTTATTCCTCATCTCCGTCAAGACAAAGGATCACAGTTCTACAAGAGGCTTCGGAAGCCATCACGAGTCCAACCTCCTCCTTTTATATATGCCAGTATTGAGGGACAAAGATTAAATGATTTGCCCGAGGGCACATACTGGATCTAGAACTGGGAGGAGTGTTAGAAGCCATAGTCTGACTCCCTCATTTAACAGATGAAAAATCTGTAGCCCAATGAGGAATGATTTGGCCAAAGGTGATGTCATGTCAAAGGCGAGATTTGAAAGGAGGTCCTTTGCGCCTCCATAACCAGTGATTTTTCCACTATTCCAGGCTGCTAGAGTCAGGGCACAACATGATCTGGAACTCCAACTCTGAGTTACTAGCAAATTCTAAAGAGCTCTGGGGCGCCCGGTCTCTCTCTCTCTCTCTCTCTCTCTCTCTCTCTCTCTCTCTCTCTCTCTCAAAACATGGAGGAAATACCAAAGATTGGCTAAATCACCAATCACACTCATCAAGGATTTGCCATTAAAGAATTAGGCCTAAAATTTTGAACCCCATTCTACAGGTATTAATGAGCAAAGTGCCAACAGGTCTTTGTCACAAAATGAATTGATGGAACTCACCCTGAGGATCCAAGGAAATTTAAAAAAAAAAATCACTTGTTATAAATGTTACAGTTAATGTTTACAAGTGGCCAATCTTGACAATAATCACAATAAGCCCTAAATCCTTTCAGAAAAGATCCCAGCCAAACTATGAATAAGATTAAATTAGCATCATTGAACAAAGTTAAACAAGGAACTGACTTTCCCAGAGCGTGCCGACGTTGGACATCTTTTAGGAAATTAGGTGGATAATGTTGACATTATCCCCCCAAATGAGATGGGACAGCCTCTGATTTGACTATATGCCAATATTATGAGTACTGGGGATTAAAGATAGGGCAAGAATTAGTCACTCTCCCTATTCTAGAAATATTTTCTGAGCTTCAATTTAAACTAGAATGCTTTCAGGAGCTAATTCTAGAGGGTAGACTGAATGATGGGCATGAAATGCAGGCAGAGATCATAGCAAGCACTGAAGATTCTGCCTAGTTACTCTGACAAATCCTCAGACGGCATGGACTCAAGTTCCTTCACCATCCTGGTTGACATCCTCAGACACTTTCCAGCTCATCAATGTTTTATGGCTTCCAGAAGCGAACACAGGACCCCAGATGTGGTCTGACCAGTCCAGAGTCAGAGGGACTGTGGCGCCCTTGGCTCACAAGAGCGTCTTCCTGGACATTAGACCTCTCTTAGTGTAGCCCAAGCTCATGCCAGCTTTTGGTCACTCTATCACACCAAGACCATTCTTTGCATCTCATCCCTAGTGCCTAAAGCATTGCCTGGAGTATAGTAGGGCTTTAAAAAAAAAACAAAAAAAAAACACTTGTTGGTTGACCAGTTCATTTTTGAGCTTACAATCCACTAAAACCCCAAGTTTCTTCTCAGACAACCTAACAACTTCTCCCTCCATTTTGTGAAATTGATTTCTAAAAACCCAAGTACAGAACCTTACTTTTCCCCTTGTGAATCTTATCTTCTTCAATTTAGCTCAAGGTACTCTCCTGTCAAGATCCTTTGGGATCCTGCCTTTTTGTCAGCAATCTTTTCCAGTTCCATGTCACCTGAAAATTTGACAATCTATGCCTTTATTCCAATTCATTGACAGCAATCTTTAAAAGCTCCTTTTTTGACAGATGAGGAAACTGACGCCCAACCAAGGGAGTAAATGACAGAGCCAGAATATGAATCTGGGTTCACTGACTCTGAGTCCAGTGCTCTTTCCTCTAAACCAGCGGTTCTCAACCTGTGGGTTATGTTCAATTTGTAACAATGAAAATACATCCTCCATATCAGATAGATTCATAACAGTAGTGAAATTACAGTTATGAAGTAGCAATGAAAATAATTTTATGGTTGGGGGTCACCACAACATGAGGAACTATATTAAAGGGTCACGGCATTAGGAAGGTTGAGAACCACTGCTCTAAACAATGCTGACTCTCAAGGGGGGAGGCATACTTTTGACCTTGGCAATGGCATATACATCTCTGAGTACTTGGCACCATTTCTCTATCTTTTCTGTCTCTGTTTATCACAGCGTGGGAACCTTTTCCATGGCTAACACTGGCACCTTCCATTAAGTTTTCTCCAACCATTCCAGCCTGTAGTGATGTCTCCCTAACTTAACTATTTCTAACTATTTCATGAAACACCCAGATTGGGAAATACTTCAAACAATCAATATGCCCTTTCCTTGTTTCCTTTGCTGCCTATGGCACAGACTGGATATATAACACTACTCAATAAGTCTTCATGTGTTTGATTGATAGACTGAGAATAGGCTTAAAGTCCATATCTTAAAGCACCTGGCCAAGATCCAAAACAGATCTCAAGAGAAGAAATGACACATCTGGCATGTCCCTGAGAGGCAGAATCTGATGATGGAGATGTGGCTGATGGTAGTGATTATGGAGATGGGGGTGATAATAGTAGGGGAGGTGGAGAAATGGTGGTGATGGCATTGATGGTCATCACAACAGCAGTAGTGGTTATGGCGATGATGGTGACAGCAATAGTGATGGCGGTGATAGCAATGGTGGGGGTAGCAATGGTGGGGATTAATAGTCACAGAGCAGGTTCTCAATCATTAAATTGAATGATAGAGACGGTGCTGATTATGTTGTTATTACCCAAGCCACTCCAAACACTGCTTCATGTTGGGGATAGAAATAGGGACTGACCCATGATTTCACTAGTATGGAGAACTCCCAGGTGAGGAAACTCCCTCTACTAATGTAGGTTGGCACAACATGGTCTTAGACAGTTGTGTAAACTCAGCACTGAGAGGTTAAACTCAGGATCACACAGCCAGTATGGATCAGAAGCTGGGATTGAATACAAGTCTTCCTGGCTTTGAGGCTGGCCCTCTATGCGTACTTCAAAATCAAATAAAAGATGGTCCTTGCCCTCAAAGGTTTACATTCTACTGGTACGATATAACATGTAAATAGGTGTACAGTGTGTCCTTAGTGCTTCAGCAACCTAAAACTGTATTTATAAGACTTAGGGGACATCCTCTATGCAAGATGATTTGAGAAAGAAGAGAGTACTAACAACTAGAATGGTCAAGGAAGGCTTCCTGTAGGAGGCGGCACCTTCTCTGGGATAGCAAGATGTAAAGGTGTGAAGAGAGGGCATTCTAGCCAACGGAGATGTTGGGATGGTGGTCATGGTGGTCCTGGAAACAGTGAGGTTGCTGATTAATAACCATAGTAGGTTCTCACCAAGTGATGGGTTTTTTAGCTGAATTGATTGTGGTGATTTGGGTGATGATGGTTTTGATAGAGATAGGGGTGATGATGACAGTGATGATGATGGTGATGATGATGATGACAGTAACATGGTGAAAGAAGACAACAATGTACAAAAAAAAGGGTGTTGCCCAGTCCTCTTTGGGGCCCTGAAGACAATCATGTTGCCTGTATCAAGCTCAAGGTCATAGGTCAGGAGCACATCTGCCCCCCTCCATCACAAGTCGGTCTCCTCTATGTTGATGAACCAAGGCAAAATGATGACATTCTACCCCGGCGTGGGAAACCAGGGCTGGGTGTAAGTGAGAGAAGAGGACAATGGATGCTGTCATCACTGCTCCTGTCTCCTTCTCTACCAGATGTTGTCATGAAGTGGGGCAGGGAGGCCAGGGGAATTGAGATGTACACATCCCCACCCACCCCTTCCCCACAGACCAAAAACCTCACCCTGGGCCAAGGTTTCCAGCTTCTTTTGGCTCAGCCTTTTTGGCCCAGAGGTTTGGAAAAGGAGCAAAATGACCTGGCTGGGCTTTCTCAGCTGCCCTGTGTCAGAAAGAACAGGGACATGAAGGGAAGTCAGGGAGGAGAGACGAGGAGGCGAGGCCAGACAGGCCTGAGTAACCCACACCCTCAGTAATCATAGGATGGTCAGCTTTCAGAACTGGAAGGATCCTCAGTCACCTAGTCCACCCTCCTCGTCTTAGACAGGAGGGAGTCAAGGCCCTCAAGGAGAGGAAGTGATTTACTCAAAATCACACACATAGTAAACACCAGAGTTGGGACACATCTGAAGTTCCTTCCTCCCCTGCATCAAATCCACAGTCCACGAATGAATGAATGAATGGATTTACTAAGCACTCAGACTCAGTGCCAAACTCTGCTAAGTGGTGGGGATGTAGATATAAAAATACTCTTAAGGAGCTTACAATGGGTGAAGTAACTAATATGGAGAAGTGGAGGCCAGGAAAGGGAGAGATGATACAGGAAATCACAAAGATGGCGGGTGGGCAAAATAAGAAGATGGATTTTTTCCCCAGAGAAAATGGTTGTGTTGATTGGAGTACAGATTGGCTCCTTCTTCCTAACTGTTGTGGGTATCACTAATTTCCCAGTCACCCACACTAATGGTTGACAACCTGGCACAGGCAATCTCACAACTAACTTATTAACAATGGGGGTCTTCCCGTCTCATGTCTCCCCAACTCCAGCCCATCCTTCGATCTGCTGCCAAGGAGAGGAAGTGATTTACTCAGACATAGGTCTGATCCTGTCACACACACTCACACACATACACACGCAAGCAAATACACCCTACTCAGTAAATTCCAGTGGCTCCCTACTATCCCCAAGATCAAATAAATTCTGTTTAGCTTTTAAAGACCTTAGCACCTTGCATCGTCCTAGAGGGTGCAGAACCAAGGGGCTTGGCTCCTCCCAGGAAGAGTCTCTAGTGGGTTAGTTCAAAGGATGGAACAGCAGCAAGGCCAAGTCAGAAGTAGGCTTTGGAAGACCCTCCCTGACTGGAAGGAGGAAATTAAGGAATGTTCCTGCCCTTCCCAATAAGAATCCTCCAGACTCTGCCCAGAGAGGAGAGAATCCATCCACAGCTTCACTTTTCTCATGTCTGGTTGACCCAATTCATCACCCATCAAAACAAAGCTCATAAACTCTTGGGTCCCCATAAGCACAGCCTTGATCCAAAAGCCAACAAGGATGTATTGGGTGTTTCCATGTACCCAGCACTGGGCTAGGTCCTTATCAACCCAGTGGGTCACTTCAGCAGATCCATCTTTAAGTCTTCTGGAAAAGCATAGGAGAAGACTCAAAATTGTCATTTCATCCAGAAGGTTGGGCATTCCCAGTTAGAATGTGAGAAGGGGGTACTCAGGACCCCCAAAGCAGGGGAAGCTGGTGGTTGGTCAAACCAAGCTTCAATACACCCCTAATATCTTCCTGTCTCCAAGCTAGCATAGCCATCTCAATCATAATAAGAATAGTTAGCATTTACAAAGTGCTTTAAGGATTGCACAGAATTTTACTTAGGTTATCTCATTTAATCTCATTTTACAGATTAGGAAACTGAGGCATAGTGACTTGCCCAGCCACACAGCTAGTAAGTGTCTGAGACAGAATTTGAGGTCTGGTCTTCTTGACTCCACTTCCAGAACCTTGCCCACTGAGCCACCTAGCTGCCTATATTTTAGACTGAGAAACTCCTGTCTCCTCCCTCCACTGCCATCCTAGCTTTCCATTGTGGAAGGGAGGCCCAGTCTGGGTCTGCCAGCCAGTCAGGAGTTCCAGGCTACCCCAGTGGCAATTAAGGAAAGGCACCGCCACTCCCTACACCCAACCGACTCCCCAGGGTGGGAGGTTAGGTTACTTGTGTCAGAAAGGGGTGGAGACAGGAATTGGGGAAATGCCCAGGGTCCTCTGGGTCCTGACCCTTTGTCTCCAGTGATGCCTGGTTACCTAGAGCCAGAAGGACCCAAAATAGCCCTACCAGAGGCTGGATCCTGGGGATATTTTTAGGGTGATGCATACAGAGAGTGAATCCTGCTGGACAGAGAGCTCACACAAGGCCAGAGGCCCAGGCTGGGGAGGCTGGGATCTCAGCTTTATAGCTAGAAAGGCCATCTCGTCCAACACATTTTAAAACATTTTTAAAACACATTTTTAAAACAATATTTTAAAGATGTGAAAAAGAAAAAACTAAGGCAGGCAGAGGGGGAGAGAAGATTTAGCAAGCTGGAAAATGAGGGTAAATTTTCCCAGATGCTTCAGGTGAAAATCAGAATGAAAGCTGATCTTTACATAGCTCCTTAAGGTTCCTTAAAATCTGTGAGATTCCAAAGCTCCATTCTATTTTGTCTCGCCTGGGCCTCAGATGGAAGGTACACATGGGTAAACTGAGGCTTGGAAAGATGAAGTCATTTGTCCATAGTCACATAGGCATAAGGGGAAGAGATGGGATTAGAACCCTGGCCCTGGTAGCCTTGGCATGGTAGAAGTCTCTCAGACAGGTACCAACCTGAAGAGCTGCCCTGTCTTAACTCCATACCTCATAGCACTTCTTTCACCCCTATATTGACAGTAATCCTGGATAGACAGCATCCACACTGGTGAAATGCCCAAGGGGCATCCCAGTCATGGGACAGGGAGAGAACAGCACCCCAGGCTGGGACAAAGAAACGCGCCCCCCTCAGCAGCACAGCTGGGCACTGGGGCCAAGACAGCTGGAGCATCTGGGGAACAGTTCAGTGTGGGGAGTTACCCTGCTTGGCTGGGATGTAGGGCGTGTGAAGGGGAGTGATGGGAAATAAAGGTGGGTCGTTAGGCGGGAGCCAGATTGTGGAAGGACTGAGATGCCAGGCCAGGGGATTTCTATTTTATCCTCCATCGGTGTCTCTGGAAGATTGATTTTGGCAACTGAGTGGAAGCTGAATTGGAGACACTGGAGGCAGGGAGGCCAATTAGGAGCCTGCAGTGGTCCAGGAGGGAGGCTGGTGAGGGCCTGGACCAGGGTGATGGCTGAGTGGGCGGAAAGAAGGGGGCAGATGGAAGAAGTGCTGGGGAAGGACGGAAAGGACTTGGCAGGGCCTCGGATATTGGGGGAGCAGGGCCTCGTAGTCGTAGACCTTCCCATCTGCCACTCCAACACCCTTAGAACATTTCATCTAAAGGCAAGAAACAGACACTATGGGGGTCTCCTTCAACACAGGACCTTCCCCACCACCAGAGGCCTGTCATTCTGTGCTTCAATTAATTAAAATCAGGGAGACCCCCATTCCCCCAGAATCCTAACCCATTGAACCTACTAGCTTATCTCTCTTGAGATTTCCTGCCCTGTGGAGAGCAAATCCCTGCCTCCTGTTCCCCTAATCCCTGTGATTCAGAGTCAGTGCATACAAATGGGGTGCTTCTCCCATCCCTGCCCCCCTCAGCCTTATCTCTACCCAGTCCCCATCCCCCTTTGCCCTGTCATCCTCCTAGGATATCTGGAAGCCATCTGCT
Organism: Pseudochirops cupreus; assembly: GCA_028627135.1. Lineage (NCBI taxonomy): Eukaryota > Metazoa > Chordata > Mammalia > Diprotodontia > Pseudocheiridae > Pseudochirops > Pseudochirops cupreus. The sequence continues at coordinate 19,537,111 of CM053581.1, forward strand.
TCCCCACTCTGAGGCCTCCTCTCTTTAGAGAGCTCTACCCATCTCCTGGTGCTCACAGAAAACTAGCTTTCCCCAGAACATATCTCAGCCTGGGCCCCTTCTTTTCCCCTGCGCTGACCCTGAGACACACAAGGAGTCAGGTACTGTTGCTCCTTACTGCCGCTTCTAGACACCTCCTTTGCCCCTGCCCCTCCAGAAGAACGCATCACCATCCACCATTAGCCCCAAGAATCACAGACCCTCTCCCCCTGTCCTGCAGGGGAAACCTATATATGTGCACTGTCAGTCCATTCGAATGGAAGGAGAAAACATTTTGCTTGTCTATTTGGATCTTCGTTATCTAGCACAATGTTTGGCACACACTTAATAAATGGTCTTCCAAATTATTCAATCATTTATTCAACCATTCATTCACTTATTCATTCATTCCTTCAAAATTCACTCCATCTGTCAACATTACTCAAATACTTTTTGCTTACAATGAGTGCACTCTCCTGACCTGCCTTTCTCCCTCTCCCCCTCTTTGTCTCTGTCTCTCTGTCTGTCTGTCTCTCTCTCTCTCATTCTCTGTCTCTCTCTCTTTTCATCTTTCTTTTCACACCTACCCCTGCCCTAACACTCAGCAACATCAGTATTCATTTTGGTCACCCTTTGAATGCCCTGGCCTCCTAGGTCATCAGCCACCCACCCTGGCATCCATGGTATCTATGTTCCTATTGGTTCAGGACAAGCAAGGGCCAAGGAATGTTGGTGTGGCCCCAGGAGAAAGAATATCACACTTGAAGTCCCAGGCACTGGGTTTGAATTCTGCTTCTGCTATAATTTACTATCTGAATGCCCTTTGACAAATCACTTAAGTTCTCTGAGCTTCTATTAACTCCTCTGTAAAATAAGTGGGATGAATTCAGGAGATTTTTTTTTAAAAAACACCTACTATACACACACTTAGCACAAAGCCTGGCACATAGTAGGCACTTAATCAATGTTTTTTTACTTGCAAAGCACCATGACAAACCCTAGGGGTAAAAAAGAGAGTCCCTCCTCAGATGGAGTCAACATTCTGTTGTTGTATACAGAATCTGTATACAGGAATGAGCAAATATAAAGTAATTTGAGGCCAGGAAAAGCATTCATTAATTGGAGAGAACCAAGGAAGCTTCACAGAGAAGGTGGCACCTGATGGGGAAGATGAGAATTCTAATAGGTGGATAAGAGGAGAGAGTGTGTTCTGGGCAGAGGAGACAGCTTGTGCAAACACCGGGAGGTGGGAGATGGAACACCAAGTCTAAGAACTAAGGTCCTTTTTCTCTCTAAAGATGATTCCATGATTTACCAACATGAGTCTACTCACCATCTCCCATCTACAAGTCTCTACTCAAGAACCTGAAAAAAGGCTCTGACTCTGTGTCCTCCATTTTCCCAGCCACACCCCATTCCACCAATTTGGACAAGCATCAAATGAGTCTGGGCTAGTATGAACAAATCAGTGTTGTCAGTGAGCCTGGTCTGTGACAACAGGGAAATTAATCTGTTACAAACACTCACACACATATCAGCAGATGTAGACACGATAGAGAGAAAACATCAGCATGTGCTTGCAACAAAAGCTAGACCCTGTTACAAATGAATTGCCACCAGCAGGGTCTGCCAAGTAGGCTTGAAAAGAGGAAGTACAGAAGTGTAAGGAATTGCAGAATCTGGAATAAAATAGCTGAGACAGGCACCTAATGTCTCTCCCACCCTACTCTGAAGGAAACTAGCCTAGCCTTTAAGAACCAGCAACAGAGACATTCCTTGTGCTGGTGATCTAACTCTGGTCATTTGTCTCCACTTGGACAAAGTCAAGTCAACAAGAATTTATTAAGCACCTACTGAGTACCAAGCACAGCAGACTATCTGGTTTTGCCATCAAGAGGCCCACAGTTCTGTGTAAACCAGGACGTCCCTCATCCCAGTGCCGGGATTCCAAATTGTATTGTTCAAATGTATGGGTTGATGTGACTCCCTCAAAGCCTACCCAGTAGAGTCTGGGTCCAGGAAGGTGCATTGTGTTTGGAATGGGGGGGGGGGGCAGATTGGGAAAGTTTGGTAGGTCCCCCACTAGTCTATCAGTGAATAGTAGAAGGAACTGGGGAAATTGTCCAAGCTGGTCATATTTATTAGAAGTTGCTGCAGCCCAGGAGAACCAGCTACCTCCTAGATTCTCTGGCTTCCTTCATCTCAGCTAAAGTCTCAACCTGTGCAAGAAATCTTTCTCAATTCTTAGTAATCTTAGCACCTTCCCTCTGAGGTCATCTCCAGTTTCTCCTGTCTATCTTATTTGTATATCACCAGTTGGGGAAATTGTCTTCCCCATTAGTCTAGGAGTTCCTTGAAAGCAGATACTGGGTTTTGTGTTGGTTTGGGGTTTTATTTGTGGGGCGGGGGGGAGAGTGAGGACGAGTTGGCCTTCCTTTGTAGCGCCAGCACATAGCACAAAGCCTGGGTCAGAGCGAACACTTAATAAAAGCTTGTTAGCTTGGCCCTGTACCAGCTGAGTAGGCTCTTGTCAGACAGTAGGGCTCTGAGGCATCGCCTGTCTCCTCTCCAGCACATGGGGGAGACTACAAGAGCATCAGTCTTTTGAGAATCCCCATCTAGCTCCCTCTCCCTCCCCCCCACCAAGGCTTCCAGGGCTGATGCCCCCAGGATTTTAAGTGACAAGGGCTTAACTCAAAGGTCAGCAAGAAACACTTCCCACCTAATGTCTCCTCCAGCTTAGGCTCCCTCTGGTCCCACAGTTTTCATACTTTTCCACAATATGGAAGCAGAATACTCAAATCCATGTTTCCTGAGGAAAGCAGTGGGTAGAGGCCAGAGGATGCTGCTGATGGGTCACTCTCTCTCCTCTACTGTGCTGACCCAGATCCTGCCCCTTCTTCAAGGCCCCAGGCTTGGCTTCTCCAAGAAGCCTTCCCAGACTGCTCCAGTCCACCAAGATCTCTCTCTCTCTCTCTCTCTCTCTCACTCTCTCACTCTCTCTCTCTCTCTCTCTCTCTCTCTCTGTCTCTTTCTCTCTCTGTCTCTGTCTCTCTGTCTCTCTCTCTCTGTCTCTCTCTCTGTCTCTTTCTCTCTCTGTCTCTGTCTCTCTGTCTCTGTCTCTCTCTCTCTCTCTCTGTCTCTCTCCCTCTGTCTGTCTGTCTCTCTTCCTTCCCCTTCTCTCCCAATTCTGTTTTTATCCGCAATCTAGCACCTAAATCTTAGAGTCCGTGCTGAGACAGCTCTCAGAGATTATCTAAACCAGCCTCATTTTACAGATGAAAATGCTGAGATAGGAAGTGTTTTTCTGAAGGTCTCAGTAAGAGGCAGAGCTGATGTTTGAGCCAGGATCCTCTGACTCCACTGTGTAACCTTCACTATGCCTCAGAATCCCCTCGGGTAAGCTAAGGGGGGGGTGACCCGGATGGCCTCTGGGGTCCCTGCCACCTCTGAAACGCCATCCATCAGGCCTTCTTCTGCCCCATGTTTCTGTCATGACCACCCATGATTCCAGAGGACTGACGTTAACACAGGGCACCTCCCAGACTAAAGATGTAGAGACGCACATTTACCAACATGGCTATTGTGGGAATGAGTTTACTTTTCCTTCCAAGGGGAAAAGGGGAAGTGAGACAAAAAGATAATGCACCCAGGGCCCTTTATTGTGGGTAATGAACCCCTGAGGGAGCTAGATGCAGCAGCGATGGAAAGAGAATGGGGCCGGGAGCAAGAAGACTCCTCTTCCTAAACTGAAATCTGGCCCCAGATACTTAGTGACTGTGTGACCCTGGGCAAGTCCCTTCACCCTGTTTGCCTCACTTTCCTCATCTGTAAAACGAGCTGGAGAAGGGAATGGCCAACCAGTTCAGTGTCTTTGCCAAGAAAACAGAGGGACACGATCAAAAAGCACTTAAACAACAATGAGCCCCCCGGAAACAGTCACACCGTTTGAATCTGCGTTATTCCGAGTTACAACTACATGAAAAATGTAGTCACTGGTTCCAGCCAATGGAAATAGTCAATGAAAATTTAAATAATGTGGCCGCTTCTCGGGAATTCCTCTTTTGTGCTCAACAGGACCTCATTCTAAGGGTTTGTTAATCGAACGAAAAAAATGTAATTCTTTTAAAGAAGTCTGGATTGAGCCTTAGAAGGCCTGAGCTGCGGACGTGCCGCGCCCTCCCCCACCTCCAGCTCTTACTAGGCTACTGGTGCGCGCAGCTGCCCCTGGAGCGAAGCCCTGACCACCGCCCAGGGCTATAACGAGATAAGGTGCTTGAAAGTGCTTTGTAAGCTGCGTGGTACAAAACAAACGTCTGAGAGTGTTAATGGCCTGGTCTGAGGCCCCCAGACTGAAGGCGTGGGGGAGATCTGGGGAGTGGCCCATGTGAAAGGCTGTCCCTTCCAAAGACAAAGAGATTTGGGATAGAAGGGCAGCCTTGGGGAGGGGTCCTCCAATGGGAGGGGATGTTTCCCAGAAGTGAGGAAGCTTCCAGGGTGGGTCTGTCCCAGCTTCAAAGGCACCAAACAATGTGTCTGCCTCAGTCATCTTTCCCTATAATATGGCATCTGGCACATCCCCAAGGCAGAGTACAGGGGTTATGGGCACAGCCCCACCCTCCCCAGCCCAGACACACATAAACCCCTCAGTGCTTCATGGGCCTGGTGATGTCAGGGTATGGGGCAGATCTGGGTAACAGATGGGAACCTGGGCCCTGGGGGAGGGAAGTGGAGGTCTGGATTAAGCAGATTCAGGGGTGCCTTACCAACTAACAAGAATCAGGGGAGGAGAAACACGGAGATCAGAGAAAGGAACTGAGCTGGGCAGGCAGGGACCCAGGAAGAGACAAATGATGTGCTGTGTGAGTGTGAGCTTGTGCATATGAAAGTGTGTGTGTGTGTGTGTGTGTGTGTGTGTGTGTGAATGTGTATGAGTGTATGTGAACATGTGTGAGTGTATGCGAGTGTGAGTGTATGAGTGCATATGTGTGAATGTGTGCTTGTGCATATGAAAGTGTGGATGTGTGAGTGTGTGTATGTGTGTGAGTGTGTATGAGTGTGTGTATATGTATGAAGGTGTATGAGTGTGTGTATGAGTGTGTGAGAGTGTGTATGAGAATGTGAGTGTGTGAGAGTGTGTGTGTATGTGTATGAATGTGTACGAGTGTGTGTATGAGTATGTGTGAGTGTGTGTGTGAGAGTGTGTATGTGTGTGAGTGTGTATGAGTGTGTGTATGTGTATGAATGTGTATGAGTGTATGTGAGTGTGAGTGTGTATGAGTGTATGTGAACATGTGTGAGTGTGTGTGAGTGCATATGTGTGTGAATGTGTGCTTGTGCATATGAAAGTGTGCATGTGTGAGTATGTGTATGTGTGTGAGTGTGTATGAGTGTGTGTATGTGTATGAAGGTGTATGAGTGTGTGTCTGAGTGTGTGAGAGTGTGTATGTGAGAGTGCGTATGAGTGTGTGTGAGTGTGTATGAGTGTGTGTATGTGTATGAATGTGTATGAGTGTGTGTATGAGTGTATGTGTGAGTGTGTGTGTGTGTGTGAGAGAGAGCGTGTGTGTGTGAGAGAGTGTGTATGTGTGTGTGTGTATGAGTGTGTATGTGTATGAGTGTGTGTGAGTGTGTATGAGTGTGTGTATGAGTGTGTGTATGTGTGTATGTGTATGAGTGTGTGTATGAGTGTGTGTGAGTGTGTGTGTGAGAGTGTGTGCATGTATGTGTATGTGTGTGTGAGTGTGTGTGTGTGTTCAAGGAACAGCACTGAACAGGACACCGAACCACCCCTGCCACAGAGGACAGAAGACCCAGCTTGAAGCCAGGAAGGCCCAGGTTCAAACCCCACCTGTGACACCTGGGATCTGTGCCCATCACCTCATCTCTCTTGTCTATAAAATGGAATGGCAACAAGCCGGACCTCACCACCTTGCTGGGAGGGGACATGAGGACACAAGCATGGGAAGTGTTCTGGGAGCCTGAACCTCAGGATTTTGTACTCCCCTTGGTGGAATGTCAGTCCCCTGAAGGCAGGGGCTTCGCTCCTCAGGAGGAGGTTCTTAATTAATGCTTGTTAATTCATGTAACTGTGGATCGATTCTGTCTCCAGCAGGCCCGCTCTCATCATCAGGAGGCTGCCCGCTGGGCTCGTCCTATGAGCTCAAGGACCAATCGGACACTTCCTAGCTCTGGGTTTGGCTTGTCACTTCCTCCCTATGGGAATCGGTTTCCTCATCTGTAAAGCGGGAATGATGATGGTGATGATGATGGTGATGCCTACATCACAAGGCTGTTATGAGGCTCCATGGAGATAACGTATGCCCGGCACTTTACAAACTATAGGGACAAGGACAGGATCAGTCTTGTGTCTGGGGTCTTTTCACAGTATAAACCCTTCCCTCCCTACGGGCTACATTTGACATTTGAATGTTGGCCACATTCTCTTCTTAAATACTCTCTCCTGGTTTGCCTCCTCCATCTCTGATGGCTCCTTCTCTGTCTTTGTTGGCTCATCACCCACATCACACCCCCCAAGGTTCCGTCCCAGCTCTCTTCTCTGTCTCAGTAAGCTCACCAGCTCCCCAGGGTTAAATGAGTCTATGCAGATGAGTCTCACATCTATAGATCTCCCCTGATCTTTAATCCTGGAGCACAGATTGCCTACTAGAAATCTCCAACTGGATGTCCCAAAGACATCTTTAACTCCACATGTCTGAAAGTGAATTTCTCTTTCCCCCAACGCCTTCCTTCTTCCAGACTTCATGATTCTCATTGAAAACACCACTATCCTTCCAAAGTCCATAATTTCTGCCGCACCCTGGACTCCTCACTCTCGTCTCAAATGTCCATTTCTTGTTCAGCTGTTTCAATCATGTCCAACTCTTCATGATCCCATTTGGGACTTTCTTGGCAGAGATACAGGACTGGTTTTGCCATTTCCTTTTCCGGTTCATTTCACAGAAAAGGAAGTGAGGCAAACAGGGTGAAGTGACTTGCCCAAGGTCACACGGCCAATAAGTGTCTGAGGCCAGATTTGAACACAGGAAGATGAGTCTTCCTGACTCCAAGGCCAGTGCTCTGTGCACTGTGCTGCCATTAGCTTCCCCACATCTCCAACCAGCTGTCAAATCTTACTGTTTCTACCTTCACATTTCTTACCTCTGACACCTTCTCTTCACTCACAACAGCTACCATAACAACTCATCTCCTCTTGTCTAACTCACCATAACTGCTTCCTCATTGGTCTCCCTGCCTTAAGCCTTTCACTCTCCTACTCCAGTCCATCCAAAATACAGCTATAATTTTCCTTAAGTGATTCCTTCCACATGGTTCCTCCATTCAACCAACCCCAGCGGTTTCCTATTGCTTTTAGAATAAAATACAACCCCTCTCTTAAAGCCCTACACAGCCTGGCCACCATCTTCCTGAACATTACTCCCCTTCCCACACTCTGAGACAGGCTGACCTTCTTCCTGATTCTCACTCAGGATACTACATTTCCTCTTGAACTGGCTAGTTCCTGAGCCTAGAATGCTCTCACTCCTCATCTCAGCCCCAGAGAACCTCCTCTTTCTTTAAGAGTCCCATCTTCTGCTCCAGTCTTTTCCTGATCCTCCCAACTGCTCCTGCCCTCCCTCCTTCCCAAACGTCCCCGTAGTTAATGACTTTGTGTGTGTGTATAGTATATTTACATGTATATGTATATCCAGGCATTAACTTCAGAATTACATGCTACATTTCCATATGCATTTGCTGTCTCCCCCATTAGAAGGTAAGCTCACTGCAAGCAGAGATTGCTTCATTTTTTGTACTTGTTTCTCCAATACTTGGCCCTTAATATTGATTGATGGACTCGTTGGTAGCAGTGCAGGTGGGCACCAGTGTTTGATCAGGAGGCCAGCTTTCTATCCACTATGGCACAGTGCCTCTCATTTACAAATTATAAAAATGTAAGCTATCAGCATTATTATTCTCCCCTAGACCCACCTCCCCTCCCCTTGGGCTTGTTCTGTTCTCACAGGAGTCTTGGGCTTGGCTGTTTGACATTGGAAGCGAGGTTTCAGGCAGGCCCAGTGTGGGTTTGGGGAAGAGCAGTGGGGGATGTGGAAGATCCCCGAGGCCTCTCTGGTGGGTTGTGTGCCAGAGGACAAGAGCCCAGGCCAAGCCTTCTCTCCTTGAACTGTTCCCAAGGCCCAATTAAGTCATGTCTGGGACCAAACTGGGCATCTTCCCCAATTTCCCTAAGGGGGGTTCCAGAGAAGGGAGGGGACAAGAACACACCAGGCTCCTTTGTTTCTCGCTGCCCAGGCCACTGTTTCACTTCATTCCCATTCCCTGACTCCCAGGGCTGATCTTAGACTGGGAATCCAATCTGACCCCCATGGGAGGCCAAGTGCCCCAAGGACAGGGAGGCAGTTCTGTCCATCAGGCCTGTGACTCCCCATAAGAGTCTGGGTCCTTGAGGGCTATAACTGCCTCTCCATATAAGACCAGGAGGAATCTGAGGACAGACAAAGACCATGTATCCTCCATCAACTTAGGAGCTACCAGAGCATAGAAACTGTATCTGTGTCCTTCATTCTCTAAGACACCCAGAAAGGCAATTCATGAAAACCTTTTGATGATTTTTAAAATGAGTGTTTAAAAAATTTTATGGAATTGGGAAATATCTAAGGAAACAAATAAAAATAATTTGTTAATAAAAGACTTTTTGATAGTGAGGAGAAAGAGGCAAAGGAGCAGCATGGGGGTCAGAGCTGCTGTCAGCCCAGCCCCGGCCACAGCTCCTGAGTTCTAACCCTACCTGGACAGGGATGAGAGGCTCTTTGTCATCAATGTCAATCAGCACGTCATCCCGGGGTGTCAGGACACTACCGTCATCTGTGGGCAGAGAAAGGCAGCCCTCAGATGGGCCACCAGCAGGTACTACCCTCCCCTGAGATCAGCCCACCATCCTAAACCAGAGCTGGGAGACTCGGGGCCCCAAAGAGAGGGGGGCTCTGTGGGGGATCTTCAGGACCACTCCCTCAGGCTCCTGTTATGTGTACAGCCCTGTCTCCTTCTCCCCAACTGCCTCCATTCACACTTTTTCTCTTCTCTCTTTTTTCCCTTTTTCCCCTCTCCCCGCCTCTCTCTTCTGATTGTCTCTGTCTCTGTCTCTCTCATCTCTGACTGTCTCCTATCCTATCTATACTATCTTGTCCCCCTTTGTCTCTGTCTCCTCTCTCCCTTTCTCTTTCTATCCCTCTCCCTCTTTCTTTTCCTTATCTTTTCTTTATCTCACTCCTTTCTCCCTCTCCTTCTGTTATTCCTTCCTCTTCCTCTCTTTCTTTCCTTCTTCCTCTGTTTCCACTTTCTCTCCCACAATCTCTCTATCCCTCTCCTCTTCTTCTCTGTTGCCTTCTGGCTCCTGTTCTCATTAATTCCTTGTTCAGCGAGCCTTCCCAGAGACCTCCTGTGTGCTTATGCCTGCACTCAGCTACGCAACAGGGTGAAAGGAGAAGGCCTTCTCTGGAGTTGCAGGTTATCCTTGCATTAGATTATAAATTCCCAGAGGGCAGGGACAGTGCCACGTTTCACCTTCATACCCTAGGTCCTGGTGCCCAGCAAGCCAGGGATGGGATAAACATTTGTCAGACTGGATTATAATGTTTGTTGAAGAATTAGGTTCCCTACCCTCAGGGAGCTTACAATCTAAGAAGGTAAGCATATGCTGGGAGAGCCCTGTAAAGACTGTTGGCCTTTATCCCAGTGGATGGCCTCCCCCACCAGATGGCCACCCTCTTTCCTCCCTCCACCCCTCCATGACTTCCCCAGCAGACCCAGGGCCTATCTCTCCATACCAGAGCCCATCTCAGGAGGGGGGTTCTCCAACGAGTAGGGGTCACACAGAAACTGCTCCAGTGAATGGATCGTGCATTGGCCCACCACAGGCCGCCGTCCAAACTGGCGGTTGTCAATGACCTTGATGATGATGGGTGGGCAGTAGAGCTCCTCCCGAGGCAGCCGCTGTCCCGTGCAAGAGAGAGGAGGAGGGCGTGATGTCTGGATATTGCCCCAGATGCCCTCCGCAGGAGGGCCCCAAGTCTTCTACTTTGGGATAAACCTACATACAGATCTCCATTATCTGCAGGTGAATGGTTGTATGGAGACTGCCTCAGGCCTGAGACTTTGAGTGTGAGGGAAGTGGCAGAGAACCCAGAGGATGCTGCTTGTGGGCTCCTGCTTCTCCTTAATGTTTGCAAAGAGCCCAATGGTGTTATCTCACTATGACCCTAAGAAGCAGATACTAGTATCACCCCTGCTTTACAGATGAGAAAACTGAGACTTAGAAAGAGGAATGATTCGCCTCCAGTCTCAGCACTAGGGACACCCTAAAGGCAGGATTTGAACTCGGGTCTCCTTGACTCCAATTCCAGAGATTTATCCACTTCCCATATTTCCAAAGGAGAAAAACTGAAGCTGGAGTAATTCAGTGACGTCCCCAAGATCACAGGACAAGTGAGGAGAGGCTGGAGGGTCATGAGTCGGCCTCCTGATGCCCAGGCATCTACAGGCATCCCCCCCATGGATCACAGGACAAGTGAGAAGCGAGGCTGGAGGCTCACGAGTCACCTCCTGATGCCCAGACATCTACAGGCATCCCCCGCCACGGATCACGGGGGAGGAAGGATGGCGCAGGGCACCAGCTCTCACCACATCCATGAACAGGGTGCTGACGTCAAAGTTGGGGTTCTTCCTGATGTTCTTGATGACACAGGACTGAACGACCTGGTCCCCACACTCAACCACCAAGCTTGGGGATGTGATGCTGGACAGCTGGTAGCTCTTCAGATTTCGGAGGCCCCAGGCCAGGATCTGCAAGGGCAGGGTTGGACATGGGCCATGGGAGAGGACCTGGGAGCTGGGCCTCCCACCCCCCACTCGCCTCCTGAACCCAACACACCTCGATAGCGGTTCGCTGAAGAACTGGCTTGATGCCTTGGGGGACCATGTAGACATTGGCCTCTCTCTGAGGAGGAGGGTATGGCAAGTCTGTGTCCCCAGTCTAGAGAGAAGGAGGGATGGAGGGGGGGAAGGGGAGGCAGAGAGATAAAGAGCAGAGAGATAGAAAGAGACAGAGACAAAGAGATAGAAATGGAGACGCAGAAAGAGAGAGACTTTTTACATGTGACGCAATAATTAAAAGAACTTTAAAAAGTCATCACTGAGCAGGAGCCTCTGCTGCCCCTCCTCCCCCAGCCTGCCCCCCACACACACTGGGTACTTGCCCCAGCCTCCTGGCCCCCTGGCCCCCCGGCCCCCCGGCCCCAGCAGGTCCAGCGCTCAGTGGGAACTACTGGATCCAAGGGTTGTTTTGGAATGAAAAGGGGGAGAAAATGATGAAAATGAGCAGAGAGTGAAGGAGATTTACTAGAACACATATAAAGTCAGTTAATCAAGCCAAAAGGATTTAAGCACCTACTACGTGTCATGCACTGTCCTAAGCATTAGGGATATGAAAAAATGAACAAAAGGGCCCCTGCCCTCAAGGAGCTCCCATTCTAGTGGGGGAAACGGCATGCGAGTAACGAGGTCCCTGCAAAGATAAACGAGTGGACAGAAGGAAATCTGAGAGGGGAGGACATTAGCGTTGGGGGGGGACTGGGAAAGACCCTCTGCAGAAAGTGGGATTTGAGCTGAGTCCTGAAAGAAGCCAGGAAGTTGTGAGAAGGGAGCATTTCAGGATGGGGGGGGCACAGCCAGTGCAAAAGCCCAGCGTCAGGAGATGAAGGGTGGCGTGTGAGAAGCAGCAGGAAGGCCAGCATAGCTGGATGCATGGAGGGCATGGAGGGGAGTAAAGTGTGCTGTGAAGGGCTTTAAATGAGTGGGGAAGAGGCTTCTTGTAACACAGATGGGAGAACATGAAAGTTCCATAGTGCAAGGCTGCCTCCCACCTACTCTGTACAGTCTGTATGTCCATAGCCGTTCGCACGCTATGGCCCCCGTTAGAATGGGAGCTCCCTGAGGGCAGGCCCCTTGGGTTTTGCCCTTTTGCATCCTCAGTTCCTGGCACATAGTAGGCACTTAATAAACATTTATTGATCAATTTTAGCAATAGAAGACAAAGTGCCCAGCATACAATAGGAGCCTAATAAATGCTGGTTGGTTTAAGACATTTTATATTGTATACTGAGTCTTCTTCCCACCGTAGATACAAAGATCATCTAATCCAACCCCCTCAGGTTACAAGTAAAGAAAGTGGAGCAGAGTGTCGAAGTTATTTGTCCAAAGTGAATTAATTACTTTGCAGAAGTATCAGTTAACTAATCATTAACATTTATTTAGCACCTACTGTATGCCAGGAAGGCAGCTAGGTGGTGCAGTGGGTAGAGCACTGGGCCTGGAGTCAGGAAGACCTGAGTTCAAATCCAGCCTCAGACACTGCCTGTGTGACCCTGGGCAAGTCACTTCGCCCTGTTTGCCTCAGTTTCCTCATCTGTAAAATGCGCTGGAGAAGGAAATGGAGAACCACTCCAGGGTCTCTGCCAAGAAAACCCCAACTGGGGTCACGGAGAGTCAGAAATGACTGAAAAATTAGTGAACAACCACCACTAATGTGCCAGGAGTTGTACTGAACTAAACCCAAATTCGAACTCAGATCCTCTGCCTGCAGGCGCACAGGGCCTCCCAACGAGTAGGGTTTCTGAATTACCTCGTCCCCCCCTCTCCTCCCAGAATACAAGCCCCCTGCTTTCAGTAATTCCCCATTCCTGGGGACGCACCATTTCCACATTGTCTCTTTACAAACTCCCTGTGGCACAGACTGGGGAGGGACTATTGTCCCCATGGGACAGCTGGGGAAACTGAGTCTTGGGGGAGGGACCTACTCTCTCCCTCTTGAAACCACTTTGTTTTAATTTGGGTTTTTTGTTTGTTTGCTTGTCTTTGGTCTGGACCTCTGGATTCAACCGTGAGGAACTTCCTGTGTGCACATGAACGATCTGTTCAGCGGTGCAGATAGCTACTCACTTATAACCGGTTCTCCTGGTTGTTTGTGATTCTCATCTGAAATATTTACCTTGTATGCGTGTATGTGTGTACCTGTCTGTATTCTCCCCCGCCCCAGGTCCTAGAATGTAAGCTGCTTGAGGGCAGGAATGATTTTGTGTTTGTCTTTCTGTTCCCAACAGCTGGCACACAGGAGATGTCACAGAAGATTGGGTGAGGGCTCTGAGGGGCTAATTGCTTTGGGTCTCACAGTAAATGAATGGGCGTCAGGGATGGACGGGATCTGAACCCAGAGGGGTGTCAGAATGGACAGGGCTGAGCCTGCGGAGTGGAAGACTTGGGTCTGAATTCTGCTTGAGAGCCTGGGCACGGCACTTGGCTACTGTCTGCCTCAGTTAAACAGGGATGACAACAGCATCTGCCTCCCAGGGTGCCTGAGTGACTGTGGTTGCTCAGTCCTGTCCAACTCTCTATGATCCTATCTGGGGTTTTCTTGGCAAAGATACCAGAGTGGTTTGCCATTTCCTTCTCCAGCTCATTTTACAGATGAGGAAACTGAGGCAAACAGAGTTCAGTGACTTGCCCAGGGTCATACAGCTAGGAAGTGTCTGAGGCCAGATTTGAACTCAGGGAGAAGAGTCTTCCTGACTCCAGGCCTGGTGCTCTATCCACTGCACCACCCAGAGGATTAAATGATATATTTGCAAAGTCCTGAGCACAGTGCTAGGTATACAGTAAGTATTATATAAATGCTTTTCCTCCTGACTCCAAGTCCATCTCCCTAAACACATACCAGGGTGCCCCTCTAACTTTGTGTTTATTTGTATACATTTTGTACTAACTTAAGTGTTTGCATCTACCACAGAGACTACTTCTGCCTTTCTTTTATCTCCAGCACCCAGACCCAGCTGGGGTTCTCTCCAGGCCCTTTCCACCCCTTTGCCCCTGGGAGAAAAGAGAAGACACAGAGAAGCTGCCCCCAGAGCCGCTCCAGAGGCCAGCAAGCCCCAAGGTCCAGCTTCTTTCCCCATTCTAGTTCTGTGACCTCCCCTGAAAGGCCAAGGGAAATCTCAACCAGTCAGGAGCTGGTGAATTCGCCCATTTGCTGACATCACACATTCCTGTCCTGTCCGGCTCCCCCTACTCTCATTAGCATCCAATCTTGTCCCCATCTCTGGACCTCTTCCACATTCTGGCATTCCCTCCCTTGGTGGCCCGAAAGGGCTCAGGAGCAGCAGGGTCCCTTTAAAGAGGAAAGCCCCACCCCAAGCACGTTTAAAACCTATTGCACTTTACAGATATGCAATCTGCTCACAGAATCTCAGAAACCTAGACATTGGTGGGATGGGGGCAGGGAGGTAGAGGAGGGGAAAGGAGAGAAAGTACCGTTTGGATGAGGCCCTGGAGGAAGAAGGCGGGTGCACACAGCTGGAGAGCCAGGCCCAGACAGGGAAGAGGGCAGGAGAAAACAAGCAGAGAAGGAAGTTAGAAAAGCCTACATATGTCCCAGTGCCGGGGCAAGGTCATCACTCCCAGGGAGCCAGAGGCTCTGGAAGCTTCCCCTTCCCACCTGATACTGCCCCAGAACCTTTCAGACTTTTGTGTCCTGACTCTTCCTCTGCAAAGATGAGCGTAGGCCCAGATGGCCTGGAGGATGAAGTGAGGTGCCTGCCCCAGTCACACAGCTAGCAAGCATCTGACCCCAGCCCTTCCTGGCTCTGAGGCCGGCGCTCAGACTGCTTTGCCAGGCCCCTTCTCAAGTGCTACCCACATGCAAGCTTTTAGTATTTCTTAACCTGAACTGAATTTGTCCTATACGGCAGCATCCTCTCTGGTCTTCCACCTGGCCAGATTCCCCTCTGCTTCCCACTACTTCCTTCCCCTGTAACGAACGTCTTTGGCTCAAGAACACTTGATGGCTCCTGCTGCCCTCACCATCAAGCCCAGATGCCTTTGCCTGCACGTCAGTGTCCTCCATAATCAGGCTCAAAATCTCTACAGTCCCTCCTGTTGTAGCCAAGCACATCCCTTCACCATCCTCTGCACACTCTGTCCTCTGGGGACCACCCCTGCTAATAATGCTACCACTCCCTTACACAGACAGACCCTGCCCACCTTCCTCAGGTCAAGCTACAAGAATTTATTAAGCACCTATTATGTACATCTCTAGGTACTAGAGATGCCCCTGCCTTCAAGGAAGGAAAACATGAACACGGAAGAATAATGGAGAAAGGGGGGAAGAGTAAAAATTAGGGGATTAGGAAAATCTTCCCATTGCAGAATCTGGACTCTGAAGGATGTCAGGGATTCTGAAGGACACAGATGAGGAAGAAATGCATGCCAGGCATTCTGGTCTCTAGATTTAAAGGCACAGAGAGGGAAACCCAAGTTTGGGGAGCAGAAAGCAGGTCTGTCTGGCTGGAACTGAGACTTCACAAAGGGTAAAGATGCCTGCAGAGGTTGCAGCCAGACTGGATTTTACCCTTGGGGCACTGGGGAGCCACTATAGATTTTTTAAACAGGTTAGGAAGTGGCCAATCACTCCAGTATCATTGCCAGGAAAACCCCAAATGGGGTCACCAAGAATCAGACACGACTGAAAACAAATGAATGATAAAAAGTAACATGGTCAGACCTGTACTTGGGGAGTTTGTTTCGGAAGCACTGTGGAGAACAGATCAGCTGGCAGGGAGAGAGAAGGCAGGAAGAATAATCGGTAGTCAGACAAGAGGCGAGGGAGGCTGGATCTGGGGTCATAGCCTGAGAGTGGAGAGGAAGGGACACCTCTCCCAGATGTCCCACCGCATCTCACCATCGTGACAGCCAACACCAAACCATCATCTTCCCTCACCCCGCCAGCTTTTGTGACTCTATAAGTGGCATAACCATCCTCCCCATCAATCATGTTCAAAATTTTGGGATCATCTTCAATTTTTCCCTATGACCTATTGGGTAAGCACTGACTCTGGCATTCAAGGCCCTCCCCAGCAGAGGGTCAACCTATCTGTCTGGCTTTCTTTCAAGCCACTCCCCTCAATACTATGTTCCAGCCCAGTCACACTCATCTGTGTCCCGAGTTCTCAGGCTGCTGTGTCCCTTCTCAGTGCCTTCCCCCTCCCCCAAATCTGCCTCGATGATGGCGTACACCCCCTACAGCTCTAGGAGGGCAGTGCCTGGACTAGTCTCTTTTCTGCAGTCACTCTTTGCCTAAGACAGTTCCTTACATAAAGCAGACACTTATTAATGTCAGTCAAATTAACTTGTCTCCCCCATCGAGCAGGAGATCTGATGTTCCACTCAAGCAGAGACCTTCTCCATCACACCAGGGTTGTCCTGAGAGCAGGGCTTATGTCTCCCCCCTCAGCGCCGGGGGTCCTTGAAAGCAAGGGCAGCCACGAAGCACCTACTATGAGCCTCATGTTGTGCCCTGGAGCGCTGGAGACGCAAAGAAAGACAAAGGACCACTCCTGCCCACAAGAAGCTCACAGTCTAACAGGGAGACCAGATGTAAGCAAACATGGACATTGGACCAGGGACATACTTTTAAATTTAATCTTCATTATCAATATTTTTCCCATCCCTTTTATAAGTCTGCGCAATCAATAAAACAATAAATCAATTCCCTGATTTGTAATTTGCCAATATCTGAGATGTAAATCCTCACATGGGAAATTTAACAATCAGCTGTCACAGCTCTACAGCCAGAAGGGACTTCCAAGGTCCAGTATTCTTATTTCATAGGAGGAAACTAAGGCACTAACTTGGGTCACAGATCTAGAGCCAGAAGGGACCTAAGAGATTCTTTTCTTCTACCCCACTCATTTATGTAATGAGGACATCCCTGAGATCACACAGATAGAGAGTAGAGGAAGCAGGATTTGGACCCAGATAGAGTGAGGGTCTGGAGTCAGGAAGGCTCATCTTCCTGAGCTTACATCCAGCCTCAGCCACTTGCTAGCTGTGTGACCCTAGGTAAGTCACTTCCTCCTGTTTGCCTCAGTTTCCTCATCTGTAAAATGAGCTGGGAAGGAAATGGCAAGCCACTGCATTATCTCTGCCAAGAAAACCCCCAAATGGGGTTGCTAAAAGTCAGAAAGGACTGAAAAAAACCACTGAACAACAGCAACTTCTAATTCCAACTTGTTGGTTGTCCGGGACTGCCTCTGAACAGGCCAGATGGCCAGAGGTGCCTGGCTCTCCCTTCTGGGGAGTACCGACAGTGGCTGCCTCCAGAGTGGGCAGGACCTTGTCTGAACACCAGAGCCTGGAGACCTCCATTGTCTGTTCCTATCATGCTCCAAGGGCTCATTAGGAATAACATGCTGCTCTAATTACTCTTCCCAGCAAAAACAATGTTTTAAATTAAACCCAGGGTTGGGGGCAGTGGAGCAGGGGGGCTGGGGCTGGGGGACGATTTAGTAACTTATAAACTGAATTGCCCAATTTTGTTGTGGAGTTGAGGGGTGGGGGACAGGTAGAGCAGCTCCTGGCAAATTTCCTGAAAACCAAGGTTCTTTCCCACTTCTCACTTGGGGGAGACAATTCCCCAGAGGACCTCTGTCGGCATCTGGACCCCCCTTCCTCCCCACACTTGGCATGTAGAGGGAGAAGTGGAGTCTCTCCAGCGGAGCTCTGTCCCTGCCATTGGAGCAAGCCCCTTGGGGTGTAACCAAAGGCAGACTGGATGCTGCTTTACCTTCCCTCCTTCATTAACAGCAGCTGGGCCCAGGACACCACCCTCAGCTCAGGACACCTGGCGGCAGACTCTGATTCTTCCTCCCTACCCCTAGGACAAGGTCACCTCCTTTTCCAAGCCCTAGAATGAGAGCAAGGCGTATCCTTCTCCCCCACACTTTAGCCCTCTTCCCAGCATACTGGGCCTCAGGAAATCCTAAATGGGGCTTTTTTGAGTTTACTCCTTCTGGCTAGGGCACCCTGCTTTTGTCTTCTGAACAAAGAAGAGTTGGGAGGAGAAGGGGCAGAGGAGACGGGAGGGAGGCTGAGCCAGGAAACAGACAGAAAGAAAGAATAAGAACTGTTTCATGGTAGAAAATTGAAAGGGCCTTCAAGGTTGGCTCCGGCCCCTCCTGGGGACAGTGGCTGGATTTGCAGTGAGAGGACCTGAGTTCAAATCCTAACTCTGACACCTGTGGCATCTTGGGTGAGTCACAATCTCCCTAGATCTCAGGTTCCTTTCTAGAGCTGAAAGAGACCTAAACGTCAAGATCAAGTCCGACATCTCCATTTTACAGATGAGGAAACTGAGGCCCAGAGAGGGGAAGTGGGATGTGAAAAGGAGATCCTAGCATAAAAGCTTTCAAGCTGGGGGAGACCTTAAAATTCTTCTAGTCCCATCCCTTCACTAACAGATCCAGAAACTGAGGCCCAGAGAAGCTCCTTCTCTCCCCTGACTTCCCCAGGGTGAATCAGGTGAGGAGCAAAGTCAGAACTCAAACCCAACTCCTCTGATTACAAATTCAAAGTTTGGTTTTTGGTTTTGCGGTTTTTTTTTTCCTTTATACCTTGCACTTAAGCAGGGGCTACATTTGATGAATGGGGCAGTGGACAGAGCCATGGCCCTGGAGTCAAGAAGACACATCTTCATGAGTTCAAACTGGGGACACATACTCACTGTGTGATCCTGGGTAAGTCACTTAACCTTGTTTGCCTCTCTGCTCTTCTGTAAAATGAGCTGGTAAAGGAAGTGACAAACTACTCTTTGCCAAGAAAACCCCAAACGGGGTCACAAAGAGTAGGACATGACTGAAAAATGACTAAACAAAACAAAAAAAAACATTCCATGAATGGGGACAGGGTGACCTTTATGAAGAATTTAAGAAACAACTTAACTGGAAGATAGAATACATGAAAGGGATAAACATGAAATAAAGCTGGAAAGGCAGGAGGAAATCAGATCGGGGAGAGTCTGTATTCTGTCCTAGAGGCACCGGGCAGCATGACACGGTCAGACTTGGGCCTTAGGGAGGTTGTGTTGTCTGTCGTGTGGAGGACGATTAGAGAGAAGAGAAAAGGGAGCCCCTCAGAGGCTCTTACAGTGACCAGAAGTGATATAATAGCACATAACACAAAACTAGTGTCTCCAGACCATCAGCTCCCCCAGAGCAGGAAATGTGTCTCCTCCCAAGTCAGATTCTTCCCTGCCAACATTCAGCACCTGGCTCTGTCCAGAAAGGTCTCTAGAGGCTGTTGGTTTGGATGCTCCCTATCTCCACTGGAAGTAAGTTCTCCAAGGGCAGAGACTCTTTTCTCCTTTCTTTGTCTTCCAACACTTAGCACGATGCTTGGCATGTAGCAAGTGTTTAATCAATGCTTGTCTGATTGACTGAATTGAATACTGATTGAATAATTCATTGTACCCACTTTTTAAAAGAATGCATTGTCTTCATTCTTCCTGATAATGACGGTTATCCCCAAAGAATGGAATATCACAAAACCACAGCCTCATGGTGTCAAAAAGGACCTCAAATATCACCTAGTCCGAGAATCCCCATCAGACACCCCCAATGTGAGATCATCCCCACTTTGATTAAAGACCTCCATTGAAAGAGAAACTCATGGTCTTCCATGACAGCCCATTCCACTTTGGGACAAACAGCACTCAGCCCTTGGAAGTTTCTCCTTTTGCCAAGCCTAAATCTTTGCAACTGCCCCCTAATGCTCTTCCCTCTGGGGACAAGTAAAATTAATTTAACCTTTTTCCCACAATAGCCCCTCAAATACTTGAATACAGCCATTGGGTCTCACCTTTCCAGTCTTTTCTTCTCTGGTTCCTTAAAATGGTGCCCTGAAGGCATGGAGTCAAGGACTTTAACCACCCTATTTGCTCTTCTCTGGACACTCCATTTATCAATTTCTTTCCTAAAACATGGTACCCCAAGTTGAACATGATACTCCCAGTATAGTCTCCAGATCATGAATCACCAGTTGCCTTTTGGCTAATATCACCTCAAACTCAACACATCCAAACCTGAACTCATTATTTTCTCCCCCAAACCCTCTATTCTTTTCAACTTTCCTTATTATTTTCAAGGAAGCTGCCATCTTCCCTGTCACCCAGGGTCGCAGCCTCAGTATCATCCTCAATTCCTCCCTTGCTCTCATCCCACATTTCCAATCTGCTAGCAAATCTTTTCATTTCTGTCTTCACCATATCCATCACACCCGTCCCCTTCTCCAAACTCACACAGCCATCACCCTAGTTCAGACTCCTCACTCACAGACTATTATAATAGCCTTATGGTTGGTCTCCTATCCTCCAATCTCTCCTTGTTCCAGTCCATCCTCTGCTCAGCATAATGCTTGGCACAAAGCAATCACTTAATAAATGCCTATTGATTGACTGAAAAGTCAGCCTTTCATTTCACCTAAAGAAATTCTAACATCCCAACCTCAACCACCTATCACCCTGCTTCCTCTATCCTGCTTTTCCTCCTCATGCCCTAAACCTTCCAGCTGTCTTCCACATCCTCCTCATCATTTGTCAAAGGAGAGCCTCCTCCAGGAAACTGCTCCTACCTGCACTGGTTGTTGGTTTTTGCCATTTTAGCCATTCTGCAGTGTTTTCTAATTGCATGTGTGGGTCCCTGGTCTGTGAGTTTCTTGAGTTCAAGGGCTTTAACTGCCCCTTCTCTTGTCTCTCCCAGGGTGACTCTTACAGAAGGTGCTATGCCCAACCCCTTCTATCCCTAGCTCCCAAAGAGGCAGGCACCTTACCCAGAGCCATCCAACTCACCTCATCCACCACACCAGAGATCTCATTCGACTGTGCCATGTGGGTTGGTTTATTCCATTAAAGTCATTTGATTTTCAGGAGGAAAAGAAAAAGAGAATCAAGAAAAAATAATCCTCTCAATAATCATTAATATTCTTGGACCACTTTACATTGTTTAGAACAAGCTTCACAAACATGATCTCATTTGAATCTTAGAGCAATTAACGGACGTAGGGACTAGAAGTGTTACAGACAGATGAGAAAACAGCCTCAGTGAAACCAAGTGGCTTGCCTGGGGTTACCCAGCCAGTAAGTAGGAAAGGCAGGATCATGACCCAAGTCTTCCAGGCTCCACGTCCAACTCACCAAATGGAACCACACTGCCTATTAACATGAGTGTCTGAGGTCTCCCCCAAGAGAATGCAAGCTGTCTGAGAGCAGGAACCATTTCATTTTGTCTAGCATACTAAGCACTTAGCAAATATATATTCATTGGTTGCTTACTTAATGGGAACTCTATCCCCTTAACCCACAATCTAGATGACCTATATGTCAGAAATTAGCTGCCCAAATACGACTCCTTACTCTAGATAAAAGAAAGAAGCTCCTGACCATCAGAAGAAGGGCACCTTGGCAGAGGCTGCCAAGGCTAAGGGATGAGGGTGGCCAGTATCACAATCTTGTTTTCTATGCCTTCTCTGGGTTGGCTGTAGCCATCACCCTCTGAGTGTTCTATGTAAACAAAGGCTTTTGTACACATTGGACAGAAACTCTACAAAGGATATATAACGAAGTATTTAAAATTAGATTTGTAATCAGAAGATTAAGCTGTATATCCCACCTCTGCCCCTCACTAGCTGTTCCCTAAGTAACCTTGGGCATGGCAGTTAACGTCCTTGGGCTTCAATTTTCTTGTCTGTAAAATGGTGACAACAGTATTCATGCTACCCATTACAAAGGCATATTGTGAGGAAAGCACTTTATAAACCAGAAAATAAGGTTGCATGTGTTCCCTAGGTGCGTGCCCCTTCCTGTGTTCATTGGCCACATGTGTTCCCAGCAGGAATACCTTTTTATGCTTGTTAGGGGGTAGGGGGCTGTCTTCTTCTCCACTCATAGGGCAATGATCTGTGGCAGAATGTAAAAGTCTGTTCATGGAGGAATCTTTCTCATTATTTTGCTATGCTGTTTGATGTACCTTTAAATGAGTGTATTCTCTAATTGGCTTAGTAAAAGAACCACACTGATGGGGGCTTAGAAGATATGGATTTCAGTAAATATGCCAACTGCCTTGAACCTGGGGCAGTTATTCTGGGTGCTCCAGGTAATATAGTATTAATGATAATGATATTGATAGTAGCAACAACAATAATAAGAGAAGACAAACTCCTCAGGGAACCGGAGCTAGAATGAGAAAAGGCTGAGAAGAGTCAAGTCCCCCAGTGGTGTCTGATGGAGGCTCATTTGCTGAGCTGGACGTGGCTGGATTCTGTGACTCCTCTGTCCTTAGCCTGTCACCCAGGACAGAGCCAGAAAAGAGCTTGTGGGCTCTCCTGATGTCGTGGCTGAGGGGAAACAAGCTACTGTTGATTCTCAGTGCTCAAGAGGGTGACAAGAAAAAAAAGGGGCTATGACCCTGAGGCAGTGGTCCTAGAAAGATGAGCTTGGGCTCTTGGATAGTGACAGCCCTGCTTGGCCAATATTAGCTATGGTGTTTTTTCTCTCCTTTTAAAATTATTTTTCAATTCCATTTAAGCAAAATTTTTAACATTCTGCTAAGACTTTTTGAAAAATGGAAGAAGAACTGTGCCTACCT
>CM053581.1:19559769-19586746 GCA_028627135.1 Pseudochirops cupreus
CAACTTGGTGGAAGGGAGAGGAGCCCAGCATACAGAACCTGAGAACCGGGATCTTGTCTCCCACTCTGCAGCCCTCCCATGGCCAATGCCTCACCTTCTCCCTCTGGATGAGTTCAAAGGCTGCAAGTAGCTCCCCAGCAGGCCGCCCTCCCCTCAAAATTGGGAACCACGTCAGCCTTGGTGCCTGATGCAGACTCGGTCGGCAGATGCAGCGCCCTAGGTACTCATCAGCACCCTAGGAGAAACATGGAGGAATCCAGCTTTATCAACCATGCTCTGAGTCACTGGAAAACCAACAAGGACCCCAGAAAACTGACAGAGCAACATATCTCCCTCCTCTCAGCACAGAGGTGAGGGCCTATGGGGGCGGAATGTCACATGCATCATCAAATACCATCATTGGATGAGTCGCTTTTTAATTTTTTTTCTCTATTATAGGGAGGGCTCAATTCTAAAGTGGGAGGAGGCTTGATAAGAAGATATATACAGAAATGACAAACATTATCTCATTTGATCCTCACAACGACAACCCTGGGAGGTTGGTACTATTATTACCCCCACTTTACAAATGAGGAAACTGAGGGTGGGAGAGAGGTAAAAGGCTTTGCCCCAAGTCAGAGGCAGAATTCAAAACCAAATCCTCCTAACTCTAGGTCAGGCCCCAGCCAGTGCACCAGACTGCCTCCTTCCTAATCACAAGGACCTCTTCATGCTTCAGACCAGACCTTTGGCTGGGGTGGAGGAGCCAGACGGAGGCATACTCACATAGGTATCATGATCATACAACTCCACCACAATACTGGGGGGGTTCTCTTCAACAGTCTTGGGGTCCCCAAAGATCTCAATCTCATAGAAGATGAGCGTCTGGTCCCAGGTGGGATTCAGTGTGTTCTTCATCACCACAGTCTTCTGGCTTTGGTGGAGGAAGGAGACAATGGCATACGGGTCTGTGTCAAGCAGGTGAGGAAGAAGAGAGAGGACAAAACCGTGAGAAAGCAAAACTCTGACTCAGGCTGGAAATGCGTTGACCCAACAGCCAGGACTCATTAAAGAGAACCTGGAGCAGTGGGTGAGGGCGCCCATCTGAGCCAGCTCACTGGGATCAAGACCTACCAATCATCTCTGCAAATGAAAGGACTCAAGAGTTCAGTGGGGGGGCCATAAGGGAGTTCAGCCCCAAATCTGGTCCTTGGAAGTAGCTGATGTGGTACAGACAGGATCCAGGGACAGTGTCAGAACTAGGGGGTGGGGTGACCCACCAGACAGCTGCCCCCAAGACCCTTTTACCATGGCATCTTTTTCCTCAGGCACAACTTACTTCCTCCCCTGTTGTACCCCATTACCTACTGCTTCCCCTTCCCCTCCTCCTCCCAGGGGACGAAGGTTCCTAGGTAAGGAGCGAGGTTAGTCTCTCTGGGGAAAAGCCATCACCTTACCAGAATTCTGCATCAATCCAGGACATGATGTTCTCTGTACCCATCACCACCAAATCATGTTCAACTCAATTTATACAAGGTCCAAAAATTCCTGGCCATAGTTCTGCCTGGGGACACTGATGCAAGCCATCAAGGCTTCCCCCCTCGTTGAACACACACTCTCCAGTTCCCCTTCTCTGTGTTGTCTATCCCCCACCAATTAAAATGTAAGCTCCTTGAAGACAGATGGTCTTTTTTGCATGTATTTAAATCTCAGTGTTTAGCACAATCCCTGGCACAGCGAGTGCATAATACACGCTTTATCTATTCATAATGTTAATCAGTAGCATTGGTGGAGGGCTTTAAGGTTCACGAAATAGGGAACAGAATCAAGATGGCAGAGGAAAGGCAGGGACTCACCTGAGCTCTCCCTTCTTAATAACTTTAAAACAGCACCTCAGAATGAATTATGGAGCGGTGGATCCTCCAGAAGAATGGAGTGAAACAATTTTCCAACCCAAGACAACTGAGAAGGTCAGCAGGAAAAGTCTGTCTCCCTGAGGTGAGAGTGATGTGCAGTCCAGCCCATGCCGCCCCTGGCAAACCAGGCTTTGAGGGTGACTGAATTAGGGGGGACAACTTCCAGAGCTCTCAGGACATAGATGGTAAGGGGGCTGAACAACTGGTCAGAAGGAAATTACAGGGGACCCTTTGCTGGCAACTGGGAGAAAACTCTGTTGTATTGCTCATGCATGGGTCTGGGTCACAATCCCAGGGTGAGGAGAAGTACTTGCAGGAGAGGCACCTTGATCACAGCTCCAAGATGGAAAAGAGTACTTGTGGTCACTCACAGACCAGAGCACAGAACAGGAGAGTAGTGACCACACCTTTCCTTACATCATACCACCTTGGGAGAACTGGAAACTTTCAGACCCCCCAGAATTAGCTCTGAAAACAGCAGCATAAAAAAACCCCGAGGTTTGGCACAGTTCTCCCTCCACCCCAGAAGCAGAGCCTAACTTTAACATCAAGTTAAAAGTCAAGAAATAGGTTGGAAAAAGGAGTAACCACAATAAAAAAATAACCTAACCACAGAAAGTTATTGTGGTGACAGGGAGGGTCAAAATACAAATTCAGAAGAAGGCAACAAGGTCAAAACAGCTTTATCCAAAGCCTTAAAGAAAAAAGTGAATTGGCCTCAGTCCTTAAAAAAAGCATTTCTAGAAGAGCTCAAAAAGAACTTTAAAAATCAAATATGAAAAGTAGAGGAAAATTGGTAAAAAGAAATGAGAGTGATACAAGATAATCATGAAAACAGAGTCAACAGTTTGGTACAGAAGGTACAAATAAATGGTGCAGAAAATAACACCTTAAAAACAAACTAGGTCAAATGGAAAAGGAGGCACAAGAGCTTACCGAAAAAAATAATTCCTTAAAAATTAGAATTAGGTAAGTGGAAGCTGATGATTCCGTGAGACATCAAGAAACAAGAAAACAAGAAAAAAAAGGGTAATACCTCATTGGAAAAACAACCAGAAAATAGATGTAGGAGAGATCATTTAAAAGTTACTGGACTACCTGAAAGCCACGGTCAAAAAAAGAACCTGGACATCATCTTTCAAGAAATTACCAAAGAAAACTGCCCTGATATCCTAGAACCAGAGGGTAAAGATGTCATTGAAAGAAGCCACCAATTCTGAAAGAGATTCCAAAATGAAAACTTCTGGGAATATAAGAACCAAATTCCAGAGCTCCCAGATCAAGGAGAAAAATATCGTAAGCAGCCAGAAAGAAATAATCCAAATATTGTGCAATCATAGTCAGGATAGCACAAGATTTAGCAGCTTCTACATTAATGGATCACAGGGTTCGGAATATTGTATTCCAGAAGGTAAAGCAACTAGGATTACAACCAGGAATCACCTACCCAGAAAAAATTGGGTATAATCCTTTATGGGAAAATTGGATATTTAATAAAATAGGAACTTTCAAGCATTCCTGATGAAATGACAAGAACTGAATATAAAATCTGACTTTCAGATACAAGATTCAAAAGAAATATAAAAATGGTAAACTGGAAAAAGAAATCATAAGGAATTCAAAAAGGTTAAACAGTTTGCATTCCTAAATGGAAAGATGATACTTGTAACCCATAAGAAATTTCTCATTATTAGGGCAATTAGGAGTATATGTAGACAGAGGGTACAGGTGTGAGTTGACTATGATGGGATAATATCTAAAAAAATAAAATTAAGGGGTAAGAAAAAGGGATGCACTGGGAGAGGGGGAAAGGGAGAGGTAGAAGGTGATAAATTATCTCACGTAAAAGAGGCAAGAAAAAGCTTTTACAGTGGAGGGGAGAGTAATGGAGGTGGCAGACAGCACTTGAACCTTACTCTCATCAGAACTGATTCTCAGGTGGAGAAATCTATCTTACCATATAGGGAAGTAGAAAGGGAAGGTGGGGGGGGGTGCAATAGAAAGCAAGACAGATTGGGGGAGGTGGTACTCAGAAGCAAGACACTTTTGAGGAGGGACAGGGTGAAAGGAAAGCAAGACGAATAAATGGGGGAAATAGGATGGAGGGAAATACACAGTAATCATAGCTCTAGAAAAAAAATTACAGCAAGTTTCTCTGATAAGGATCTCATTTCTCAAATATATGGAGAACTGAGTCAAATTTATAAGAATACAAGTCATACTCTGATAAACAGTCAAAAGATATGAACAGGCAGTTTTTAGATGAAGTAATCAAAGTTATCTATAGCCACATAAAAAAAATGCTCTGAATCACTATTGATTAGAGAAATGCAAATTAAAAGAATTCTGAGGTATCACTTTACACCTATCAGATCAGCTAATATGACATATCTCCCATATGATAAATATGGGAGAGGACGTGGAAAAATAGGGACACCAATACATTGTTGGTAGAATTGTGAATTGATCCAATTATTCTGGAGATCAATTTGGAACTATGCCCAAAGGGCATACCCCTTGACCCAATAATACCACTACTAATTCTGAATT
Organism: Pseudochirops cupreus; assembly: GCA_028627135.1. Lineage (NCBI taxonomy): Eukaryota > Metazoa > Chordata > Mammalia > Diprotodontia > Pseudocheiridae > Pseudochirops > Pseudochirops cupreus. The sequence continues at coordinate 19,564,215 of CM053581.1, forward strand.
CTAAAGAGATTAAAAAAAAAAAAGTAAAAGGACCCACATGTACAAAAATATTTATAGCAGCTCTCTTTATGATGAAAAAGAATTGGAAACTGAGTGGATGCCCACCAACTGAGGTGTTGCCAAACAAGTGGTGGTAGATATGTGGAATCTATAGGGTATATGGAATAATGTTGTGCTATAAGAAATGAGGAGCAGGATGCTTTCAGAAAAACCTGGAAAGACTTACATGAACTGATGCAAAGTGAAGTGAGCAGAACCAGAACATTGTATACAGTGACACCAATATTGTACAGTGATCAACTGTGAATGACAACTTTTCTGATCAATACAGTGATCCAAGACAATTCTGAAGGACTTTTGATGAAAAATATTATCTATCTCCAGGGAAAAAGCTGATGGAGTCTGAGTGAAGATTGAAGCAACCTTTTTTTTTTTAACTTTATTATTCTTGGAGGGTTTTGCTCCATGTTTTCTTTCACTGCACGACTAATATGGAAATATGCTTTGCATGACTGCACATGCATAACCTATATCAAATTGCTTGCCTTCTCAATGAGGAGGGAAGGGAAGGAAGGAGAGAAAGATTTAAATGTTAAAAATTGTTTTTATATGAAATTGGAAAAAATAAGATCATTTTAAAATAGGTCCACAAAACAAATATTAAGTCATTTGAGCCTCACAACAACCTGAGAGGGAGGAGCTAGTATTACCCTCATTTTGTGAATGAGGAAGAAGCAGAGAGTTAAAGTGACTTGCTTAGGGTCACACAGCTGGTCAATGTTTGAGGCAGGATGTGATCTTCTGGACTCTTGAGCTCTCCTCTCTGCACTAGCTGCCTACCTATAGCCGTATCTAATTATCCATATCTCCACATTAATGACCTATTTATCGGAAGGCTTGATGGAAGAAGTGGCTTCTGGGGCAGAAGGCAGTAAGCGCATCATGTAATGGGGAGAGGCAGATCAGTTCTCGCCAACTCCCCGTTAGCCTTTGCTAGGACCACCTTCCCTGCACACACACTCACACCCAGGGGGAGTCCCCAGCGTCGGCTGCGGCAGGAGCTGGACCCAGACCCTCGCCTCGCTCCCCCTGGCCCGGCCCAGCGGCGTCTGGGCGCTTAATGAAGCCCCGTCTGGCCGTGATATCATCAGCTCCGTGCTCCGCAGAGAACCTCTCCCTGATTCCAGGAAGGGAAGGGAGCCCACATTCGGATAAATAGAGCCACAGTATAGGAAAGGCCGCCCCTCCAAAAAGCCCCTTTTGTTCCCGTCCCCCCACCACTTCCCCGATGCTTTATTTTTATAAGCGTGAGGCCCCCAACCCCGCCAGCGTTTCAACAAAGACCACAATTGGGCATTGTAGCGGTGGGGCCCCGGCTGCTGTTGGTCCCCCACCCCGACTCCCCTGTAGCTGCCCCACGGGCTGGGGCGGAGAGCTGAACGCTTGGGAAGCAGGCCTTTTAAACAAAATCCTCCTCTTTCTCTGAAACGCACGCACATGCACGCACGCCTGCACCCTAGGGAGGGGAAACACGCGCGCACACACAGACACGCGCGCGCACACAACAAAGGCATTGTGGCTAGCAGACACTGCCGTATTGTTCCCTGCTGCCGGGGGTTTTCCCCCCACCGTCTTAGGTTTTCTCTTCCCCTCAAAGTGTTTGGGGGGGAGGAAGGGGGGAGGGTGGGGAGGAGAAATCCAGAAAAAAGCCGCTTTCCCTCCTGCAGGAAGGCAGCCGAGCCTGGTGGAGTGGAAGGAACCTTTGACTTGGAGGGAGACCTGGGTTGAAATACTGCCTAACAGTAACCAGCGGGTCTCTGAGCCTCAGCCAGTCAGTCAACAAACATTAAGCACCAGGAATTAAGTGTGCCAGGAATTGAGCTAAGTGACAGTAATGTTGTAGGGAAAGTGCATTTTCCTACTTTTTACATGCGTGACATAGGACACGTGTCTGGGGGTCGATTTCCTCAAACGTAAAACCCAGGAGTGGGATGGGATAGGATGGTCACTGACATCTTCTGTGGTTCTATGACCCCCAAAGCCTTAGAGAAATGCAAGGTATTGTTCTTATTTCTTTCGGAAAAACAGGAAAGGGGGAGCTGATAAAGATTAGAGGGAAAGGGCTGAGAGAGCATGGAGGGAGGGAAAAGGAGAGAGAAAAGGGGGAGAATGTAGCCAGGCCCCCTTTTCTCTAGGTCTTCCTTGGTGTGGATGGCCAGCATCACCCTTCAGAAGGCAGCTGAGAAACAGCTTATGCAGAGTTACCTGGCCCATGCCTTCCCTGAGAGGTGGGTTCAACCCTGTGATTTTTGTCCATCTGGAAAGCCCCTCTTCTGGTGCAGATCCACAACTTGTCCATAAATTCAAGGCTGAAAGAAGGGATAGAGCACTTTCCCAGAGTCCCTGGCCAGTATGGGATAGAAGAAGTCTCAACCCCAGGTCTCCCTGCCTGGAGACCAGCCCTCTGCCTCTGTGCCTCAGAGGCATTCTGCTGAGTCAAGGGGGATGGAATCAAGTGCTCAGAAGGCCAGCTGTTGACCTTCAGGCTGCTCAGGGGTAATAAATTAAGCAGAACCGGACAGCCTTGACTTAGGCTCTCTCATTCTCAGCTCCAGAGGGCAGGCCTGGGAGTTATGTCCAGAGAGGCAGATTTCAGTCCTGATGTTGAGGGCTATCCTAATGTGGCCTGGGCTGCCTTGGGAGGTAGTGAGCTCCCCATCACTAGAGGTCTTCAGGCAGTGACTGGAGATATCGTTCCAGTACAGATAGAGACTGGCCTGGCTCAGAAGTGCCAGAGGCTGCACAAGTCCCCCCAAATGGGGTCAGAACCAGATGAAAATGCGACTCCCATCTGCATTTAATGTATTGATATATTAATAAAAGAATAGAGAGAAATAAGTGGTTGTCTAAGTCAACATGTAGGCCACCGGGATTCTTCTGAATGATTTAGCGGACCCTGTCTCTGTTTGAGTTGGACACTGATGGCCCAGATGCCCTCCAAGAGCTCTTCCAAAGAGGATGATTTCTGGGAGAGACCTCAGGTATCATCTAGCCCATGCCCCTAATTTTACCCCAGGGTAAACTGAGACCTAGGCAAGTTAGGGGACTCAGTCAAGGTCTTACAGTCGTACAATACATCATATTATGGTGCCAAAGAGATTTCACAAGATCCCTCTGAGGTAAGGGAGGTCAACATTATTCTTTCCCTAAGACAGATGGAAAAAGTGAACCTCACAGAGGTTGGGGGCCTTACCCAAAGCCATGTGAGGCATTGGTGAATTTGGAACAAGAACCCAGGACCTTCCACTATGTCCCACAGATGGACCCCTGGAGAAGGCCTACATCCATTTCTTAGGTTTCTGACTGAGGGTTGGAAGGGAAAGGATGGTGAAATTCCCTTCTGTGAAACCAAGGCACTTAAATAACCAATGACTGTGCTCATCAGCAAGTGTGATTCAGTAGTGGCAGGAAGTGAGAGGCTTGGGGGATGGTAGAATCAGTTCCCTATAGGCTGGTGCTTTGCCTTGCTCTTAAAGGAGGTGCTCTCCAGCTTACAGTGGGCTACAAGAAAGAGTACAGGGGCATGGGAAGGTCAAAACATTTGAGTTCTTCCTAAGTCAGATTAAACAGGTCAATGTTGCTGATGGTCTGAAATAAAGCCCCTTAGCACCCACACTTCAAGGACTGAGTACTTCCCCCAAGGGGCCGTGTGGAGACACAGCGTCATCCCAGTTCACTCCTATAACATGCTCTCCCCACGAAGATAAAAAAAAGTTCCAACCTGAAGCTTTGGATCCAACAGAAAACCCCACCTGGCCCTGCTCACTGGCCAGCCACCCCAGCCTGGAGCTGTTCACTGGGGGTCGGTGGAGGGGCGGGGAGCAGGGGAACAGCCCTGATTTAGTGTTTGGGAGTGAAAATAAACACTGGAGGTTTTTTGGCCCCGGCTTTCCTTTCCAACGGCTATTCAATCAATTCTTTCATTCGCACCCGACAGGGAGCCCCGAGGAAGTTTGCCTGGCAAAGCCCCGAAAATTCACAGAGTGTTTATTCTGGGGGGGAGGACAAAGGGAGCAGAATGGAAAGTGTGACATTTCCTCTGATTCCCCACCCTCCATGACCCCCCACTCCCTTCCCAGTTGTGTCCTCTGGGGCCAAGCAGAACAAGGCCAATCTCTCTTCCATGTACCGGCCTTCACGACCTCCACCCCTACCCCTATTCTTCCCCTCTTCAATGCTCATATAGTAGGGACTTGTGGCCCCTCCCCATCCTGGCTGTTCTCTTCTGCACTCTCCCCAGCTTACCAATATCTTTCCTGAAATGTAATGCCCAGAGCTAACCACAATGCTCCACTCATGGTCTGACCAGGGCAGAAGACATTCTTTTACTTCAGGCCTGGAAGCTAGAGGACAATGAGCACAGCCTGGTCCTCTAATGGACAGCAACACAGGGATGGAGGCGACAGATGACCTGGCCAGCCCAGAAGACCGTCTCTCTGTCTCGCTCCCACAGCCTTGCCCTGGCTCCCCAAGCAAGGCCTGCTGGTCCTCCCCCATGGCCAGGCTTTAGTCACTTTGAGCTCATGGAGGGATGAGGAAACAAGCTGCCTTGCCTGCTTGGTCAGGGCTTAGCCCGGGCTCAGCCTACAAAGCAAACTGATTCTCCAAAAGTCTTGAAGACTAAGCAGGGTCCCAACTTTTCCATATGTCTCACAACTAACTCCATCTGACTCCTGGCTACTCTCTTCCTTCGAATGAACATGCACACATACACACACACACATACACACACGCACACACACCACCCCTGGTGACGGCTCATAAATCTCCAAATGTGCCCAGGGTGCTGGAGAGCGTGCTCAGGGCCAAGAGAGCGGAGGGCTAATGGGATCATCAGTCACCGCCTGACAGTTCCTGGGCTGATGAAATATGGCTTAGCGCAGGGACAGGGGAGGGAGGGCAGGCAGGCAAGCGCCGAGCGCTCCCAGGAACTTCCTCCAGCTGAGGCTGAACTTTCTCCAGGCCAGCACTCTCTGGGCCCCCCACTCTGTCTTCTTGAGGGCTGCGCCACTGGAGCAACAGCCCCTTCCCTCTTTTCACCTTCTGTGCTAAAGCCCCAGCCCCTGCCAACATTGTGGGTTCTCTGAGTTGGCCCAAGACAAGAGAGAGCCCCATGTAAGTCCCTACTGTCTCTCCTCCCCTTCTCTCTTGCCTGTGACAATGACCCCCATGCAAAACTCACCAACTCATGTTAGGAGTCTGAAGGAATGCAAAGATAAGTGGATGGATGGAGGGATGGAGGAATATCTGGCTTCTAGACATGCTCTACGGTATTCGGCTGGACCTGTTTTGTCTGTATGGCTCTGTCTTTGCATCACTGGCCCATGACTTCTATATGTGTCCTATATAGCCATTCATTCATTCATTCAATGAGCATGAATTAAGTACTAACTGTGTACAAGACACTCAGTGCCTGTGCTGTGTCCTATTCATTCATTTATTTAATTAGCATTGGCACTGACCTGTGCCCTGTAACCTACCCCCTTGCTAGTAAATGAAAAACAATGCAGTCCTTGCCTCTACATAATAGCAAGCATGTATATAACATGTACATGGCATGTTTTGGGGTTTCCTAAGTCCTTTACTTTGCTAAGTCCTTTACTACTCTGAGAAATAGGGGCTACTATTAGCCACCTGCATATCCCACAAGTCCACGGATGTCTAGGATGAGGCCACTCAATTGGAAGTTAGGGGGCAAGGGCATGACCTCCCGATGGAAAGAAATACAAGCCCCAAACTTTTAAGCCAAAAGCAATCCCAAAGAGGAGACCAGGGCCTAAAAGAAATTAGACTGGACATAAAGAAACATGTATCTTGGTTCCTTCCCTCAAAAGAAGCAGATTTCCCAGGACCTGTCTTAAGGAAAGAGGTCCAACATGTTAGTCCTCTCCATCGTTGCCTTCCAAGAAGACATCTCACAGGATTTCTCTGCCCACATCTCCTGTCCTCATATCCCCAAGGGAGACCCTCAGATCTAGTACACATGTACATACCAGAAAAGCTGTCCTTGTCCATGGCGGGGAGGTCTCGTGCCTGGTACATGTAACAGCGGAGATGATAACGGTTCCCATCTTCATGGAAGGGGAAAGAGAAGACAGCTAGGGTGAGCACCAGGATATGGCTGCTGAACTGAAATTCAAAGGGCTTGGGAAGTGACAGGGGAACTCAGGTTAGATGTGGGGCCCCTTCCAGGTCTCTAATGTCCTAGGATCCCAGGGTTCTCTTGATAGAGGGAGGACGTGCCATGGCTGGCCAGGGTAGAGAGAACGTCTCTGAGGTCAAAGATCTACTAATCCGAAGATTCATATACACACACATCCACATATGTACACACAGATACATAAAGACACACAAACACAAGGACACAGAGACATGGTCATCCACTTCACACTCAGGTACACAAGGAAAAGGAAAAAGAATTGTTCATCAAATAGACAAGGACCCACAGACACATTCGTGATCACCCACACACAAGCAGATGCACAGACACACTCATTCACATACATCCACAGGTACACAAAAGCCTGAGCCATATCCATCCATACCCAGGTAGAGACAGAAATACCAACCCAAGGGCCCCCATCATAGCCCCTCTGCTCCCTGCCCCTTCACCGTACACATGACCCAAGACCACTTACAGTCAAAGATGCAGGAAATCGTGGGCCTGTTGACGCCAAAACTCAAGGTAGAGACGGACTTGGAATCTTCACTCTTGTCATCTACCACACCACCCTATGGAAAGTAGGAGAAATGGAGCACCAGAATGGTGAAGGGCCTCAAGGACACGTCATATGAGCATCCACTGGGAAAACTAGAGTTGCTTAGCATGGAGAAGAAAAGAATGCCAGAGGGAGGAGACATAAAAAGCTGAATTTGAATATTTGGATGGACTGTCATTTGGAGGAAGGATCAGATTTGTTCTCTTTGGTCCCCAAAGGCAGAAGCAGGAATGATGAGCCAATGGAGGCCCACCATCAGGAAAACCTTCCTCACCGTGAAAGCTGTCAGATAAGGGAAGGGGCTGCCTCCAGAGGTGATGAGCTTCTGCTGAAGAGACACTGCTGAGCTCCCTCCCAGCTCCTGAAGTCTGTATTCCCATCTCCTGACCCCAACTCCGTTGCCTTCACACTCTTCCCAGATTACTTGGTCCCATCCTGCTCTGACTCCTAACTGTGACCGCTTTTCTTGTGCTGCTCTCCTGCTCAAAAGCCTTCAATAGCAGCCTGTTAGCTACAGCAAGAAGAACGTCCAAAGTTTTCAGTTTTGCATCAAAGTCCTCCCACACACACACACATACACACAATTCAACACCAGCCTCCTTTGCAGCCTCATCTCCCCCACCCTCACACAAACTCCTCACCTTAGGCAGGTGGGGCCCCTCACTACCCTGTGAACACATTCATTCCCACCCTCCAGGCTTTTGCTTTCACATTGGCCCTCTTTTCTGCCTCCCCAAAACTTTAATCATCTTTCCAGGCCCAACCTAAGTCCCACTTCCAAGAAATCTTCTCTCACCAGTCCAGTCCAGAGGATTCTCTCTCTTCTCTGACACCCAATAGCTCTCACCTGAGCCACATAACTCAATATGGCCTGGCATTAGTCCCTATTGTTCCATGAAGTCTCACTGTCCCAAATGTGAGACTTCCCAAGGATAGGAGATGGAAAATCACATCTCCTTTCCTCTCTTCCACAGCACCAACTATACAGTACGTGCTCAGTAAAGACTTGTTATACTGATACTAGTTAACTTCAACTGGGAAGAAATATGGCTCTCCTCTCAGGGAGCTCTTGGTCTGCTGGGAAGATTCAGCTAATGCCCTCAGGGAGTCTCTGTTCTGATGGGGGGGACAAAGAACTTGCCCTCCGGGATGTCCTGGTTTAATGTGGGAGATTCCTTTAAGGAGCTTCTGGTCTGATGGGAAAAACTACACCGAGCCCCGGTTCAAAGTCACCTTCTTCTGTGCCCACAGTTAACTCACTCTGACCTGGCCAGGCTCCAACTCAGGAGTCAGAAAGTCAGAGAAGGTTGTTCTGGAAGAGGCCTTGGAGATGATATCGTCCTACACTCTCTTTATCCCCAGGCCTTGGGACCAAAGTCCAGGGCCTCAGCCCACAGCTCTTCCTCTTTCCTGAGAAAGGGACTCTGGGAGGTGAATATCCCATCCCAAAGAACATGCAGGGCTCTATTCAATGAAAAGAGTCTGACAGAATTGCTCCCCATTTCTTGGAAGGGGGGAGTCAGACCCACCCTAGGCCAGCACAGGGCTGCGTTGGAGGCCGCCTGGCCCCACCAGCATCCCAACGGGAGCACTAAATCTGTCAGGCTAATTGCCTTCGGAGCACGCCAGGTCAACCCAAGCCAGCACTCCCTGGCCAGCCCAGCCCAGCCTCCCCTCCACTCCCCACTGTGGTCCTGGTGTGTGGGCCTCCTCTGTCTAAGCAGAGAATGGGGAGGAGGGGGGAGGGATCCGATCAAGGTTGCCAGGGCTCCCTGAGGCCTGGAAGAAATGGGACATCTAATTGGGGGGTCCTATATTTTGTCCCCCTCCTATCCCAGATTTAGGTAGATGGACAGACTCAAAAGGAGACAGGAGGCACAGGAGAGAAGGAGAGAAGGAGAGACTGAGGACCGGAGGGAGAAACAGAAGGTAGGCTAGTAGCTGTCCAAAGATACCATCTTGGGAAGCTGGAGTGTGACTTGTTCATCACTGAGGAGCCACAGGGCGTTAGAAAGAGTGAGGATGCGGCTGGCCAGCCAGACCCAAGTGACTGTAGGGAGGGGAGGGGAAGGAAGGAAAATTTGGACTCTGCCCCCCAACCCCACCCCTGTATTTCCCCACTTTCCATGAAGGGGACTCCAGGCTGCAGGGGCAGGAAGGTGTCTGCTTCCCTGATCTACAATAACTCACATTTGGAAAGAGCCATGTACGGGACATAGAGGTACCACCCTCCCAAGTGAGTGCTCTCCCTATTCCCTACACCCTCACTGGTTACCGAACTATCTTGTGTTTACTTATCTATGTCAGATTAATAGGCCCTCCTGGAGGCAGGAACTATTTTCCAATTTGTCTCTGTATGGTCTGCACTGCGCACAGTGTCCTTTACCCTTGCACATGCTGAATAAATGAATTCAGATGAGCAGAATAGAATGACTTTGTTTCAAACCAAGAATGAAGCTAAATCCCAAAGACCCAGTTTGGAAGGCCTGGGGGGAACCCACCTATCTCATCCCCTCTCTCCTTAGCACCAGCTATCACCTCCTTCCTCCAGCTCCATTCTAGGCTAAGGAGGGCCAGCCAGCATCACCACCCAGCCTTAGGAAACCTCTCTCCTTCTATGGTTCACAAATTCCGCAGGGAACTGGAGAATTAATAAATCTTTCTTACAAGATGACTCCGAGTTTGGGGATAGGATTCTCAATTCCCTTTACCTTCCAATTCTTGCTGGGATAAATAGAGGACTGAGCATTTAATCAGGACAGTGTAGTGTCAAAAGAGGTTTCCTAAGCGTGATGTGTGATGGTGATGAGGGGCCACGCTATAGAAAAGTTAACTACAGATAACCGAGGGCTTGGCAGTGAGGGGATGAGTGGAGATGATCGCCACCAAAATAAGCCTGTTTATGTTACAGAATTTCACTTTACAAAATTTCAACCTCAAATTTAATTCATTTTCAGGCTGAGGCACATTTTGCACTGCATGGCAGAGGAGTAGAAATTACTTTGCCCTCATTGTCAGAGGGCTCTTAGGAACACAGCTCCCTCCCACCCCTATCCCCTGGTCTCTTTATTCAAGCCCCAAGTGTTTCAGAAAGTCATTCTGGGTCAAGGAAAACAGGGGCTGTGTGTGTGTGGTTGTGAATATACATGGATGAACACACATACAGGAACAAATACACACATATGTATATATAAATGTATAAATATGTGTGCACACACACAGAGATATCGTGGATTAGACAGCCAGGCTTAGAGGCAGGGAAGCCTGGGTTCAAGTCCCACCTGTGACATATTACATTCTCTGGGACCCTGGACAGGTCTCTAAAGCCTCTCAACGTTTTAGGTAACTCTAAGTGGTAAAGAAGGTATTGACCTGCATTGGGAGAGGGAGTTTTTCTACCAGATTTACCACGAAACCACGGGTCCATATCAGAGTGCAGATGGAGACGTGGTGTTTGGACCTGGCTATCCTGGGGGCTTATTTTTCTTGGCCATGCATGTCCCTAGTGGGGTTTTAGTTCTCTCGCTTTCTCAATGGTGACCCAAGTGGGCAGAGACTTGTGGATGTGGAGGGCACTGCCCCCAGATTCCATAAGCATGGCTTATAGGTCTTTGGTACTACAATATAAACCCCTTGTGGATAAAGATCATTCTGTTTTTGTAGCCCTGACCCCTGGCACAGGGAATGAATGAATGAAAGAATGAATAGATGGATGGATGGATGGATGGATGGACAGATGAATGAGTGAATGAATGAACGGGAAAAGGAAAAAGAAAAATGTCCCAGAGTTGGCTCCATTTTTCCTCGGGAGGAATGGTCTCTTCCCAGTGACATCTTTAGGTGAAGGGTAATATTTCAGCCCAGCTTTATGACCCAAAGGAACCCAAAGTGGACACAAAAGGAGGAGGTCTAGATTCTTACAGTCAGGAAAAGCAGGACAGGTTCAGATGGGCAGCACGTAGTAATCATCAACCAACCGATCAACAAGCATTTATTAAACCCCTACTGTGTGCCCAGCACTATAAATAATCATGGAAAGACCTCAGTACTTGTTGCAAAAAATGCTCCCACTTCTATAAACCAAAGCAGTCCCCCGGAGGTGACCCCCACCTCCCCCACCTTAACTCCTTCCTCATCAAAGGTTTTTAGCTCAGTCCATTGTGAGAGACCTGTCCTGTATAATTCAAGACACATGAATTAAGTGCCTACTATGAGCAAGACCGTGCCAAGTATTGAGGATACAAGGATGGAAAGGAGACATCTCCTACCCACAACAAGCTTACATTCTGCTGAGGGGATACAGAAATATCAGGGCACTTCAGGAGGGAGGGGGAGAGAGAGAGACAGAGACAGAGAGAGACAGTGAGACAGAGAGACAGAGACAGAGAGAGAGAGACAGAGAGACAGAGACAGAGACAGAGAGAGACAGAGAGACAGAGACAGAGAGAGAGAGACAGAGAGACAGAGAGAGACAGAGAAAGAGAGACAGAGAGAGGGAGGGAGAGAGACTAACAGCTGGGGGCATTGTGTGGCCTCCACTACCAGATGGACACAGAAATCCTGGCTTTCATCCCCAAGCTTTCGTCCAGAGGGACACACATCCACATGCAGGTGTAGAGGTGGGCCTTAAGCTGGGCTCAGAGAAAAGCTAAGGATTCAAAGAGATCCCCACCTCTATTGATTTTCTCCAGGCTTTTCCTCCTCCTGGCAATCCCCCTTCCCACTGAGACACCTGACCCCCACTATCCTGGTTCCACCTTCCCTTGACATGCCTTGAATGACTCTGAGACTTCTCTTCCCTCTCCCCAGCTTCCTTCTGCTTCCAAGCTCCCCTTTCCATGCTGTCCTCTCTTCTTGGAATGTAGGTATCCTGGGGGCAGGCACTACCTTGTCTGCTTGTTTCTGCAACCCCAGTGCTCAGAAGAGTGACACTTTACAGCATGCTTCTGCTCGGTCCCCTCCCAATAGTCAGCAGGCACTTTGGACTCTCTAGAGAAGGCTTTCCTTTCTAAACAGTGGGTGCATCCCTGTCTGTCAGAGCATGAGGTGGACAAGGCGACCTCTGCAGCCCCAGAATCTTTGTGAACACAGAAGGAATGTGGAAGAGCTCCCCCCTGCCCTGAGGCAGGGGCCCCTGGGGTCTCCTCTGGGGGGGTCACCTTCACCAAGGAAGACTTGCTTTTGCTTTCACAGAAGAAGGAAAAAAGTAAAGACTTCCATTGTGCAAGTGCAGACCCAACAGGAGCTGCCTCAGTGCCCCAGAGTTTGTTTAGTTCTGGGCTGAGGCCTCTGGATACCGTCCCTCACCCCGACCCAACCCTGGCCACAACCACAAGCTTTCCTGCCTGCTCCCTGCTAAGCCTGTGGTAGAGAATGATGGCAGGGTCGGTGGGAGGGCAGGGGGAATGGAATGCGGAACCCCAGGCCACGGGGATCAAAAGCAGAAGCCAGGGAAAAGAGGGGCAGCATACAAGGGTCAGGTCAGTGTGTGTGCCCATGTAGATATGTTGGAATCACATGTGAGTGTGTGCCTACGAACATGTGCATACACACATACATGGATATTTAGGTACTCGGACGTAGGGGCAATTAGGCGCACTGCAGTTGGAGTCAGGAAGACCTGGGTTCAAATTCAGCCTCAAACACTTACTAGCTGTGTGACCCTGGGAAAGTCACTTAAACTCTGCCTCAGTTTCCTCAGGGATAATAATAGCACCTGCCTCCCAGGGTTGTTGAGCTGATTAAATAACAATTAGAAAGCTTTTAGCACAGGGCCTGGCATATAAAAAGCTCCATGCAAATGTTAACTATGATGATAATGATGATGCTGCATCAGTGTGTGCCTGCCCCCTGCCCCAGATGCCCACTTTCTACCTCCTCGTCCTACGTTCCTATTAAAAAATATGGACTAGATCCCTGGGCAGAGGATAGACATGGTCTCCATCTTATCTGACGGGAGAAAAGCAGTCCTCACCCTCTGGAAGCATACACTCATATGGGAGAGACACAGCCCATGCCACCAGGGAGCCTCTGATCTGGTGGGAAAACCCAGCCTCTGCCCTCAAGAAAGCTGTGGTCTGATGGATCCCACTGTCTCTCACCTCCTAGTCTTTCCACTAATACTATCCACCAGCATGAAAGGAAAAAAGAAAAACCAACAAAGGAGAGCCATGTGTAGTCGGGGCTTCCACAGGCCCAGGAGGGGTTCTAGGAAAGTCTGGGGAGCGGTGATATCCAAGGGGAAATCCTAGCCCCGGGACAGGCTTCCGCAGGAGCCTAGCCAGCAACAGACAAGAAGAAGGGAAAGAGGAGGGACCTCAGTGTTCAACATGAGTTCCCTGGTGAGGGTCTGTGTTCCCAGCAGCCCTTGGTGGGCAGCAGAAGCCAGAGCCCTCTCCAACAGTGCTGCTCTTCTGCTGGCCCCCTGCCCAACTGCGAACACAGGCTTGTGGGTGGGAGCTGAGGTCTTGGTAGGAAGGAGCCAAGAGCAGAGAGTCAACCGAGAAAAAGTGATGAGCAACGTTTACGAATAGGGAGTTTACAGAAAAAGAAATCAGAACTATTGATGGTCACACAAAAAAATTCTCTAAATTACTGTTGATTAGAGAAAGGCACATTAAAACAACTCTCACATCTCTCAGATTGACTAAAATGACAGAAAGGAAAAATGACAAACGTTGGAGGAAACGCGGAAAAAATTGGGACACTAATGCACTGTTGGTGGAGTTGTGAACTGATCCAATCATTCTGGAAAGCAATTTGGAACTACGTCCAAAGGGCTATAAAACTGTGCATACTGTTTGACCCAGCAAAACCTCTACTAAGTCTGGATCCCAAAGAGATCAAAGAAAAGGGCAAAGGACCCATTTGTACAAAATATCTATCGCTGCTCTTTCTGTGGTGGCAAAAATTCAGAAATTGATAGGATGCCCATCCATTGGGGGAATGGCTGAACAAGGTGCAGTACATGATTTTTATGAAATACTATTGTGCTATAAGGAATGACAAGCAGAATGGTTTCAGAAAAACCTAAAAAGACTTACATGAACTGATGCAAAATGAAATGAGCAGAACCAGGAGAACATTATATATACACGAACAACAATACGAGTGACAATCCGCTACGAGGGGCTTAGCTATTTTCAGCAATATAATGATCCAAGACAGTTTTGAAGAACTCGTGATGAAAATTGCTCTCCATCTCCAGAGAAAGAACTGATGAACTTGGAGTGCAGAACGAAGCAGATTTTCCCCCCTTTCTTCTGCAGCACAGCTAATATGAAAATACCCTTTGCATGACTTCACATGTATGACACATATTATACTGCTTTCCTTCTCTGTGGGTGAGGAAGGGGCTAGAGAGAAGGGAAGAACTGGGAAATCTAAATTTTTATTAATGAATGTTTGAAAAAGAGAAAAGGTTGGTTTTTTTTTAAGTGAGGACACCGAGCCTCAGAGTCACTGCTAAGAGGACAGAGACGGCAGAGTGAAGGAGGATCGATCCAGAGAGCTGGAAGGTACCTCAGAGGTTACTTGGCCCAACGCCTTCCCTTTTACAGATGAGGAAACTGAGGCCCAGAGAGCAGAAGCATTCACCCAAGAAAACTGAATGAACAAAATAAAATTCACATATATAAATGAGTACTAAATTCTCACAAACAGCCACACGTACACAAGTGTATACACACAATTCAGGGCACACACATATATAGCCCCCCAGATGTACACACACATTTCACATAAACCTTTTTGGGCACACAGGGACACATGTATGTGCACACGGGCACACACACACACACACACACACATATACACACACACCCCTCTCACCCAAGGCTAGGACATCAATGAGTCTCCAGGCTCTGACTCCAAGCTCAAGCCTTCCTTGGGCTTGTTAGCAGGTGCTTTGAGGCTCCATCCCCTCACTCCAGTTTAGCTCAGATTAAATGGGGGAAAGGAGGTGCTTAAGGCCTGAAATCCCAATGCTGGCCCCTCTTTAATTCCTTTCCTCCCCTTTTAACTAGTTCTCATCCATTTCAGCCCAAGGCCTCTGCCTCCCAGGCAGGTCCAATGCAATCTCCCCAGCAGAAGAGACCCTTTGAGGGCTGGGTGAGCCACAGCTGGGGACTAGGCTCTGCCTTCCTGCTGGGCCCCAGTCCTCAGCACCTTCTCATAGCTCCCATACAGTCAAGTCTGACTTTGCTTGGGCCCTGCCCCAGAAGGCACCGTGAACGTACCTTTAAGAGAAGCAAGAAAAAGTCTCACAAAGCTAGTTTGGGCCATTTGTGATACCCAGAGCCATTCCCATCAATTTTCCTGCCCAAAGCAAGTGGCCTCTATTCAGTTGGAGTTGGGGTGGGGGGCAGAAAGCTGGATACTGGGGGTCTATCACCTTGGCAGAGAGATATGAGAAGAGGGGAGCGGCAAGGAAGTGAAGCAGACAGAGCTGTCTCCCCCAGGGGAGCAAAGACTTCCTAAGGGCAACTACTGTTTTTCTCCACTATGACTTGAGTCCCAGAAAACACATACTAGGTCACCTAGCAGATTAGGAGCCCCAAAGGCCAAGGCTTGTCTCCACCAACAGACCAAAGCCTCCCCAAAGTCAAGGGCTATATCCTCCTGTCGTCTGTCACCTCTAGGCACAGAAGACCATCTTTCTCCAGCGAGGGCCACTTACAAGCCAGGTGACCCTGGACAAGTCACTTCTCTTATAGAATGAGGGGTTTAGCCTCAGAGGTCTCCTTTCTTGGGTTATGATCCCTCTGATGTCTACTCTAGGGTTTCTTGGGGACGACTGAGGGTGGAGAGGAGAGAGCCAATTTTCCTGATTCAGTGATTTTAGCCACTGGTTCTCTGTCTTGGCTCAATCAAGGCCTCTGTTCCACCCAGCAAAACTGTGTTCCTAGGTAGGCAGAGGGTCTAGGAAAAGGGAAGGGGTGTTGCTGAGGGCTCTGGCTCCTGGGAACACCAGCTCCCCACCAGTACCTCCCCTCCTCTCCTTGCCCAAGCCCCGAGAGCCTCGAGAAGCTATTCTGAGTCGTTCCTCCCAAGACAAATGGGCCAAGAGAGGAGGACGGACTTTGGAAAAATCCAAGGGCATGGGAGCTGGCCTGAGCCAAGGGAGACGGTCTAATTCCGTGAGCTCATCCAATGTAGTCACTTGCTTTGACTTTCCCAGGGAGCCCTGAATGTCAAGCAGAGGGGCAGCTGGGTGGGAGCAGGAGGTAGAGGAGGGGTGTGGGGGGGAGGAAGAGACGAGAGGCAATTTGCTATAATAGCGGCTTTGTGCTCCACTCCCGGGTTCTCTGGGAATGCCAGGAAGATTATGAAACCTGGTGTCTTTGGGAACGCCAGGATATTAGCTGGAAAAAGAATAATACTCAAATAAAATAATGCTGGGGATGGAGACTGCAGACGATTACCGTTGGCCCAAGGCTGGGAGCCAAGGCCTCCTGCTCTGTGAAGGGAGCCAGTAGGGTGGGGATGGGAGGAGGGAGAGGGCTGAGGCTGCAAGTGTTAATGACCAGACAGGGTCTGCGGTCCAAGGAGCTGTCTTCACAGGGGGACAGGAAGAGCCAGGCCCCGACGCTCCAGCCCTGAGAGAGGGCTACGTGCTGGGGAAGGGGAAAGGGGGAACCAGACACAAAGGGCCCGGGGCCCCACAAGGCCAGATCTGTCTGGACTGGTCACTGCTCGCACTCCCCCATCAGACTAGGGTCTCCCACAGGGACACAGGAACCCTAGTGAGCGTAGGGCTGGCTGGTGAGGGATGGCAGTCACTAGGGGACAGGACAACAGGTATGGGATACAGCAGTGCTGGGCCAGGACCACAACTCCAGAAAAAGGAAATAGGTCAGATTGCTTTCCTGGACCCCCAATGCCTGCAACACTGCACACACACACTCCTCTGGGAAACATCCCAGGACTCACCCCCTACCTGAGCAGGGAGGGAGCCATCGTCCAGAACAAAGCGAGGGCCCCCCTCTTTTCACCCTACGGCACCCACCTGAGTTCAGACTCTCACCAGCTCTTACCTGACTTTTTCCAATAGATTGCTTCTGAACTGTTCTCTCTCCTTCCAGCCTCTACACTTCCTGTCCCCTCCACCTATCCTCAGTGCTGGGCTTAGAGTCAAAAGATCTAAGTTCAAATCCGGCCTCTGATACTTACTAGCTATGTGACCCTGGGCAAGTCACTCAACCCTGTTAACCCTGTTGCCTCAGTTTCCTCATCTGTAAAATGTGCTGAAGAAGGAAACGGCAAACCACTCCAGAATCTTTGCCAAGAAAGCCCCAAGATGGCATCATGGGGAGTCCAATATGACTGAACAACAACATGACCGTGAGCTCCTCAGCCGAGCACTGAAGGGCCTCCACAATCTAACTCACACCTAATTTCCAGATGCGTTCCATACCACTAACCCTTCACCCCCTTCACATCCCAGACAAACTGGCCTGTTTGCCCAAAGCCATCCAGCCCTCTCCAGCCATGTGAATTCACATAGACCGTCTGCTATTTGCTACCTCCGTGACCTTGGGTGAATCATTGACTCTCTCTGGGATCAGCTTCCTCAACCATAAATTAAGGAGGGTGAACTATACAGCCTTTTAGGTCCCTCCCAGATCCATGTCAACATCACCCAACCTCTCTGAGCCTCAATGTCCTCATCTGTAAAACGGGAGACCGGATGGCCTCTGAGATTCCTTCCAGCTCTAGAGCTATGATCCAATATCAGGCAAGTGACTAACCCTCCCTCAGCCTCAGTGTCCTCATCTCTAAAATGGGAATAATTATAGCACCCACTTTTACAGGGTTGTGGTGAGGATAAATGTGGTGAGGTAATACATGTGACATATTTCGGAAACTTTCAAGTGGTACAGAAATGTAGTCTTTGTTATTCCAACTGACCGCGAGCTCCTCCAGGAGGGGAACATGGCCTTTCTGTGCATCCTCAGCACTTAGTGCCGGGTCTGGCACACACTGGTGCCTAATAAATGTTTATTGACTAACGGACTGAGTGATGAATGTCTGGAAGTATGAGCTTGTTGAAGAACATTTGTTAAATGATAGGGCTGAAGGCTGCTAGTCTTTCTTGGGGCCAATGTAAAAATGTATGTGTGTGTGTGTGTGTGTGTGTGTGTGTGCGTGTGTGTGTGTGTGTGCGTGTGTGTATGTGTGTTTTAAATTCTGATCTATTAGCCAGTCTTTGTGTACATTAGCCAGATTTTGGATGTTAGCCAAAGAGTTTACTAATCAAATTTAATAATCCAGAAAATTTAAAGAATTGTGGGTGGGGGTGAGGAATCGGATGTGGGGTTAATTGATGCTTACCCTGAAAACATTTCAATTTTGACCTTGTTGAAAATTGTACTGAAAACTTCAGTACTTCAGACTTTCATGTCTAAGTAAGTCTACGTCTAATGACAAAAATGAGCCTTCTTTTAGTTTTCAAGTTTCATCCAGAGTCTCAGAGCCATGACTGCGGCCAGTATTAGCTCTTAATGTCCCATCAAGAGATTGGAGGAAGGGGAAGTGGAGTAGCTAAGCCATAATAATTCTGGATAGCAAATCTGGACAATTCATCACTTCATAGGAGTCAGAGCTGGGAGGGTCATTAGAACAGGGACTGTCAGAGCTGGGACAGGTCCTGGAACATGGAATGTCAGAACTGGGAGAGGCCTGAGAACAGGGAACATCAGAGCTAGGAGGAATCTTAGAACAAAGAATTTTAGAGCTAGAAAGAGTTTTAGAACAAGGAATATCAGAACTTGGAAGGGCCTCAGAACAGAGAATATCAGAACTAGAAGAAGCCTGAGAACAAGGAATGACAGAGTTGGGAAGGCATCTCATCTTACAGAAAAGGAAACTGAGGCACGGGGCTGGAACATGACTGCCCAAGGTCACAAGAAATATCAGCAGAGTGAACACTTGAACCCAGGTCCATGGACTCTTAGTTCTAAACACTTTTCACCAGCCACAAAGTCCAGTCTCTGACCCTCCTCAGTGTCTTCCTTCTCATTTTTCTAATCATTTTTCCATTTGGAGATCTCCAGCTCTAGAGCTGAAGTTTTGAGGGGTTCAGTGACTTGACTGAAGTCACAGCCCAAGTTCGTGGAGAAGCTGGGGTGAAAACCCCCATCTTGGATCATTTTAGTGGCTCTGTGCCTCTGGGAGAGTTAGGCCGTTTGGGTTCGAGAGGGCCCTTCTTCACTCTGTTCTCATTTGTGACTGGGTTCCATGGACATGCACTTTCTCCTTAAGTCAGAGCCAAGGGGAGCTCCCTAGGTAATGGAAGGTTTCTGTGTTAATGGGATTGGGACCCACTGAGCCCTAGAACTTCCAGCCTGGGCAAAATTGGAAGATCTAGCCTTTAAAAACATTTTTAATTGAAAAAAAGGTCAAATTCCATCTTTTCTACTTATTACCTATTTATGACAGAGGACATCACCTCTGAGACTCAGTTTCCTCATTTGTCACCTCTAAGGTGCCTTTTGGCTTTCATAATCCACATTCTAAGCTTCTGTCGCCAACATTCTAGGCTTCTCAAGTCCTTCTCAGGTCTGACATTCCACATTCTAAGGTCTCTCCCAGCCCTGATGTTCTGTGTTCTAAGGCTCCTGCCAACTCCATATCAATTTTCATTTTCCAAGGGGTGAGAGCACTGGGCCCATAATCAGTGGGTTCAAATCCCAGATCCTTGCTACTGTGTGAACAGAGACAAGTCACTGAACCCGAGACTCAGTTTCCACATCTATAAAACGGTGATAATTATACAAGCCACCTCATGGGATTGTTGTACAAACCTTAAAATGCTATCCAAGTGTATGTCATTAATAATCATTAATAATTTCATTCCCATCTATGGTCCTCATATTTCTCCTCCAGAAGTGACTAGATGATGTCTAAGATTAATTAGACAGTAAACAGACCACCAAATCTGGAGTCAGAAAGGCTCATCTTCCCGAGTTCAAATCTGGCCTCAAACACTTACTAGCTGTGTGACCCTGGACAAGTCACTTAACCCTGTTTGCCTCAGTTTCCGAGCTGAAGAAGGAAATGGCAAACCGCTCCAGTATCTCTGCCAAGAAAACCCCAAATGGAGTCACAGAGAGCAAGACAAGACTGAAAATGACTGAACAACAAAAAACGTATATAACTGAAGCTTCACTCCCTTCCTGCAGCATGGAGCCATCCTCTGCCCATAGAGTTCCTTTCTACCCCGCCGCAGATCTGCCCACTCACCAAGGCTCCTTCCAGGGCAAAGACAGCAGCAGCCCCGGTCCTCTCCAGGGGCTCCATGCGACGGCGCCAGCGGCGACGGCGGAAGGCATCTGTCTTTCGATACTCCAGGTGGAACTTCCAGCCAAAGAGAGAAGCATATTCCCATCCCTCGCCCTCCAACTCTGCCTTTCTGTGCTGCAGGGAAAGGAAAGAAGGAGAAAGGGAGATGGAAAACATCTGTGTAATGGGTACAATAGAATGTGATGAATCAGGACATTGCCCTGTTCCCTTACACTATCATGGTTCTCTTCAAGAACAAGGGACAGACAATAACCATAAAACTACATTTTCCTTACTAGGACCAAATATAAATTCCTCTGTTTGGCAGAGGAGTTTGAACCCCTTCCCAGTCTGGCTACATCATTATTATACGTTACCACACTTTACATACTCTATGATCCAGCCAAACTGACTTTCCTGATGGTCTCACTCGCAATACCCATCTCCCACCTCTCTGCCTTCGCCCAGGCTGTACCCCATGCTTAGAATGCACTCTCTCCTCCTCTCCACCCAGAGAATCCATTACTTTCTTCAAAACTCAGCTCTAGGGAGATGTTTTCTGATTTCCTGATTCCGCAGGAGATGTTTTCTGATTTTCCCCAGTTACTAGGGCCTCCCCCCATCTCCTTATATAAAGTAGTAGATAGAGTACTGGACTTGAAGCGAAGAAGATCTGGGTTTGAGTCCTCCCTCAGATGCATCCTGGGGACCTTCTCAGTGCTTTGGTTAACTCTCTAAGGCTCTAAAATGCAGAGGTGCCTCCACTGGAAAAGGGAGTTTCCTTATCTAGGAAGTCCCCATACCAGTGAAATCATAAGTCCAGTCCCTCTCCTGTGTCCTGTAAATGCCTACATCATACATGCTTTCTCCCCCAGCTAGGCTGCAAGCTTCCTGAAAGGCTGGAGCCGAGCAAGGACGTCATGGATGCCTATGAATGGACTGATGAGGAAACCGAGGTAGGCAGAGCTTAAGTGACGTTCCCACCATCACGCAGCTAGTAGGTGTCAGAGGTGGGATCTGCGTCTCTCAGTGGCCAGAAGGCAACACTGGCCTGCTAATGTGGCTTGCTGGTTTATTGTTTGCCTTCCTGTTTGTATCATCCAGACGGAGGAGATGGGGAGTGTCCACGAGACTAGGTCCCCCTCAGGTTACCCCAGGGCACCTGCTGTCCTTGTTGGGAGAGGGCAGGGGGCCAAGAACATACAAGTAACAAAGATAAAAAAAGATCAAATGAGAGAAAACTAAAATTCCCTTCCACCCCAGTCTGAGGCTCCCTTTTTCCCCAAGAAAGCTCCAGAACAGATGGGGAATGCAGAGGGAATGGGGCAAGGGGCAAGAAGCGAGGGTTGGGACCCATGTCTGGAGCTACAGAGAAACATTAGGGCAAAGTGGAAACAAGACCGAACTTGGAGCCAGGGGTGTGGGTTCTAATCTCGGCTCTTTGATCTTGGCAAGCCAATTAGCCTCTCCTCATCTGTAAAATGGGGAGGATATCCATACTATCTCCCTCAAAGGGCAGGTGCTAGTCAACCCTGAAAGACTTAAAAATATGTGAGTTATAATAATGAAGTGCTCGGGATGCTCTCAGTCCTCCCACCAGCCCTCTCCACTGCACCCTTTCCCCAATATCCCACCTTCCAAATCCCAGGCTGGAGACAGCCATAACACATATACATGCAACTGGTATGTCCACCACCAGCACCTCCAAAGGCTCACAGAGAGAAGGTCTGACAGAGAAGAGTGCCTGGTACTCCTCAGTCATTCAACAATATTGATTAATTTCTACTGTGTGCCAGTAAGAGGTATTGTGGTGTAATGCACAGAGAATTGGCCTCAAAGTCATGAAGACCTAGGTTCGAATCACACATCCTGGATGCATGGTCCTGAGCAGGTCTGGACAGCTCTCTGAGATTATAAAGTGCAGAGGAGGCTCTGTCCTGACCTGGTGGAGAGATTTCCTCCCTGGAAGCTCCCCTACAACACTATTTAAAACTGAGGTCTAGTTCTTACCTCTCTCCATGTGCTAGGCGCTGTATGCATCCGTATACAAAGACAAAAGTGAGACAGACCCTGACCTGAGGGAGTTTACACTCTAATGGGGGGATACAGCATCTGCACAGGTAAGTAACGACAGGAGGTAAAAGAAATACCACGTGGCTGGGGGTAGAGGAGAAGACAGTCTAAGAGATACCCTCCAGCATATAGGGCCTGGGTCTGGGAATGGCAAGAGCCCCAGGGGCCCTGTTCTCTGGGCCCCAGCCAGGGAATCTCCAGCTCCTGGACACTGGCCCATCTGTAGTCTGACTTCCTGGGACTCCCTGCCTGGCCCCTTGAGTGGGGAGTGTTCCTGGGTCTGTCCCAGGATCCCCTCCAGCCCCAGGACCACTTAGTTTCAGTGTGACTGCTGGAGTGAGGAGGGGGCCAAGCGTCTGGCTGGAGTCACCTGCCGGCCTGACCTGGCTTTGGGCTGGC
>CM053581.1:19587246-19667310 GCA_028627135.1 Pseudochirops cupreus
AAAAAAAAAGGAAAAAAAATACTGGGGTGGTTCGTTATTTCCTCCTCCAAATCACTCTACAGATGAGGAAACTGAGGCAAACAGGTTGAAGTGACTTGCCCAGGGTCACATCTGGTAAGTGTCTGAGGTCAGATTTGAACTCAGGGAGATGAGCCTCTCTGACTCCAGGCGTGGAGCTCTATTCGTGCACCACCCAGCTGCCCTTCCTAACTAGCTTGGATTTAGCCCCACTTTTGGATGTATTGTAGAATGCAAGCGTCTGGATGGCAGGCACTCTTTTGTCTTTGTTCCCCAGCTCCTGGCACAGAAGGTTGGCTTGAGGCAGGGGTTTACTAATGTGATCAGATTCTAACGAATGACTGCTCTGCGAGTCATAAGAAAGGGGGCAGCTGGGAGCAGGCTGACTTTGGCAGGCAGTTAAATCAGTGCTAGAGCTAATAGACCAAGCGAGCATCACAGAGGCTGGGGCTCCTCCATCAGACCAGGAATTCCCCAAGGGCAAGGGATCCTGTCACCTCCAGCCCTCTGTGCCCTGGCTCTGATAGGTGAGCCTTCTCCCAGGTCCCCACCCTACTTCCTGGCCATCTCCTCATCAGCTCCACCAGAAACCTGAACTCCCATTCATTCTGGACCCCCAGCTCTGACAGGTGAGCCTTTGCCTTATCCCACCAGGGCTCAGGCCCTTGTGTGGCTGCCTGGCTGGCTCCTCACCATGCTCCACACAGTGTCCGACATCAAGTAGGCACCAAATAAAAGCTAATCCCCTTCCTGCCCCTGCTTTCCTGCATCCCCTTAGTCCCCCACTAGAATATAAGCTCTCTGTGGACAAGGACTATATTGCTGGCTTGTTTTTGTATCTCCAAAATCTAGCACAGTGCCTGGCACATAAGGACTTAATAAACATGTTATCTAGGTGTCTGTTTGTCTATCACCTGTCTCTCATATGCCCATCTATCCTCTACTGTTCTTGACCCATTTATCTATGATCTATGTATCATCCATTTATCTATATATGACCTATCTATCCACCCTTCCATCCATCCATCCATCCATCCATCTATCCCTCTATCTACCTATCATTTTATCCATTCATCTATCTCTCCATTCATCTATCTCTCTATCCATCCATCTTTCCATCCATCTATCTGTCTATCTGTTTCTCTATCTATTCATTCATCCATCTACCTACCTATCTATCTACCTCTCTATCCATCCATCTATCCATCTATCCCTTCATCCATCCATCTATCTATCCATCTTTGATCTATCTATTTTTCTATTTTAAAAGGGCTTTCTGAGCAGCATAGGTCTCCTCTGTCCTCAGGACCTGAAACACAGGCAGTCCATCTCTTTCTTCTTCTCTCACCCAGTGACCAGTGTGATAGGACTGGGCTTGACCCGCACCTTCCCAATCCTCCAACCCCCAGCACGTCCCTGGGCCTCACCTTTATCAGAGCGTCCATCTGGCTGATGTCTCTCCTTCGAAGACGTACCCAGCGGCGCCGGCGGCTGGTGTGATACATCTTCTCAGCCGGAACCCAGTGCTTTGGCTTCCGGTCAGGTGGAATGGTGAGGCCGTATTCCCAGCCTGGGAGAGACCAGGACCCATGTGATTGTCATTGCTCACAGCAGGGTTTCCCACCACCCTGGAGCATGGGGGAAGAGGGACACCATGGGGCCCTTTCCCAGGGAGAAGAAAGGAGCTGTGGCTTTAGATTCTGGACCTGCTGACCTGATCATGTGGGGATGGGATGAGTAGTTCTAGATGGGGAAGAGGGAATTCCAGCTTGGCACACTGTCTGGCATACAGTAGGCTCTTACTAAATGTTGACTGATTAATCATAGGATCCTAGTTTTCAAGCTGAGGGGGACCTTATAAAGTCACAGATTTAGAGCCAGGATACAGGTCACCAAGTCCAACATCCTTTACAGATGAGGAAACTGAGGCCCAGAAAAGTTTGTATATACTTATGGATAGGAACATGTTGTTTCCCCTGAGAGAATGCAAGTTCTTTGTGGGAAGAAATTGCTTTGTTTTTCTCTAGGAATCCCCAGCACCTAACAAACAAAAGGAGCTTAATAAATGTTTATCAATTAACTGTCCTGCCAACGGTCACACAGGTAGCATGTGGCATGGCTGGAATTTGAATTCAGGTCCTCCAGCTCCAAATCCAACATTCTTTCCAGTGTCCCACACTGCCTATTATAAGTGAGCCTTAGTTATTGGTGACGTAGTTCTGTTTTGCAGGTTTCCAGGTGGCCCATTAAAACCAGGCCCAATTTAGCTGCTTTTAGAATCCCCATCTAGAATGTAAACTCCTCCAGGGCAGGGATTGTTCTGTTTTTGTCATTGCATCTCCAGCACACAGGCATATAGTAGGCACTTAATAAATGCTTGCTTAAGTGGGGTGTATTTTCCATTAGGTTGCCCTGGCTTCAGCATCTCCACCAGCACCACTATCCAAGGTCAAAGACACAGAACTGCCCACACTCAAAAGCCAGTGAATGGTGCTGGTGTTTTCCCACCAAGTGAAACCAAAGAACTCAGTCAGGACAGGATTGCCTCCTGCAAGAAGGAAACCTGCCCTCCAGCCAGAGAGATCCACTCCACCCCCTACAACAGCTAACCACCAGGCTGTCCTACCTAGTTCATCAACAGCTCGGTTGAGATCTGTGGACCATTCTTCATCTTCCCACTTCCACCCCACAGGGCAGACGATATCATCCTTGGGAAGCACCTTCTCCCCATTCTAAGGGAGAGACAGAAACCAAGATGGAAGACAGAGATGGGAGAAGAGGAGAATGAGAAGGAAAAGAAAGAGGGAAACAAGTGTGACAAGGATGGGGGAAGGAGACAGAAAGAAGAGCATGGAAGAGGAAGACACGGGAGTTAGAAAGGGAGAGATGGGGAGAAGAGAAACAGGGAAAAGGAAGAAAAAGACAGAGGGGAGAGAGAAGGGGAGAGATTGGGAAAAGAGAAGCAGATAAAGAGGAAAAGATGGAGACACAGAGTTAGCAATAGCTAAAAAGAGCCAAGCCCCTGGCTGGCTGTGGTGACTAAGTCAACTTCTCAGCCTCTCTGTGCCCCAGGCCATCCCTCTGTAATCTTCCCCAGCCCTATCCCCAAGGCCCCACCTTACCACATCTGTGTAATTGTCACTCATGTAAATCCACTGGCCTCCAGGTAGTCGAGTCTGGTTCTCAAACACCTCCTCCACAAAGCTCAGGTGACCAGCATCCACATCATGAAGCAGCCTGGGCCAAGAAAAGGGGGTTAGTCAGAAGGGTGGTTACAGTCTCCTTCTAGAGCTACTTATCTGAGAAGAGCTCTGCTCCCCTCCCACCACGGAGCCTGGACATGGGTCGCTGGGATGCCAAGTTTCAGGTGGGCATGGCCCCTGTCAGACAGAGTGAGAAGCAATGAGAGAGAGGAGAGGAGAAGAGAAGAGAAGAGAAGAGAAGAGAAGAGAAGAGAAGAGAAGAGAAGAGAAGAGAAGAGAAGAGAAGAGAAGAGAAGAGAAGAGAAGAGAAGAGAAGAGGACTCCACACTCCCACCCCCACCACCCCTACCAGAGATAGTGTGATGATACAGTAGCTAATGGCTGAGAAAAAGACACAGAGGTAACCAATCAGAGAAAGAAAAGGATTGGGGGGGAGAACAGAAAGAGGCAGGGGAGAGAGAGAGAGGAAGAGAGAGAGAGAGGGAGGGAGAGAGAGAGACAGATGAACAGACAAGAGATCTGGAGATGGACAGACAGGCAGGCAGGAGGGAGGGAGAGATGGAGAGCTCAGCCATGTTGATCAGAAACCCTATATCTTGTCATTCAGTTGTCTCTGCTCCCTCCCTATCCCTTACCAGCCTGCCAGGCTGCCCCAAGCCCAGACTCACGTTTTCTCGGGACTCACAAACCAGTCCCCAGCCCAGTCCCAGCCGGCAGATGGGCGGAAGCTGTCCTTGGGCAGTTTGATCTTGCTGGTGACATCAGAGAACTTGGGGTAGGTGAGGCCCACAGTCCCCCAGGTCCCCATCAAGGCCAGCTTTGTCTGATTCTCATACTAAGTGAGGGAAAAGAAAAAAGGGGTACTGAGCCTGGAAGGGGAGGAGAATAGTCCGGGACTATAACCCAGCCTGGAATGGAGTGGAGGGAGAGGGAGAGGGAGAGGAAGAAGAGGGAAAGGCAACTCACAGTTTCAGCAAAGACAGAGAGCTTCCCCTCAGCAAACTTGTTAAGCTCCTTCTCATCCACCGAGAGACCGAACCAGAGCTGGACCCGGATCTGGGCTGGCATCTTGGAGCCCTTCACTCCCTCCATCGGGTACTAGACACCAAAGAGGAAAGAGAGAAAACCAGAGCTGCTTCATTCATCTTAAAGATGGTCCTGGCAAGAGATGTATCCACTGACCTCAAAAATCTAAGGGCTCACTTGAGTCCTTTCTTTCACTGTGTGGCCCTTGGTGAAGGGAGAACCATTTATCAAGTGGCTTCTATGGGCTGGGCTGTGGATCCAAAGACAAAAGAGGGCCGGTTCCTGCCCAGGAGAGCTTACTTTCTACTTTGATGACAGAGGACCCACAGAAGGGAAATGTTCCCGATTCCATGTCTAGTCCCAACAGCCTGTGTATCTTTCAACAGGTCACACGGTTCTTCATTTAACCATCATGGGTAACAGAACCAGGGCGTAGTGGGAAGAGCACTGGGTTTGGCAGCAGAGGACCTGACTTTAAATCCTGATTCTTGCTTCCAACTGCTTCTGTGACTTTGGACAAGTCATTTAAGCTTGCCAGACATTAGTTTTCTCATCTGGGAAATGGGATGGCTGGACTAGATAAAATCTGAGATTTCAGCCAGCTCTACATCCACGATTTTATGGGCTGCGAAGGGCAGATAAAGATGTCAAGCCTGAGGGTCTCCCTGGGGCTGCAATAAGCAAGCCAAGCTTGGCCCAGTAGCCCCAGAATGACAGAATCTCAGCCGCCATCAAATCCCAGTCATTCCTGGACGAGGGATGGAACTCTAAAATAATTTATAAGTCGTCATCTAGGTTTTCTGCTTGGAGATCTCCAGGCAGGGCACTCTCATCAACTGTTGAGGCGGGGGAGGGGGCAGTGCTCAAGGTCGGGAAACTTCTCCTAGCCTCCAGCCCAAACCTGCCTCTTCCCCCCAACCCCTGCTCCCAGGGCTGCCCTCCAGGGCCAGGCAGAACAGGGGCAACCCCTTTTCCCACGGGTCTGAGAATGGGCTTGAGACAAATTTTTACACACCAGATCTTAGAAGTGGAAAAATAGTTTGAAAAGAATAAAATGTTATGGCCATATGAGTGTCATCATTATTATTAATCTGACCCATCATTAAATGCTTACTGTGTGTACAGGCTCTGTGCTAGGCGCCACTGATACAAACATGAGGATAATAGTGACAATGTTAGGAATGTAGCATTAATTATCTGGGGCTCCATAGATAGAGCACCAAATCTGGCCTCAGCTACTTCCTAGCTGTGTGACCCTGGGCAAGTCACTTCACCCTGCTTGCCTCAGTTTCCTTGTCTGTAAAATGAGCTGGAGAAGGAAATGGCAGACCACTCCAGTATCTCTGCCAAGAAAATTCCACAGGGGGTCGTGGAGAATCAGACATGACTGAAATGATTGAACAACAAAGAATTAATTATAATAATAATAGAGCTCTTTAAAGTGCACAAAGTGTCCTACATGTGTAACCTCATTTTATCCTCACAATGACCCTGGGACAGAGAGAGATACTACCCATTTTACAGATGAAGAAACTGTTAAGTGATTCTGCCCAGGGATGCCCAGCTAGTATCTAGATAGTAAATGCCCTCAAGGACTACACATTCTGATGAATGGATGTATAAAGTCACTAGTGAATAAACATTTATTAAGCACCTACTATTTGCAGGACACTATGCAAAGGATGGCAGTTATTATCCTTGGTTCTCAAAGAGTACCAAAATGATATCACTATGCCTGGGTCAAGTTTCAGTGTGTCTGACTGTGGTTGTTCAGACCAATACGAGCTGGGGATGCTCTACCACAGGTCGGGCACAAATAGTCCATGTGAACATTTGGGGCCAATTCTCTAAATTTGTGCATCCTGCATTTCCTTTGAGCTACTGCAAGTCTGCTTTGCTCATAGAGCACAGTGCCTTCTCTGATGTGGGCACACCATGCTGGGCAGTCCTGTGCCAGTGACTCCCATGTCACACAATCGATTCCCAAGTTCTTCTGAGAGACCCTGAGAGTGTCCTTGTAGACGTGCTAAGAACTCTACAGATGTGAAAAAGAAAGGCAGCCTCTGCCCCTCAGGGGTTACGATCTACTGGGGGGAGGACACACAAAAAGGTGGAAAGAGAAGGCAGAGGGAAGGTGCCCGGCTCAGGAGGCTGCTGAGAAGCCCACAAGGCTCCTGGCCGTGCCACCCTGGGCAATGAGACGCGCCAGCCTTCTTCACTCAAGGGCTGGGCTGCTTCTGCTTTCCTTTGTGTTCCAGCACACTGTAAGTAGTTAATAAAGGTTCCTAGATGTGTTGGCTGAATCCTCTCCATATTTATTCATGATATTATCCTGATGGAATCGTCTGAAAAAAAAGTGTACTTTTCTTTCCCAAAAAAGAGAGAATGAGCTCTTAGACTGCTTTAAGTGATTAAGGAGCCACGGACCCAAAAATCCAGCCCCTATCCCTGCAGCCACTCTGCTTGGGCTTAGGAGAGAGGAGAGGTGGTTAAATTCTGTTTATTTTTGGGAAAAATGTCATGAGACAGGGTCAGTAGACCGGAGTGGTTTAGTAAACTGCTTTCTTTCCTCCTCGGCTTGAGCTGACCCTTTTAATCAGATGAGCCACTGTTGGTGTGTCTTCGGCCACTCCTGACCCTAACCCTCAGAAGCTCTGTTTAGCTCAGAACAACCACGAAGGCAAGGACTGAGGCAAGGAGTTCAGGATTCTCCAGGTAGTGGCTGGATCCAGCTTGGGGGCCAGAAGCTTCAAAACCCTCTAGGCAGAGAAGACATTTAGTCCCTGACACCAGAGAGGTTCTGACCTGAAACCCCAGCTCTGATGACCTGTGTGACTTCACTGATCTGGGCCTCAGTTTCCCATCCATAAAAAGGGGCATGACCAAGATAGACCAGGCAGGAATCCTTCCTGCTTGAAACCTTATGATTCTGTGACTTCGGTGAAAATTAGCTTATTGGAAACTTTCTTCCTGGAACCCATGAGTTAGAAACAAATTTAGGGTAAGAGCACAGAGCAGGGGGCCAGTTGTCAATAGTCAAACATTTATTAAGTGCTTATTGTATGCCAGGCACTGGGCTAGGCACTGAGGATCCAAAGAAGGGTATAAGACAGTCCCTGGCCTCAAGGAGCTCACAATCTAATGGGGAGACAGGCTATAAAAAGACAAGGAAGAAAAAAGAAACTTCTCTTTCTCTGGCCTTACTGTTCATGATGTATTTAGGCACTTATTATTCATGAACTTGCTACCTGTGTGACCTTGGACAAGTCACTTAACCTGGGGGGGGTGCTCCTTAGTTAACAGTGCGGCTTAGTGGTAAGAGCCAGGTGGAGGGTTCAAATCTCACCTCTTATGCTTAATACCTGAGTGGGGTGAGTCAACCTACTTCCCTATGAGCCCATTTTCAGACCAAAGTACCTTGGTCCCCAATCCCCCTATTAGAAAGTAAGCTTCTTGAGGGCAGGAGCTGATTTTGCTTTTGCATTTCTATCCCCAGCATTTAGCACAGTGCTTGGCCCATAGTAAACGCTGTCTCATTTTTTTTTTCATTTATTCATGACCGGGCTGAGCCAAATGGACCCTGAGCTCCTGTCTCGCAATAGATTTGTCCTTACACGTGGTTCCCATGAGACTCAGAGCTCTACCACAGGCAGAGTACTTTACTTCACTCTCTGATTCAATTTTCATAACAGCCCATGAGGAAAGATAAAAGGGCTTGCTCGTTGCCTCAGAGGGGCAGCCAGTAAGTGGAGTCGGACCTTTAAGCCAGGTCTCCGGCCCCCCGGCCTGGCTCTCTTGTTGGGGAGGGGTAGGTTCATTTCATACCCTACCATCACCACCCTGGCCAGCCTGAACCGCACTTGCTCTTGCCTCACTGGGGAACAGAGAGGCTGCAGGCCCCAGATGTCACCCGCACCCCCCACACCACAAGCCTCTGACTATGGAAATATCCCCCATCACTCATTCTCTCACTCATCACTCAGCCGGGTCCTCTCTCCCTCCCTCCCTCTCCCCCCAAACAGAGACAGCTGGAATTCCCACCCACCACCGGGCTCCCTGGGGCCTGCCCCCCCAGCCAGCCCACTCTCCCCAAAATAGCTCTGACAATTGGAGAAATGTCTGCTTTGGGGTTCTGCTCTCTGGGCCGCCGATCATTTTTTCCAACCTCTGCTGAAGTGGAGAAACACCAATGTTTTTTTGGTCTCTGCTCTCAGCCAACATTTTTCCTCCGTTTACTCAGGACACTCTGGAGAAGCTCATGAGCCGAGTGGGGAAGACACGAAGGAACAATTTTCTCTCTATTTTTTTTCTCACACTTGGAGCCAGGGTAAATTTTCAGCTTAGATTTCCCTGACGCTGTGGGGTCTGGGGGTCAGAGCCATGGCTTGGGTGCCTGCCATCAGGACTCACTTCATAATCCCCTTCCCCAAAATGTAGTCCTAAAAGGGACCTTAGAACACTTACATCCAACCCCTGTTTTACAAGAGAGGCCCCCCAGAGGGGGCCCAGTTCACCCCAGGTCGAACAAAAAGGAAGGGCCCAAGTCAGAATTTGAATCCAGAGCCTCAGATGCCCAA
Source organism: Pseudochirops cupreus (assembly GCA_028627135.1). Classification (NCBI taxonomy): domain Eukaryota; kingdom Metazoa; phylum Chordata; class Mammalia; order Diprotodontia; family Pseudocheiridae; genus Pseudochirops; species Pseudochirops cupreus. Next base: position 19,596,071 of record CM053581.1, read on the forward strand.
TGGGGTGCTCTTCCTGCTCTATGATGCTGACTTTTCTTCTGGGAAGCTTTCTCTGATTAACCCCTGCTCTGCTCTTGGGAGAACTCAGCAAGGCAGAGAGACAAGCGGGTCACACCCTTTCTAGTTGGGCAACCCTAGGAGAGTTCTTTCATTTCTCAGAAGCGGTTTCTTCCTCCATAGAATGAGGGGTCACCCCCACTGGCCGCTGAGGTCCCTTCCAGCTCTCCCCAATGAGGAAGTGCCCCATGGATCCCCTCTCCCTTCTTCCCCTCTCCTGTGCCCACACAAGAGCCCCGGGGACATTGGTGTCCAAGAGCCTGGCTAGCAGAACATCACCATGGCCTGACCACGTGCTCCTGGGGCCAAAGAAGCCTTGTCTGCCTTTTCTCCAAATTAAGGAGCTTGTGGGCAGCCCACAGAGAGTGTCGACTGCAAGGCAGCTGGACCCAGCACTGAGCACCTGCTCCCCTGTTGTGCAGCCACGCAGACCGCTCCCCAAGAGGGGCAGTAGGGGGTGAAGGAGGACAAACAGGAGGGATAGCCAAGCTAGAAACGTGGAGGCTGAAGAGAGCTGAGGTCCATGGCTAGACACTCCTGAAGAGGGAGAGGCTCCTCTCAGACTACGCAGCCCCCTGGGTATAGGAAAGAAGGCCTCTCCCCTTTTCCCCACAGCTAAGGGGTTTGTGGAGGACCCAAGCCCAGGCCAGAGAAGGTCTGGGGAAACCTTAAAAGGGAGATTCCTGGTAGACCACCAGGGGAGGAGGCTTGGCCCCGCCCTGCAGCCTCAAGGATGCCCCCACTGCAGCCAGGGAGTAACAAGTCTCTGAAGCACCTAAGTTAGGTAGAGGAGCCCTAGGCCCCACCCTCAGGGAGACCCCAGAAGGAAAAAAGCAGTCCCTCCATGAAAGAGACAACGTGGGACCATAAAAAGAACTAGCACTGGAGTCAAAGGTCCTGAGTTCAAATTCTGACACAGTCCTTTGTGGCCTTGGACAGCCCTCCCGCACATGAAGGAATTGGACTCCATGACCTCGAAGGTTCCTTTCTTATACACACAAAACCTAGGATTCCCTCTCTGGGCTTCAGTTTTCCGATCTGTAACTTACCAGGAGTTAGACTGGATAATCTCCAAGGCTATTTTCCATCTCTAAATGCTACAGACAGCCACAGGACATCACAATACAGGAGACAATGGAGAGTCACCAAAAAAGTGTCGGACTTGGAGTCCAAGGACCTGAGTTCCAATCCTGACAAGGCTGCTCACTAACTTGTGACTTTGAGCAGGTTGTCTCTCTGAACCTCAGCGGCTCATCTGTAAAATGAGCACAGCGGGTCTGACAGCCTAACTCAGGACTCAGATCTTGGAGCTTCTCCTCACTATCTGGGTGAGCTTGGCCACATCACTCCATTCCCCTCTGTCCCTCAGTTTACTGCACTGTAAAACAGGAAATGGGGTCAGCTGGCCTCTGAGGCCCCCTCTAGTTCCAATCCAAGGGACCAGAGGAGCCATTTCCCAGCAGGCTGCCTCTGGGGGCGCAGGGTGCAGAGGGGCAGGGGGCTGTTTCTGGTGGGCTCTCACCCTTACCCCTTGGGTGTCTGGTTTTCCCCCAGGTGCACGGTCTTTGGACCGGCCAGGGGGAGAGGCTGGAGCAGCGGGTGGGAGGTGAGGTCTGGTCCAGGAAAACCAGAGCAGTGCTAAGTCACCCATGACCCCCAGGGGAAGAAAGACTTACTTTCAGAAACACTGTCTGCAGTTTCCCACAATTCTTGCCACAGCACTTGGCCCCACGCCGGGAGAAGAGGATCTCGTGGGCTGGCACACGGTGGTAAGCCACGCGCTTGTCCCCCTGAAGCATCCAGATCATTACGTCGGGTAAGCTGTTCTGAGGCTGGGATGGGGAAGGCAGAGAACAATGGGGGACACTGAGTGCTGGAGAGGGGGCCCCGACCCTTCCCATCCCCGCGGCCAAGCGCCAGCCCAGACATCCTTGGCAGCCGCCTTCCCTCGGCCCAACTTGCCAAATCCCAATCATCCTGCAAGGCCTGGTTCAAATCCTACCTTCTCCAGGAAGCCTTTCCCAAAGAACTCATCCCGCCCTCCTCCCGAAATGGAACACTTCAAAGTCTAGACCACAGTCTGGTCCCAGACCCTTCCTGCCCTCCTCCAGGGTCCTCTTCTGAGACTGGAAGTGCCCCGAGGGCAGGGGCTGAGTCGGACTCCTTTTAGGAGGGGCAAATTCAAGAATTTGAGGACATTCCATTTATTCCACTCGGCCCCAGAGGGCAGAATTAGGAGCAGCAGGGTGAAAGTGATGGGGAGGCAAAATTTAGGCTCTATAACAGGAGAAGAAAAACCTTGGAGAAAAAGACAATATATTACAATAGGAACGACAAAAGCCAACATGTACAATAGTGCCTACTGTGCACGGGGTGCTGTACTGAGTATTCTGCAAATGTTATCTCATTTATCCTCACCACAACCCTGGGAGATGGTGCCATTATTATAGAGACTCGCTCCGGGTCACACAGCTAGGAAGTGTCTGAGCTCCGGTCTTCCTGACTCTTAGGCAATACCTGACTGCCCCTAGAGAGCCAGCCTCAAGGCCAGGAAGAGCTGGGTTCAAGTCCCCGCTTTGACACAAGCTAGCTACGTGACCCTGGGTACTGTGTTCTTGGCTCTAGGACCATTTGGTTGCAGAGGGTGCCCACCTGCATTGGGGGAAGGCATTCCCTCACCTGAGAGTTCCTTCTACCATTGAAATCACAGGTCCTATCCCTATATCTATGAGGAAAAAACAAGTTTTCCAACAAATGTGCTCAAAGTGAAAGGAGCAGGAAAGTGTTCCCTCTGATGGGGGGGGGGGGTTCTCCAAACAAAGCCTAAATGACCCCCAGGGCAGGGGAGGGGAGGGTCACAGAAGGGCCCTTTTGTTCAGGTAAGGGGCCTCTTCCAAAGGTGACACGTCCTCATGGTGGTGTCTGAGGATGACGCTTAGTGAGCCACGTACAGGGCTGGCCAGAAGCTCATGAAATCTTGGGCCCCAGAAACTCAAGAATGACCTCTCATGTGTCATGATATCAGTGAAAGGAAATCAATGGAATTACAGGTCATGGAGGCAGAATTCCTTCATCCCTTGAATCAACTACTGGACCGTGACAACACTGAGTCGGGAAGGGCAGGGGGCTGCTTAACGCCTCTAGATAACAACCTGACTGGGGCCTTTGGGGGCTCTTCCTCCTTCCAGGCCAGGGTCCTCCCGTAGGCCTTCCCAAGCCACCCCCTCTCTTTTAGACTCTTCCAGGAGAGGTTTGCTAGCAATCTGAGATGCCTTGGGAGATAGTGAGTGCCCCTCAATAGAGGCAAACACCTATCAGGCTTGTCGCAGAGGGGACTCCTGGTTAGGTGCCAATGAGGACCCTTCCCAGTCTGACCCCCTTCCTGTCTCTCCCACAGGGTTCAGCACAGGTCTGGGCACATTATATCCACCATCTTATTGGATCTCACAACAACTCTGGGAGGTAGATGTTATGATTATCCCCATTTCACAGAGAAGGAAACTGAGGTCAACAGAGTAAAGTGACTTGCCCAGGGTCATGCAGGTAGTAAATGTCTCAGGCAAGATTTGAACTCAAGTCTTTCTGACTCCAAGCCCAGCACTCTATCCATGACTGCACATGAATCTTCCTCTAAACTCCATAATCCAGACAAACTGGCCTTCTTGACACTCCCCACATGTGCTATCCCATCTCCCACCTCCGTGACTTTGCACAGGCTGTCCCCACACCTGGGATGCTGTCCCTCATAGAAACTCTAGTTTCCTTCAGAGCTAAGGCACCTCCTTCTGTGGAAGGAGGACTCATGGGGTTAGGGGTGGACCCCCCTTTCTAGATCCCTCTATTAGTGCTGCCCCTGAAATTAGTCCTCTACATAATAATATATTTCTCTATATAATTTTGCGGGAGAGAGGCTGGTGTCTTCTATTGCACAGGTATCACACACACAGCCTGAGCCAGATTAATATTAATTGGGGAATGTTTGATTAAATAAGTAAAAATACAAGATAAATAATGTTAATTTGAGGTTTTCTAAGTCAACGTGTGGCCCACAGAGAAGAGCTTGACAGCCCTGGAAAGGAGAACAAGCAGGCCCTGGGGCAAGGGAGGACCTCTGACACCTGCTGATGGCTTCTTCCTGGGCAGGTCACTTAACCACTAGGATTATAAATTGCCAAGAAGGCACTGACTGAGTGGTCCAACGGAAAAAGAGTTCCCACGCCTATATCCGTGAAATCACAGGCCCAGGCAAAGTAAAAATTATTTTGTTCAGACTCAGCCCTGTAGAGATTCCGCCTCTCCCAGCAGAACATAAGCTCCCTGAGGGTAGAGACTCTGGGTTTTGTCTCTGTATCTCCAGGACCTAGCATACAGATGGCCCTCAATAAATGCTTATTGGTCTGGGTTTAAATGAGGTTCAATCCATACCCCAGATTAAGTCCACGCTCTAGCAGAGATTAAGGGCTAAATCTGTGACCAGGAGGAAGGGTCGGTTTATGGCCAAGATCAGGGAGTCTGCCTGTAGTAGAAAGGGAATGTGCATTTCTGTAGATACTGCCTACTGCGTCTCAGGCATTGTGCTGGGCACTTTTTAAAGGACATATACTATCTCATTTAATCCTAAAAAAAACCCCAAAAACCCAGGTACGCACTATTATGATCCCTGTTATAGACTTGACAAGCAAAGGTTTTTAGAGACTCACACAAGGTCACAGAGCTGGGTGTGGGGAGGAGGGTGCCAGCATGGGGTCACAGAACAGTTTTCCTCTATATAACTACGTGGCCCAGACAGAGACCAAAGCCATAACCTTGGTCTCATTAGGACCAGGGTCTAACCACTGGGCTAACCAGCTGCAGGCATGAGTTCCTTTTCACAGGGAAGGAGTCCAAAGTTAGCTTTAGAGGATGAATGTTTCTGGACGCCTTCCTTCTTCCTTGGAATTCTCCCTATTTCCAACCCTCCCCAGTCTTTGGGAGAGCTAACTCCTCCGGAAATTCTTCTCCCCAGCCTTCCCCCTTCCCTTCATCCTCCAAATCTCTACCTCAGCATGGACTGTAATAAATCAACAACCTCTCCCAGCACCACCTCCCAGCCCCCCTGACCTCCCTGAGGGGGTCTCCAGCCCCCCTCCAAAGGGAGCATCCTGTCTTCCCAGAGAAGGATTGGCCTCTTCCCCTCCTCCCACCCGCCTCTGGGGATACCACAGGCAGCTCTGGCCACTCCATCTCGAGAAGGCCCTCAAGTTCTGGGCCTCAGTTTCCTCACCCACAAAAAGAATGAGATTCAAAAAAAACGCCTTCTAAATTCCCTCTCATCTCTGTCTGTGGTCTTGTTGTCCCAGGACTTCGCCGGGACATTCCGGCTCTATTTAAATTCTAAAACAGTAACTTAGGAAGCTTGATTTCCTAATCAGGTGAGATTTTAGCAGTCTGAGATTTCTTGACCCTACAACCATTCTCTTCCATCATCAATCAATAAGCAAGCCTCTACCCAGGGCCTACTAGGATGAGTGAGACACAGTAACAGAGCAAGAAACAGACCCTGCCCTCGGGGAGCTTATGTTCCCTTGGGACTGTCTAACCCTTTGAGGGCCAGCATCCCAGAGAGGCATGGGAAGGCAGGATGTTCCAGGGGGTGTCCTGGTGAGAAAAGGGGGGCAGAGAAAGCCTTTAATGCCCCAGAGCAGAGGCTGGTAAGTAGCTACCAGCTGGCCTTTACATACTTCCCAGCAGCCCTGGGAGACAGGTACCGGGATGAGGAAAGCAAACACTCGAAAGGAGTATTTTGCCCCCGGTAATGCAGAGAAGCAGAGTTGCAGACAGAAGGGGCCTCAGAAGAAATCTAGGCCCTGAACCCCCCAGCCTTCCCTGAAGAGGCGGGATCCCAGAGAAGGCGCTCCCGGACCTAGCATCCACCGACCACCCGACACTCCCGACCCTCCCCAGGGCTACCTCCTCGGCCAGGGCCCGGAGCCGCAGAAGCCAGTCCTCCGCCTGCTCTAGGGCCGCCATCAGATCCTCTCGGGCGCTGGCGTGCTTTAGCTCTAGGGCGGCGTGCATGATCTGGGTCAGGTTACTGGTTCGGAGTCGGTACAGGTAGTGGTCCAGGTGCGTGGCTGAGGGCTTCTCCCTGACATCCTCCAGAGGCTGACTGTCCGCGGAAGGAGAAAAGAGGCACACACGTGTGCCGGCAGAAATAAACACGCCTCCTCCCTCCTCTCAGCAAAGAGGTGGGGGACTCCCAGGGCAGAATGGGGCAGATGTGGTCGGACATGACAAATGGATCCATGCACTTTGCTCAGGGGACAACTGAAAATGACAGCAATGTCTCTAAAAAACATCAGTAAAATGTGTATTTTCTTACGAGATTTACAAAGTACTTTCTCCATAAAAATCACAGTGTTGGTAGGTCATGCATATTATTCCCATTTACAGGTGAGGAAACTGAGTCTCAGAGCCCTGAAGGGAGACCCTCAGCTGCATGGCCAGTGGGTGGCAGAGCTGCTGCCTTTCCACTATGCCCCACCATGAGGCCTTTCGTGGAGGAGCCACAGAACTTGGAATCAGGAATATTTGGGTTCAACTCGCACCGTGGTCACTCACTAGTGGTGTGACCCTAGACAAGCCGCTTTGACCTCATCTGTAAAATGAGGGTCATGATCATAGCTAGAATGTATGTACTTGTATCCCTAGCACATAGTGGGTGCTTTATTGATTGAGAGAGTGCCTACTGTGTGCTAAGCACTCTACTTATCACTTTACAAATATTGTCTCATTTGAGCTTCACAATAACCCCAGGAGGAAGGTGCTATTGAGGAAACTGAGGTGCAGTTGAGGAAACTGAGGCAAAGATGGTCTATTGACTTGCTCAGGGTCACACAGCTGGTAAGCACCTAAGGCCAGATTTGAACCCTCAACATAAGTGAGCAGAGGGCTGGACACGCTATGGTCAGGCACCCACTGTTTAAATGAACAAGTTCTAGGTCTAATCTGATAATGAAATTTATGTGATCCATACAGGGCATGGCAGATAGACAGGACAGCTAATGGCCAAGGATAAATGCTGCCACCCTTGCTGCTCAGTAAGCCCTCCAGCTATCCCTCTGGTCCTGAGCACCCCCCAGGTCGGGGAGGAGACCAAGGGACAGAAACAAAAACCTCACAAGGTGTATTAGGAAGAGGATATCAATGGAGTGTTGGTAGCTCTCCACACAGACCAGGGGCTCCCTGGAGAGAAGGGGGTGGGGAAGTGTTTGCTCTCCATTAGAATAAACGCCTCTGAGAAGGGGACCATAAGCACCCTAAGTCTGAGGGCTAGGTTTGCTCCCCATGTCCTCTGATCCAACCAGGGGGGCTCCCTTCTAAAGTCCCTAGAGACTGGAGAATTCACCCAGGAGAATTCACCCACCTACTCCTCACCAGAAGAGAGCCGGGACATTGGCGCGGAATGGGACAAGAGGAGCTGCCTGCCCCCATGGCCCGGCCCCAAGCTCAGCCCAGCCTCCTGTCCCCAGCCGCCGGGCTGCCAGCTGCCCACCCCGTCCTGTCCTGTCCTACCCTTCCCCTCCTGCAACAGAGGCAGCAGCAGCCTTGTCTGGGCTCCCCACTCACGGCTCCACACTGATTTATTTCTCTGCCAATCTCCCCAAGCTATGCAGAAGCAATTACCGCCCGAGCGGCACCAGCGCCTGCCCGCCCGCCAGATACGCTGCCTTGGCAGCCTTCAGCCTCACGACATTTTTCCTGTTATTTTTTTTAATTGAATTTTGAAGGGGGGGTGGCCAGGGAGGGGGAACCGAGAGCCAGCTCCATCTCGGGGAAACCTAAGCCCCAGGGCCTGGTTCGGGTCACGTAGCACAGCACAGCCAGGCCAAGAGGAAGTTCTGGCGCTTGCTGGGGAGGGTCGGGGTGGGCTCCGTCGCTCCAGCTAGGCAGGGTGGGGGTCCTTCCCAGAAGGAGCAAAACAGTAACCTCCGGCCAGGTAGTCCTGGCCTGCCAGTTTGGGAGCGGGCCCTGCCTGGGGCCGCTGCAGGGAAGCCCAGGCAGCACTTGGAAGGAGAAGTCTGCGGTGGTGATTTATGTCTCGGGCTAAGGGACAGCAGCTGGGGGAGGCTGGGAGACCGGCCACAGAGGGGAGGTTTTCAGGGAGGCCATGAGCCCAGCCAAGGCTCTCTGAGCAAATGCCTGGCATCCCCCCCAGTCTAAGGAGAGACCTGGGCCCTTCCTGATCCACAGGAAAACTCCAAGGGGACGAAAGTGCCAGGGGAGGTGGGCCAGGAGTGTCGCCACGCAGTTATCTACCCAGGAAGATAGAGGTGGAGGGGGGATGGTTATGGCAAAAAGAGGAGGGGATACTGCCAGAGGGAATGGGTGCCCCGAAAAGGTTCTGTCTGGCTTTGGAAACAAGGACAAGATTCCACATGGGATGTGAAGACACCTCAGAACAATCCCACCAAGATGTCTGGGACAAAGCCTCCAAGCTTTGCACCTCCCGTGGGATCAGAACGAGCCACGCATCAAGGATCTGAGGAGGCAGACCCAGCCCTTGGCTTTGAGGAGCCCCTGATCCAGTAGGGGAATGAAAACCCCTCCTAGGGTCCTGGTCCAATGGGGAGACACAGGCCCTGCCCCAAGGAGCCCCTGGTCTGATGGGAGACACAGGTCCTGTCCCCAGGGAGCCACTAGTCTGATGGGAGACATAGACCCTGCCCCTAGGGTGTCCCTGGTCTGTTGGGGGAGACACAGGTTCTGCCCCCAGGGTGCCCCTGGTCTGTTGGGGGAGACATAGGCCCTGCCCCCAGGGAGCCCCTGGTCTAATGGGAGACACAGGTCCTGTCCCCAGGGAGCCCCTGGTCTGATGGGGGAGACACAGGCCCTGCCCCCAGGGAGCCCCTGGTCTGATGGGGGAGACACAGGCCCTGCCCCCAGGGAGCCACTAGTCTGATGGGAGACATAGGCCCTGCCCCCAGGGAGCCACTAGTCTGATAGGAGACATAGGCCCTGTCCCCAGGGAGCTGCTGGTCTGATGGGAGACATGACTTCTGTGTTTCTAGACAAAGAATTTCTCCCCTAAGCCCTCTGGGACATTTTCATTTCTGTCTGTCCTTCCTACTCATCAGGGAGCTCCTCAGGGGCACACAGGTGATGAGGGGCAAGTATGGGGGCAGGTGGAGATTTCAAATCTCAGCAGGTCACAGCTTCTCTATTAATGAGGGAGACAGTCTGAGAAGACTGTCTGAGGCTCAGAGAGGCCGAGTCACCTGCCCAGGGTCACCCAGCTGGCGTCCAAAAGAAGTATAACCAGGAATCGCTATTGAGGGAGGGGGAGAAGTGGGGAACCCTTGCAGAAAACAGAAAGGATGCTTTTGGATGGGGGATCTGAGAGAGCCTTAAAGCCAACCTCACCCAAACCCCCAAATGTCGTATCACAGAAAGAAAGGACTGTTCTACAGAGGGGGAAATCAAGGCCTCCCTCAGAGAAGGGAAATGGGCAGCCCACAGTCCCAGAGGGAAGCTACTTCAGCTCAGTGAAACTGTGGTTGGGCTGAGACAGAGGTCAATGTAGGCCAAGTCTCAGGCTCCCAGAACTGAGAGTCAGCGGGGCAGTGTAACAGAAAGGGTGCTGGACAAGGGTTCGAATCCTGCCTCATGAACGTATTGGCTGTGTGACTCTGGGTAAGTCACTTGACATTAACAGATGAGACGGTCCCACAGGTCAACTGAGTCCAACCCTCTTCTTTCAGTAGCAAACAAAGGCCCAGTCAGACAGAGCAGAGAACCCAGGTGTCCAGACTCCCTGCTCATTTCCCCTCCGGGCACCCTCTTCCTCCCACGCTCCCCACTTTTCAGCTGCTTCCCTAACAGAACAGAAGCTCTCCAGGGGCAGGGGCTGCCTTTCTTTTTCACTGCATTTGTTTTCTCAGAGCTTAGCACGGTGACAGGCACATGGTGGGTGCCTAATAAATGGTCGCTGACTGACAGGTCAACGCTCTTTCCACCAGGCGGTTGAAATTTAACCTCTGTCTGGAGAAGGAGAGAGGGAGCGCCTTGGTCCTTCTGGAGCCACAGCCCCTGCCCTTCCACCAGTCACTCAACAAGCATTTGGTTTCATACATGGCCTGGACGTGTTGTCTCCCAGGTGGAATGTGACCTCCCTGAGGACAGGATTATTTAGTGTTTGATCTTTGTGACTCCAGGGCTTTGCACACAGTAGGTATCTAATAAATGCTGGAGCGAGGGCAGCATCAACAAGGCATCTCCAAAAGGGAGAAAGGGATTATTTGCCCTTGAACCCCGATCTTGTACTGACTGGTCCCCTAATGAGCACTTAGTAGGTGTTTGTGGAAGGAATGGGTGAGCCTGTGTGTCCCAGGGAGGCTGGACCACTCACCACAGGAGCCCCAGATAACCTGGGATGCCCCAGCTCCCCCGTCCCCGCCCAGTGCTAGCTCGGGGCTCTCCGAACACAGCGGTTTGCTCAATAAATCTTCACTGACTAAACGGATGAATGAATGAGAATATCACGGTTTGCAGCATTTGCAGGACCATATGTTTTCATGGAGTGCTCTGTGCCAGGGTCTCTTCCTTCCATCCTGTTCTGCCTCCTCAGGGGGTGGGGGAGACGATTAGACATACACACACACACACACACACACACACTGGTGCTCCTCCGTGAGCCCACTGACACAAATGCGCAGTTTTATGTAAGAGAAAGCCAAGCACAGCCCAGGGGATAGAGCCCCAGACTTGGGGTCAGAAAGACTTGGGTTCAAATCCTGCCTTGGGCACCCACTGGCTGAATGACCGTGGACAAGTCCCTTGGTCTCCCTGAGGCTTGGAGGACTCTCTCAGACAGTCTCCGAAGGTACAGATAGTGGGCCATCAGCTTTGGTATGCTCCTCACTTCCCTTCTGTTCCAGCCTTCATTTCACAGACTCATAGGGTGAGGAGGGAAGGCAGTAAGCATTTAAGGAGCACCCACTACGTGCTGGGCTAAGTGCTTTATAAATGTCACCCCATTTGATCCCATCCTATGCTACCATCTCTGCCCTGCCAATTCAGGGCCAGACTCTTGACCCTAACCTAATTTGATTCCTCTGATACTGCGCTCCCTGCTTCCCTTACGCTCAAACTAACAACCAGCCTTGTCACTAAGAGACCAAAATAAACACTGCCTGTCAAGTCACTCTCCCCTGAGTTATCTTGGGAGGGGACGTGGAGATCAACCCCAGCACCACCCCCAGTGGGACAAGAGAACTTGGCGGGCAAGGGGCGGCTCTCAGCATCTCCTGAAGATCCCATCAGGGATCCCGAATCAGAGACACAATGCTGCCCATTCAGGGCCCCAGGACGGGCTCAGACCAGCAGCAGCAGCTGGGAGATTTATGACCTGCTCTAAATATCACCTTTTCAACTTCGTGCTTGGCTCTGAAGCCTCTGGCGGCGGGCAGCCAGGTGTGCTCCGGCCAGCCTGGCACCCCCTTCACTCCCACTTAGGACCGACTGAGCATCAGGGAGGATGGGGGTGAGGTGGGAGTGAGGGGGAAGGGGGAAGGGGTGAGAAAAGCAACAGATACCTGCAGTCGGAGATGAGGTTGTCGATCACCTGAGCCACCAGGCCATCAAGGTCTTCTGCTGAGAATTGAGCTTTGAGGGCTATGTGGATCTGATTCAGGCCTACTTCCTAAAGGACAGAGAGAGAGAGGGAGTCACCACAGGGGGAAAGGACCTGACAACCCCCTCCTCTCCTGCCCACCCTCCTAGGCACCACCCAGTTTCTCTTTTGTATATGCACATTTTTTTGTATGCGGTTTACCATTAGATCGTAAGCTCCTTGAGGACAGGGACCATGCTTTTACTTTCTTTCCTATGCTCAGCACTTAGCATAGTACCTGGTGCTTATTGACTGATTTATAAAGTATAATTTATTAAAACAGAAAGCTCATATACCCTAAGAAGGTCAAAAGCCATAGAAAGGCTCCATCTATGTGAATACATTTATAGTTTGTTACTACTTTTTGTAGTAGCAAAGAGCTGGGAGCCAAAGAGCTATCTGCCCATTGACTGGAGAATGACTAAATACACTGGGACACATGAATGTAGTGATTGGTTTGCTATAAGAAACAGTGAAGAGTGTGGACATGGGTAATCATTGAGAAGCCGAGTAAAGTCTACAGAGCCAAGCAAACAAGATCCATGATGGCCACTATGATGTGAATGAATAGACGCCAGCAACATGGTGGCCAAATCACCATGGCCACATCTGGTCCTCAAGAAGAGAGGAGAAGGCAGCGCCCTCCCTCCCAAGGTAGGAGGCCACGGCTGCGCATGACAGCAGACTGGGCTGGCTGACTTTACCAAAGTGGTTTGTTCTCTCTTTTATTACTCATCCTTACGGCTCTTTGAGAGAGGGCAATGTTTGTGATGTAAGAACAAAAGATAATAAAACATTTTTAAAAGAAGAGAGAGCAGATGCCTTGATGAAAGTCCTACTGAGTCCACTGTGTCTCCTCCCCAACCCCAGTCAAGAAGTTTCAATGACTCTTTATCACTCATTTTAGAACTGAGTCCCAAGCCCCTGCCTGGCATTCAAGGCTCTTCACAGTTTGATCCCACCCTTTCTCCTAATTCTTCCAACACCTCATAGTCCTTCAGCCTCCTCTTCTTGAAGTTCTCTTTCGTTGGCTTCCCTGATCCTCCTCCCACTCAGTGACCATCTCTCCTCTCTCTCCTCCGTAACTGTGGGCATTCTCCCCAGCCATCAGCCCTCCTTTCCTTCCTCTCCACATTCTTCCCCTTAGTGATCCCACCCTCTCCCAGATGCTTCTCATTTTATGGGTTAGGAAAGTGAGGGCCAAAGAGCTCAAATTCGCTTCTTGGGAACTTCTCCCCATTATCGGTAGTTCGGGGGCCAAGCAGAACCAGGCTAATTCCTGTCTTCCATAAGAGCTTCTTAAATAATAACATTAATGATTAGCATTTCTACAGGACTTTAAGGTTTGTAAAACTATCATCTCGTTTTGTCCTCCCTACAACTCTGGGAGGTGGGTAGGTGCCATTATTACATGCTCTGTCCACAAGAAATCTGGCTGCTGAGGATTTGAGGCTCCCAGCTTGTCCCCTCAGAACCTTCTCTTCTCCACCCTCACAGTCTTTCACCTGCACTGGATAGCAAGGGCAGGGGGGCAGGGGATCAAGGAGGTCGGAGCGTGCTGGACTCACCAGTTGGTCGACAATGTTCAGCAGCTGGTTCTGTGTGTCTGTCCGGTGGCTGATGTCCTCCCAGTATGAGGACAGCACAACCACAGGCTTCACGTTGCCCCAAGGCAGATAGTAGTAGTAACATCCTGAAAAGGAGAGAGGAAGGAAGGAGGCTGGACTGAGCATGGGGACAGGAGGAAAGAGGGCACCGTCATTCCCAGGGAAGGTCAACCCCACACATCCAAGTTCCAGCGCATGAGAGTGGTACCCTTCCGGATATCCCCCACCTCTGGGAGGCCCCTCTGTTCATCAGTGACCAGAGGAAGCTCCTCTGCCTAGGTCTATTCTTCTGTTGGCCACCCAACGGGTCACTCATTTAACCAGAGGCTGCTGTCCATATTAGGGTTTCTTAGCCCATCAAAAGAATTGGCATGCCAAAAAATGTTGGCCTTGGCAACAAGAGAGCAACACGAGCGTAATCCATCCCTTTGCCAGCCTTGACGGATGCCACAGATGTGGCCCAGGGCAACCTCCCTGGTGGTTTGGGCCAAGTGCCTGAGTCAACAATGGCCAGCTGGTGGAGAGTGCTCTAAGAAAGCCTGCCCAGCTGTGCCCTCATCCTGAGCTGGTCAGGGAGGAACAGGGATGGGGTGGGGGATGGGGAGAGGGCCAGACCTGTCTTGGCTTCAGCCAGAGGGGATGCCCGGGGCTCCTCACCAGGAGGAGCAAAGGACAATGGGATCCCATTAGAAATGGGACAGGGAAAGGATGGAGAGAAGAAAGGCTGGGTGAGCAGACTGCAAGTGGAGAAGTGGCCACGCCCACCATGGCAGCTGCAATAGGAATAGCCACCATCCAGAGAATACTTTGAAGGGGCCGGGCAGGGCGGGGGTGTGCTGGAGCTCCCGAGAGCTGATGGTTAAATGTTCAGTGTGAGTATTGACACCCCCAATATTGACAAACGCTAGCAATCAGGGCTTGGCTGATTGTCTAGACTTAAGGAAGTGATGTAGAAGAGGTTAACAAGGCAGCTTAAATTTAAAAGTCTGCCCTGCATTTTCAGAGCATGGTCGCTAAACATTTACCAACACACGGCAGTTCAGGGGCCTTGGGGCCGAGAACACCCAGGTGCAGGTCCTGCCTCTGGCAGTGACCCGGGTCAGTCACTGAATCCTTCAGTGTCCTGGGTAACTTTCTAGGACTACAAGAGAGAAAGGGGGAGGTGGAGAGGGAGGAGAGAGGGGGAGAAGGAAAAAGAGGGGGGAGGAGGGAGAGAGAAGGGGAGAAGGAGAGAGAGGGATAGAAAGAGTGAGGAGAGGGAGGTAGAAGGAAGAGGAGGGAGGGAGAGGGAAAAGGAAAGAGAGATAGAGACAGAGAGAGAGGGTAGGAGGGGGAGGAGGAAGAGGAGGAGGAAGGAGCAGGGAGAAGAAGGAAGAGGGAGAAGGAGAGAGAAAGGGAGAGTGGGGAAGGGGAGAGAGAGTGGGAAAGGAGAAGGAGGGAACAGCAAATGCAAGGACCAAAACCAAAAAGACCAGAGCCCCTCGTATATCTAGTGCTTTGGGTTTCCCCCGTGGCTCCCGCCACATCTTGCTCTCCAAAGTCATAACCAGGGCAGGTCAGCTGAGGCACAACTCTATGGCACCAAATTTAAACACTTGACGTTCAGCCCAATTGAATAAACATTCATTATAAATTCATTAAAGGCCTACTATGTGCCAAGCACTGTGCTAAGTGCTGGGGACACAAAAAGAGGCAAAAGCTAGGCCTTGCCCTCAAGGAGCTTACTGTCCAACGAAGCCTCCAGCAGAAGAGAGGACAGAGCCTAGCACTTGATTAGCCAAGGAATGAATGAAAAAAGGAAATCCCTGAGGTCCCCTTCCTCCCCCACGTGTCAGGCGGGCTCCCCTCTCTTCTGCCTCACCAGGGCCCACCACCCCAACCTGGGGGTCTCCTTCCTGCCACGCTGCTGCCGCTTAGGGGACTCCCGGCCCCAGGTCTTACCGTCAAAGACAGCTCGGCTGTATTGGGTGGTGGAGGCCAGCGGGAGGCAGGTCATGTCAAACTTGTTCCCATAATTACCAATGCTGACCTCAAACTGTATGGCATCATCAACATCCTGAAGCATGGTGGCTGAGTAGAAGGTGGCAAAGAGGGAGTACTTCCGCCTTCTGAGGTACTTCTAAAAGTGGACGGGAGAGAGGTCAGCAGGAGGATGGATGCTGTCTGTGTGACCCCACGCCAATTGCCTAGCACCCTCGGCCTCAGTTTCCTCCTCTGTAAGGGGAGGGGGTGGACTGGAGAAGCTCTAGGTTCTGGACTTAAAGGCCCTCCAGTCCAGCTCCAGCATTTTACTGAGGGGGAAACTGAGGTCCTTCCCAAGGAGGTGGTGAGATTCAAACCCAGATTCTCTGACTTAGATTCTTCTACTCTCTCCCAGTACCAACAGCAGAGCCCTCCACAGAGCTGGGAAGGACCGTAAGGCCCATCAAGGCCCAACCCCAATACAGGTCGTCCTCTTTTCTGACATTTGGAGTCTTAAGAGAGGTGCCAGGGGGTCCTAAGAGGTAAGGGGACTTGTCTAGGGTCACACAGGTGTCAGGATTTGAATCCGCTCTCCCTGACTGCACTTTAAATTCTGTGTTGGTTGTATGAAGACTAGCCTAACTAAGTGCTAAAAATCTTAGCACCAGGCTAATTCTTTTGGCCACATCAACTCCTGAGGCATGGAGGCCTTGCAGTGAACCAGTAGAGGGAGATCCCACTCATAGAATAATTGACCCTTGAAGTATTCACATAAGTATCTATGGAGAATGGAAGCCCCTTAAGGGCAGGAGTGGTTTCATTTTTGTCTTTGAATCCCCAGTGCCTAGCACAGCTCCTAACATTTAGCAGGTACTTAATAAGTGCCTGTAAAATTTAATTGAATCTCTCTAGCTAGACTGTAAGCCTCTTGAGGGCAGGGGATTCATCTGATTCACCTTTGTATCTCACCCACACATCAATATTTTGAGGATCTAATGTCCCAGAAATTGGAAAGATTGAAACCTCATTGTCAGATCGTTGTCATGAGTTTCCATGGATGAAAAATAATTCTGCCACTGCCAGCAAGGCGATAGAGGCTGGTCCTGGGTTATCAGACATATAGTCCATTGTTGAGCCCATACTCAAAGCCTTTCCACCTTAGTGGGACCTATCAGAGCTTGTTTTTTTTGGGCATAAACCTTAAAGGACCCAGCAGGCACAGCCAGGCACAGTAGGACCATGGAAAATCTGCCCATGCTCATATAAGTAGAATCAATGGAAAGATTGGAACACAGGTCCTAGGTACACAGAAACTGCTCGGCAAATACATGTTGGTCATTATAATATTACAATAACTACAGTGTGGTATAGTTGAAGCCAAGAAGATGGGGCTGGGTTCAAGCCCTGCCTCTGGCATATACTAGCTAGTACATGCTATGGGACCCTGGGGGAGACTCTTTGCCTCTCAGGGCCCCCCAAAAGCTCTCCATTGGGAGAGGGAATTCCTACACTGAGAGTTCCCTGCACAAATTCAATCACAGGTCTAACATGATGATGATGATGATGATGAAGATATCAAAGCAAAGCGAATGGAAAGTTAGCATTAAAACCATGAAGACCTGCATTCAGGACCCATGTCTGACACACACTGTGCGACCCTGGACCAGTCACTTAACCTCTGAGTGCCCCGAGCAACTCTCTAAACCTAAATTCCAGGCAGGTTCTGACTCGCATCAGTGGAAGCAATTTCCATATTGGGAGTTCCTATGCCAATGAAAGAGGAGATCGCCTTCCTCAAAAAGGAAAATTGTAGTATTACTATTCTGTGAAGATAACAATCACAGTTCAAATTTCTGTATCACTTTCCATTTTTCGAGATGCCTTACTTATCTCATTCCATCATCACAAACAGCCCCAGGCAAGGCAGGTATTTTCATCCCAGTTGGGGATGGCAGAATCAGAACCCTAGAGCTGGAAGGGTCCCACACAGTCTGAACCTCCTCACTGGACAAAGACCTGGATAGACGAAGACACCTGTCCTAAATCACCAGGTAGTAAGTACCCAAGCCAGGATTTGAACCCAAACTCCAGTCCTTGGACCATCCCAGAAAGCGACCATTGGCCCTGGCCAAGGCTCCTCTCAGTCTCTTGTACTGGCGCAGCCCAGAGACATCCCTTTTTTAATCCCATTACTGATACCTCCACCCGGAGGATGTCATCTGCATGAATGTCGTCTACCCGCTGCTCTGTGTGTTCCACCAGCTTTGTCTCCAGGGACACCAGCAGCCGGCCTCGATAGGACACACCTTCACCCTGAGCAGGAAAAAACAGGTGATTTGTCCACACTATCTGGAAAGGAGAGAGAAGAGTCTAGGGCGCTCACCTTGGGGAAGGCTTTTACACAAGGGATGTGAGGACATGCTCTTGATTGTTGAAAATGATAGGAACCAAAGAGGGACAGGGACCATGAGAGCCCATTAGGTGATGAGGAATAAGATACAGAGTGAATTCCAAAGCCCAGTTGCCCTCCATAATCTTCTCCTCGTGGTAGCTGCATCTGTGTTCCAGCTAACAACCAAGTCTGGTTGATGGCCATAGTGAACTAAGAACAATTAGCAAATCCATGACTTGCGTACATGAATAACCTTGAGTAAGTTATATAATCTCTCTAGGCATGCCTCAGTTTCCTTCTCTGCAAAATGAAGGGGCCAGGCTAGATAGCCTTGGAGGTCCTTCTGTATTTGTGACCCTATGATCTCCCTCTTTCTGAAGGTTATTCACAGAGGCAGGGGTCCCTACCTAGGTCACAGTCATCAGCCAAAGATTTGAGAAATATACTTGTATCTCTCAAGCCTTGTATCTTTCTTTTTTAGACTAGGAGACCCAGACCCAAACAAATATCCTCTCATACGTCCACCATTTTGATAAAGACCGAGAAGGCCTTCGCTTAAACATTCAGTCTAGTGATCCTGCTATTTGTTCCTACCTTGATTTGGGCATCGGCTAAGTTCAGTCTTCAAACATGATCATCTGGGGGCCAATAATCTGTGTCTTTCTTGACTACTCTATAGACAATTCATCCACTTTTCTATATTTTGACAGACGAGCATTATGTGTTGAGAGGGGCAAGTTGGAAGTTACTAGGCTAAGGAGCTAAAACCCAGCTAAACCTAAGATAAAACGTGAGAAGAGGTCAGGACGTCCAGGTGAGCAACATGCATAAGAAAGGGAAAGGGGAAGAAACTAACCAGCATAAACATGATGTGTTGGACACTTGGCTCAGACCCTCTGAGGATGGGGTCTGGGGTCTTTATATCTAAACCAGGGCAGGAAACTGGACACTTGGACAGATAGGGCTGGGTCTTCAGGGGCTGGGGAGGAGAGGGAGGTGGCCAAGGACACCTGTGGCTCAAGTCAAAAGGAGAATCAGGAGAAGAATTAGAAAGGTAAGTCAGATTCCTCAGGGAGTCCAGGAAAGTCAGACCTGGGTCAGAAAAGGACTAGCAGAGATTCAGACCTGAGGGGTCAAGGAGTAAGTCCATACATAGCTGTCCCAGGGGAATAACAACACAGTGCTTGGCACACAGTAGGCATTTATTGATTGATTCTTTGGTTAAACCTGTGTCTGGTCACTCCCCATTCCAGGAGGGAACAAGCTTTGGGATATTCAGAACGGCCAACGTGAGAGGGCATTGCTGGAGATGGTTCAACTGGTGAGGCATGAAACAGGGAAGAGCTGAGGGTGGGGGAACAGTACCTGTCCCTGTGGCCATGGCCCCAGAAGAAGCCATCTTTTGCTTCTTTTTGCATCTTTGGTGTTTGGCATGGTGTCTGGTACACTGTAGTTTTTAATGCATCATCGTGTGGATATATCCTAGTGAGTTAATCAATGTCTCCCCCACTGGATAGCACTGTCATGAGCCCCCAAGACAGATCACCCCCCGCCACTTTTCCATATTTGATCCCATACCTCCCAACTGGCAGCTGCCTCAGCCTCACCTTGCCCAGGTTGAGTTCCTCATAGGGGTCAGGAAAACCAGTGAATTCTCTGGGACTGCCATAAAGGTTCACGTAGCAGGGTCCAAAAGTGGGGAGGAAACCCAGGCCATCATCAACTAGGAAACCACAGAAGAGAATCAGTTATGTGGGTAGTGGGGAGAGCAGCACACAGACTGAATTTTGCCAGGCTCCCATCACTGTCCAGTTTGGGGAACCTTGCGGTCAATAACACTTATCCACATGCACTCCCATCCCCAGTCCTTACTCTCCATCCCTGACCCTTAGCTACTCATCTCTGGTTCCCAAATCCCCATCCTTGGCCTTGAGCCCCATCTTTATCCCCGAATTTCCATTAACAGCTTTTATTATTTTCTCCTTTCCCCAGGCCTTAAAGATTAAATTTCAAAGGGTCTTCATTGAACCCTTACCTTGGTCATGGGACTAACACCCCTCATGCTTCATCTCACCAAGGCTGTCCCTGCTACACATACCCCATGCAAACCTCTCCATCCTGGATCTTAGCCATCCAAGGCTTAGGTGTCAACTGGAGCAACGGTCAAGGCAAATTATGCTAATCTCAGACTAGGCTGGGCCCATCCCCCAAAAGCCAAGCTATGGGGCTAAATGGACAGGGGCTTAAGTAATGCTGCTCCCTCCTCCTAGGGAAAAAGAGGGCGATCCCTAACCCTCAGGGTCACCACCAGTTGCCCCTTGAAAAAAAGATGAGAAGCAAAACCAAAGTTGCCTTATTTCAATATAATCTATGGTCACTGATACTGTCCAGTGGGTGTTCAGTTTAGGAATAAAGTTGGAATAAGGTTTAAAGACAAAGTCAAGGTTAGGAGCAGATATTCTTCTATACTCTCATTGGCATTAATGTCAAAATTTTCCAATAACATTCACGTGACTTTCTCATTCATTCATTCATTTGCCAGTCTGAGGTTTTAGCTACAACATTCTAGAAGCTCAGATAGACTGGGCTGTCCCTTTGTTGAGAAGGCAGTAGTGAGAGAAAGTACTCTTCGTAGCCCATGATCCATATCATCTATCCCAAAGGTAGAAAAGGACAGCAATTGGGACATCCCAGTGTAGGTAAGATCAAACCAATGACTTCTCAAGTCACAGACCAGAAAGATTTCTGGAGAACGTTGAGAGTGTGGGCTTAGTTGGCAAACAACAGCTGTCTCTGTTACCGCTCTTATTTGTTGTGGTTGAGGAGGAGGAAGATGGGAGTAGAGGCTATATCCCAGCTTCCAACCATCAAAAATCATGATATTCTGGAAAAGAATAGGGAAGAATAGGAAAGCAAAGGTCCCTTTGCCCATATTGACATGGACAGAGCTAAGGACCTACTGCTGAGTAGAAACTAATTTCATCCTGAGGACAGGAATCGCAGCTGCACCTAAAAATCCAAGAGCTCCCTAAATACATAGACAATGGTCCACTCTCTCAGACCAGGAGTCTGTTTAAGGGTGCTTTGCCCCCATCTAATGGATAGGGGAAGAGGGGGGAGGACCTGGAGCAGGGTGGGACATTTTGTTCGAAAGAGAGTTTTTCTCTGACCAGGCAACAGTTGAGCCTGTTGGCTTCTCATGGTTTGACCTGGAATAAGGCCTGGGATAGATGAATCCTAATTTTCCAGAAGGGAATGACAATTAGGGCCCTGGAAATGGTCATCCCAAGAGGATAGTTCAGCACGGTTGGTCATGCCTAACTGTTGAGCAAAAGAGGGGCATTAGGAGAGGGAGGCCCATGACCTCAGAACATTGTGGAGGCAGCAAGAGAGAATCTGATTTATGGGAGTTAATTTATAAGCATGACTTACATAAATATATGTAATACATTAATATATGATATAAATACATATAAATATAATTTATAAATATGATCAGATGTCCATTCCCCAAGGGTATCAGCCACTTGGCTGCAAATCTATAAATCATCCCCTGTCTCCTCCTGCCCTCTCCTTGCCCAGTGGCTGCCAATCTCTGCCAGCCACCCATGACAGTTCATGAGTGTAGGCTCAGGGATGGGAAACTCATTTAATATTCATCTGAACCCCAAAACCTCAGGAAACCAAATTCACCAAGGGAGAGGGAGAATAGAATCGCTATAACAGATTGCAAATAATTTGGGGATTATCCACTGGGCTCCAGAGAAGCATTTCTCACTTCCTTTCCAACTCTGGCCTGAGAAGATATTCCAGTAAATTATAAACTCCTGGAGGGCCAGAACTGGTTCACTTTGCCTCTTTATTGCTTTTGTCTCCGTGTCCTCAGTGTGTTGTGCAGTGCACAGACTGGACCCGTGAGCTGGACCTGCCACCAGCCCCTAACTATGAAAAAAGAAAACTTGGTGGGAATGGGAGGAGAAGAGGGAGAGAAGTGTTCTGCTCAAAGCAAGGTCTACTTATTAATGTACTTCTCTCCCCTGTTAGAATGTAAACTCCCTGGGAGGAGCGATTTTTATCTATTGTACTTGTATCCTCAGTGCCTGGCCCAGAGTGGGCACTTAATGAATGATCATGGTCCCTCTCTCCCATCCAGCCCACCCCAGACTGAAAAGAATGCCACCCAGTATACCACCTGCCCCTCAATCCCAAGAAACTCCAGCCCAGTAATTCCTCCTCGTCCCCATTGGGAGGCAAGCAACGTACGGTCAGAGGCACGGTAAGGGTTGGCCACACCGGGCGGCTCCTCTGAAGTGTAAAGAAATGGAGAAGAGGGTTAGCATGGTCATGGATGAGGCTGTCACCCAGGGGCACATTACAGAATGCATGCTTAGACAGGTGGTGGATGGATGGATGGATGGACGGACAGACAGACAGAAGAATGGACAGACAGAGGAGCAGGCAAATTAATCTATGGCTCATTCAGTAGTCTAAGACAGCGCCACATTCCATTCCATGCCCCATCCCTTGGCTCCCACACTATCTACATGAGGTAGACCTTCCCACATCCCAGTAGTGCTACTATCTGCCCCTACTGCCTGCTGACCTTCTGGACAGGGACAGTAATGATAGATGTGGTCTCTCTAAGGAGGGAAGTGCCATCTAAGGGGATGGAGACTAACAAGGTTTGCCTTCCCTAAGCCTTGCAGTCTAACCACACCATGTCTCTGCCCAGATGTCTCTGCTTGGGTCTGAGGCTAAGAAATGAGCCTTCCAGCTGTAACACACATGAGCCTCAGAGATTTATTTCCCCATTGGGAATTCCAAAGAACAGAGAAAGAGCACACGGCCCAGGTGTAGATGCCAGGTGTGGACACTGACCACATATATGTACAGTCCTTGCATGTATGTTGTGTGTGGGGGTCTGCTCATGTGTGTAACTGAATATATTTGTGTAGGAGGTCAATATGTCTATATCTTGGGGACAGGGGTAAACCCGGGTGGTCCATTCTGTGTGTCTGAGTATGGCTCAGCCTGGGGGGTTCAGCCTGTGGTGCATTCTCCAGTCTGGTGTACCTGTGTGATTATCTGTATGCATGTGTGGTGTAGAACTGAGTGAATGCATACATGTTTGTGTGTGAGTACACACATTCATCCCAAATCCCAAGTAGTAGGGTCAGGGTGCCCTATGCCCCTTGGCCTGCTCAGCCAAGTGTGACAACAGTAGTAACAGCAGCATGTAGCAGTTACATAGCACTTTGTAAATTATCTCATTTGATCCCTACAACTCCCCCAGGAGGTAAGGTGCTGTTATCATCATCCCCATCTTACAGTTGAAGAAACAGAGGTAAAGTGACTTGCCCAGGGTCACACAGCCAGTCAATGTCTAAGGCTGGATTTGAACTTGGGTCTTCCTGACTCCAGGCCTGTCACTCTACCCACTGGGCTTTTAGCATTTTGGTTGCACTACCTCTGTGGTACCTCTGCACTAACCACTACCACAGCACTACCTGCTGTGGACCTCAGCACCCTTAACCCATCACTTCAGCTCTACAGATGGGAAGAGAACACTGCCCCCAACAAACCCAAAGAGAGGGAGGGGCTTTGTCACCTGGAAAAGCCTGGGCAGCTTATTCAATTGTTTGTCAGGAATAATCCTAATTATAATCATAAATAATCAAATTACAATCATAAATCATTAACTTCCTTAGGATGACCCAGTAGAATAGAAGCTCCCTGAGGGCAGGGACTGCTTCAGTGTTATTTTGTATCCTCAGCCCCTAGAATGGTGCCCAGCACTCTATTTATTTATGCATTTATTCATTCATTTGTTTGTTTTTTAGCCAAGCTTGTGCTTTTATTTGCATAAGGAACTCCCAGTGAGGAAACTCCCTCCACCAATAGTCATCAATTTCTATTTAAATAGTTTAAGAGAATTACCCGGAGCAATGAGAAGTTAAGTGACTTGCCCAAGGTCTTAAAGTTGGTATATCAGGACTTGACAACTAAGCAGTGAAGTACTGCTGGGACACCAGAGTTCAAATCCAGTCTCAGACAGTCACTGTGTAACCCTGAGCAAATCACTTAACCTTCAACTTTGCCTCAGTTTCCTCATCTGTAAAATGGAGACACCTCCCAAGCTTGTTATGAGGATCATTACAATGGTATTTGTAAAGCGTTTTGGCAGTGCCTGATATACGGTGCGTAAATGTTAACCACTATTATTAATAGTACCTCCCTGGCAAGGTTGTTGTAAGAATCACATGAGATAATATTATAAGGTGTTTTGCAAATCTTAAAGCACTCTGTGAGGCTGACTGCTATAATTATTACCTCGGCTTCTGAACTTCAGGATAACTCTCTATAACACCTCAATGCCTGTCTTGCACACAGTAGGTGTTTAATAAATGTTTGTTGAACAGAACCTATGAGACAGGGCAGATTTTATTATCCCCACTTAAGAGAGGCTCATACAGATGAAGTGCTTTGCCCGGGGTCACACAGAGAGTAAGGAATGGAGAACAACCCAGATCTTGTGACTCTCAGACCACAGCACTTTCCGGTAGATGCTGCACTCCCCTGTGATGGGGGCTGGCATCAGCTCTGACCTCCCAGGGAGAAGAGAGAGAAGGGAGCAAGAAAAGCCCTCCCAGAATGGTCATCCACAGCAATCCATGCAGCGGCAATGCGGGCTAAAGGGGCAGGACACTCAAAACTCCAAACACTGCCCCACTGTGGAAAGAGCAGTGGATTCAGAGCCCACTTCTGCCCCTTCCTACCTGTGTGACCTTGGGTAAGTCATTTACCTTCTGTGGGTCTTGGCTTCTCCTCTAAAAAAAACCAGCCAGGAAGACCTCTGAGGTCCCCTTTGGCGAAGCCATTCCTCCTTCTCAAGGTCTCAGTTTCCTCCCTGTGCCTCTGAAGTCCAGTCCCATCTCTGACACTCTATGAATGGGCAGTGAGCCCCAACTGGACTAGAAGCATCTGGGTCATGCCAGCTGCCCCTTGGCCAGAATGGACCCAGCTGTAAGACATTGGCAAGAAACGCCGGGAAGCCAAAGCAAACAGACACCTGCCTTTACCTTGGACAGAGACCTTGACCTTTCTTATGGGCAGCGGGCCAGAGAAGCAGTCCCTGGCTCCTCCAGAAGGCGTTTTCCGGTGCGATTTGCCATTACTGCACTGCTTGCTCTTCTCCGTGCCACGGCTGGCCTCCTGGGCTTCCCTTAAGTCCCACCATCCGCAGGAAGCTCCCCCGGCCCCTC
This sequence comes from Pseudochirops cupreus, assembly GCA_028627135.1. Lineage (NCBI taxonomy): Eukaryota > Metazoa > Chordata > Mammalia > Diprotodontia > Pseudocheiridae > Pseudochirops > Pseudochirops cupreus. The sequence continues at coordinate 19,621,001 of CM053581.1, forward strand.
TTACTTCCAGGGCTTCCCTCTGGTCATGATTCCCTATTGATCCTGACTGTCTTGTGTGTGTGTACATGGATGCTTGTATATTGTCTCAGACTGTAAGCTCCTTGAGGGCAGGGACTGTCTTTTACTTCCTTTCCTATCCCTAGCACAGTAGGCACCTAGTAAACATTCATTGATTAAATGAGTGAAAGGGATCTTAGCTACCCTGAAGATAGGAGGCATTCTCTGGACCAGAACAATTCCAGAGACTCGTTTTCCTGACCTTCACCCCACCCCCACCTCTCTGAATGACACTCCTTGGGAGTCCAGAGAGCTGGGTTCAAGTCCCAGGTGTTATACTCACTGGCCCCTCTTAGTCTAGATAAGTCACATCGAGCCTTTGGCCTCAGTTTTCTCAGCTGTCAAATGGGGTAATTACACAGGTATCTCATATATCTACTATGGAGTACATGTTTTATAAATCTTATTGAAGGGAGAGTTATAATTATCATTTCCACCACTAGAAGTCAGGAAGGAAAAAGCTATGATGAGGGGCGTCACCCTGGAACATGTTCTTCTCAGTCTCATCAGGGCAATCCATACCTGTCCCTCAGCAACACTTTCATTCTGGGGACAGAACTGGGTGAGGGGGTCGGTCCTTGGCGGTTACTTCACCCATTCTCTTATTCTACAGGTCAGCAAACAGAGAATGTCTAGAAAGGAAAACTAACTCACCCAAGACAGAAAGTGACAGAATTCGAACCCAGATCCTCTTCTGGAGCCTCTAGTCTCTCCACTATAATATGCAGGTCATCTAGTCCTACCCCTTTCCTTTCATTTTGTAGCAGAATCACCAGGGCTGGAGAGATTAGGTAACTTGCCCAAGGCCACAAGAGGGCGAGGATTCGAACCCAGCTCCTCGGACTCCTTTTCCACTCCTCTAAGCCAGGGAGAGTTGGAAGTAAACAGAGATCAAGTCCGGGGGTTATAACCTCTTTTGTGTCCTGGGCCCCTCTGGTACTAAGTCTCCTAAAGACCTGTGGACCCTCCTCAGAAGGATGCTTTTAAGTGCATAAAATAAAATCCCCAGGATTACCAAGGAAACCCGTTGTATGGAAATACAGTTACCAAAATAGTGACAAACAAGTTCGGAGACCCCGGTCTCGTCCAAGCATCTCATTTCACAGATGAGGAAAGTGAGATTTCTAAAGGTTAACTGGCTTCCCTGAGGTTCCCGGCACGGCTTCAGCTCTGACGTTCCAGCCGGCGGCTCTCCTAAGTGACCTCTCCCACGTAGGAGAGCGCTCTTTATTTCAGAGAAGGGGCCGTTCCAGAGCGGCTCTCCCCGGCCACTTCCGTCCATATAGAGCTCATTAACGGGGAGGCAGGCTGCCCGCGGAAGGCAGAGTCGGCTCGGGCGTTAGGAGCCACTGTTCACGTCAAGAAACGATGACGAGGCAACTTGGAAATGAGCGTCATGAGTCACTCGGAAAATCGAATTCACTTTACCCACGTTGCACTCATTCTCCTCCCAATCTGGCTCGCCTGAGACTGGCCAGGGAGGCCCACAGCTTGGAGAGAAGCAGGCTCTGGATGGCCAAGGAGCCGGCTGGCCTGCTCACCCTCGGCCTTGAGTCTCCCTCCCCTCTCCTCTTGCCAAATGACCCCCACTTCAGGGGTTCTCAACTTGGGGGCAAAGAACTGACTTTTTTTTTAAATTCGATGCTTGAATTTCTATATAATTGGCTTCCTTTGTAAAACTATTTATTTTATGCATTTAAAAATATGATTCTGAGGAATCCAAAGGTTTCAGAGACCACCCAGGGGGTCCACAGTCCCCCTCAAAAAACAATAAGAACACCTACCTTGATTGGTAGCACTTTACACCGCAGTGTAAATAATTCCTTTTTCCTTATTGTATATATTTATCATATTTATTTCATATTTACCCTTCTTAGATATTATTGCTACCAGCAGGGATTGTTTCCTTCTTGTATTCCCACCACATTTGGGGTGGGGCTGGAGAATTGCCTTGGGAGAGGGCACTCCCAGTGACAAACTCCTTCCCCGAGGGCAGATCAGTAACTATCCCCCCCAAAATAATCTTTGTTGCCTCTGGCAATGAGGGGTTCAGTGACTGGCCAGAGTCGCTGAGCCCATGGGCATCAGAGGTGGAGAATGAAGCCAGGGCTGATTCCAAGGCTGGGTCCCTGCCCCTGGCACAGAAGAGCCTGGACATCGGATTTTGTTGGTCTAAGGAGTTCTTGGGTGAGGAATGAGCCCCTGCTAATGCAAGTGGGAACCTGCTAAGAGTCTCAGAGATTCGTTAAAGGTCCAATAGCCAGGCTTCGGACACAGGGGGAGAACTGGCTCGTCTTACCTCCGAGGTCAGCTCTCTACCCACTATACCACATTGTCTCTCTAACACATAGTAGGTGGCTTAATACATTGATTGTGTTGATGTCAAATGTTGGATTGAAATGGATTGAACTGAGCTGAATCAAATTAAGTGAACTGACTTTGTCCAACCTACCTCCCAGGACAGCTTGGAAAGCTCCAGCGAGATAGCAAATGGAAAGGGCTTTGAAAAGGATGGTGTTAAGAGACAGGGAGAGGACCAGGCCAAGACCCTCCCTCACAGGCCAGCTGCTCTGGGTTAGTCGGGCTGGAGGCAGCAGGCAGAGCAGTGCATGCAAGAGCAGTCACGAGTTTACTTAAAGGAATTAGTCGGCAAAGAGAAGTCCCAGAACATGTTGGTTAAGAAGGGAGCCAGCCCAGGCCTCCAGCAGCTACCATACCTGAGAAGGTTAAAAGAAAGAAAAGAAAGTCCTTTTAAAGATGGTGTCAGCAAACCCTGAAAACCTTCCTCCTCCTTCTTTTCTTTCTCCTCCCCTTCCTGCTCCTCTTCTTCCTCCTCCAGGAGGCCTACCCAGATTGACTGTGACAATAAGGCCAGATTCCCATTCTCCATCACGTCCCTTCTCAGGCAATCATGGGATTCCTCCAACTCCCTCCCTGCCTGAACCCCCAACAAATGTCCCTCTCCTTGAGTTGCATGTAATACAAACCCTAAATCATAGGGTCCTAGAACCAGAGTTAGGAAGGACCTCACAAACCCCTGAGTCTTCATTTTACAAAAGAGGAAACTGAGGCCCAGGGAGTACACATGACTTACCCAACATCACAAAGCCAAGCCCCTTGCTTTAGAGCCAGAAAAGGCCTCAAGTCCAACCCTCTCATTTTGCCAAAGAGGAAACAGACCTGGTGAGGCTGACTGCCGAGGATCACCGGGGTAGTAAGCATTCCCAAGGAGGGGGTGTGGACCTGACCCCAGGATCTCTGACTTTACAGCCTGGGCCCTGTTTGCTGTACCTTGTGCCTCCCAAACTCTCCTCTGCTCTCGCATGTTAGGTTAGTGACAACCATCCGCCCAACCATCTGCCCATCCATCCATTCCTCTGTCTGACTTCTCAATGCCTGCTCAAGTCATGGGATGAAATGGGGAAAGGGCGTCCTGCTCTCACACTTCCTACACCCTTCCTCCTCCTGTTTCTTTGTCTAGAAGACCTCCAGACCCAGCTCTAGTCCCACCCACATCCTTCTAGAAGCCTCCTCTGGCCACTCCAGCCCCCCAGAGGGCTCCCCGTACTCTGGCCTCCCTCGGTTCTGAGACACCACACCACTTATTTGCCCCTTATCTGTCATCATATTGTACTGTTGGTTTTCATATTGTACCTGAGTCTTGGCTCGCTCTGTTCCTCTTCCCCTGCTCCTAGGACTATCCCAGGTCACCTAGACTGTAAGCTTCTGGAGGGCAAGCCCCATTTTTTATTTCTCTTCATTTCCTTAGCACTGAGCATGACACATGGTGAGCTCTCAGAAAATGTATGGTGATAACCATTACAGTGGTTCAGGAAGAAAGTCTAGGGGTACAGCTGTGTGTCCACACTCACTAAGGACAAGGCCCAAGTTAGGTCTCTCTAGGACATAGTGGGGAACCTCTAAATCTGACAACCACTCCCACTTCTAACAATGGAGAAATGGACACGATCCTGGTAGAAGGCACTGCAGAGGCATCGCTAAGGATGCTGAAGCCATGGGCAAGAAATTGGAGACTTCAGGGGTACAGGTGGTATTTTAATTATGGCAGCTGATTGAAGGGAGGGGCTTTGCAAGAGAAAAGGAAACTTTGAGACCGGAGGAGCTGGTTAAGAAGGTGGTATCTGCGACAGAATTTGAATTTATGGACCACAACTTAAAATAAAGGACCGGATGTGGGACCAGGGATAGGCTATACCTAACAAGGCCTGGTAAAAATATATGCTTGCTTGGAGTCCTGTAAATCTGATCAATAAGGCTTTAAACCAAAAAGAGAGGAAGAAGGAGAAAACTGCCTGCATATATCTACCAAGCTTGCCAACACACAGCGCAGCAACTACAATAAAGGAAGAAAAGCAGCAGGAGAGATGCCCAGAAACTCAAAGGGAGGGACAACCAAGGAAGACGCTGCAATAAAACCCACAGGCCCGATACCAGCGCCTCAAAGAGATACCCCAACATAAGAAGGCAGAGTCAACCACATAAATATTGTGGAGACTAGGTGGGCTGGGACTCAGGAACGAAATGCAGTTGTGGAAGAAAATGCCATATTTAAAATGAAGAGGAGAGCAAGACATGGTGGTTCCCGCCTGGGATCCCAGCTGCCCAGGGGAGCTGGGGTGGGTGGAGAAGTTGAGCCTGGGAGTTTTGAGCTGGGGTGCGCTAAGCCAATCAGGTGACCACACTAAGTCTGGCACCAATATGATAAGGAGGGGGCAACCAGGCTGCCTAAGGAGGAACAAATCAGTGCAAGTCAGAAACAGAGCAGGTCAAAGCTCCCATACAATCAGCAGGCAGATTGGACCAATCGGTGGCCCCTGCATTTTCAACTTGGTCAAAATAGAGAGAAGATAGGAAAGAAAGAAAATAAAAGAAAGAAAGAAAGAAAGAAAGAAAGAAAGAAAGAAAGAAAGAAGGAAGGAAGGAAGGAAGGGAAAGAAAGAGAGAGAAAGGGGGAGAGAAAGAGAGGGAGGAAGGAAGGAAGGAAAGAAGGAAGGAAGGAAGGGAGGGAGGAAGGAAGCAAGGAAGGAAGGAAAGAAGGAAGGAAGGAAGGAAGGAAGGAAGGAAGGAAGGAAGGAAAGAAGGAAAGAAGGAAGGAGGGAGGGAGAGAAGGAAGAGAAGGAGGGAGGGAAAAGAAAAATAGGATAGATGAAATGAAGTAAGATTTTAGATAAGTTCAGGAAACAAAATCCAAGCCTAGACCAGAAGGTCTATATGGGTGAAGGAAACACATTGGAGTGTGCACTCACTCTCGCTCTCTCTGTCTCAGTCTCTCTGTCTCTGTTTCTCTCTCTCTCTGTCTCTCTCTCTCAGGCTATTTTCACAGACGAGTTAACAGTGTGTTTTAGATGACAACAGACTTGGGTGGACTTGAAAGTGGCTGAATAACCAAATGCAAAGAACGGTTAACAGTACTTCAGGGTCAGCTTACAGGGAACGCTTTGTCCAGTGAGTTTCACCGGATTTGTCCTAAGTCCTGTGCTAACATTTTTTTTTATCAATGGCTTGTCCCAGAGCATCAAAAGCATGGACTTTAGACTTGCAGGTGACCCAAAGATGGGAGCTAATGAGTTAGATGAGCGAGGTTTCAACAAGCTCACAACAAAAGGTGAGAACATATCAAGAGTAAGGTGACATGGAAGGATGGAAGGAAGGAAGGATGGAAGGAAGGAAGGAAGGAAGGGAAGGAAGGAGGGAGGAAGGGAGGGAGGGAGGGAGAGAGGGCAAGCATATCAAACAGCCAGAAGGAGGTGGAGCAAGAAATAGCAAAGAGGGACAGGGTGAAGGGGTGAGACGCTACGTCTCCAGAACTGCTCAGGGCGGGACCTTCCCTGCTCAGTCCATCTACTCTTAGGAGAAGGGCCCTGAGTCCAGGAATTCAGGTTAGTGACAGCTGAAGGTACAGGAATAATAATTCATAGCCTTTTTCATATCCCCCAGAAATAAGTGTGACCCTGGTGTGGGAAAAGCTGGCCTCCTGAGCAAGAACAATTCTCCTCAATAACGAGGCAGTGGGAGTCAGGGAGAGGGGGAGGGAGTAGATGCCGCCGCAGCTCTGAGGAAAGCATCAGTAATTGTTAGTGAGAAGGAAACAGATTCAGCCTTAAGCTCCTGCTGAATTATTACAAACAGACCGGGCCAGGCTGCTCAGTGGTTAGAACATGGTGCTAATGAGGCCAAGGTCACAGGCTTGAATGCCATCTGGAGAAGCTGGCTTCTCACAGAGAGAAATACTATTCCCTAGCCACAGCCTCACCCTGAAGCCTGGCCACAGCACAGACTCAGACCTAACACTGACCCCTCACCCTGTCCACAGACTGACCACTAATCTCACCAACTGTCTCTTTCTGTCCATGGGTGGACTCTCTACAGCCCCATCCTCTTCTGCTCAGGACATAGCCATAGACAGAAGTGGGGTGGGGGACACTGTCAGATGTCCCATTCCCGTTTGATTTCGTGATTGCTGAGGTCAAGTCTATCGAAGTGGCGCAGTACGGGAATCTGCAAGTCTTTCTCTTTCCAAGCTACATCTGAGAAGTATCCCTTGCCCCAGCTCCACCCCCCACTTCTGCTGCCCATCACCTCCCTTCCCTCCCCTTCCCCCTCACTTCCCCATAAAGTGCCAGGACAGGGCAGCTAGCAGATCACACCCAATAAAATGCTCTAATCAGTCCCAGTCTGCCTCCCAAAGTACAAGAGAAAACACAACTTACAAAGAGGATGCAAGATCCCCAGACCCAGGGTCTACCAGGATAGTGAGACTGAAAGTACCTAAAGCCTCCCACCCAGTCCTCTGACCTGAGAATTCCTTCAGGCTTAACCAGCCCCGTCTAGAACAAAGGACAAACAACCATAATTTCTGTCCCCCCCCCCCCCCAAGAGAGCCAAGTATAAGGGGTTAACACCAGGGAGAGAGAGAGCAAAGGGAAAAGTGGAGTGGATCTAAGACTGCCCCCCACCCACACCTCAGGACTTATCCTAAAACAGGACAATTTCCCAAAGAAAATGCCATTCATCCATCCTTTTTCTGCAGATTAACCGCCCAGGAGACAAACTCCCAGCAATGACTAATTACATCCTGAGCGATCCTTCTCCCTAGCTTGCCCCCTCCCTGCCAGCAGGGAATTCAGACTCATTAAGCTATTACCCTGAGCCAGACAGAATAAAGAACTAGGGGGAAAAATTCATATAATACCAACACCCGGGAAGGTCAAACAGAAATGAAGTCTGGATTATCCACATGGGGAGAAAACTGGATTTCCTCTGGTTAATTTAGCATGCACAGTTCTAGATGAACAGGCTTTGTTTACTTATGTGCAGGTCATTAAAACATCAGAGTGACTTTCCGGAACACCAATTAATCTTTCAACTCAATTTCTCAAAGCAGCAGCGGTGGTATCTAAGGAAAGCAATCTATTGTCTTAAGAACTGCAGTTAGGGATGGGTGGACCCAAACAAGCCTTAGCAACCAGACGTCTGGGAAGTAAAAATTTAAGAGACAGAGGTATAGTCATTCCTGGTCCCCAAAGCCTCTAGACTGGGACCAAACAGTCAGATAATAGCAATAATAATAATATACTGTAATACTATAATCTATATATAGTATATACTTTAAACATAGTATATATAATATGTGATATATAACATAGTATATATAATATGTAATATTTAACATAGTATATAATATGTAATATATGACATAGTATATATGTAATATATAACATAGTATATATTATATATTATACACTGTATACCTATATAGTATATGTACTTTAAACATAGTATATATAATATGTAATATATAGTACACTATAATACATATATATATGTTCTCTACTTTGATTCTCAAAACAACTCTATTTAGTAGGTGCTGTAGGGGAAGAGAATGACGGACCACTCCAATCTTTGCCAAGAAAACCCCATCCATGGTCAAGACTGGTGCGCTCTGGTCCATGGGGTCACAAAGGGTAGGACGTGACTGAATAATAACAATTATCCTCACTTTACAGATAAGAAACTGGAGCCCAGCAAAAAAAGTGAACTGCTTTGGCTAGAATCGCACAGCTAGGGTCTGAGGCAGAATTTGAACTTAGAGTCTTCCTGACTCCAAGCTTCCCACTCTACCCACTGTACCACCTGACTGCCCTGGTTTTGGTTTCTTAGGAAAATGGTAGTGTGGTTTGAAGACTGGGTGAAAATAGCCCAGCTTGGAAACAATGACTGAAGATTAAAAACCAAAATCCTATGTCCTAAGAGCTTCAGAAAATCTTAGGATCATAGATGTGACCTACACGGGAACTCTGACACCAACCCCATCACTTTATAGATGAGGTGAAGGTCTGAGGTCCCACGGTAGCAAGCAAGCTGATCAGAGGTGATGTCCGAAGCTGGGTCCTCTGACTCCATAACCTAGCCCATGGATCAGGAGCAAAAGCCCTGGAAAGCAGAAATCCAGCCAGAAGGACCTGGGGAAGGGTCTCTAAGAGCACAGGAGAGCACACTCCCTACTTGGGTAGGGAGCCCAGGGCCCAAGACCTTCTGACAAGAGCAACAGGACATTTTTGTACAAATGATCCATTTCACGAGCCCCCGGGCTGCTCTGGCGGTGGCTCATTTACAAAGGTCTGTCCTGTAGGAGCTGAAGGGGGTGAGAGAAAGGAGCTGGGGGCTTTGACTTGCTCTCTGCTGAAGAGGGTGGCTGAGCCTGGTTTCTCAGCTGATGGAGATGCTGATGTTCCCGGAGACCCTTGACACACACACCATCTAGTGGCAAAAATCACACCCACCACAGGTGCAACAAATGGGAAATTAAAGAAATGTTAACAGCTGGCTGGGCATTGTCCTAACACCGCCCTTGGCCACAAAAAGGGGCTGTGACGCGGGTCCCACCACCGGGTGGGGTTATCTGCAGTCCTGGAGATTACACAGAGCGGCTCCATCTCATTTAAACAGATAATAGAGAGTTGTTTGCATTTCTAAGCTGCCCCGTTTCATAGAGAGATCATTGTCTCAGATCAAGGCAAGGAAGTTTAGAGACCACAGTTCTAGAGCCAGAAGGGACCTCCAAGGTCATTCTAGTCCAATCCCCTCATTTTACAGATGGGGAAACTGAGGCTCCAGGGAGAGTAAGTTACTTGCCCTAGGTCACACAGGAAATAAGCATCAGAGACAGGATTTTGGACCCAGGTCCTTTCACCACCCCCACCCCACTCCCAGTCCTTAGCACAGTAGGCACTTGATAAGTGTTTACGGAACGCCTGGGGATGTCCAGCTAGAAGGGAGGATGGTGGGAGCAGGGGACCTGGGAGCTCACTATGGAGCAGTTTCCCTGACAGAGAGGGAAGATGAGAAGGAGAGAAGAAAGCACAAGGAAGCACTCACCTTCTATCTCTCCTCCAGACGCAGATATTTTCGACATGCACAGGTAAGTGGTGCCCACGATGTCATTATGAGTGAGGCGATCCCTAGAAGGAGGTCGAAGGAAAGTCATTAGCCCCAGGGAATGGGGAGAGGGAGGGTCTCCCAACCTGCCCATGCTACAGGCTGCTGAAATGAAAATAGTAACAGCTAGCATTTAAATGGGGCTTGAGCTGTGCCATCTCATTAGAACCTCACAACTCTGACATCATTATATCCATTTTACAGATGAAGAAAATGAGGCAAACCAAAGCTAAGATCTTTGCCCAGGCCTGTGTTCTTTCCACTGTGCTACAGCATCCCTGTGATTGCCTGGCACACAGTAGGTACTTAATAAATGTTTGTTCATTGATTGATTGATTGATTTCAAGGGCTTGAAACTCCAAGCTAAGGAATTTGCTCTTGATCCCAGAGGCCATAGGGAGCCAGTGAAGGTTTAGGAAGGCCAGTGATGTGGACACACCCATTCCCTCTGACCCTTCCTCTCTAAGGACTTTGGTATTTCTGTTGATTATAAATTTATCACCCCAACCAAATGAGAGCTCCCTGACAGAGGCAACTGTATATCCTCTTCATTCAGAACCCCTAAGAACTAAGCAGGCCTTAAACTCTCATTCTTTTTCATTCTCTCTCTCTCTCTCTTTCTCTCTCTCTCTGTCTCTGTCTCTTTCTGTCTGTTTCTGTCTCTGTCTCTCTTTCTCTCTCTTTCTCTCTGTCTCTGCCTCTTTCTGTCTCTGTCTCTGTCTCTCTGTCTCTGTCTCTCTCTCTGTCACTGTCTCTCTCTCTGTCTCCCTCTGTCTCTGTCTCTCTGTCTCTGTCTCTCTCTCTGTCTCTCTGTCTCTGTCTCTCTGTCCCCCTCTCTCTCTCCCTCTCTTTCCCCCTCCCTTGTCTCTTTCTGATAAAGGACTAGGTCTAGAATCAAGAAGACCTGAGTTCAAATCTAGCTTCAGGCTATTGCTAGCTGTGTCACTCAGGGCAAATCACTGGACCTCTGCTTGCCTCAGTGTCTGCAGTTGTAAAATGGAGATAATTAGGGTCCCTGCCTCGTTAGGTGAGGATCAAATGAAATACTATTTGTAAATGTTTAGCATAGAGCCCAGCATATAATAGGTGCTTAAATGTTCTTTTCTCTTCTGTCACTCTCTGTCTCTGCCTTTTTCTACATCTCTTTCTCTCTGTGTGTCTTTATCTCTCCATCCTTCTCTTCTTTCTCCCCATCCTTCCTCCCCCCTTCCACTCTCTGGATTGACACTTTCTCTGGGAGGTAATTAAGAGTTTGGGTTTTAAAAAGCTTCCAACTCTAGGCCTCCATAAGGGGAAAAAGTAGGCCAGAGAGAAGTGAATTCTGCCCCCAGCCTTGAACACCAGCTTTTCCCAAGCTGGTTCCCAGGACAGATCAGCAGATTATCTGGCTCTCCCCTCTCCCCATCACCAAAAGTATTTCTAAACGCAGCTTCATCCACCACACCAAGGGCCTGTGCCCTAACCAACAACCAACTCCTCGGGCAAGATGAGGCTTTCAGGAGAATTGGATTTCTGGTTTTAACTGGGCCAGGAGGGGGAGGAAAGAATAAAGAAAACCAAGAAAGTGGGAAATTGACCCCCTGGAAGACAGCGTGTTTCCAGGAGCCAGGTCACCCCGAGTTTATCTGAGTATGCTGGGAAGAAAGTACCCTGTGGCTTTGGGAGGGGAGCTTGCAGAGGCAGTAAACTTTCTGGCCAAGACATAGGTTTGAGGGTTTGGGGGTTTTTTTGGAAAATGCCAAAGATCTCAAAATAGATTCACAATAAAAATGACTCCCAGGCCTGACCAAAAACCCGCGGCTACGGGCCCGTAATGTATCAGGGCCGTGCTGTGTGCTGAACACACACTCTCAGCACACACGCAGACCCAGGGACACAGCCCTGAGATCGCACGCTGAATGCACACAGCGTCTACAGATCTACTAAACAGGCCGAGACAGGCCAGAGAAACACAAAGCGGAGATGTACACAAAATTGTGAACAACACAAGTGCGCACACCTATGCACTGTATACAATACAGCCACAAACACGGTCCAAGATACATTCAGTCACACAACACAGAAACACACAATACAAACACAACCAGTCCAGAGAAAGGTGTCGCACGGGGTACACAACAAACACACAGAAGCAAACCCAAGAGTCTAAAGACCCAACACACACACACACCAGAGACATACAATGCAGGCAACACAGAGAGACATTCACACACTAATACAGAGGCACATACAGACAGCCCCAGATATGGCTACGAGCTGGACAAGCATGCCTGCATGTCCACACCCAAGCAAACACACAGAAACCCCAAACTGTTCACACTTACACAAAAAACACACAACTCAGCACCCCCATGCACACACAATTAGCTGCAATGAAAAGATGTCTCAAGGCCCAGAGCTCCCATCTCCTCCAAACCACTTCCCAATGGCACATACCAGTGGTTGGGCCCCAGAACACTCTCCCCCACCGCTGAACTCCCTCCTATTTTCATTTTGATTTTCTCTTAAGACTCCCACAAGCTGTTTTCTTTATTCCTGTGAACCTGGCACATGTCTGAACGGCTCTGTGGTGAGCCGGAATATTTTTTTTTCTTCCCTCCTAACCCTGTCCTCTTTTGTTAGGAGGCCTGTGACCCAGGCCCTAGGAAAACCGGGGAGTCCCCATTGGTGAGGCTATTCAGGGACACACAAGGGATGCTTCTCCCCACCTGGGGTGGTTGGAATGTCGCCCAACCCAGGGGCAAGGGGCCAGAAATGAGGACCTCTAGAAGTCCCCTCCAGTCCAAGGGGAATTCTTATGATTCCTAAAACCTACTTTAAACATGCCTTTCCCAGCTGCAAAACCTTTGTAGACCAGCCAAGCCAACCCCTTTGCTGTCCCCCTACAAACGACATTCCAGTCCCGACCAATATGCCTCTGCTCAAGCCATGCCTGGAATGCTCTGCCTCCTCCTCCCCTTGCTCCCTTCAGGGCTCAGCTCAAGAGCCACTTCTTAACACAGCCTTAGCTGTGCTTTCCTCACCTGGGTAGGGGCTGTTGTGTTTTGTCTTTGTATTCTCAGGGCCTAGCATGGTACCTGGCCCATAGTAGGTACTTAGCAAAAGCTAACAGAATCGAACTGAAGGGAATACCCCTTGCAAGTGGTGACCCAGATCCTGCCGTCCACTCCACGCTGGGATGGCTTCCTTGGCTCTCCCCCTTTCATCACATCCTGCCCAAACTTCTCAGCCTAGTTTTGACAAGAGCTGCTTCATCTGATCCACACCCTGCCCACATGCCCAATCTTACCCCATCCTTTCCCCCCAACACATCCCTCTTTCTGTTTCAGCCAGGAGACTCTCTTTATTCCACATGGCCTCAGGCTATTCCCACCACAGCATCTTTGCTCAAGCTGGGTCCCCCATTTGCACGCCCTCTCCTTTCGTCTCTGCCTATCCAAATCCTACCCGTTCTTCCATGCCCGGATCTTGTCCCCACTTTCTCCAGGAAGGCTTTCCTGGCAACTCCAGCTACCATGGTAGGTCAGCTCTCTAATGGCCCCTAACATCTGTACTCTTCAGCTTGGTACTACAGAATCTCCAAATGTCAGAGTCGTAAGGCCTTTGGAGACTATCAAACACAACCTATCCTTGACCAGGAATCTCATCCATAATATCCCCGACCAGTGGTTTGTAAGCCATTTGGTGTTGTCAAGTATGCAGGTGTGTTTGTGTGGATGATATGTGTGTGCCTTTCACCCCAAGCTAGGCTTTGAGCTCCCAAGGGGAAGGAAGAACCATGCTTCTGTATGAAGAGACACATGGTGTGGTGGCTAGAGGGTGGTTTTGGGAACCAGGAAGACCTGAATTCAAATCAATCAATCAGCAGACATTTACAAAGTATCTACAATGTGCCAAACACTGTTTAGTGCTGGGGGTGCAAAGACAAAAGTGAAACAGTTGCTGCCCTCAAGGAGTTTCCACTCTACTTGGGCAAATGCAACCTTTACATTATAGAAGTATATAAAAAATGAATACAGGTGGTTTGGGTTTGGAAGGAGATGGACAGCTGGGGAAAGGAGGGCAATCTGGGAAGAGTTCAGGTAGGAGGTGGTGGTTGAGCTGAGTTTTTAAGGAAACTAGGACTATTAATAGATGGAGATGAGGAAAAAGTACCTTTCAGGCATAAAAGACGGGGAGATGGGAGAGAGTGGTGTTCTTTGTTAGGATCATAGATTTAGGAAGGAACCTCAGAAGCCTTTGAGTCCAACCTCATTATTTTACTGAGATCCAGAAATGCCCAAAATAGGATTTGAACCCAGGTACTCTGGCTCTAAAGCCAGTGCTTCTTCCCACTGTACCACACCTTCTCCCTAGGTGATTTCTGACATTTAGTGCCAATGTCACCATGAGCAAGGCACTTACTCTCTCTTGGATTTGGTTTCCTCATCTGTAAAATGGGTGTGTGACTCCTGTGGTACCTACCTCAAAGGGTTGTGGAGGGTCCAGTGAAGAAATTATGTAAAGTATTCTGTAATGTTCAAAAGGCTCTACATCAAGATCACTTGTCAAGATGCAGAATGAAATACATTTTTGGAACAGACAATGTGGGAATTAGTTTTGCTTCACAATGTATATTTTTAACAAGGCGGTTGATTTCCTTTTTTCTTTTAAATTGAAGATGAGTGAGAGAGAGAAAATAAAGCCTTTTAATTTTAAAATAATATAAAATAAAAAATAAATGAGCATCCCTTGTCAGCACCTGGCACAGGGCCTAATTCACAGTAGATGATTAATAAATACTTGGATTGAATTGAGTAGACATTAAAAAATTCCTATAAAATTGAATTATCCATGGAAGCTTCCAGCTCTAAAAATTCTACAGTTTAGAGACAGAGCACTCACCAATCCATGACCCGAATCCTCATCTTGTCACACATTGAGGGAAACTGAGGAAAGAGGAGAGAAGCTTTGAGCAAGTGATCTCCTGGAAAAGGGACTCCTAGCAGGCAAGTGGAGCCCCTGGGAGCCCTTGGGCAAGGGAAGATGCTGATTAACTCAGAGAGTCAGCCAACAACCTTGACCTCCTGGGGCTAATCTAGCTGAATAGGGGGAGAGCAGTGGGTCTGCCAAAGGATTCAGGTGGGACCAGAATTCTCTACCACTAAGCCCAAGTGGGGACTAGGAGAGTGGGAAAATAGAAGCTCTGCCCACCCCTTCCTCAAATCCCCTCACCATGGCTGGCAGTGTGATACTTTGGTTCCACTGAGGATGGGCTGTCTTCTCCAAAATCTTACTGCAGAGCTAGAAAAATAAAAATGCAAAGGAATGGTCACGATATTGGAATCATAAGACTTTGAGCTGAGCAGAGCCTTGGAATCTCCCTACACCAACACCGCCTGGCTGTCCCGCCAGCCTTCGAGGACCAGCTAAAATCTCATCTTCTACGAGAAGGCATTCCCAATTCTCCTAAGTCTAGAGCTGGGACTCTCTTGATTATCTCCTCATTATCCTGCCTTCAGCTTGTTTGTAAATAGTCTTTTGCAAGTTTTCTCCCTCATTAGATGGAGCTCCCGAGGGCAGTAACTGGCTTTTGTCTTTCTCTGTATCCCTAGCACTCAGCCCAGTGCCTGCTTGGCATCACCCAGAAAAGAAAGTGTCCCAGCAGCAAGATTCTGAACCCGTGTCTCTTGACTCCAAAGGCAGCACTCTCAAGGGTGGTCATGCATCTGGCCTCTGGACCTTGGGAAGCAGTGTTTGGGTCCTGCCTTTTCCCTCCCTCAACACCAGCCCTCCCATGTTGTGGTTTCTCTGGAGCCTTCTACATGGTCTGGGGGCCTCCAACTGCCTGAAATCTTCCCCAATCACAAGACTGACACTGAGCCAGTACCATTCCAGAATCCCTGAATGTTGAGACCTCAGAGGCTGGACCTTAGTAAGAATCTCCAGTACCCAGCCTCCACCTGAAGACCTCTAGAGATGGAGAAACCACCACCTCCTGCTTGGACCACTCCACAATTCTCTTGGCTGGCACCCAGATTACACCCACCTGTCCCCAGTGGCCATCCTCGGCCCCAAGCAAGACAGGCCTAGTGTCTCTTCTACAGCTGCCTGGCCTTCATCCATAGCCCTTCTGCCTGGCCCCTGCCCCACCTCAGTCTTTTCTTCTCAAGGACCATCATGTGGTTCTTCCTACATTCTGGGCACTAAACCTTGCCCAGGACTCCCCTATGCCCTAAATCACACTAGACACAGACTCCTCTTACCCCACCCACCTCCAGCTGGATGGTATTGTTCCATGATGGGGGGGGAGTGGGTGGGTGTCCTGATACTGAGAAACTCAATGGCATTGTAGACACAGCTTTGACCTTGGAGTCAAGATTTCAAACCCTGCCTTACTATCTGCAGGCAAGTCACATAATATCTTTACCTCAGCTTCCTCATCTGTAAAATGGGGGCTAATCATGGTACCTACCTCCCAGTGTTGTGAGGATCAAATGAGCCCATATTTGTGAAGCAATTTGCAAACCTTCAGTCATTCAGTAAATCCTATTGGAAGGTGTGACACCATATCAGCCTCAGACTGGGGGTGAGAGAGTGGGGCTGAGCCCAGGGCTGGCCCATCCAAGGGCACAGACCAGCAGTTTCTCCGAAGAGCCCTGGGTATGACCTGTGTCTGTCCCCTGCTAGATGCTCCCTGAGGGGAATCTCTGTCTCTGGTTCTGTTGGATAGAGGCTTTATAAAGAGAGATTGGTAGTGAGCCTGGGATTTCTGTTTTCTATTGAGCCAGAGTAAAGGATTTCGGGGACCTTCAGAGTCTCTCCAAAGGATTTCCAGCTTCCCTGGGCAGGAGGAGATTCCCACCCTTGAAGCAATGGCTCTCTGATGGCCCCTGCTTAGGGGGACGAGGGGACCATGGGCCAGCCCAATACATTAAACAGTCCCTGAGTGCTGCCCATAGAGAGCTCCCATAAGGAGAACAATGGGGGACTTTAAAGGGGATAACAGTCCTTGCCCCACCAAGGACATGTCCTGAACAGCCCCTCTCCCTTTGGGGGTCTCTTTACAAACTTCTGTTGGCTTCTTTCTCTCTCCCCCCACCCCCCTCCACACCCTACCCTACCAGAGCAGCACCAGCTCTTCGCAGGCTGGCCGCTCAGGACTGGACTGGCTGCTCCCTGACTGGGCAGGACTCTGGTGGCCCAGCTGTCCCGCCTTTGCCAGGCTGTTCCTTAGACAGCAGCACCACGGTGTGTACAGATGGGGAACTGCTGAGGAGAGCAGGCTGAGGCCCAGACTGGGCTGGGCGGGCCAGGGCGGGGCTGAGCATCCTCCCAAGGCCCATGCAGAAGCCATGAGATCCAGAAATTGGGGGGTGAGGGGTGGCGGGTGGTGTTTGGTCCCAGCCCCCATCCAAGGCCCACAAACAGACAGACGGCCAGGCAGGCAGCTCTGAGCAAAGGGGGTTTCTTCAGCTCACATACACATCCCATGTCTAAACACACCACGTATCTAGGTGAACGCTGATACACTCACCCCACGCGGACAGGCAGCGACCATGAGCACTTGGTACCCAGACATCATACATGCAAACCTACGCTCCCTATAGACACAGACACATACATAGCACGGGCTATGATCTTAGCACCACACACACACACACACACACACACACACACACCACTACAGAGAGAAGGACATCCAAATCCACAAAGGCACAAAGGAAAGCAGGGAGAGAGACAGGGGAGGTGTAGGGGGGACCAGTCTGCGAGTCGGCCACTTTGGAGTCAAGCAAGCGGCCAAAGCCCCTCCTGCAAGCTACCCAAAGGCTCCCAATTTGGGGAGCGGTTGATGTGAGGAGAGATTGGCCTGGCAGCCCGGGGGCAGAGGAAGGGGCAACGGGATGCAGTTTCAGCTGGGGAAGTCCTGGCCGCCCGCCCCCCTCCTTCCTCTGGAGAGGGGGAAAGCCTGGCCCCCGGCTCCCGGCTCCCCGCAGGTGAGCTTCCTGCAATAACATCTTGGCGGCCCCAGTGTCTGCAAAAAGCCACATCACACAGGCGTTCTCTGCCCCCTTGCACGCGCCTTGGCCCCTGCCTTCCTCCCCAGACATGAGCATGGCAGGCAAAAATCTATGGGGCAGCGGGAGGCCACATGGGAGGGAGCTGGAAGGAACCTGAGAGACCGTGCGGAGCATTCCTGACACAGGTGAGGCTGCCAAGGGCCAGAGAGGGGGAACTCACACAGCCAGCTAGCTCCTCCCTCCCTCCCTGACACTCCCCAGGTCCTTCCTTCCTCAGCATCCTGCCTCCCACCTATAAGCAGCAGGATGGGGTCTGGGAGGCGGGGGGGTTAGGTTTGCGGTCAGCCCGGCGTACTAGACCCAATGCTTCGCTTGGAATCTGGAAGACCGAAGTTTGTGTCTACAGGCAAATCGTTTCTGAGACTCAGTTTCCTCATTTAGAAAATGGGGAGAATGAGACCCTCCCAGGGTCATTATGAGCCTCCTATGAGCTCATCTATATAAAATTTTGCAACCTCAGAAGTCCTATATTCGCATCAATAAAGATTACTAGGATTGGAAAAAGGAGGAGTGGAAACTCCGGGTGTGAATTCTAGGGCAGTTTAGACATTGCAGGAGCCCCAGGGAGGCAGACAGTGGAGAGAGAATAGGACCAGGGCCTAGAGATAAAGTTTGTGACTACCACGGACTTGCTGGGTGACCTTGGGGGTGGCAGCCTGATGCAACAGAATGCTGGCTTGGGAGTTGGAGGGCCTGGGTTCAAATCCTGCCTCTGACACTTAACTACCAATATGAGCTTGGACAAGTCATGCACCTCTCCTAGCCCCAGTCAGCTCAGGCAGACTCTTTACCAGAGCCCATATGTTGACCTGAGCCTCAATTTCTTTCCCTGAAAAATGAAGCCTCTGAGCTCCCTTCTAGATCTATGAGCACATGATTTAATTGCTTTGGCCTCAGTTTCTCCATCTCCATCTGTCCAACAAGACTGGTACTTCCTACTCAGAGGAGCAGGAAGAAAAATGGCAAAGTTGGAAAAATGTTTATCTCCAATAATACCTTCTCCAATCCAATCCAACCTCCAGAGAGCTGCCACCTTGACATTCTTAGAGTACAGATCTGACTGCATTACTCCCACCCTCAAGAAGTTTCGGAGGCTCCCTAGTGCCTCTAGAACAGTGGTTCTCAACCTTCCTAATGCTGCGACCCTTTAATACTTGTATGTGGGCATATCTGCATGTGGGCAGACCCGCCTGGAAATGGATAGAGGAGCAGTGTCTCGGTTCCTAAGACCATCAGAAATATGTGTTTTCTGATGGTCTTAGGCAACCCCTGTGACACCTGTAAAAGGGTTGTTCGACCCCCAAAAGGATTGCGACCCACAGGTTGAGAACCACTGCTCTAGAATTTAAAAATAATCTGAGGAAGCTAGGTGGTGCAGTGAATAGAGCACCAGCCCTAGAGTCAGAAGAACCTGGGTTCAAATGTGACCTCAGACATTTGACACACTTACTAGCTGTGTGACCCTGGGCAAGTCACTTAACCCCAATTGCCTTGCCTTCCCCCCTCCAAAAAAAGAATAACCTATCCTCTGGCATTAAAAATCTTCACAATCTAGCTCCTACATCAGTTCCTGGACTTAGTTCATATAAAACACACAAACATTCCAGTCCAATTGCCCTAACACCCCCTCCCCGCCTTTGTTCCCCCTAAATTAAATCATCACCTCAATAAGCCAACATTTATATAGTACTTTAAGCTACACAAAGCAATTACCAGGTTACCTTATTTGATTCTCACAACCGCCCTGGGAGGTAGGGGCTATTATCATTGCCATTTGATAGATGGGAAGTTAGTGCTTTGTTCCTGGGTCACAGAGCTAAGAAGTACACAAGACAGGATTTGAACTCAGGTCTTTCTAAGCCCTTTACTCAGTGGATGATCCACTGAACCACCTAGCTACCTCCCATTTCCCACTTCTCTGCCTTTGTCCAGGCTGCCCTCCATGCCTGGAACACTCTCCCCCATCATGACCATCTCTTTGAATATCAACCACCCTCTGTTCAGAGCTCATCTTGGATGCACCTCTCAGGGGGCTTCTCTAATCAGAACCCTTCCCCCACTCTCCTGTGCCAGCACTCTCCCCTCCCCCATCCAAAAAAAAGAGAGAGAGACTTCATATGAATTTTGTACATATGTTATATTTACTTATGTGTATACATGTTACCCCCTCACCTCCCTTTCCTCAATGGTACGTAAGCTCCCTGAGAACCAGAAATGTAAGACATCTGTCTGTATCCACAACTTAGCTGGATGTCTGGCACCTAATGGGCTCCTGACAAATAAGGGTGTGTGTGTGTGTGTGGGTGTGTGTGTGTGTGTGTGTGTGTGTGTGTGTGTTTTGTCTCCTCTTTCTCGCTCTCTGTCTCTCTCTCTGTTTCTCTGTCTGTCCCTCTGTATCTCTGTCTGTCTCTCTGTCTCTGTGTCTGTCTCTCTGTCTCTCTGTCTGTCTTTCTATCTCTCTGTCTCTCTCCCTCTCCCTCCCTCCCTCTCTCTCTCCGTCTCTCTCTCTGTCTCTCTCTCTGTCTCTCTCTCCCTGCTCTCTCTATCTCTGTGTCTCTATGTCTCTCTCTCTCTTTTTTCTCTCTCTCTTTCTCTTTCTCTCTCCCCACTCTCTTTCTGTGTCTCTCTCTATCTCTCTCTGTCTCTGTCTCTGTCTCTCCCTCCTCCTCTCTCCCCCACCTCTCTCCATCTTTCTCTGTCTCTGTCTCTCTCCCTCCCTCCCTCTCTCCTCTCTCTGTCTCTCTATCTCTCCTCTCTGTCTCTGTCTCTATCTCTGCCTCTCTGTCTCTGTCTCTCTTTCTCTCTGTCTCTCTCTCCCTGCTCTCTCTATCTGTGTGTGTGTGTCTCTCTCTCCCCTCTGTCTCTCACTCTCTCTCTCCCCCCTCTCCCTCTCTCTCCTCCCACCTCTCTCTCCCTCTCTCTCCCTCTCTCTCTCTCTCTCTTTCTCTGTCTCTAACTCTCTATCTCTCCTTCCCCCTCCCTGCCGACACATCCCAGAGGGTCCGGCCAGACACAGGCTGTAACTCAGATAAGCTGACCCAGGACTTGCCCCACCTCCAAGAGGTACCTCCTTACCATCCTTCCTGCAAAGCTGACTTCCACAAAAGGGTCCACAAGATTCTTCTTGTTGCTTTCAAACCCGAATATCTGCTTCACGTTGTCCATCACAGCATCATCCACTGGATGGGTAAGAGAAGGCTGGAGTCAGCCCTGCTGTCCATTCTCTAAACCCCCCATCCTGTAAAGCTGCTCCTCCTTGACCCTCCCCCACCCCCAGCCCCAGCATCTCACACTTTAGACCCAGAAAAATGGAAGTTCTCTTCCTAATTATCATCACCATTATCATACCGTGCTATCACTGTATGGTTGGAGGGCGGGGTGGGGGGAAGATGCACAGTATGCCATAGGCCCCCATGTTGGGGCTCCATTTGAGAAGGATGAAAAAAATGAATGGATGGATGGATGAATGGAAGAATGAATCAATGAAAGCATGGATAAATGGATGGGTGAATGAATGGATGGATGAATAGTGAATGAATGATGAAAGACTCAGCAATCACTGTGTGGCACAGAGGCAGTGTGGGGCTGTGGGTGATTAGCCTCGAAAACAGGAAGACCTGAATTTAAGAACTGCCTTGCATGTACTGGTTGTATGACCCTGGACAAGTCACAGCCCCTCAGGGCTCTAGGCAGCTCCCTAAGTTGCAGAGAAGGTGCTGACCTACACAGGTAAAGGAAGTGTTCTCAGCTGTGCCTTCCCCACACCAAGGAGCCACAGGTTGGGTCACCATCCATATGCTAAAATGGGCTGGGAGGGAGAGGGGGAGGAAAGTGAGGCAGGGTTGGAGCCACTCCTACACTTGCCAGGGAGGGAGAGTGTGGGTGTTCACACCTGTAGGAAAATCTGGCTCATTCCTGGCTCCCCCAGCCCAGCACCACAGGGCTCAAGCTTTTTGCCCATGGCAGTGGCAGCTGCTTCTGAACCATAAAGGCCAAGTTCTGGCCTGGCCTGCAAGCAAGTCTAGTCAGCTCCTGGTGGGCTGATCGTGTGTCCCCAGGGGGAGCAAGCTCCCTAAAAGAGACTGAACACTTGGGAGCTGTCTCTACCCTGAGGCTGATGTGGCACCCCTTACCACCTGCCGGTGCCTTGGCAGTGACCCTTTGGCTCCATGTGGACACCAGAGCACCCAAACCGTCCAAGTATCCTGCCCATGGGACACCTAACAATAATAATGACAACGGGACTGGATCTGTCATTTCCTTGTCATAGGGAGCTCCCAGATAAGGAAACACCTTCCACCAAGGCAGATCACCACCTTCTCTGAAGCTCAGTCTTAGATACTAGACCAGAGCATGTAGAGGTTAAGTGACTTGTCCAGGGTCTCACTGACAATAGGTGTCAGAGGCAGTACAAGAACCTTGGTCTTTCTCGTTTTGAAATGGAAATGCAAACACATTTTCATTTATAATGATCACAATCAGGGCAGAAATCCTCCTTAAACTGTGGGCTTTGTGAATAGAAGTGGCCGAATTCTCTGTGAAGGAATCCGACCAACCCCCCAGGACCCAAACTGCCAGGCTGCTTCCTCAGAAACTGGCTGCAATCTCCCCAGTGTTTATAAAGGAGCCACGATCTGACCACCCCCTCTGCTAGATGCTGCGGAAGAGACAGGGTCATCAGCCACCCGCCTCAAGTCTTGTGCAGCCCAAGCTCAGGCTCAACCACCCCCTCCCAAAAGGCTCCCCAGACTCACTCTGGGGCAGATCTTCACCCCGGAAGATCTTCAGACAAAAGTGAGCCCCGCGCAGGGCCATGCCTGTGGGGCGGAGGAGATTTCCCTCAATGTCTTCCTTGTCTTCCATGGCCTCTTTCCTTTCCAACTAGAAAGCCAAGCAGACACCAGACCAAATCCAGATTAACGATGGGTCAGTCAGGGCCAGCTTCCAGGCAGAGGCACATTTGACGCAGAATGTTGGTGGCCAGTTGGGTTTTTTTTTATTTTCTTTTGTTTTTAAAAGGGCCAGAGAGAGGCAGAACACCAAGGCTGGGAGCACCAGCATAGGGAAGAAGAGAGTTCTACTCTAGTCCTACCATTAGCTGTCTGTGAGGCTGTGCAAGACATTCACTCTGGGTCGCCATTCCTGACCCATCCAATGGGGATGATAATCTCTGCCCTGCTCACTTCACAGCTGTTACTATGAGGATTAAGTGATTGGACAGAGGTGAAAGGCCATCAGGGGAGGGTCCAGAATGTTAGTCTAAGATACTGATGTATTATAATAACAATAACTTGCGTTTTTAAAGCCATCAGACAGATAGATATATAGATAGATGATAGAGATAGATAGATAGACAGATAGACAGATAGATAGACAGATAGATAGACAGATAGACAGATATATAGATAGATGACAGAGATAGATAGATAGATAGATCAATCGATCGATAGATAGACAGATAGAGAGATGATAGAGATAGATGATAGATAGATAGATAGACAGACATATAGATCAATAGATCGACAGATAGATAGATAGATAGACAGAAAGATAGATAGACAGACAGACAGATGGACAGATAGATAGGTAGATGAATAGATGGACAGACAGACAGATAGATGATAGATAGATAGATAGACAGATAGATAGATAAACAGACAGACAGACAGATAGACAGACAGATAGGATCTCAACAATAACCATGGGAGGTCAGGTGGTATTACTATCCAGTTGAGGAACTGAGGCAGAGAGCAGTTATGTGACTTGCCCAGGTCACAGTTAGTAAGTATTGGAGGTCAGATTTGACCTCAGGATCTTCTTGACTCCCTGCCCAGCCCTCTCTCCTCTGGGCCACCTAGCTACCTCCTTTGGAAAGGCTGAGAGATGGTGGGATTTGTTCCGTGGGCCACCTAAAGACAACAAGGACCATGCATCCTCTGGGGATGACCATGGGTCACCTCATAATGAAGACAATCAGGCAGGCTGTCATAGAGATCAGGTTTGTTCTGTTGGGGCGCAGGTGAGGTCAAAAGAAGCTTACTCCCAAGCAGGGTGATGTTATCCCACTTGGGCATCAGGCTGAGAGCCAGGATGCCCGACTTTTCATTCTATGTTCCCAAGGACTCTCTCCCTGCCAGGGAGTTTCCCCCTCAATGGGGGAAAGCTGCTGCCCCCCAGGTATGGTGCCAGCCTACAGACATGATGTCAAGCAGAAAAGCCCTTCTAAAACCACGGGACCTTGTGTGGCTGTGTGCCAGGACAATGTGCCCAAGAAAGCCAATACTCACAGGGGCTTCATCTCCTGGACCCAGTACAAAAAGGCTGACTTTTAAGTAACCTTTGGCGCCAGCTGAGAAGTCATGAGGGTCTGAAAGTAGCAGCCACTTCCTGAGATAGGCATGTCCTATAAAAGAGGGGATCTATTAGTGCCCCTACTTTCTCCTTAAAAGGCTTGGTGCCTGAGAGTCCAGCCCCACTACTCTGCACCTAGCCCCCCAAGCCTGCATGACATTCACAGAAGCCGGGAGAAATTTAGGGCTAGCAGGGCCCCCAACGGGCCATGTAAACCAGGCCCCTGATCTGGCAGGTGGCCCCAAAAACTGGAACCTCGAGTCTTCTTACTTTCTAACCAGAAAACACTGAGTTCAAGGAGGGGTAAGAGGGACTCCCCAAAGTGGAAATCTCAGTCTAGAGACGCCAACAGAATTGGGAAGAGGACCCTCCCACAGGTCACTGGAAGGTATTTGGAGGATTGGGGCCCCTCCCTGCCCAAGGACAACAGCAACAGGGAGGGTGACCTCAGCCTCTCCTAAACTATACCTAGGGGAACCCTATCAGATCTGGGATTCTAGATAAAGAAGGCTGGGATAGAAAGGGAAGCTACTTCCATGTGCACTGATTAGTCAGTGGATGGACCCTCTTCCCTATAAGTCTGTAACTTTGAACCCCAAGACAAATCCTTCTATGCCCAGGAAAAAGGAGCAAGTAGTCAGTGGAGATCCAAAATATGGGTCCCAAAGCTTTCCCCAGCACCCCCATTGGGGAGGTAGCCAGGATGGCTCCCTCAACTCACTGGGTTCTGCATAAACGGATCCAATGTCCATCTGGAATTCAAAAGAAGAAAAAATGAGTGATGAACCCCCCCAAGCTGGGGCTAGGAGCAAAGGGCCTGTGGCTCAGAGATGCCAGGGCCAAGATGGGATTAAAATTCCATTTTAAAGAATGGGTAAGAATAAACCCATTTTGTAAAACAGAATTTTTCAGGGAAATGGAAGTTAGTATTTGTTAACCCTGAGAATTTTATCGATAGAAATAAAGTAACAGATAATATTTACAAAGTGCTTCAGTGTTTACAAAGGGTAAATATACACACACGTAATATGTGTTTAATGTGTGTATTATGTGTTACAATAAACTATGCTACATTGTATATAATTACACGATTATAATATTAACTATATTATATTATACATGTAGCATTACATATAGTACAGCAGATGTACGGTGTTGTATACATTATATACATTTCCATAGGTGCACATACATATGTTTTTCTTTTTACTCTGGTGAAGGTTGGACCTGTGACTTCGGCAGCAGCTGAAACAAGCTAGACTAGTAGACAAAATTACCCAAGACCCGAGTGTGAATTCACCCTCAAGCACTTCTCAGCTTTGTGACCCCAGGAAAGTCCATGACCTTTAAGGGACCCACGGGCTCCAAAGCTAAGATTTATAAACTCCCCCCACCAATGCAAATGAAAAATTCATCTGTGGAGTTACTTAGGAGCCCTTAGAGGCTACGTGACTTGCCCAGGGTCATACAGCCAGTAGGTGTCAGGAAGGTCTGAAATCAAGACCATCATGGATCCATGGCTGGCCCTCTGCCTACA
This sequence comes from Pseudochirops cupreus, assembly GCA_028627135.1. Taxonomy (NCBI): domain Eukaryota; kingdom Metazoa; phylum Chordata; class Mammalia; order Diprotodontia; family Pseudocheiridae; genus Pseudochirops; species Pseudochirops cupreus. The sequence continues at coordinate 19,646,465 of CM053581.1, forward strand.
CGTTCTCCCCATTTTACAGATAAATTGAGGCTGAGAGTGATTTGCCCCTAATGACACAGCTGGTAAGTGTCTTGGGGGGGTTCACACCCAGGTCTTTCCAACCTCAATGTTCTCATCTGTAGAATGGGGAGGTAGGATTAAATGGCCTCTGAACTTCTTTCCTCTCCAGGGCTATGAGCTCATGACTCCATGTTCAGTACTCTCTCCGTGAGGCCAGGAGTCTTCACCTGCGGGCTGATAACTTTTCTTAAGGCTTTCATAACTGGATTTTACTATAAGTAGTTTCCTTTACAATCTTGTCGATTTTATTTTATGCACTCTGAGAAGGGGCCCACAAGCTTCACCAGAATGCCCAAGGGGCCCAGGACTCCCAAAAATGTTTATAATCCCACATTAAGGTATATTGTCTCCCATAAAATAAAAAAGTATTTTATTTGACTGTTAATGAAAGTTAAAGTCTTCCATCCCTTTATTGATGAATTAGCAGTCATGACGACTCCAATTTTAAATTACCTAACCACATGAGAAACACTAAATAGAGCTAGCCTTGTAGTCAGAAAGGACATGAGTTCAAATCTCTCCTCTGACATATACTCATTTTGTGACCCTAGGTAGGTCACTGAACCTCTTTAAAACTATAAATTACAGGGACAGTGATGAGCACTAATAAAGTCAGTGGGGGTGTCCTCTACCAATGGAAGCCCAGGACCAGTCTGAAACAGATGGACAAAACCCATCCTTCAAGTCTCCACCATCCAGATTCCCATTCGTGGCCTTCATTCCACGCTCAATGATCTACGTGAGTATTATTCACTTTGCTTTTTATCCAAGGTATATTTTCAGTCCCAGGATAGTCCCCTGTCTCTGCTGTTCCTTATCGCCTCCCCCAAGCATGAATTTAGACCCCTATGCTCACAGCTGTGCTGGAGTCAATTCCAACCAACTCATGAAAGCCAATTATGGAATTTTCACTGAGTATTTACACCTCAAAAATCAGCAAATGATCCCAATCAGGGCTTGGTTTATTGTTTCGTTTATTGTCTAAACTTAAGAAAGTGATGGAGGAAATGCTAAAAATGCAGATTAAATTTAAAGGTATGTTATGATTATTTTTTTCTTGGAGAGCTGGTTGTTAAATATATACCAACACACCCTTGCCTGTCTCTTCAGCCTCAGAGAATGTGAGCTCAGAAAATCCAATTATGTGTATGTGTGCGTGTTACAAAGCCAAAGAAAAATTATTTGTGAATTATCTGACAACCCCCCCCCCCGCATGGATAATTGAGAGATACTGATAAGCAAAAACAATAATTACCCGAAACTCCCCAATAAGAGCGTCTGTCCTGAGTGAACGGGAATCGACTACCTGGGGGAAAGGAAAGAAATTAAAACACGTAAAAATAGCTGCTGAACCAACTTGTACATCTGAAGGTGACGTTTTGAACGTAAATATGAGACTCCACGTTTATCTCTATAACATTTCATCTGACGAGTTTCAGCTCCTTATTCTGAGCTGTTGAGATCTTTTTGGATCCTGGCCCTAGGAGGTTAACTATCCCCCCCAGGTTTATGTCATCTGCAAATCTGATAGCCACCCCCCACCCCTCATGCCTTTGTCTGAACCCTGAACAAAAATGGTCAGCGGACTTCAATCTTATTTTATGCATGTTCAGGTATTCTCATTCTCCCTCTCTCTCTCTCTCTCTCTCTCTCTCTCTCTGTCTCTCTGTCTCTCTCCCTCTGTCTCTCTCTCTCTCTCTGTCTGTCTCTGTCTGTCTGTCTCTCTCTCTCTGTCTGTCTGTCTCTCTCTCTCTGTCTCTCTCTGTCTCTCTCTGTCTCTGTCTCTCTCTGTCTCTCTCTCTCTGTCTCTGTCTCTCTCTCCCTCTCGGTCTCTCTCTCTCTGTCTCTGTCTCTGTCTCTCTATCTTTCTGTCTGTCTGTCTCTCTCTTTGTCTCTCTCTGTCTGTCTCTCTCTCTCTGTCCCTCTGTCTCTCTCTGTCTGTCTCTCTGTCTTTCTGTCTGTCTCTCTCTTTGCCTCTTTCTGTCTGTCCCTCTCTTTCTCTCTGTCTGTGTGTGTATCTCTCTTTATGTGTGTCTCTCTCTCTGTATCTCTCTGTCTCTTTCTCTGTCTGTCTGTCTCTCACTCTCTGTCTCTCTCTCTCTATATCTCTATCTCTCTGTCTATTTCTCTCTGTCTCTGTCTGTCTGTCTGTTTGTCTCTCTCTCTCTCTCTCTCTCTCTCTCTCTATGTGTGTGTCTTTCTCTCTCTCTCTCTCTCTGTCTTTCCCTCCCTCCCTTCTCTCCTCTACTTACTGTGATAAAGATGGGTTCATCAAACAGCTCCGCTGGAGAGTCAAAGACATTGAAGAAAAGGGTCTGCCAAAAACATACCAAGGAAGAACCATCACTATTCATGGCTAGGCCATGGCTGGAGGGGTGAGGGGGTTGATGAGATACACTACACACAACATCATTCACACTCTTTGACCCAGTCTCTTCAATAGCTAAAGTTATATCCTCTCAGAGGCCTTCTACATTGAGGTTGTGGTCTATTCTATATGGAATTATCTAGAGGAGAAGAGAGTTGAGCCCCAGATCACCCTCTTCAAGGTAGTTGCTGCTTGTTCTCAACAATGTCCCCTCTCTTAACTCTGCCAGTCTGTGCCCTCCCATGACTCCCTGTAGCTATCCCGGGTAAAGATTTTCCTTCCTATCAGCTTACCAAGACAAGCACGGCTTTTCAGAAGGGCCTGTCCCACTAATCAGTGGGGACAGGTCAACCATCCCATGCAGGATCATGGTTGTAGAGCTGGAAGACCACTGCATCCAACCACCCCACCTCCCATTTTACAGATTAGAAAACTGAGGCTTAAGAAGTTATATGACTTCACACAGCCTGTAAATTCTAGGTGGGATTTGAACCCAGACCTTCTTGACTCCAAGACCTGTACCCCCTTCTAATCCTGTATATAGCAGGGAAGGAACTCTGGACTCTCAAAGGCTACAACAATGAAGTGTGGGCGCTGGTAGGTCCCACGAGCTAGAAGGAGCCCATGTATATGAGGATCTACCATGTGAGGACCAGCCCTTAGGGCCTCCTAGGAGATGGATAAAGGCGGACTCATCACCAGAGGGCTGGCCACGAGGTGATGGGACTTTTTATTATTTATTTGTTTATTATTTAATTTATTTATTTAATAATGTTTTTTATTATTATTATTATTTTGACACAGCAACTCATAAAGACTCCATGTAGCATCATGGAAAGTGTTAGATTTGGCCTTGATGGAGACTCTGATTCAGTCTTGCTATTTCTGTATCTCTAATTGTCATGCATTCAGGGCCACGATCTTTGAAGAGGGTCTTTATGAACTGCTAGAAATCCAGTTATGAAAGACTCAGGCTTAACACCAAGGCTCAATACTCATCATAAGAAATGGCTCCAGCTCACCTATCCAGCAAAACTGAGCATAATTCTTCAGGGGAAAATATGGTCATTCAGTGAAAAAGAGGACTTTCAAGCATTCTTGATGAAAAAACCAGAGCTGAACAGAAAATTTGACTTTCAAATATAAGAAGGAAGAGAAGCATGAGAGGGTAAACAGGAAAAAGAAATCATAAGGAACTTATTAAAGTTGAACTATCTACATTCCTACATGGAAAAACTATAATTGTAACTCATGAGACTTTTTCTCAGTATGAGGATAGTTGAAGAGAATATATACATATGTGTGTGTGTGTATAATTATACATACATATATATGGATGTATAGGAGGGTGCATGTGTATAAATATATACATATATATATATATATATATGAGTGTGTGTGTATGTGTACATGTATACATAGACAGAAGGCACGGGATGAGTTGAATATGAAGGGATGATATCTAAAAAATAAAATTAAGAGGTGAGAGAGAAATATATTGGGAGAAGGAGAAAGGGAGAGATAGAATAGGGTAAATTATCTCATATAAAAGAGGCAAGAGAAAACAGCTACAATGGAGGGAAGAGCAGGAAGTTGAAAGGGAATGGGACAACCTTACGCTCATTGAATTTAACTTAAGGAGGGAATAACATATACACTCAATTGGGTAACTTACCTTACAGGAAAGTAGAGGGGAAGGGGATAAGAGGGGAGATGATAGAAGAGAGGGCAGACTTGGGGAAAGGGTAGTTAGAAGCAAACACTTTTCAAAAGGGACAGGGTCAAAGGAGAAAATAGAATAAGTGGGGGGCGGGATAGGATAGAGGGAAATATAGTCAGTCTTTCACAATATATCTACCATGGAAACGTTTTGTGTAACTCCACATGTACAACCTATATTGAATTGCTTGTCTTCCTAGCAGGGGTGGATGAAGAAGGAAGAAGGGAAAGAATCTGGAAATCAAAGTTTTAAAAACAAATATTTTTTTAAATGTGTCCAAAAAAATATAAAAATAAAATAGAAATGACTCCAGCTGTGGAGAGAGAAGTCCCAGCACATGAACACAAACAGCAACGGTCAAGTTCCCACCACCACCATGAGATGTTGAGAGAAGGTTCCCACCCTGTGTCTCTTACCTCATCAAACACTGGACTGTTGCCTTTGCGGATTCTCGTCCTCTTGGTCTGACCAGAAGCTGTGACCTTGACCACCGGCCGGATGTTCACCCCAGGTAACTGGCGTCCCTCTATCACCTGGACCCTGATCTACAGCAGAGGTACAGGTCCACAGGGAGGCAGAGAGATATCCCAAAGTGAGGGAGGGAAACAGGAAGGAAGAAAAGATATTCTCTGAGACAGTCAGGGCACATTCAAGAACCAGTGCTCCAAAAGGCCAAAGGCAAAATGATCCAAGAGGTCATTAAAAGAAGAGTTAGGAATAAAATAATTAACAACATACCCCTTTCTCCAAGGTCACTCATATTTCTGAATCTCAGTGGTTCTGTATAAGTGATGAGGCCAGGCTATCTATGATAGGGACCCTACCCTAAAGGAATCTTATAATCCAAAGCAGAGAGGGAAAGAATATGGATCAAGCTTTTGGCCTTACGTCATCTGGCCCACGGAACAAATGCCTTATTCCCAAGTTTGTGAAAATACAACTGGGGTCTTAAGTCTTTAGTAAGAGTGGCCCCAAAGACCATAATATGATGTTGTCACCTCCATGAAAAAGGACATTAAATGTGATATTCCCCAGCAGGAACCTGGGGCGGGGGGAGGGTTAATGTCTGGCAATGTTTACAGATTTTAATCAATAATAACTGTATTTTTAAGGTACAAAATTATCAAATAACTCAGGTCTGTTCCTCACAGAACTTTTGCAAGCCTTGTGTGTAATGGTAATGGGAATTTGAAGATCTTCCCTGCCCCTTAATAAGCCTAAGGGAATTTGAAGACCTTCCCTGCTTCAAAAAACACTCTGCCCCCTAATAGGCTGAGACCTTCTCTGCTCTGAAAATATACTCTGCGCCTGAATATCATCACAAAGAGTCTGTCGTGGGAGGAGTTTGCTAAAGAGTGCAGCAGAGCCCACAGGAAGCTGGGAGCCGGAATAGCCAGATGGTTGGGAGGAGAGTTTGTTTCCGAGAGAAATAGATAGGCTTATGAGTAAATATTGGTCAAATATTGGTTTGTGGGAAGGCTAAAGGATGGTATGGCTCTCTGCTACATTGCAGTGCATTAACTTCTATGTTACTGTGATGGATTTGGTTTCCTGGTGTTGGGATTTTATTTTCTGGGATCTGAATAAATGTTTTACTTCTGTTTTCTTTATGGAGAGTGTTATATTTTGCAATTGAGTACCATGCATGTATATTTATAGTGATCATAGGCACTGTAAATATTGCATTGGAGCTACACATGGTTATGTTGTGGTCTCTCTCCCTCAACTAGTCAGAGAATCATTGAATGTCAAGAATGGAAAGAAATTTCAAAATCATGTCATCCCATTCCCCTCTGCCCTCCCCCACCCCAAGTTAGAGAAGAGGAAATTGAAATTCATAGAAGTGACATGAGACAGTAAAGGATGAAGAGTTATTTTATTATTTATTGCAGCTTTTGAGTAGCGTGGGGGGTTCTTAGCTTCACATAATGATCTGTCTTCAGATTCCTTAAAATAATGTGCTTTGTGAGCACATTCATTTGGTGAAAAACAATGCACAACTGTGAATGGGTAGATGGATGGATATGTAGATAAATTTATCACGGTGGGGGAGAGAGTGGGATTTAGATGTACAAACAGATAGAATGGTAGGTAGATAGATAGATAGATAGATAGATAGATAGATAGATATGAATGGGCAGAGATAGAGAAAGAGAGAGAGATGGATAGGTAAATATAGATAGATATAGATGGGTGGATAAAGATAGCAACAGGTGGATGGACAGAGATAGATCAATGGATATAGAGAGATGGGTGAAGAGAGAGGTGGATGGATAGATAAAAAGATGGACAGATATATTCAGAGAGATACATGAAGAGATGGACAGAAATATGAAGGAAATAGATAGACATTGGATCATGGACCTCGTATCTAGAGCTGGAAGAGAATTCAGACACTATCTTGTCCACTCCCTTCATTTCACAGATGAGGAAACAGGCTGCAAAAGCCGGTGTTGTATCTGTCTACTACATCACTCAGCTGCCTCGTGTATCCATCATTATCTCATCTGATCCTGATGCCAATGCCCTTTTTACTATCTATCAACTTCTCTTTATCTAGCTCTCTTTACATCTACTTGTCTCTATCTTCCTACCTACCCATTCACCCATCTATTTTTCTATCTATCCACCTATCCATCATCCATTTATCTATGTGTATTTATCTATCCATCTATCTATTTACCTTCCATACAGTGAAAATATCAAGATTTAGATTGATAGATAGATAATGATAGATAGACATGAATGGGTAGATGGATGGATGGATGGGTGGATGGATGGATGGAAACAGTATTCTCACCAGACAATCATCCCATCTCAGTTGCAGCCCTCTACTACCTCCTGAGGCATCCAGTCCCACATTTGAGCATCTTTACTTCTCCCTGCCCATGTATGGGTCATTCCCCAAGCCTAGAATTCTCTCCCCCCTCACGTGTACCTCTTGGAGTCTCTTGACCCCCTCAGGACTGAGCTCAACAGCCACCTCCCACAGGATACTTTTCTGATGACCCTCTTGCTAGAATTCACCCCAATAACTTTGTCCATATTTTATACATATTTGTGTCTTGTTCTTTTAGAACAGGGACTGTTTTCAATTTAGCCATTTTGTGCCTAGTGCCCACCATAGAGCCTGGCACACAGAAGGACCATCATAAATGCTAGTAGATCTAAATTGAAATGAATGGATTCAGAGTCAGAGGGTGTGGGTTCATATCCCAGTTCTGCCCCCTGTGTGTTCTTGGGCAAGTCACGTAACCTCTGTGGACCCCTCAAGTTCCTCATCTATAAGATGAAGGGGCTGGTTTGAGGTTTCTCCCAGCTCTAAATCTAGGACCTGAGCTCCTGGCAATTTGTCACTTAACCTCTTTGAGACTCATTTCCTCATCCGTAACAAGAAAACTGCTTTGCAGACCTTACTCAAAGTACTAGGTGAATATTAGCTCTTGTGATGGAGAGACAAGCCTCAGACTAAAATCTTTTGGCAAAGACACAGCAGGACAATCAGAACACTTGGTTACTCCATCCTCCACAGAGCACTTTGGATCCCATCCCAGGACCCGAGATACTGCCTAGCCAAAATATTCCAATATTAAGGCCTGAGGGTCCACGTCATTGACCAAAAAATAGCATTTTTATGCAGTTTTCCGGTATGCCATACATTGTAATATATATGTCTAATTTTGCAATTTAATAAAGACCTTTTGTTGTCTCAGGGATGCTTTATGATATGTACTGAGTGATAAGCAGCTGCTGATTGGCCACGAGAAAAACAGAGAGAGAAAGAGTTGGGATGAGGAAAGATAGGCAGGCAGGCAGACAGACTTCCCCACGCATCACCTGGAAGTCCTGAGGCTTGTCTGACAACAGCTTTTTGGTGGGGCCTCTCTTCCTCTTGCCCCCTGGATGGTGCGGTGCTGGCTGGAGGGGAAGCTTCTTTGGGGCTGCTGGTCCCCCAGGCCCGGGAGGAGCACTCTTGTCCTGAGATGGCTCTGTCTCATCTCCAGTGAGACCCTGGTCATCCACGTCCTCCTCTCCCCCTGTGTCTGCCCAGCGGCCAGCAGGAAGAGAGGGACACTGTGAGAGGCGGTCAGCCCTGGTCCCCCATTACCTCCTGGGTAAGCCACTGGGTGCCTCACCCCCTCCACCCCACGTCCCATAGAAATGAAATGAACCGAGAGTGATGAAGGGAACAGCAGCTGTCTTCAGCTGGAACTTCAGAGACGTCAGTTAAGTTAGAGACAGTGGGAAGAGAGCAGATGGCCCGAGCCCCCCCCAGAGCGCTGAAGAAGTAAGTGAGGAGTTACATGGGGAAGAGAAGGCAGTGGGAGGAGGGGCAGAGCCCCTGCTCCTCTCTCACCCATGGGGGCTGGCCACTTCCTCCCTGAGTATCTGGTGTCCACGGTGCTTTCGCTCAGCAGGGACCATGTCTCCTCGTGACTCTGTCCCATACCTAGCACAGGGCAGGGTGCAGACCCCCGGAGAGCGGGTGAAGGCCGTGGATGGCAAGGCCCTCTTCTCCTTTACCTACCCCCCTCACTGGTCACCTCTCTCCTGCCCTCCTTCCCAATCTGGCTGGCAGTCTGCCACCTCCAGGAAGCTTCCCTGGTTGGTTCCTCTGAGCTCATTCTTCATGCATCAGCTATCAAACTCAGATCCCTCCATAAAACCCCAGGAAGTTCATTGGGTTCAGCTGGTATCATTCCACCCAACCAGAAAAATCACTTGCTCCTTCGCTCCCTCTATCTCTTGAGACCCAGTCCAAATCCCCCACCTTCCAGAGTCTTCTCCGACTATCCCCTTTGCTGAGATGCGTTTCACCCTTTTCTGAAGTCCTCACTCTGGTGTCCAAAACCCTTCACATGAGGCAAAAGCTACATTTTCAGCTTTGCCTCACACTACTCTCCTCCACCAGCCAAACGAAATGAGTCTTAATCCTCGGCCCCATGAGTTTGCCATGATTCCCAGCCTCCATGCCTTTGCTTATGTTGTTCCCCCTGCCTGGAATGCCTTCCCCTCCCACCCTCACTTAGTGAAGTGGGCCTTTCCAGTCTTCTTACACTTTACACCCTCCTTCTTCCCTCCCCCAAATGATGTAGTCTAAGGCCACAGGCCTCCTTGCTGTGCCTTGCAGTTTCGCTGTCCCCTATAGCCGGAACTCTCTCTCTCCTCATCTCCGCCTCCCACCTTCCCTGGCTTCCCTAGAGCCCAGAAGAAGAAAAACATCTTCCTTCAGAGGAAGCCTTAACCCCCTTAATTCTAGTGCCTTCCCTCTGTGACCATCGAGTATATCCTTGTCCATGGCTGGGTGCTGTCTTCCCCCATTAGACTGTAAGCTCCCTGAGGGCAGGACCTGTCATTGGCCTGCTTTGTGTCCCTGTCTGACTGCCTGAGGCCAAGCTCAAAGGACGCCTCCTCCAGGAAGCCATGCTGGGTCCCTCTCTCCAAGCCGAAAATGAGCTCCCCTTCAGACCGCAGACCACTGGCCAGTTCCAGTCATCTGTGCAGCAATGTTCTAGTTCTAATGAAAGGCTGAATGGCCAAGTGAGAAGGGAGCTGGGTTCCAATTCCAACCCAGACATATGCCTGCTGTGGGACACCAGGCAACTCACTTAATCCCTACAGGCATCATCCAGCTCTCTAAGGTTATGAGCTGTAAAGGCTGGCATCCAAGGTGTAACTTTTCTCATTTGGGAGTTCTCCTTAATCAAAAAATCACATTCCTGTCCTATGTAGGAATTCTGCCATGGGGTCCCAGAGGCTCAGCTTATGTCTTATATGCCTGTGTAAGACACACATGCACACACACACGCACATGTACACATACACACACACACACAGACATCCACACCCACACATGCATACACAAAAGACACACAAACACACATGCATGTGCACAATATACACTCACAAACATGCACGCACATATATACATGCACACACGTGCACACACATACACACATATACACACGCACACACATACACACTCAAACACATGCATATACACACATACATGCACACACATACACACATATACACTCACACACGCATGCACACACGCACACATCACTTAGATGTGCAAGCATCATTAGAAGCTTCATAAAAGTTGGTCAAAGTCCAAACGCAAAGAACAGTAACAACAAAATGCTGTTGTCCAGTCCCATCCAACTCTCCACGACCCCTGTGGGGGTTTCCTGGCAGAGACACTGAAATACTTTGCCATTTCCTTCTCCAGCTCATTTTACAGAGGAGGAAACTGAGGCAAACAGGGTGAAGTGACTTGCCCAGGGTCATACAGCTGGCAAGTGCCTGAGGCCAGATTTGAATTCAATTCTTCCTGACCCCAGGCTGGGCACTCTACCCACAGGGCCCACCTCGCTACTCTAACAAAACTGAACACAAAATAACCATAATGACCCAGGGAATATATAATTGGCCCCAGAAAAGATATGAGAAAAAGAGCCTCCCTCCCTTCTCTGCTGAGGTGGGGGACTAGGGGTGCGGAATACTGCCCATCTGTCAAACTGGTTGGAAGTGCTGGTTCTCTTTGCCCAACTGCTCTTTTCTCTTTATTACAAGGTATAACTGCCTAGACAGGGGAGAGGTGGAGGGATGTATTGGGAAGGGATATTTCCATAGACAGCCCCTGCTGTGTGCCAGGCTCTGCGCTGAGCACTTTACAAAGATGATCTCATATGATCTTCACAACTACCCTGGGAGGGAGGTGCTGGTATTATGCCCATTTTACAGTTGGGAAACTGAGGCAGGCATGAAATGACTTGCCCAGGGTCACCCAGCTAGTAATCATTTGAGGCTGTATTTGAGCTCAGGTCTTCTTGACTCTGGGCGCAGAGCTCTAGCCACAAGGCCACCAGCTGAAGCAGAATGAAAAATATTCATACTGGAATTCTGCCTCTGACCTGTTAGCTGTGTGGCCTTGAGTAACTCAACCTCTCTGTCTCTGTTTCCCCCTCTATAGAATGGGGATTGTAATAGCACCAGCCTCCCAGGGTGGTCATGAGGACCAAAGACTGCAATAAGCGGGAGGTGAAGGGCCAGGTCTGGAGGAGGCGTCTTCCCTCCTCCATCATGGCACAGCTCGGTACATCTTGGTGCCTAAGACACAAGCTGCAGACCCGAATCTCTAGCTTTGCCAACAGCGGGCTTTGGTCTCCAGCAAGGTCACATCTGCCTGGACTCAGCTCTTCATATGCCCAGCAGCTGAGAGTGAGTACCCACCGGGCTTCCCGTGTCTGATTGGAGCCAATGAAACCACAGGCTGCTGTAGGGTTCTTACCAAGAGATGCCCTCCTCGGGCCAAGGCTAACAGTGAGCTCCCAGGCTGTTACTGCTTGGGGCTTGGTTTGGCTTATTCTCCTGTCCAGAGCCGTGGTTTCATCAGTTCAGGGAGCTTCTGGTATGGATACTCCCTCCACTGATGCAGATCAGCAGCTTTGCCTGGAATTCTCTGCCTTAGAGGGCAATGAGACTAACTTGGGTTCCCAAAGCCTCAATGAGTCAGGGACAGAACTTGAACTTGGGACTTTCTGTCTATCTATTCTACTGCCTCTCCAAATATCAGCTTTGTAATATAATCACAGGAGCTTCATGGGTCATCTACTCCAGCTCCCTACCCAATTTCCCTAACAAATGGGCACCCAGCCTCTGCTTGAGTAACTCCAGTCACGGGTAGCTCACTATGAGCCTGGCAACAGAGCATATCAAGGATCGTCCCATTTCACAGAGGGGAACTTGAGGCCTTAGGAGATCATATATAATTTGCCGAGGACTGCACAGCAAGAAAGTAACAAGAGATGGGGTCTGGACCAGGTCCTCCTGATGCCAAGTCTAGCTTTCCATCTACGGGCCCCCTGGGCTCAGAACTGAACAAACAGCAGCTCCTATTATCCAGTGAGACCACGATTGTGAGGATGTTTTGCAAACCTTAACGCACTGTAGGATCATGATATAATGAGATTAAACCTGGCTGACAACGTCCTGTGCGGCCAGGCATGGAACAGATTCTCGCTAGCTGACCCACTGAATGATCTACAATGGGCTGGTAGCTCAGGAGAGAAGCACTCTTGCCTAATGGTTAGAGCTGGGTCTGGAGTTGGGAAGCTTTCCTCTGACCCAACAGGCTGGGCCGTCTGAGGCAAGTCGATGGGCCTCTCAGGGTCCTGGGGCAGGGTGGGGGGGGGGGGGGGAGTGGGGCTCTCTAAGACTATAAATGATGCCCATCTGCCAATCTTCCCATCAGTGGAAGGAATTTCCATCCCAGGAGTTTCCCCAGTCTAATGAAATTGTAAGCCTTGAACAATAATCAATCAGTGCTCCCACCCATCATCCCACCCCCAAATCTTCCATTCATGTCATTGTGGGGAATGGTCACTGTTCCAGGCAACAGGTAGGTTTCCAGGTATTTTCGCCACCAGGGGCTGTGACTGGTCTCATTTTGTCCCTGTCCTGGGAGTCATCAGTGGGTACTTCCAGGGATACCTGGGAAGCCTGGGGTGTCCCTAGAATTGCTCAGCAGGTGGACGAGAGGTCCTTACCAGCCCCGGCGTCCATCTCAGTCAGGGAAGGAGAGGTGTCCAGCGGTGGGGGAGGAGGGAACAGGGGTGCAGCTCCAGGAGGAGGGGTGTAGGATGCCTGCAGCACCAGGGAGGCCTAGAAGAGAGAGGACAAGGAATGGGGTCACTATGGCAGCCCAGGAGCCTGGCCCCAACCCTGACATTGCCAGGTGCACCCCCCCTAGCCTCCCAGCACGAGATAGAGGCTGTAATGAGGCCTGAGGGAGCAGTGAGGCCAGGGGAGACAGGAAAATCCCTCCACTGGCCACCCCCACAGGGTGAAATCAGGCCCCAACCTGGCCCCCAGCTGCCCTCAGGAAGAGGAGGGAGTCGTGGCATTACAGATCGAGTGATGGGAGGGACTTCAGAGACATCCCCATCCTTCTACAGATGAGAAACTGAGACCAAGGAGGTTAAGTGATCTGCCCAAGGTCATGAAGTTAAGTGTCAAAAGCAGAATCTGAGCCCCAGTCCTCAAAACCAATACCACAGCATCACACTGCCCCTCATGACTCTGTTTCTCTTCCTAGCCTGGGCCTCCTTTCTATTCCCATAATTATGCTTTGGTGGGGAAAGTAGAACAAAAGGTCCAGAATATCAAGGGGATTCATGAAAAGAAATGCTGGGGAAGGTGGCCTTGCCTCACCGATCTTAAACTGTGTTATAAAGCAGCAGTCATCAAAATTACTGGTGCTGGCTGAGGAATAGGGAGCTGGGTCAGGGGGATGGGTCAGTCCACAGGACACAGCAGTCGATGGGGGAAGTAGCATAGTGTAGGATCCAGTCTGCTTCTAGCCCCAAGGGCTGAGCCCAAGCTTTGCACACACTAAGTGCTTAAGAAATGACTGTTAAACCCGTTCAATGCAGATGAAAGACACTGATTGGAACAGCTCATATTAATATGACATTTTAAGGTTTGCAAGGCTCCTTAGAGACATCAGGACATTTGATCATCACAACAACCTTATCAATATGAACCATTGTATGCCAGCCATTATACTAGCAACCAAGGTTGAAAACACAGTTGAATTCTATCCAATCCAATAAACATGATTTAAGCACCCACTGTGGGCCCGCCATTATTCTAGGTGCCAAGGTCACAAGTGATTAAGCGCCTACTATGCACTAATCATTGTACTAGGTGGTGTGTCCAGTATACAGGTTGGTTTTTGTTGTTTTTTTTTCCAGAGAGCCAGCATACCGCTGAACATAAAAATAAATGCAATCAGATTTGAGAAGATCAGTAAGACCAAAGGGGGTGCAGTCAGGCTTCCTGTAGGAGGTGGCACAGCCTTGAATTAGGAAAAGGATCCTCAGAGGAGAAAGAGGAAGGGCTTTCCAGGCATGGAGGACAGAAGAATCATGAATCGGGCCACCCCTCATGGACAGTGTGTGCCTGAAGGGCAGTGAAGTGAATTAAGCCTGAGACAGAACCCAAGGAGGGTTGGGCCAAGGAGGAGGAAGACAGATGTTCTCATGTAAGAGACGGGGTGCCAGACCCTGCCTCAGGCAATCGGCATGGGGGCCCCATGCAGCTGCATGAAAGGGCATAGACAAAGTTTGCCTTCTCTCCCTCTTTGATTAGCTCAGAAGGGGACCCTTCTTTTTATCTGGGCCTTTTGTGATCATACCCCATTCACTTTTCCATAAGGGATTTCCCAAAAGTCCATCTTCCCACTGCTCTAAGATTTTTGGGACACCCCATATATTCTCTCCTCCTTTCCATCCCCATCCAGGCATGCCTTGTAATGAAGATTTAGAAAGAGAAGGCAGGGAAGCCAGTCAGCCACCAACACACCCACCACATTGGAACGTGTTTTTATTTTAAAGCTCATTTCATGGGATTATGAAATCTTAGAGCTGGAATCCCAGGGTTCTAGACTGTCCTTGTGGCCTGGACCCTGCAGACGATCGGGTGAAGCCCATGGGCCTTTTTTCAGAAGAGTATCTTTAAATTTGTAAAATAAAGCACACAATTACAAAAGAAAGCAAGTGTCTTGACTACAGCTGTTTAGAACGGGTGCTCTTTCTTCTTGCTTGTATTTCATCCCAACCAGGCAGGGCCTGGCACAGAGTCCTGACTTGGCAAGGGTTTATTGACCATGAGCCCACTGCCAATTATGAAAAGATCTGTTTCTAGAAGCTCATGGATCCCAGCTTAGGAGCGCCCAACTAGAATCTAGCCCAGTCCTTTCCTTCTTTACAGAGGTTGTGCCCAAGGTCACCAAGCTGTCTCAGCATCGCAGAGCTTCAAAGTGGTCGGGCACCTCATAGACCATCTCATCCATCCCTCTGGCCCTGCCCTTGTTGTCTGGGTGACCTGGGGAAAGTCACACTTCCCCTGAGAGCCTTGCCCGAAAAATGAACCAAATAATCCTAGAGGCCCCTCCAATCTTTAAATCCTATGATCAACTGAAACCCTGTAAGTCTGGGAAGCAGGAAATTGGAGAAGGGAGGTGAGGGAAGGTCTGCAAGAGATCCAGAGGCTGCTACTACCCAATATACCACTAGATGTCAGCCATTGACCGTCCAACCCAAAGCTCTGCCATTTCTATGAGATGTTGCAAGACAATTATCGGCAAAATGATGTTGACTCCACAAAGAAGTAGATGGGGATGGAATGGACCAGAGAGAGAGACAAGACACTGGAAATCTCCCCCCAAAATAAAGAGGAGGAAAGAGCACAAGAGGCTGCATGGGATAAGGGGAAAAGCCTTGGTTCTGGAACCAGAGCCCTGAGTTCCATAGTTGGTCAACAAACACTTGTTACGCTTTTATTGTGTCCCAAGCACTGCTCAGCTCTCCACCTGTGTGGCTTTGGGCAAGTCCCTCTCCCTCTCTGGGTCATCTCTAAAATGAAGGGGCTGAACTGGATGACCTCTGAAGTCCCCTCCAGCCCTAGATGGGGGACACCCTGATCCCATGCACAAGGCACATTCCAGATGCTCAAATCTCTACACCAGCCCTCCAAAGCCCGGTCACGGCATAGAGGTGAAGCTGGGTGTCAAAGGTAGTGTAAGGTGAGGTAGAAAGTGCTCCACCTGGAATCAAGCCCTGGGTTTAGTCCCACCTCAGATGCAGACTAGCAGCATGATCCCAGGCAAGTCTCTCTGAGCCTCCATTTCCTTATCTTTGTAAGGATGGAGCTGATTGACATTTATTCAGCCAAGACACCCCGCTGCCCCTGAAATAAGTGATAAAATGACCAGTCAATCAGAGGCTTCGGACTAAGCATGAAAAGCCTTTCCAATGAGAATGATGTTACACAAGAATCACGCCTGTATAAGTCAAGGAACCCTGGTTGTGCCCCAGAGGCCAGGTAGAATTCTCAAGCTAGTTAAAGCTGGAAGAACTCCAGAAACTGGAACAAGCATGACTCTCCTGCCCACCTCTTGGGGGAAGGAGAAGGCTGGGGCTCTCACTGAGGCTTTAGCCAGTGGAGGACTTTTCAAACAACAAAAGGTCCAGAGAACATCACACTTCCCATCATCCTATGAGAGTCCTATAGCAGTATCCCTGGATCACAGCAGGAGTCAAGGGCAGACCGAATGAAATCATTCATTATATTTAAGGGGGACTTGCTGAACACCCCATGAATCCGAGACAAGAACTTCCAGAAACCAGTAGCTGTGAGTTATTCTCATCTGTGTGCTCACTTTCCGTCAGACTCTGTATGTGCTTATGGGGGAGAGTGCCACAGACCTCTGGGGGGTGGCACATTTTGTACCAATTATTCTTACTGTACCCCCTTTCTAAAAGCTCCTTAAGGCTGGCTGACTGATTCTCAAGTAATCATCTTTGGGGGAAGCTCATGCCAGATGTTAGAATCACCCTGACACTATACAGTCCTGGGGAGAGGGAGATGTAGATAAGTTCTAGGGACCTGAGCCCTCAGTGGTAGTAGGAATTGAAAAAAGGATCCTAAAGATCTGTAACAGCAACCACACTGGCATCTCCAGGATGGCTACTAGCACAAGTTCTTAGATCTGCTTTACTAGGAAAAATAGCTGTTTAAGGGTCAGCAATCATTTTTAATTACATTCACTAGTTCAGGGGAAAAGTCAGCACCCTGAACTTCAGAGAAAATACAAGCAGAGAAATAAAGACCAACAGACAGTGCTCTGACTGCCTGAATCAACTATACACTTTACATACATCCCTGGATTGAGAGATCCTTCACATCTGAGCAGGTGGGGAGTTCTGAACATACCACTACTCAGAGTCTCGACCAGAGAATCACAAGATCCTTCTCCTAAGCGAGCCTCCAAAGCAAAATACCAACTCAAGTATATATATACTTCTCAGAACCAGAAGGTATCACAACCCTCCTGACTCAGGGCCTAATTAGAAATTAGCCAAAGGTATGAAAGCCTTCTGGCAAGCAAGCCTTCCCTAAACAAGCTTCCCTTAATGGGCCCCACATGAGGTCTATTAATGGGCAGGGAAGATCTTAAATCCCATTAACATTACAGGATCTAAGCACTTACACGAGCTTTATCTGTAAAATTGGCATCATGACAATACCTACTTGAATGAGATACCATATATGAAGCATTTTGCAAATTTCAAAGTAGTCTATGAATGTCCTTTGTTTTATTCTTCCCCCCCCCCGCCCCCCCGCCCCAAAAGGCTAAGCCAGCAGAGGGCCAACTCTGGTGGGTTCTACCTAGTTAGAGCTGTGGAAAGGTTACTGGATTAGGAGTCAAGTCACCCCAGCCTCTCCAGGTTTCAGTCTGTAAAATGGGAAGAGGAGAGATCTCTAAGGGTCCTTCCAGATCTAAATGTACAGTCATAGGACCGCAGAGACCAGCTTGGCTTAGTGAGGAAAGAAGGCCATCACCTCAGGGATCATAAGGGATCTGAGAAGTGCACAGGTGAGGAAGGTGATGCCCAGAGGTGAAGTGACTGGCCCAAGGCCACCCAGGTACAAGCAGCAGGGCTAGAAGTCTAACCTAAATGCTCCCAAATCCAGAGCTCCAGCACCTTCCTTCCACACCCTCTGGCCACTGAGGGAGTCGCTGTTTTGATTGTGATTATTCACAAGTATAACCTGAAAAAAGCCCTGGAGAAGCCCTGACCTGGTGAGTGGAAGGTGCACTCACATATCCGAAACCACAGCTCTTTTGGTCCCAATTAGGGACCTACCGTGTGTCATGCACCACTGTGCTGTGGATGCCAGGGTAGAAATGAAACAGCCCCTGCCCTCCAGGAGCCTGCATTCTAAAAGACGGGGAGACCAAACCTACCTATGTAAGTATGGACAGAATACACACACACACACACACACACACACACACACACACACACACACACAAAAGATTACAGGAAATTTGGGGAGGGAGGGCAAGAGCTGCGGGAGGACCCCCAAACAGGCTTCATGGACAAGAAGGCAGCATTTGAGCTGTCAAGAAAAGGAGAAGATCATAGGCATTTATTAAGCGCCTCCTGTGGGCCAGGCGCTGAGCAAAAAACTTTAGAAACATTATCACATTTGACCCTTGAAACCGTCCTGGGAGGGATGGACTTTCCAGACCAGGAAACTGAGGCAGAAAGAACCTGAGTAACTCACTTAGGATCACACACCTAGTAAGTGTCTGTGGCACATTTGAACTCGGCTCTCCCTGACTCTGGCACAGCACTGTGGAGCCCCCAGCTGTCTATGAGGCTTGTGTAAAAGGAAGCAAAGGGTTCTAAGAAGAGGAGATGAGGTGAGGGCATTCTAGGCATGGGAGGAGATGGTGCCTTGTAGAGGAAACAGCAAGAAGGACACTTTGCTGGATTGTATCAGGTGAAAGAGAAATCATGCACAAGGTGTCCCAAAATTATTTTAGGGGGGAGGCAATTGGGGTTAAGTGACTCGCCCAGGGTCAAACAGCTGGTAAGTGTATAAATCCAGATTTGAACTCAGGTCCTCCTGACTCCAGGATCAGTGCTCTATGCACTGCAACTCCTAGCCACCCCCCAAAAATTCTTCGTGCAGTTTTAGGGTATTAGCACTTAAAAGGACACTAAGATTTTTTGAGATACCCTGTAGAATGAGTTGGTTGGGCACTCGTTGGGATGGGCTTTAAAAGCCAAACAAAAGAATTTAGCTTTGATCCTGGAGGCAGAGACAGTCCTGGGAGTTTAGAGAACAGAGGAGTCACTGAAGGATGTGACAAGTATCAAATTCACCTCCTTCAGGAAGCCTCCCCGGCTTCATCCCAACTGATCGGGAACAAGCTTCCCCCGATTGATGTGTCCCTTTCCTTTGTACTTGTTAGCATCTTGTTTGGGGTCATAATAATTCTTTTATTCATAAATACTTATTGATTCATTCATTCTAAGCATTTTCCTTCTTCTCCAGAGGACCTGGCCTCAAATCTAGCCTCTGAAATGTGCCAGCTGTGTGACTGTGTAACCTGTCTGTGCCTCAGCTCTGACCCGCTCTTTCTCCTCTCCAGACCCTCTCACTTGGTGACCTCAGTTCAAATCCCCCTTCTAGCTTCATGACCTCGGACAAATCACCTGTGGCCATTCCACTTCCCTCTGACCATCAAGGGTGCCATCATCGGTAAAATGAAGGGGTGGGATGTCTTCCAGACCTGAATCTATGATCCACCCCACCCCCAATCACTCTACGCAGCTCCCCAAGGATCAGAGCTCGGGAGAGAGAAGGGAAGAGAAGGCACAGCTCCCTCCCTAGCCTGGTGGCTCTTGACATCGATGCCTGGAGAAGGTGGAGGCGACTTCTGGTCCATCCCCCAAAACATAGGCTTCTTCTATCACCAGCCACCAACTTGAAACTTCCCTCGTCTGTCCAAGACTTTCTAGAATCCCCTTCCCTTCATTAAAATGACGCAAGGTTATGGTTAAAGTTTCTACTATGAAATTAGGGGACAAAACAATAAATAAATGAGAGAATCTGGACCAGGCCATGATAAAGAAGGAAGTGTGACTTTGATAATCTGAGTCTCTGAGTTGGCAGGAACCTCCCCCAAAGCTCGCCAGTGAGGGAGAGCCCACTAGGCAGCCCCCAAGGCAGCCCATTCCATTTGTGGATCATTCCGATTGGTAAGTTTTCATAGGCTATCATATTTTTTGCTTTCTCAATGGGAAAGGGAAGGAGAGAATATGGAATTGAAAATTAATTTTTTCTTTTTTTTTATTTACTATGCTGTTAGAGACTTTATTACAAAACAAATTGGCAGTTATAATCTATAGTAGTGTTGTCCTTGATTATTATTTTGACATGTTAAAATAACACTGCGCATAAAGTGATTGAGTAAACTAAACAAGCCAGTGTATTAATTTAATTACTCAATAGCCATCATTACAGAATCCTTACGAATGATGAAAACCGTGATTGCACATAATGAGACCAGATTTTTTTTTGACAGTGTAGCTTTTTGTTTAAGAAGTGCCATACTGCGTGTAATATAGTATCTTTCTAAAACTTTAAAACAATTTTAGAATAAAACTAGCAACTATAGGCCAAATGTGATTTCTAATGGGCATTACAGAATAAGTTATATTATCAAAAATGGTATGTGATAAAGGTGAAAACCACTGTAGTACTTGAAAAATGCTACCCAATCATTTCTCTTCTTGCCCATGTTATTCTAGGATTTAACACATATTCAATTTTAATTATAGCTTAAATTCAACTTTTAAAATCTATGAGGAGTTTAGAAATATTGAACTATATACTGTATATTACTATAAGTACTCTAGGTGGAGGCCCAGAGATGTTGTTAGGAAAAGTTAAGGCAATATCTGCATTCCTAGCTATAGAAATAAAATAGAAACCAGGGGATCCTGCAGATTCTTTTGCCGCTACCTTGGTTTCAAGGACACAGAATTGCCTCCATCTTTGTTCAATGGAAGCCTTAAACTTTGAAGAGTTGAATCTTTATGTAAATCTTTATAAACACATATAATTTTGGTATGTCATTATTAAGTATACCAAAAGTAATAGGTATTTAACTAATGACAATGCTAGGTAAGTGTCATCGGTTGCTCTCTTTAAGGATGATATATCTTGATATTGTAATTAGCCCACTCTTTTAAATATACATTTAAAATACGGAAACTTTTGACAAAACTGTTCTATATTTTCTTAACATTATTTAGAAATTCTTACAATTAC
>CM053581.1:19667810-19694037 GCA_028627135.1 Pseudochirops cupreus
TTGACCCTGTGCTTGGGAAGCTCAGATATAGTTGTGAAGATGAAGTAAATTCATGAAACAATTCAATAATAAAACAAAAAATGGCATATGGAATGCAGAGTTGAGCACAGCCTCCAAGGTCCGAGAATTTGAGGATGGACAGGATGAATATGGACTTCTCTGGTTAAGGGAGACATCCTGGAGCAGCTTGGCCTTGAGCTGAGCCTTGGGGACTGGGAAGGATTTATAAGGAAGAGAGGCAGGAAGGGCATTCCAGGAGAAAGCAGTAAGGAAATGCCAAAGGGAAGGAATGTATGAGGCACATTCAGGGGATGACCAGCAGTGCAGTGTAGATACAGTACATGCAGGGCAATAGTGAGAGATCTGGGGGTGGCTACATCATGGAGGGCCTTGAATGCCAGACTAAGGAGTCTGAATTAAACCCTTTAGGCCATGTGGAAGCAGGAGAATGACTGGGCAGAGACTTAATCAGCCTGGGGTACGTGGGAAAGGTTAGAAAGTATGGAGAATGTGGAGCCACACACATTCGTTACTACTGTCCTCATGGTAGCAGCCTCTTAGAGTTTGCTGCCAGCACTGGTTCTCCTAGAGGGCTCTACCTTCACAAGGGAAGTCTTTGAGCTAAGTCCTGATGGAATTGATGGGGGAAAGATGAGAACAAAAACAGAAGGGGAAAGTCACAAGCAGAAGTGACATTTCTCTTTTTTAAACATAGAGCGTAGAATGTCAGAGCTGGGAAGGCCTTAGAATGGGGAATGTCAGAGCTGGCAAGGGCCTTAGAACAGGGAGTGTCAGAGCTGTGAGGGGGATCCTTAGGACACAGAATGTGAGCCCCTCAGTTTGGTAGTTTCCATTAAGCCCTACTCCCCTGCTTAGTGTCTCACATGTAGCCTAGTACATGGTGTCTTGGTCTCTGTCCAGCCTTCATTTACATTCCTCCTCTGGATTTTGACTTTCTCTTTTCTCCCACACACATAACTGAGCATAGTTTGTTTCTGTAGATGGGCCTGGGGCCCTGGGGCTTAGCACAGAGTTTACAAGCCAGTAAATAACAGCAGAGGGAGTTTGTTTCCAGAGGGAAAGACTGAAGCCTCCCAAGGCTCACTAAGGGGAGAGGATGGTGAGGAGCATGCTAACTGAGTTAGCACTAAGCCCTTCCCCTAAGCCCACTCCCAGCCTCACCTAGTCTTAACTGGACCCATTCCTCTGGGGAGAGCCACAGGACAAAGGCAGTGATTTAGAGCCAGGAGGCACCTCAGAGGCCGTTTAGTCCACCCCACCCCCATTTGACAGGTGAGGAAACTGAAGGCCAGAGGGGAAGAGACCTGTCCAAGGTGACACAGGCAGCAATGACAGGATTAGGAGCCAAACCCAGTTTTTCTTACTCCAGTCTTTTTTTTTTTTTTACTTCCCTTTCAGGGCACTGACCCTCCCTACCCTCCAACAAGTGTGGTTCTGATGGGTGACCTTTTAGGGCCCCTCACCCCTTGCTGACTCCTCACCTACCTCCATTTGCCCCATGCTCTAAAAATTCCCCAAATATTCACTAAATGGGAACTATTTGCTGGAGCAGGGGGAGACACTAAGTTTAGATGAGACATAGTTTAGATGAAAATAGATAACGAGATATGCAACATTCCCTGATAAGTTCATTATTGTTAAGTTTTTCTGGTTGTGTCTGACTCTTCATTTGGGGTTTTCTTGGAAAGATACTGGAATAGTTCATTTCCTCTTCCAGCCCATTTTATAGATGAGGAAACTGAGACAAACTGGGTAAAGTGACTTGCCCAGGGTCACAGAGCTTGTAAATGGCTGAACCCAGATTTGAACTCATGAAGATGAGTCTTCCAGACTCCAGGCTGGATTATCTATCCACTGTACTGCCTAGCTGCCTGATAAATTCATTAGGGAGGGACAAACAAGGTGTTAGGTGAGGTCTGTCCAAGACAAGGTGTCCAGGTGCCCTCTGCCTTTCTGCCTCTATTCCCATTCCCCTCTACTCTGTTGGTAAGGATTTCTGTCAACTCACTTCATGCCACCTGTAGTATAGCCAATAATGGCTTAATAATGTGTCATCTCCTAGGAGAATCCACATGGTAACACGTTGGTGTTTTCAATCAAAAGGAATGAAGCTCTAATGGGAGAATTAAAAGTCTGTGTGTGTGAGCTTCCAGGGTCAGGGGGAGGCAGCTTTGTATTCTGTCTGCCTCTGTTTCCCCAGGCATGTGCCAGTCCTCTTCTGGGGAGTCAGTTTCCTCCCAGGACAATGGGGGTAAAATCCCCTGGGGAAGATGGGGAGAAGGTGGTGTATTGTGAATTGGAATGAGAAGCCCCGCATTGTGGTCCCCACTCAGTCGTGACACACTGTGTGACATTGGACAAGATCCATGACCTTTCATGTCAAACCAGCCATTTGCCCTACAGGATCTTAAGGGTCCTTCTAAATCCGAAGAAGCCAAGGTCCTTCCCCTATCTGGTGGTTCTCTTTTTACCCATTTGTTAACTGAGGCGGTTGGACCAGATGGTCAATAAGGTCCCCTTCTAGGGGTCTCACTAGAGGGTCTTAGGCTTCAGTGCCAGCAAGGGACAGAGCTTGCTTCTCAGACTTCTGATTCCCAGCTGGACATGAATTTGTCAGAAGTGCTAATGCTTAATGGGCTGATACAATTCCTGGCCAGCATTTGTGTGTTATCTAGGGACAGGGAAGCCAGCCCAGCCTGCTTCTGTTCTACATGTGTGTGGGTAGACAGAAGACAGCGCAACATTGTACATAGAGTACTGGAATTAGAGCCAGGGGACTAGGAGTCTAGTTCCAGATCAGTTGCTTGCTATTTGTGTTACCTTGGGTAAGTCACTTTGCCTCAGTTTACTTATCTGTCAATTGGGGATAATGCCCACCCGCCTTGAGAAAAGGGCTTTGGCAAACCGAAAACTCTAGAAAGGGGAGCTTATTACTTTGTGATTTTTTTCTGTTCACATTCTTCACATTTTTGACACTCAGATGAAGTCCTGAGACAGGTCACTCTGTCACCAATCTTTTGTGTGAAATGTTTTTAATCCTGTTCCTACGTGGTTTGGGTTTCTTCTGCTAGACTTCTCTATCTGGAAAGCTACTCATTCCGTGTAGTTTGGAGGCGATGATCACTGGCAAGGTAAAATTTATTGGAAATATTATTCTTGCATTTTCATGCGTCAGTGTTGTGGCCTGGCAATTGTGGGGCAGTTTGGTCTCCACTAATGCTCTACCCCCAAAACCCTTTGTTTAATTCTCAAGGAGTTTTTGGAGTCTCTATTTGTTGGGGACTGATCGGTTATCAGGAGGAGCTGACTTCTGGCACCAGATTCTACCTTCCCAGGCACTTGATAAGTGTGACTTTTTTGGCAATGGTTTTTACTGCTTCCCTGCATGATCCCCATCCCTCCCTCAATCCAGGCCAGCCAGTCAACAAACATTTATTAAGCGCTTACTGTTTGCCAGGCATTGGCCAAGTGCTGGGGATAGAAATATTATTGGGAAGAAAGACAGTCCCTGCCTTCAAGGGGCTTACATTCTAACAGGGTTGTTGTTCAGTTGTTTTCAGTCATGTCTGACTCTTCTTGACCACATTTGGGGTTGGGGTTTTCCTGGTAAAACCACTGGAGTGCTTCGCCATTTCCTTCTCCAGCTCATTTTACAGGAGCAAACTGAGGCAAACAGGGTAAAGTGACTTGCCCAGGGTCACACAGCTAGTAAGTGTCTAAGGCCAGATTTGAACTTAGGTCTTCTTGACTCCAGACCCATCATTCTATTCATTATTTAAATACAGTAGAATAGTTTTCCACGTGGCTGGTCAATGCTCTAGTGTTCTTACTACACTTGGGTTCATTATCCAGTCAAGAAACTGTACTCTAAACCCCTGGGGCTTTTTGGCATGTACTTTTTGCTTACAGCCAATGTATTGTTTTCTTGTATTTGTAGATTTTTTTATTTGAGCGGTAAAAGCTTTTCATATATCAACATTCATAACCCTTGTTTCAAATGTCTAAGTCACAGAGACCATAGAGCTCATTATTGTCTCTTTAAGAGTATAGGTGTCAGGGAGTAGGTTGAAAAAAGCCATTTATGCTGTCAGTTTTAAGTACGCTTGAGAAATGTTTTATAATGATGTGTTTTTCTCTATCATGTCAGGAAAGGGGAAGTTTTATCTGTGATCTATGAAGATCTATGTAGGATCAGTGGAGAAGACAAGGAGAAGGTCATGTGAAACTTCTTCCTTCACAGAAATGTCATAAATGATAAGTTATAAAGAAACCTTATAAAGAAAATTCTCTGAAGAGTTTGTGAGGAGTTCGAAAATGCAGCATATTTTGGAAAGGCTGTTCCTATGATTACTGTAGAGAGGATGAGCGGAAAGGACTCATTTAACTTATTTCCGAAAAGATCAAATTGAACTTTTGCTTGAGGAGATATTCTTGAGACTTTTTCAGTATCAGGAACGAACTGAGTGGTGTGAGACCGAGATTTCAGGCGAGTGAAGAGGAGTCGTCTGCCATATTACACTGAGTTGTCTGGATGGACAAAATATTTTAAATAGTTACTAAAACAAGAAAGCCTTTTGTTAATGAATTTTCACATATTTAGTAATTAAAATATTTAATTATGGAGAAATATGAGTAATTGCTTATGAAAATGATATTTCTCCAGCTTGTTAAATAATTAATATTTCATGAGCTGATTGGGGATTAGTTAATGAGTCAATAAGAATCTGTGAACATTTATTACCCATCTGCCATGTGCCAGATACTGTGCTAAGGATGCAAAGAAAGGTGATGGTCCCTGCCTTCTGAGATCTTACAATCAGATGGGGGAAGTCAACACATAGAAAGAAACTGAGAAGATGGGATGGGGAGAGGGTACCTAATTGTGGGAGGATGTGACGAAGTCCTGCTTCCAGGGTGGGAAATGATCTGAGCAAGTATGAGTTATAGAGCTGAATTTGTCATGCAGAATGATGAGTTTCCGGAGACCATGAAATTCAAGAGGTTAGCCAGGTGGGAAATCATGAGGTAAATGCCCCGAGTACCCTCTATAAATAGTGGTGGACTTGGGAGGAACTCTCCAAAGTCTGCTCCCAACCCCTAATCAGAGGAAAGGAGGGGTCCTAGGGGCAGAGGTGCTTAGGAGGTATGAGTTTCAGAGTTGATTCATTTTGCAGAGTGATGAATTTCTGGGAACATGAAAGATCCTACACCTGTGTAGGAAATGATGAAGTGAATTCCTTAATCATTAATGAGAAAGTGATTACAATTTTTATTAGTGAGAAACAAATTAACCAAACACATCCATAGATAACTCTTGGGTTTAAGAGGTTAAGTAAAGAGAAGGTGAGGTGGACAGAAAGCCATTACACCTTGCTGTCTCTTCCATTCATACCTGGTACGTGTACTTACTGGCCCATATTTTGAAGGGTCGTTCATTTTCTCACTCTTTGTGATTCTGTGTTTTAAGAAACACTAGATTAGTCTTGAGTCTGGGAGGAAGCTGCTAAAATTCTTTTCTCAGTAATTCTGAACCACCTTGAAGTATTTGAACTCATAATTATGAATCTTCTCCAGTCCCGACACCTTATAGTTTTGTACAGAGGCTAGAGTTTGAGCTACATTTCTTGTAGAACCACTCTGTCATTCATTATGATAGGGGTTCACTTGGTTTCTGTCTCACGTCTGAGCCAGCTTTCGGTGTTACTGTGCCGGACTTCCTGTAACCATGTAGATCACCAGGAAATTTCCATTCATTCCATTTTTAAGAGTTCTCTCTTTTTCCTGTCTTTTCTTTACTTTTCAATGGTGCCAAAGTCAAATAGAAATAGGGGCCACTCAGCCTACATAAAGATCCCCTTGGGCCACATGCTGACTTAGAAAACCATACATTTGTGTATGTATGTCTATATACATATAAACACACATAAAATCATATAGTGTATATATATATATATTTTAGAAATAATATATGATATATAATAAATATAAACATATATATATTTTAGAAATAACACATTAACACATCAAAATTAGATAGGAATTACTTTTTAATCTGATTCAGACTTCACTAGGGAGAGTTGTGGGTCATGCTTTTGACACCTGTGATCCATAGTATAGTTTTTGCTTGATGTTGAACTGTCTGTTTTGTTCTTGGCACTTATCTGATTCCTTATATAATCTTGACCTTTTGGCTTTCACTTTCAATTGTTGATTAAAGGCATCTATCTCACTGAGCCTTTTTGTTGATCTTCAAACACTTTTACTCAAGGTGCTCCTGTATCATCTTTCCTCCTAATTCCTTACCACAGCAACACATGTGTCCTGCTGTGTGCAGGTCTTAAAATGTTTTTAATGCTCCATCAAATACTGTGAAAGAATGCAGTCCTTTATGAGGATTATAGTAAATGTTAGCTTTTAAAAAGTACCCTTTTTTGGTATAATTGATCTACTAGTTGGATTTGTGCTTTCAGACTAAGAAAATGCTTTATTGAAATTCCAATCTTTGTATGCCCATCTCCTCTTTGACATATCAGCACTGTTTTTATTACCTGTTTTGTTGCTAGGCAGACTTTTTGGGGTTTGTGTTAAATGAAAATTTTCAATTACTTTAAGTCCTCCTCTTTCAGATTTAATATCCTCCTTGATACTCCATCTAATCTGGGTTTGGAGTCACAATGAATTTTTATGATGGTTCTGCACTGATGTATAATATATTGTTGTCAGTCATACGATAAATACTTATTAAGTGCCTACTGAATACCAGGCACTGTACTAAGCATTGGAGATATAAAAAGAGACAAAAAGTAGTCCTTGTCCTCAAGGAGCTCACAATCTGATGGGGGAAACAACCAGCAAATATGTACACACAAGTTATATGTAGAAATTGATTAATAGAAGGTGCTAGAATTAAAAGGCATTGAGAAAGGCTTCCGTATGACATGGAATTTTAGCTACAACTTAAAAGAAGTCTGGGAAGGCAGGAGGAGGAGCTTAGGAGGAAGAGGATTCCAGGCATGAGGGACAGCCAGAGAAAATCCCCAGAGCGGAGAGAGTGAGTGTCTTGTTTGTGGGACAGCCAAGAGGCCAGTGTCATGGGATTGAAGAGTACATGGTGGGGGAGTGAGGTGTGAGAAGACTAGAAAGGTAGCAGGAAGTCAAGTTATGAAGGATTTTGAAGGCCAAACAGAGGATGCTGTATTTGACCAATGGAGTTTATTGAGTAGTGGAATGATATGGTTGGAACTTGTGTGCCTGAGAAATGAAGGTTTTTTATTTTATTTTTCAGTTAACTAATATTTACGTATAGACACACAGAAATGTACCTGGAAAACACTGGTCAATAAAACACAGTGAATGTTTGCTGTCATTGAAAGCTGGAAAAAACAGCTCCTACTTTGGAAGCATAGGACTGTTTTTAAACCATCATCTCAAATGGCTAGCCTTTCAGAACACATGGGTAGGCCCCCTCCCCTTCTCCCACCCCAAGCTCTCTGTCTTATTGTTTTTAGCATTTTCCTAAGCTTGAGAAGTATTTTTGTTTTCAAGGATTTTTGTGGATACTATATATTGTTTTTCTGCATACAATGCAGGAAACTCCTGAGTTCTGAACATTTTTGAGGTTTTTGTCCTACCTCAGGGCCAAAGCAGGAAACTTTTAAGAGTCACACATGGGCCTACGCCTGGAGGATGGGCTTCTGGCAGTGAGCCTGGGTTAGTTCCCTGAAGGGAATGACTTCTGTTATTTCTAGTCTGGCCCTTTGTCGTGTCAGTTATTATAGGCTGTTTTCACTGAATCACGGTCTCCCAGTTGGGAGGGAGCTCAGAGGCCTGGTGTCCAACCCGTACTTGGATGAGAATCCCCACCATGACATCTTCAACTCTTTTGTCTTCCCCTTTAAGGCCTCCAATGAGGGGCTTCTCATTACCTCCTGAGGCAGTTACCTCACTTTGGGAGAACTGTAACTTGTAAGAGATCTTGCTTCCCTCTGTCCCCATATCAAGGCCTAGACTTGCCTCTTTGCAGAGAATGACAAAATCTCAGAGTTGGGAGGTAGCCCAATCGATAGCTATGAAAGAATGACCATTACAACAAATGATTATGTTGACTTTGCTTGAAGACCTAGGGATGGGGTCACTCTTGATACCTCTGTGATCTTGGGTGTTATTTCACTTTTCAGTCTGTTTCCTAATCCATCAAATGTGTCTAATGATACTCACATGGTTTACTTCACAGACGGGGATGGAAAAGCTCTTTGCATTATAGTACTGTACAAGAGCAGTTAACAATCTGGAGTGTTGTTTTCATTTCTTGGTGTTGAATTTTTTGAGGGGCATTAATAACCTGAAGAGTATTTCAGTGAATGGCACCCAGGATGGAGAAAGACCTTGAGCTCATGGCACACAGACATTGGAAAGTGTAGCCTTTCAGATATCTGGAGGTCTACATCACAATTCCTGCTTGTCTTGGCAAGTGGAGTCCCCACAGGCAACTAATCCTTCTTGAGATTTAAGGGTACTGCTGAGGAACAGTGAAGTATTTTTTCTGCTATTGGTTCAACCCCCATTCCAGTGAGTTTTCCCTAATCCCAATTGCCATGATTAACTTCCAGCATCATTTAATAAATTAATAATTAACTTTTACAAAGGAATAGTTACTGAGAAGCTATAGTGAGTAAGTGCTATAGTTTATAGAAGCTCTTGCAATTATATATTCTGTTTATCCAGAATTATAAGCACATCCCCTTGAACTGGGGGCACACTCTTCCCCTATATCCCACTGCTTATGGGTTCACTTTCTCAAGTTCACTTTCATAGTCAGGATAGTTGATGGATGAGCTACTCTCCTTTGGCTGCCATAGTTGATAGACAGCTATCTTGGGTCAAACAGGTTGCTTCTCACCAGGCTTGGAAGCCTCTGGCACAGATTCTCATCCCTGGACCTTATATGGCTTTCTTTATTTCTCTCTTTCTCTCTCTCTCTCTCTCTGCTTTTTGGAGGGTAGAAGGTAGGGAAATTGGGGTTAAGTCACT
The DNA here is from genome assembly GCA_028627135.1 of Pseudochirops cupreus. Classification (NCBI taxonomy): domain Eukaryota; kingdom Metazoa; phylum Chordata; class Mammalia; order Diprotodontia; family Pseudocheiridae; genus Pseudochirops; species Pseudochirops cupreus. The sequence continues at coordinate 19,676,862 of CM053581.1, forward strand.
TGCCCAAGGTTACACAGCTAGTTTTGTGTTAAGTGTCTGAGGCTGCATTTGAACTCAGGTCCTTCTGACTCCAGGGCCAGTGCTCTATTTACTGCGCCATCTAGCCACCCCTTTTCTCTCTCTTTTTAAAAATACACCTAATATATTTTCAAATAGTTTACAATTTGGTTGGGGGACAAGAAACTCACTTAAATTGAACAGTAGGAAATTAAGGAACCAAGTGTAAGAATCCAACTCTGGGTCCTCAGCCTTTTCATAGAGATTAAGTGCCCATGCTCTTTATTCTCCTTTAGGTGGATTGCCCCTAGAATTATCCTCTCTGTCTCTAATCTTCACTCTCTCCCTATTTACTGGTTCATTTTCTGCTGCCTGCTAACACACTCAGGTCTCTCAACCTCCTCCTTCCCCTTGACACTATCATCCCTTAAGTTGTTGTCCTATATCCCTCTTCCCTGGACTAAAACTCCCAGGAAAGGCTTTTGATAATTTCTCTCTCCACATCCACTTTTTCTTCTCTTGCTCACTCCTTAATCCTTTGCAATCTGGTTCTGATCTCATGGTCCTAACTATGGATGAACCCCAAGGTTCTGTCTTGGTCTCCTCTCCTCTTCTGTTCTCTTCCACCATTATAATCCATATACCATATCTTGTTCAGCTATTCCCCAACTGATGGGCAACCCTTCAATTACCAGTTCTTAACCGTGACAAAAGAGTTGCTATACATATTTTGTACAAATAGGTTCTTTCCTTTTTTTTGAGCTCTTTGGGACACAGACCCAGTAGTGGTATTGCTGAATCAAAGGTATGCAGTTTTACAGTCCTTTGGGCATAGTTTCAAATTACTTTCCAGAATGGTTGGATCAGTTCACAACTCTACCAACAATACATTAGTGTCCCAATTTTTCCACATCTTCTCCAACATTTATCATTGTCCTTTTCTGACATTTTAGTTAATCTGATAGGTATGAGGTGATACCTAAGAATTGTTTTAATTTGCATTTCTTTAACCAATAGTGATTTAGAGCTGACCATTTCATTTTTCACATCACAGTGTGTCTTACTCTTGATCAAGCAGATTGCTGGCCCCTCACCAGGCTCAGCTGCTGGCAAACTTTTTCATGAACTTGCAACTTTTTTAAAGCTCACAGAATCACAGATGTTGCAAATTCTCCTTTTTCTAAGAGCAAGATAGAACTGATGCCACAATAGGAACAGAAGCAACATCAGAGCAATGTATTCATGATGTCATGTGTTTTTTAAAACCATTCCAAATACATTCATTAATTGTTTTTAGTGAAGGAAAACAATTTCCAAATTAGTCATGGCTTCCTGTTGACCTGGGTGGGACAAGTAGGCTGCTGGCTCTCTCTCTAGCTCTGCCTCCCTGTCTGTCCTTGTCTGTCTCTTTGTCTGTCAGTCTTTCCTTATCTCTTTCTGTGTCTCTCTCTCTCCCAACCCAGAGGCTTACATTCGTTATTGCCTCGTCACTGGAACACAACCAGGGAAAGAGATTAGGTTCCCCCCACTGGGAGTCTTGGATATATCTGTGTAGTTGTGTCTCAGCAGACAATTGAGGAGGTTTATTTTTTCACCAACTGGGAATTGGACATGAAATAGTCACATGTACATAAGCACTGAAATTCATATGGGAGCTCCTCTCAGACTGAGGACACTGTGCAAGCTCCTAAGGGCTGCGCTCTCCATTATATGGCCTACAGTGTCAAAGTTGTCATGAGGGAAGCACTTTGCCAAATTTTGACATAGTGCAAAAGTGTTTTAAGAAGCAGCATGGCGAATAGAGAGTTGGCCCAGGTATCAGGGAGGTCTGGGTTCAAGTCCTGACTCACCAGTTGGGTCATAGAGAGTGCCAACCTGCATTGGTAGAATAAGACTCCCAATGAGTGCCCTCTAAGATCTTTAAAAACAGACCCTAGCTTAGTGGCCTAATACTTAGTAAACTCTTTGCAGGAAAGGAATGACTCCCTTTTGTGTTTGTATCTCCAGTGCTAAGCACAATGCCTGAGATACAGTAAGCACATAATTAATGTTGATTGATGTTTGACTCAGGCAGCTTCCTAGATCTAATCTCCTGGTTCTCTGAAGGGATGGAAATCCGGAGGGAAGAGCTCCCCTACTGGCATCATTCATCTTGGGCCTGCCTCCTACCATCTTTCTTTCTTTTATTCCCTTTTGCCCAGCTTTTAAGATGGTGTATCAGCAAACGCCCTAGCATATCCAGGATGACTGGTAGCACAGGTTCTTTGATCTGCTTTACTAAAGAAAAGCAACTTTAAAAGAGTAAACAAACTAATTAAGCACACACACATTTTATCTCTCTCTCTCTCTCATTCACTTAGTCTAGGGGAAAAAGTCAGCACCCTGAGCTTCAGAACATACAAATAGAAATGATAAGCAGACCAAAAATACAGACAGAGAAAATAACACAATTCAGCAGGACCACAGACAGGGCTTCCAGCCGTCTGACCGTTACATACATACATAGTTCGTTACCAGAGAGAGAAGCACCAACGTCTGGGTTTTCAAAGCCCGGGGGCTCAAAAGCTACCCAGAATCTCTTCTGGCCAAATCACACAACTCTTTCCACAAGTGAGCCCCAAAGCAAAACCTCACCCCATAGTATATATATACCTTTCTTCACTGTCAGAGGACATCACAACCCTCATGCCCACTGCTAATTACAAAGTAACAACAGGTGTGGGCCTCCCCCCAGTCAAGCCCCTCCTATTGGGTTCCACTTGAGGCCTGTTAAGGGGCAGGGAAGATCTTCAAACTCCCTCACCATGACAGCCGGTCTGCAGTGCTATGAGGGAGACGGGGATTGTGGACTGTCCAGTAGTTATTTGTGGGTGATGATAAAAGACAAATTAAAGAATAGCTTCAAGAAAAGTCAGAACTAGAGGCTGTCTCAGAGGACATCTGCTCCAACCCTCCCATTTTGGAGGGTCCAGAGACAGGAAATTATTTGTCTGATGTCCCACAGTTACCTGGTAGCAAAGCTGGGATTTGAACCCGGGTCCCCAGACTCCAAGGTAGCCTTGACCTATTTGTTCCTTCTTCTCCATGGTCCTGATGAAGGAACAGAAGATGTGAGTGTGTGTTTTGAGAGTGTTGCTGGTGGGTGGGACAGGCATTCTGGAGCGGGGACGTGAAGGAAGCATCCAGGTGGAAAACCTTGTCACCTACAATAGTGTAGTTGTCTTTTTTTTTTTTTTGGTCTCAAAATCAGTAAAACTTTATTCTATTCCATTCTTTTACCATTAACAGAAGATCGGAGAAAGCAAAAGTGTTTTGTGTTTAAAAAGATAACCGTGGCCTCCCCTCTCAGGGCAGATCCTAACTTCAAAATGGGAAGGCAAGGGGTGCGGGGTGCCCTCACCCCTGCTGGGCAGGCCAGATCATTCAGGCCTGTCCTGCCTCCCTGGCCCTGGGGGCCACAGGGAAGGAGAGCACAAAGCGGGGGTGCAGACTCCGGGGGCCAGCCAGCTCCCTGGGGGCAAGTCAGGCAGAGCCAGCAGGCCCAGGCTCATTGTAGTTTTCTGCTTGAAATGACATGGAGAGAAAAAAACAAAAGGATATGAAGAGGCACCTCAGGGTAAGGCACAGGAATTAGGAAATCCTGGGTTCAAATTCTGCCTCTGTCAATATTCTCATCTGTATGATGGGGTGGTTGAGCTTGAGTACAAGTACATTGAGGCTCCAAGTACATTTCTAGCTGTAAATCCATGAACCAAGGGAGATTTAGAAGTGAAACTCCTGATTTCCTCTTTTAGGATATCATAGATTCAGGGTCAGAAGGGGCCTCAGAAGTCCCAACACCCTCATTTTGCAGAGGAGCTGTGTCCCAGAAGTGCTATGCAGATTGTTCAGGAGTACCCCAGAGATCTGGATTTGAACCCAGGCCCCCTGACTCCCAACTGCACTGTACCCCACCTCCAAACACCCCCCTAGGAGGCCTTCTCTCCAGATATGCTTCTGTCCCTGCCTCCCTGAGGGAATTTGGGCCCCCTCCTTATTTTCTGGGGAAGAATTGTTACCTTATCCTCCATTCAGTGCGGTCATCTACTCCCTAGTCATGGCTCAGCCGTCCCCTCCCACACCAAGCCCTGCTTCTGTCCCACCCACAGATAGCCATCCCCTCCTCCTCCCTTCCTTCCTCCTCACATTCCAGGGTATTTAGAGCCAAGAGAGATGCTCAGCATTCTCAAAACTCAAGGAAGCTGCCAAAGGCTTCCCTTTCTTCTTCTCTTGCCTGTGTGGGGGAAGAGGCCAGGCACAGTGGGGAGTGTTGTGTGGTGGAGAGAGCCCTGCTTAGAATCCACAAGGCCTGGGTTGGAATTCTGATTCTGCTCTGTGATGACGGGCAAATCTATTCACTTTCTGGGCCTTGGGTTCATTCTTTGTGAGACCAAGGGACATGTCTGGCAGATTCCAAGGGCACTTAGAGTTCTAAATTCAGTGTTCCTTTAACTCATTAGTGAATCTCTCTCTTCCCTGGGGAGAGATGGAAGAAATATCCTGCCTCCTATCTTCCTGTAAAATTAGTCAATTGACAGGCATTTATTAAGCACCTACAGTCTGCCGAGCAATTTGAGGGCATTAGACGGCATCCTACAGGGCTTCAACTCCAACCTGCTCATTTTACAGATGGGGAAACTGAGGCTGAGGGAGGTGAAATAGCCTCTCCTCTCTCTCTCTCTCTCTCTCTCTCTCTCTCTCTCTCTCTCTCTCTCTCTCTCTCTCTCTCTCTCTCTCTCTCTTTCTCTCTCTGATTCCCTGTATATAGCTCCCCCATTGCACTGTGAGGTCCTTGAGAGCAGACACTGTCTTTACCTTTCTTTGACTCTCCAGGGCTTGGCACACAGCAGGCACTTAATACTTATTGGCTGACCCAGCAGTCTGACTAGTTGAGTATAGGGTAACTCATCACACAATAGGGGTTTCTAGTTCACCCACAAAAGATCAGCTGAAAGAGTTGGGGTATTTAGGATGCTGATGGGGGTTGGGGGGAGAGATTGGCTTACTAAGTGAGTAATCAATGCTGTTGAGGATCTGATTCCATTGTATTTTGTCCTCTGAATGACAGCCCTGGTCCCTGGGGCTTTGTTTCTTCCAGAAATCCTGCTCCCTTCTTTCAAAGGTCCCCAAGGAATGCAGAACCAAGAGGAAGAGGAAGGCCATAGACTGGCCCTAATCAGGGCTAGTGATGGATGCCTGCTTCTAGGAACAGGAAGCTCAGAGGCTCCGGGAAAGAGGCATGGCTCTGGCAAGCCATATGCCCATAAAGTGTGTTTTCTGGGGAATTGTGCTTAGCTGGGAGTGAGGATCTCAACAAATGGGAGGAAACAGCAATTAGTCAATACCCAGTTACCCCGGAGGCCCAGCTCAGGCTTGCTCTGGAGATTTCCCTCAGCTGGCCCATGTTGGCTGTCTGGGAGCTGGCTGGGGTTTGCGCTGCTACTGTGACGGCTGCTTCCTTTCCAAGCTTCCGGCCATTGTCCCCCCACCCTCCTTCTTCCGGGAATTCTCCCCTTTCCCACAGAAGTCCCAGGGTCTCGGAGCAGCTGCTTAGCCCAGTCTGTACCAGACCAAAATCCCCTCTGCCTGTCCCCACAAAACTGCTGCTCAGTCAGGGGAAGGGGACCCAGCGCTGCTTGAGGCAGCCCATGACCCGTTTGGATGAATCTCATTGTTAGCTTGTTTGCCCTTCAAGCAAGGCTTCCAGGGCTGGGAAGGCAGCTGCCTGTCATAGATTTACAGCTGGAAGTGCTTGAAGGTTATCCAGGCACCCAGGCTTTGCTGAAAATCCCTTCTTATGGAGATCTTCCTCCCTCCATCCATTGTTGGGCAGCTCTAAAAATTAGGAAGTTTTCCCTCAATTCGTGGGATCATAGCATCAGTAGTAGTGGTTGTAGTAGTAGTAGTAGTAGTAGTAGTAGTAGTAGTAGTAATGACGGTGGTAGTAATGGTGGTAGTAGTAGTAGTGATGATGGTGATAATAGCTATTAACACTGGGTACTTTCAAGTTTGCAAAGCACTTCACAAATGTCATTTTGTTTGATTTTCACAACCGTGGAAGTTAGGTGCTCTCATTCTCTCTGCTTTACAGATGAGGAACTGAGACTGTGAGAGGTTAGTAAATGGCTGAGGAGGGATTTGAACTCAGATCTTCGTAGCTCCACATCCAACGCTGTATTCACTGTTCCACCTAGCTCTTTTTACAATGGATGACTGTTGCAGAGGCAGAATTCAGTCTGACATCAGGAGAAATGTCCTAACGGCTGTGCCAAAGGGGAATGAGCTGTTCCAAATGGGTTCCCCCTCATTTGGAGGCAAAGCCCTCGTGACCACTTGTCTAGGATAATATTAATAACAATAATTGAGGGGATCATTGTTCAGATGTGGGTTGGATAGAAAGGTCTTTAAGGTCCCTTCCAGTTGTGAGTGAGATCTTTCTTTTCTTTTTTTAAAAATTTATTTACTTCTAGTTGACAACATTCACTTCCACAAGTTTTTGAGTTCCAGATTTTCTCCCCTCCCTTCCCCCCCAGTGGTGGCATGCAGTCCAATATAGGTTCTACAAATACTTTCACATTAAATATTAGTCGAGCTGTAAAGAAGAATTATAACCAATAGAGTGAACAATGAGAAAGAAGAAACAAAACACAAAAGACAGAGCACGTAGTTTGCTTCCATCTGCATTCAGACTCTGCAGCTCTTTCTCTGGATGTGGATATCCTTTCCACCAGGAGTCTTTTGGAGCTGCCTTATAACCTTGCATTGCTGAGAAGAGCCCAGTCTAGCAGAGTTGGTCATCACAGATACAATGTGTCTGTAGTTGTGTACAATGTTCTCCTGGTTCTGCTCTCCTCCCTCAGCATCAGTTTATATAAGTGTCTCCAGGTTATTGTGAAGTCTGTCTGCTCCTCATTTCTTATAGCACAGTAATATTCCATTACATTCATATACCACAACTTGTTTAGCCATTCCCCAATTGATGGGCATCCCCTCAATTTCCAATTCTTTGTCACCACAAAAAGTTGCTATAAATATTTTTGTACATGTTGGTCTTTTCCCCAGTTTTATGATCTCTTTGGGACACAGCCCTAGAAGTGATTTGCTGGGTCAAAGGGCATGCACATTTTTATAGCCCTTTGGGCATAGTTCCAAATCACTCTCCAGAATGGTTGGATCAGTGTGTGTGAGACCTTAAGACAAATTTCCCTCCTCCAAGTTCTGCTCTGGGCAAATGTCACCCAGCACCCAAGAATGATGAAGATGCAAAGAACCAGAGATTCTCTAGTTCAGGGGTTTTAAGCCCGGGGCCTCTGAACTTTTAAAAAAGTGTTTTGATAACTATTTCTCAATATTATTGATTTCCTTCATAATTGTGTATAAATACTTTATGCATTTAAAAACATTATTCTGAGAAAGGGCTTCACCAGACTGTCCAAGGGGTCCAGGACACACAAACCATGAAGAAGCCTTGAGTCCCTCCCTTATGTTTTACAAATGGGTACCTGAGGTTCAGACAGGGAATGGGAGCCAGCTAGTGAGGGCACTTAGCTCGGGGTCTCCTGCTGCCTAAGGCACTGCACATTCTACTATAGCTCTGTGACTGGTGCCAGAGAGGAGCATCCTTCCCCCAGGGCACAGTTCAGTCCCTTTTCAGCAAGTAGGGGCACGTACAGCTTGTTCCTGGCAGACCACACCCCATGGAGAGAAGAGAAAAAACACAGTCCGGGAGCCATGATCACTGGAGGACAGGCAGCCTACTTCCCTGAACAGTGACTGGAGCCAGACCTGGCTAATCACGTTTCCAGTTTTTTATCCCAGAGACTCCAAAACTATTCCCAGGCATGTTCCTCTGTGCCCACTTCCACACCTCCCGCTTCCTGTGGGAACTGGCCCCATGCTGTTCTCGCTTCCCGGAGTGCTCACTCCACGTGCTGGGAGGCTGAGCCCCAGTCCTGGCCCGCCCAGCTGTCACCCAGGTGGCTGGTCCTCAGCTAGCTCATCTCAGAACCAGCCCTTTATCTCCCCTCCAACCTGATTTCTCCTCCTGACTTCTCTCTTTGGATCAGCTGCTTAAGAGGGGATATTAACCAGCAGCTGTGGGGAAGCTCACTTATCTTATTTTTACTAAGCCCATGGCCTTCCTGGAACTATTGACAATGGCCAGAGGGAACTAGAAAGGTAGGGGTGTGGCAAACAGCTTGGACCTTAGAGGTCACGCCCTGGCACAAGCCTGTCACTACCACGCCTATGTAATCTGCATATATATAGAGGGAACGTAGGGAAATAAAGTGAGGAGTTTGACTAACCATAAGTCTACCGAAGGACAAAACTGTAGACCCTCACCAATAAACACCTTTCTTTGCCCATTCGTGAGAAGGAGTTTGCCGTTTTCAGGAGCACATCACGTGGATCTTCCTAAGGCCCCCAGGGAAGCAGTGGGCAGTGGGCAGCGGGCAGCGGGCAGCGGGCAGCGGGCAGCGAAGGCTAGGCTAGGCTAGGCTAGGCTAGGCTAACTCCTTGACCCTACTGGGCAGTCCTGTGATCCCCCAGCTGTGTTTCTCACAGCTGGCATTGCATTGCCAGGGAAGGGAGACTTGGACAAGGTACTTTGCCTTTACCTTTCAGTTTCCTCATCTTTAAGTGAGGAGTTTGGACTCCATGATCTCTAAAGTAACTTCCAGCTTAAATCTTATTAGAGGGACCACAGGTTACCATTCTGAGATTCAGGAAATCCTGCGTGCAATATGTCTGATGAGTAATCAATCACCCAGTTTCTGCTCAGACACTTCTGGTAACAAGAGTCGTAGATCAGGGCTTCTTAAACTTTTCCCACTTAAAGTCCCTCCTTGGGTTTGTGGGCGTTGCATGGCCTGAGGGCTTAGCTAAGTGTTCAGAACCAAGGTTGCATGGAAGTCTGCCCATGCCACAGGGGCAAGCCCTCCCAGAAACACTTTGGATTCCTTATATGTTTGAGTTTTAATTAAATTTTGGTCATTGCAGGTTCAGAAACCTTTTGCTGTTGCCCAGTTTTTCGACCCATATGGGGTTGTGACTCACACTTTAAGAAGGGCTGTACCAGGCCCAAATCAGGCTAGTCCAGTACTTCAGGCTACAATGATTAAGACAGTTATAGACCCCCAAGTATCTGAGAGCTGGTGGGCATGTGGCAGATAGAGCGCCAGGCTTGGATCTGGATTCAAATCCTGTTGCAGACACTTACTTGGCTAAGTAACTCTGGGCAAGACAAGCAGTCCCTGTTTGCCTCAGTTTCCTCATCTGTAAAATGAAAATAATAATAGCAACTATTTCCCAAGATGTAATAACATTTGTAAAGTACTTAGCACAGTGCCAGGTACATAGGGAGCCCTATATAAATGTTAACTATTATTATCATTAGCTAAGGCAGCTAGATGGTGCCACAGTATATAGGAAGACTCATTTTCACAAGTTCAAATCTGACTTCAGACACTTATTAGCTGTGTGACCCTGGGCAAGTCACTTTACCCTGTTTGCCTCAGTTTCCTCATATGTAAAATGAGCTGGAGAAGGAAATGGAAAACCACTCCAGTTTCTCTGCTAAGAAAATCCCCAAAGGATTCACAAAGAGTTGCACAGTTGAAAAACTCAACAACAATAACTATTATTATTAATACTATGCATGGAAAGGGTGCTCAGTTAGCACTAGTTCAGGGTGATTGGAGCCCTTTTTGTTCTTCATTAGATGTCGTTCCCCCTCCTGAACTGTGATCCAGCAAAATTGACGCTCCATTTCCCATCTCCTCGCCTTTGCACTGGCTGTTCCCCATGCCCAGAATGCCATCTCTCCTCACTTCTACCTCTGAGTCCCTCTCTTCCTTTAAGATGAAACTTGGGCATCATCTTCTCCATGAAGTCTTCCTTGATCTCCTCACCTTCTCAGGTCCTTCCTCCCAACTCGCTTGGATCCAACCATTTTGTATCCCCTGTTATCTATTCACTTTATGTTTCTGCTGTATACATTTTTATACATGCTTTTGTTTCCTCCATTACGATATAAGCACTTTACAGGAATGGTTTTTATTAAGCACCTACTATGTGCCAGGTGCTGTTGTAAGTGCCAGGAATATACGAACAAAGAAAGAAATAATCCCTATTGGTGATGACCTTAAATTCTGATAAGCATAAATATTAATTAGATATTATGAATATTAAATATATAGATATAAATATTAATTTAATAATTCCACATATTTATATATAAATTAGACACACACACATATATACATACAGTAATTACGTGTTAGCTTGGAGAACACATTGTTGTCATCACTTGTCATTACGGTGCTTAATAGATCCTATCTGGTTGTTCGATGGGTTGGTTGAAAGTTGTGTTGGGTCAGAAGGATGTGGTGAAGATACAAGGGCAGTGGGGGATCTGAGAAGTTGGAAGGACACCAACAAAGAGGCTGGCCTCTTTATGCTTTGGGTGACTGGGAAGCTTAATCAAAGCCTTGACTTCTTCCCTCCTCCCCTGGTCAGTCAAGTCTCTGGCATAGTTTCCATGCCTTTTAGGGAAAGACCAGCCCTGTCATCTGGGACCATAGCAGGTATTGCCCACAGCACAACAGAGAACTCACCACTTAAAGAGGCAGTTTAGTCCATTTTCTAGAGGTGGAGTAGACTAGATGTTGGTCACTTAACTTCTCAGAGACTCTATCGTCATCAGTGAAATGAAGATGCTCTGAATACCAGAGATAATGTTTGCCAAAAACTTAGCCAGCCTTTAATCACTCCATTGATGGGGGCTGTTATTGTTGTGACCAGTACCATCATCATTATTAAGATCACTTACAGCTTTCAGGTTCTGGTCTGGTTTTGTTGGACAGCTCTATTTGTTAGAGCCACTGAGGCATAATGGAAAGATGATGGGGTTTGGGGACAGAAGACCTGAACTCTGATCCAGCCCTGCCACTGACTAGATGTGTGTGATTGTCTTAGGAAGCAGGATCCTGGGAAATTCCTTCTGCATTGTTGGGTTGGATTTTTCCCTTATGGTCAGAGAGAATGGAAGATGGTGAGTCTGACTAGGTGAGTTAAATGGAGGAAAGGCAGGAGCCCAAGGCAGATTTTAAAGACCTATTTCATGGTACAAATTTGCCTGAAAAAGATCTGGGGATCTTAGGGGACCACAAACTCATGAGGTCATAGATCTAGGGTGGAAGGTGGGATTTTAACTGGGACTTAAAAGAAGTCAGGGGAACTGGAAGGCAGAGATGAGGACGGAGAGTGTTCCCAGTTCAGGAGACAGCTAGAAAAAATGCTTGTAGTCTGAAGATGGAGCGTGTTGTTCAAGGAACAGCCAGGAAGCCAACGGCACTTGGTGAGAGGATTTTCATTGGGTGAAGTGCCTGCTGAGGTGTCTTCCTGCTCTGAGATCCTGTCATTCACCCAGGGTGATCAGGAATCACAAACCCCCTTTGTGGGTGCTCTGCTCTTTTGGTGACAATGGGAAATGCATCCTCTTCCATCTTTGGCTCCAGCTGCCTCTTCTCTTGTGTAGGGGATAACAGTAAGCCCTACCTTTCTAGGGTGAGGATCAAGTGAGTCAGCCATTGGAAAGGGCTCTGTAGCAGGCATGCAAATGGAAATTTTCATTGCTGTAGAAAAGACCTGTGTATGTTGAAGTGAAATCTCTCTAGCCTCCAGAGTCCAAGGCATGCCCCACTGGAGTTCCAAAGGACAAGTGTGATCCCTTTGCTCCATCATATTCCCCCACAAGTTTGAAGATAGCTCTTCTGTCAGACTTGTCTCTTATCTAAGCCAAACAAAATAACCCTCGTCCTTCAATCAATCCCCAAATTTCTCCTCTTTTATCTCTATCTCTTCAGTCATCTCTGCCTTTGTTATTCTTCACTGGATCTGCAGTGGGAATTAGGAGGTCAACTTTGTGTTGGGTCAGTGACCATTTTGTGGCTAGATTTCAGTCTAAGTCCTTGGTTGGGTCAGTGGTCAGTCTGTGGCCAAGGTGAAGCACTGGTTGTGGAGTGGGTGACTGTCTATGTTAAGGGCTAGGGGTCAGTCCCTGTCAGGGATTAGTGACCTATTAGTGGCCAGGGTTAGGTCTGGGTTAGTAGTCAGTCTCAGGTTGGGGTTAGGGAGTCCTCTAGCCACAGTCGGAGGCCAGATGAGTCCTCTTATGGCAGAGATTGGAGGTCAGGCTGTACTTTAGTCTGGATTGGGATTTAGCCAGCCAGTGTCGAGGATCAGGGGCTCACAGACTCTCCCTCTTTCAGGTGGGGACAGAGTCAGCTTTCCATGACTGGGACCCAGCTAAGAAAACATGAGAAATCGTTTTCTCCTCCTTCTCGGTGGTGGTTTGGTGTATTCTGTTCCCCAGCTTCCTTCTTCCCAGGCTGAAATGATCCCCTAGGGTTCCTTTTTTAATTTCCTCATTAATGAATTGCTCCATCCCTGTGTCTGCCTGGGGGCCATTATTGGATAGAGTACCTGAGGTCAAGGAATCAAATGTATTCTGGGGGGGATTTGTCCACTGCCCCAGGCAGCTTTCAGCTCTCCTTGTACCTCACCACAGGACCAGTCCCTGTACAGTGTGCTTCCTTATCTGTGGACATGTTGTTTTCTACCATAGGATGGACACTTGCTGAGGGCAGCGCAATTTCATAGCTTAGCCGATAACTAGCACGGTGCCTGACTCATACTGAGCACTTACTGAATAAATGCTCATTGCATTGATCGAATGACTTCCTGAATATTTTCTTGGGTCCTTCATTGGCCTGGTTAGGAGGTGGTGAGGGTGGAAGAGGGTCCTGGTCAGGGAGACATTAGTCCTGAGAAGAGCAGCAGCTTCCTGAGGGGGCAGCCTGGGTGATCGTTAACATGCATCCAGTTCTTCCTTCTCCTGTGTCCCTTCTCCCTCCTGCCATCTTCCCTGTCTCTCTGTCTCCTCCTAGGTTCCTGGGGGAAGCACGAGTGCCCCTGCGGGATGTTCTCACCACCCCGAGTCTGGCTGCCAGCTTTAATGCCCCACTCCTGGACACCAAGAAACAGCCGACAGGGGTGAGTACCAGACCTTTTATGAAAGGATAGCAGAAGTGAGGCTTCATGGTGAGCCTTGGTCAGGATCATCTTTGGAATCCATTGAAGCTGGGAAGGGTCTGAGGCTGGATTTGAACTCAGGGCTTCCCTACTCCAAATCCATTGTTTCCTCCACTGGGCCACCAGCTGCCTTTTACAGCTCACAAGGCCACTTTGCATTCCATCAGTGAGCATTCAAGGCCAGCTTTCCAGCCACTGGGCCGTGTTCCTTCTCTGTAACAACGGTAATAATAATTTGGGCGTCTGGACCTGTGGCTTCACCCATATAGAGAACTCCCTGGTGAGGAAAGTCCCTCCGCCAGTGCAGGTGAGCAGATGCCCTGCAGTTTCTAGTCTTAGATAGATGACCAGGGTGCTGAGAGGTGAAGGGTTAGGAATGAGGGTCTCTTAGCCAGGCTGTGTCTGAGAGAGGCCTGGAGGGAGGCCTGCTCCCAGTGTCTAAGACTACTACCTGCCATTCCTAGAGTGTTTGGAGGTTTTTACAGTGCTGACCAGACATTCTTTCACTTGGTCACAGAGTCATCAGGCCAGCGACTCTCTTGCCTCATCTTCTTCCCTTTCTAGTCCTTAGGCCAACCATTCCATCAGTCAGCCAATCCACAAACATTTATTAGGCACCCACTAAATGTGCACAGCCTTTCTCACTTACATCCAGCTCACTTGCATGTCGTGGCATCACCTCCCTGATGTCATGGTCCTCTTTGAGAAGGAAGGACAAGATGCTTCTAGTTGTATACAATACACCTAACAAGGCCATGGGGAGGCATTGGCAGCCGGGCAGTGGTGGTGGAATGAGGGGGAGGGGTTGAGGTCTTCCCTCCCCCAGTTTGGTCCCCAGGGCTCTCATCAGCATCCTCAGGGTGCCACAGACTCTGTTCCTGGCTGGCTTCCAGCCTTGGCTTTGTCCTTCCTCCATATGCAGTTCACCCCACTCCTTCTCCTAATTTAGGGAGCTCTGAGTTAGCTGGCCTCCCCCTAACTGCCCCCTAACGCAGAGGGAAGGATTCTATTAAAAGAACTCTTCCACAGGCCAAAATATCTTGTCCCTGTGGGAATATACAGCTTTCTCCTCCCTTCCTGCCATTGGCCTCCCCACAGGCTCTGGAGCCAGCCCCCTCCTCAAACTGTCCAATCCTATCAGAGAATCCCCCCCCCCCCAAAATTTCTCTTTTGGCATACAATTGTTTTAGTGAGCTAATGATACCCCAGCGATGGGAGGGGTACCCCAGCTCAGCAGATGCCTGGCTGTCTGCCCTCATCTCCCTCCAAGGCAACAGCTGATGGGCTCCCAAGTTAGAACCAGACTGGTCGCTCAGGGAGAGCTCTGTGCTCGAGGGCAGCATGGTTCATATGGAGAGAGAACCCTGGCTCTGGAGGATTGGAGGACCCCAGTTCAAGTGCCAGCTCCAGGACTTGCTCCCTGGACAACCTTGGTCAAGTTACCGCCCTTCTCGGGGGAATGTGGCCTTCTAGGCCTAAGATTCCTTCCAGCTTTAAATCTATACTCTAATTTTTTTTGAGGTAATTGAGGGTTAAGTGACTTGCCCAGGGTCACACAGCTCGTAAGTATCTGAGACCAGATTTGAACTCAGGTCCTCCTGAATCCAGGGCTGACGCTCTATACACTGAACCACTTAGCTGCTTCTCCATAATCTAAAAAAATCTAAAAATCTAAAGAATGCTGTATGAGAGGAATTTATCCTGGGAGATGAAAGGGGTCAGGAGGCTTGGGTTCAAATGATGGCCCTATGGGACTTGAGGAAAGTCACTTCTTGCATCTGGGCCTCTGACATAATGGTCTCTTTCATCTTAAAGTTCTGTGAATGTATTTTCTTTCTTGGGAGAAGTTGCACTGGAAAGATGGGCTTGGAGAAACCACTGTTGATTTCAGAGGAATGAAGAGCTAATGGGGGATTTTCAGGCATCCTGACAGGAGATGGGACAGGGAATAACAGAAGGGATCCCAGCATTATTTATTTAGAGCTTGGAAGGGTCTCAGCAACTACCTAGTCCAATGCACCCATTTTACAGAGGAGGAAACTGAGGCCCAGAGAGATGGGATGACAGGATTGGAACTCAGCTCTCCTGACTCCCAAATCCTCCCCTTTGCCTTTCTTGGCTTCCCTCTGTCCCCTCTGGAGGGGGGTGAAGGTAGAGTAAGAAGGTTACTGGGATAGTGAACTAAGAAAGACCTTTGTGCCCGTAGGAAGGGCTGATGATGTTGAGAATCCAGGGGGCTCTGAGTGTTCACTTCCCCATGTGGGCAGAAGTCTGCCACTTAGCTCCTCTTCTGCTTTCAGTTTGGATTTTCCCTTTTGTGGGCAAAGGGAGTAGAAGAAGGTGTGACCAGGTGTGGGTCAACAAGGACATGGACAAGCAGCCAGCCCTCCAGGGAGAGGGCAGCCCGGCTCTCCTGGATGGGGAACACGCCTTGAGGAGGTCTGGGCTGGATGTCCCAGCGTGGGGAGCCAGGGGCCAGAACGGTGCTGGCAGAAGGCTGGGCAGGGCCAATGGCTCAAAGGAACACAGGCCACTAGGCGCTAGGTTGAAGAAACAAAAGGGACCTTCCAGGTTCAAAACCCACATTTACTGATGGGGAAAAAAGTTTAGAGATGCATTACCCAAGGTCACAGACAGAGCTCTCTCTAGATCACAGAATTCTAGGTTTAGGGCTACAGGCAGGTCACCTAATCCGAACTCTGATATTATAGTTGAGGAAATAACCCCCGGGTGGCATGTGCGGCAAATCCCTGTATCAGCCAATTAGCATTTGTTATTCTCGCTGCCCTTCGATCATTTCACTGGTGACTGACTCTTAAGTTATGGACCCACCAAGACTTGGCAGCTGACTAGATACGTACAGTGAGGGAGGGTTCTTTGACAGGGACGAAGGAGAAAATGCCATTGGGGGCCCCTGGGTTACAGACCCACTTACACCCCAGCTTTGGCCCTTTGGGTCATCATTCTTTCCTCATATCCCCATCTCTCTGTGCAGTCTTCTTCATGGAGAGACTCCTGGAGGCTCCGACCTCTACTGGGGTTCAGTGGTCACCATCCCCCATGGGGAGAGCCGGAGGACCCATGTCCCATAGCCAGGACTCTGCTGGACTCTGGACTGTCTTCATTTTCTCTCTCTTTGCCTTCACAATCTCCCCAATCCCTCGTGAGCCTAGACCCAGACATCCCCACTCACTGCTTACACTGACTCACGCTCCCTCAGTCTCCCCCACCCACATCACTCTCTGACCACACTCTCACTGGGGTCTCCTGGGGCAAGGCCCTCTCTCCACTACAGTGTCTGTCCACCCCATAAACCCTTATCACTCCCTCCATCATAAACACCCAGGGCTGCTAATCAAATTAGAGCTAACTACCAGTTTCAGGAAAATGTTCTGTGTCATCTTTTTTTTTTTTTTGAAAAAATTAATTTTCAAAAAAAAAAAGGTTATATTGAAAACATCCATAAAATGAATTTTGTTAACAAATGAGCAGGTGACTTAAAATAAAGAGATATTCCAAAGGAAAATGTACAAATATGAAAGTAACAAAAATACAATTTATAGACAAATCTGAAAAAGGTACTTTTCATTACAATACAATATTTTGGGCACAATCAAATTATGTGTATGTGTGTGTGTGTGTGTGTGTGTGTGTGTGTGCATAGACACACACACACATATACGCACATATGTATGTGACTGTCTTTAGATATAAAATAATTCCTATTTCTCTGTTTAAATGGTGTAATTATATTTCTTTCTGAAGTTTTGTAAAAAATATAGTGAAAAGGAAAAATAATTTAACACCCTCACTAATAAACTATGGAAGTTACAAAAGCAGCCACATACAGAGTATGTGAATGAAGACATTCAACTCAAAATGATCAATAATGCATGCATTTAAATAATACAGATCTGACTTCAGCATCATCACTACTCCTACTACTACTGTCGAGAGTCATAATCCTGTTATGACATAATCCAGTTATGCCCTGTAGGCATAAAATTTCTGTAAGCATGGTAAAGGGAAAAAAAAGAAGCAAAAA
>CM053581.1:19694537-19715683 GCA_028627135.1 Pseudochirops cupreus
GAAGGAGCCAGGCTGTGAAGAGCTTTGATCCCAAAGGTAACAGGGAGCCACTGGAATTCATTGGGCAGGGCAGTGACACGATCAGATTTACACTTTAAGAAAATCACTTTGGCATCAGAGTGGAGGATGGGTGAGAATGGTAAAGGAGGGGAAGAAGGAAGACCCATGAGGTCAGCACTGCAGTGGTCCGGGTGAGGATCAGTGAGGGTCTGAACTAGGATTTCGGCTATATAAATGGAGTGAAGGAGATGTATGGGAGAGATGATGCAGAGGAATAAATGACAAGATTTGGCAACTGACTCAAAGTCAGAGTTAAGTAAGAGAGAGAAGCTGAGGGTGACAGCAGGGGAGACAAGAAGATTAGTGGTACCCTGAACAATAATAGGGACATTCAGAAGAAGGGAAAAGTTGGAGGGAAAGACAAAGGTCTGCCTTGGAAACACTGAATTGGAATCCAGGCTGATGAGGGGCAAGCAGGCAATGACCCCACCCAGAGAAGATTTGACTTGCTAGGGGAGACATTGCATCCTGGAAGGAGCCAGCTCAGCTGAGCAAGGGAGACCCTCGCCCCATAGCTAATTTAATGGGAACTCCTAGACTGGGACCAGGAGTCCTGAGAGCAGCAAGTCTTCCCTACAAGTGTACTTCAGCCCCATAGTTCTTCTGGCTTTTTCCTGAGGGAAAATGGGCCCTGCTGTGGTGGTGACAGGTAGGATGTTTTTACACTTCTGCCCTTGCTATATTTTCCCAAGAAATACCTAAGTCAGAGTCTCAGACAATGCTGAGGATCTGGGATTCTCCTTTCATACCCCTTACCTGCAGAACACAGCCCTCTCCTGATTTAGTTAAATCATAGTGAGCAGACTCTAAGGAGCCAAATAATCCTCCAAAATCACATAATGTGACATATAGAAGAACGCTCAGGAACCCTCATCTTACAGTTGAAGCAGCTGAGGCTCAGAGAGGCCATCCTCTGCCCCACCCCCACCCACTCCTAGCTCCCAAGTCCTGACCTTCCAGGATGATTCTTTACATTGGACAAAGAAACCGGTCTCCCAACCTCCTGCTCAGAAAATGAACTGTGTAAGGGTGGGCAGGTCATTTACCCTCACTCGACTCAATATCCTCAACTGTGAAATGGGGGTGATAATAGCATCTACTTAACAGGAGGTTTAAATGAGATCATATACGTAAAGTACTTTGAACACCTTGAAGTGCTACATTAATAATAATAACTAATAATAGTTCATTAACAATATGACTAGCAAAGTGCTCATACGTGTATTATCCAACAATCTGTGAAACTGGCTACGATTCTCAAACTCTCAGGCACAGCCGGGGTGTAAAAGAAAGGCTGATGTTTTTATGACTGTGCATGAATAGTCAATATCAGAACACTTGCCTTCTGAAGGAGGGAGGAGATTTGGAACTCAAAAATTATTTTTAAAATGCTAAAAATGTTTTTACATGTAATTGAGAAAAATAAAATAAACACATTCTTTTAAAAAAAGAATAATAAAAATAAAAAGAAGTCTGGACGACAGGGTCGTGAGGGCCCCCGAAGCTTCCCAAGGGGGCAGTGTCCTCCTCAGGCACCCTATTGTTTCTCACCTGTTTCTTCCGACTGTCTCATGGTCTTTTACCACCACGTGCAGCTCAGAGCTGTGGTCCAAGGGGATGCCTTTCAAATCCCACTCAAATCCCTGGAAGGAGAGAAAGGGCGTCAGTAGCAGGAGAGCCCAGGGACCTGGTGGCAGCAGCCCAATGGAGAGGGCAGAGAGAACAGGAAGGACCAGGCTCTGCCCCATCACTGCCCCACGCCCCACGCCGAGTTTGTGGCCCGGGGATCTGCACCTGGGAGAGGTCACTGGAAGAAGCCCAGAAAAGCTGGCTGCTTTCTTAAGGATCCATGTCAGTGAGCAATTCCCCCCTCAGCAAAACAGATGCTTGTCTTTCTGCTGACATCCACTATGTACCATTTCCCCCATCAGACCAGAGCCTCTTGAAGAAAAGGACTGTGTCTCTCCCTTCAGACTAGAGGGCAGGGGCTGTTTTCTCCTTGTAACAGAAGCTGAAGACAGGAGCTGAGTCACCCTCTTTAGGCTAAGGGTTCCCAAACTTCCCATCTGTAAAATAATGGACTAGAATTGGGGGAGGGCAACTTGCAGCCTCAAGGCCACATGTGGCCCTCTAGGTCCTCAAAGCACGGCCCTTTGACTGACTCCAAACTTCACAGAACAAATCTCTTTAATAAAAGGATTTGTTCCATAAAACTTGGACTCAGTCAAAGGGCCACAGGTTCCTCAACCCTGGACTAGGTGATCTTAAGGCCCCTTCTGGTCTGGTTGGGATCACATCCCTGAATCAGACTCATTGTTCCCTCTACTTTTTTCTCCTTCAATGTCCCCTCAGGCCAACCCAATGGAGGACTCAGGGCTTATATCCAGGAAACAGACTTGAAAACACATTCTAACACTGCCCAGCACTGGGGTCAGAGGTGAGAGAAGGAATCCAGAGTGAGATAAGACTTGAATGGGTTGAGGTTAATCGGGAAGGGCTTCCTGCAGGAGATGTGTTTGTTTGACGTCTTAAAGAAGGAGGAGGAAAGGACATGATTTAAGGGAGGAAGGGGGAGCCCCTAGTTCCTTGATTAGTGAATCCTTAATTGTTAGAGAGGCCATTCTGAGTAACATTCAGATATCAGTGAGTTTACTCCTAAATTTGTTTTTCAAAAAGGGGGTGTTAGTAAGGTCTTAGATCTTGAGCTGGAAGTGACCTCTGAGACCATCCCATCCAAACCCCTCAATTAACAGATCAATAACTGGAGGCTACAGCAGTAAAGTGGTTTGTCCTGGGTTACACAGCTTGTAAGTGGTTGAGGTATGATTCGAACCCAAGATTTCTGACTCGAAGGCATTCTCTCCACAACGCCCTGAAAAGGGTGGCAGTGGACCAAAGGGGGGCCTACCTATTTCCCCATTTTCCCCTCTATCACACAGGATTTCAAGAATCCCTTGGAAGTCCAGACCATATGTGGAGCTACATGGGTCATACATGTCCTTTCCCCTCTTCTAAAATATCCCTTAAAAATCTGCCTCCACCAGGAAGGCCCCTAGGATTCCAGGTTCCCTGAGCAACTCCTCACCTCATTCCACACAGGATTCACATTGTTCTTGATGACCTTAGTTCGCTTCTTCACCCCTGGGGAAGAAAGGAAGAGAGTGTCAGATGGGTTTACTATTCCACTCAGTCATGCCCAAAGACGAAGAAATGAAGAAACATGTTATCCCCATAAAAAAGAATCACACAAAACCAAAAGACGTCTGAAACTATTTCCCCCCAGTTCACCATAGACAAGTCACATTAGAATGGTCTATGCATCTGTTTATTTACCTACTCAACAAGTGTGTATTAAGAGCCTACTATGTGTCAAGCACCCTGCTGTGTGCTGGGGAAGCAAAGACAAAATCCAACAGTCCTGCCCTTGGAGAATTTCCATTCTGCTGTGAGGGAGGGAACAATCTAACGCTCCTGATTTACAAGATGGAGTCCAGATTTCTGGACCTGGGATTTGATGCTTTGCACCAACTCGTCACCTGTTTCTCTACCATTTGGTCTCTTTTGAATCTCCAATCTGGCCTCTTCATTTCAGCCAAAGTCATCTGTGTCCTGTACCCCCTCTTTATTTCATTTCTCACACCTGTCATGATGCCTTGCCCATTTTATTCCTTAACTGAGAATATTCTCACATCTCTCCATTCATCCATATGTGTCCCTGTCTTCAAAATTCCCTCCCTTTGGGCACCTTCCTAATCTATCCATACCTTTCTTCAGGTTCTGTAGGAATTTCTAAGCTATTCTGAGCATTTCATGTGTGCTCTATCTCCTTACTGAATGCTCATTGCCCAAGGAAAAGGAGTCCACCCATCTAGACTGCCAAAATTACTTACACTCATCGAATGACAGGGCTGGACAATTGCTTGGGTCACTTCTGGTGGCACATGGGCTCTGGCCCCTTGAGAAAGGGCTTTGGTGACTAACAGTTCTATGTGGGTCCTCAGGGTCCCCATCACTGGCTATGTTTGGGGACTCTGGTCCCAAATGTTCTTACACTTTCACGCAAGTGGAAGAAAGATTGAGAAAGCTGTTTCTCCTTTTAAAGCCTCCTTCTCGATCAGTTGTCCATCATGTTGGACCCAGCCCTAGGTTCAAACATGTCCTTTAGCAAGAGGCCAGAGCTTATGCGTCACCAGAAGAGGCCTGAATGATTATACCAGCCTATTACCCTTTCCATACAGGTAACAGGGTATCTCAATCATGTCGTCAAACACTTTAGCAAATCCTCCCAGCTCTGAACCATCCGCCCATTTCATAAGGATGCCGTCTCTGCCATTACCCAAATCATTAATAAAAAAGGGAGAACAGAGCAGTACAGGTCAAGAAGCATCTATTAAGCACCTACTGTGTGCCAGGCACTGTTCTAAGTGCTGGGGATAAAGAGAAAGGCAAAAAACAATACTGCCCTCAAGGAGCTCAAGTCTAATAGAAAAGACAAAAAGCAATCAACTGTGTACAACCAAGATGTATTGGAGGTTATCTCAAAGAGAAACCAGTAAGATTTTTTTTTGGGGGGGGGGGGCATTCAGGGCTAAGTGATGTGCCCAAGGTCACACAGCAAGTAAATGTCAACTGTCTGAGGCCAAATTTGAATTCAGGTCCTCCTGACTCGATGACTGGTTCTCTGCCCACTGAGCCACCTAGCTGCCCTGAAACCAGTAAGATTTTGTTGTTCAGTCATTCCAGTCATGTCTAACTCTTTGTGACCCCATTTGAGGTTTTCTTGGCAAAGATATTGGAATGGTTTGCCACTTCTCCAGCTCATTTTACAGATGAGGAAACTGAGGCAAGCAGGGTTAAGTGACTTATCCAGGGTCACACAACTAGTAGGTGTCTGAGATAGGATTTGAATTCAAGAAATGAGTCTTCCTGAATCCTCTGCACCATGGCGCTGCTTAGCTGCCCTTAAGGACTAGTAAAGGCTTTTTTCAGAAGGTGGAATTTCAGTTGGGATTTAAAGGAAACCAAGTGATGTAAAGAGAGAGAGCTTTCCAGCCATAGAGCACAGTCAATGAAAATGCCTAAAGTCTAGAGATGGAGTGTCTCATTCAAGGACTCGTGAGGAAGCCAGGGTCATGGGATTGCAGAATATGTTGGGGGATTAAGCTGGAAGACGACTGGAAAGGTAAGAGGGGACAGGTTATGGAGGGCTTTCAAAGCCCAACAGAGGATTTTTTTTAGTTAATCCTGAAGGTGATAGGAAAGCAATGAATGGGGACTTGTTCTTCAGGGAAACCAGCTTGACAGCTGAGTCGAGGATGCTCTTGGGTGGAGAGGCTTGGGACAGGCAGACCCACCTGAAGGCTGTATTGCAGGAGGCCAGGTATGAAGTAATAAGGGTCTGTACCAGGGAGGGGTTGGTGTCAAAGGAGAGGAGGGGGCTTATACAGACATGCTGTGATGGTAGACTCCATGGGACTCAACTGATTGGACTTGGGGGTTGGGGGAGTGAAGAATCATGACAAGCACCCAGAGCCACAAAAATGCTCTTTCCCAAGAAACACTGGGAGGTGATGATGAAGCCAAGGTCACCAGAGGGATGTGAAAAGCCATCAGGGAATGTCACTGAGGTCAGCAGAGGAGGGAAAGGAAGGGAACATGTCAGCCAAGAGGGCTGAGCAGCTCTTCCTGCCCAGCTGGCCAAGAATCAGAGATGGTTATCTGAAAACAGCAGTGAAGGATGAATTCCCACCCAAGGCGCCTTCATTTCCCATCACCAAAGGATCGCAAAAGGGCAAGGCCTTGCTAAGGATAGAGTTGACAGGAAAGAGCTTCTTACATCCTACTTAATGTAACCCAAGTCCTGGCCTCAGGCTAAATACCATCTAGGCAAGACTCTTACTGACCTCACATATCCAGCATCCCTTCTCTCTACTCCCAGAGCCTAGAACAACTCTAGAAGAGACCCTCATCACCTCTCAGCTGGACAGCTCCTCACTGGCCTCCCTGCTTCCAGGCTCTCCTCTCTCCATACAGCTGCCAAAGTGATTTTCCTAAAGGCCGTCACTGACCACGTCACTCCTCTACTCAATAAACTACAATGACTCCCTAAGCATTAACATCAACTCCTGCTTGGAGCTGATATCTTAGCCAACCTTGGTCATAAATCTTCACAGAGGGGAGAGGGGTTACGAAGGAAAGAGACAGAAACTGAGGTAGAGATAGAGAGAAAGAAGGAGACAGATGGAGACACAAAGAGAGATGGAGGGAGAGTGCCAGAGTGAGAGCAAGCCAGGAAAGGTTTGGAAAAAGAAGAATGATCTGTCATTCACTCCTTAAAGATATTTCCTTCAGTAGTTCTATTGGTGCTCTGAAGACAGTAGGTGATTAATAAATGCTAGGTGGATTGCCATCCTCTTCCTGCCCCGTCCCCACCTCTATCCCTTGCCTGCTGAAATTCTAAACCAGTCTTCCAAGTCAAGTTCAAATGTGACCTTCCCTACTGCCCTGATTCCCTCTTCCCAATATGGCCTCTAAATAGGCTTCCTGTCTTCTTATAGATCCATCTCTCCCCTCTACACATTCCACCATCCAGCTACTCTGGCCTCCTCTCTGTACCCTACCTTCCATCCTCTTGGCTTTGTATTGTTGATCTCCCATCATCCTTGGCTTCCTTCAAGAGTCTGTGAAAATGCCATCTCCTACAGGAGAGTCTTTCTCAGTCTCCTCTCCACCCTCCATCCTCTCTTCCAGTAGCTAGGACCAACACCTCCAAGGTGACATCCCAAAGGTATCTTATGTCTACCTACTGATTCACGGATTGTCTCCACCATTAAATAGACTATGAGCCCCTGGAGGGCAGGATTATTTTGGTCTTTCTCTGTACCCCCAGGATTTAGCACAGAGCCTGGGACTCAAGAAATGCTAGACGTTTGTCTGGGGGAAGGCAGCTAACTGGGGAGGCAGCAGGGTACTGTGGAAACAGAAGGATGTGGAGTCAATGGACCCCAATTCAACTAACTCCCAGCTTAGTCATTTTGTGATTAACCAAGCCTCTTAGGTCTTCTGCTTCCCCATCTGTAAAATGAAGAAATTGGACTAAGTGGCTCCTAAGGTTCCTTCCAACTGTAAAAATGTATGATCTTGTGGCTGTTGATTGCTGCTAGCAAATATTACAAGAAATCCTATGGTTCGTTCATTTATTCAGAAACTTTCTGAGGACCGAGGCCCTGGATGAGGGGTGGGCCCATGTACCTTTGCTACACAGTATGCAGGATGACCATTTGTCTCCTATTTGTGAAGACTAATCTTGAGGGACATGACTTGGATTAGAGATGGCAGCCACCTCTGTAATTCTATCGTTCTGCTCATTCTTTAACTGAAGCCCATCCTATAGTCTAAGAATTCTTTTTCTCTCTCCCTTTCTCTTTCTCTCTCTCTCCCTCCCTCCATCTATCTCTCTCTGTCTGTCTCTCTGTCTCTGTCTCTGTCTCTCCCTCTCTCTCAATCAGGGATAAGTGACTTGCTCAGGGTCACACAGTTAGCAAGTGTCTGAGACCAAATTGGAATAGACCAGGAATTCTTAACCCAGGATCTGCGAACTTGTTTTGAAATATTTTTATAATTGCAGTGCAATAGAGTTGGTTCCCTTTGTATTCCTATGTATTTTATGCATTGAAAAACATTCTTCCGAGGAGGGGTCCATGGGTTCATTAGACTGACTGAGGGGCCCGAGACGCAAACGACTGTAAGCCCTCTAAGGGCAGGCACCCTTTCAGTTCTGTCTTACTCTCCCCAGGCTTAACACAGTTCACATGCCTGGCTTGTAGTGGCCACTTTGAGTCTGTTGATTGATCTTACCCCACACTCAGATTTCCACAAGGGTGTCCACTCAACATGCTAGGGCCCTTCCTCTAGCTGTTCCCTAGATTCAAGCAGAGAGCTTGGCACATAATCAATAAACATCTGCTAAGTGCCAGGCACTGTGTTAAACTCTGTGGGATGAAAAAAAAAGGTACAAGACAATTCTTGTCCTCAAGGAGCTTACAGTCTAATGGGTGAGACAACATGCAGAGAAATCTATACAAAGCAAGCTGCATGCAGGATAACTAGGGAATAAGTAATGACAGGAAGATACTAGAATGAAGAGGGGTTGGGAAAGGCTTCCTGTAGAAGATGGGACTTTGATTGAGAATTAAAGGAGGCCAGGAAAGTCAGTAGCCTGAGCCAAGGAGGGGAGTGCATTCCAGGCATGGGGGCAGCCAGAGAGAATGCCCAGAGAATGCTGAGAGATGGAGGGTATTGTTGGTGGAACAGCCAGGAGGCCAGTGTCACTGTGTCAAAGAGTATGTGCCAGGGAAGAAGGCGTAAGAAGACTATAAAGGTAGGAGGTGGAGGGCTGTGAAGGGCTGAATCCCAGGTAGACTATTTCATATTTGCTCCTGGAAACAACAAGAAGCCACTGGAGTTTACTGGGGTTTGGGGGGCAGGGTGATGTGATCAGACCTGTGCTTTAGGAAAACCATTTTAGTAGCTGAATGGAGGCTCTTCCATACCGTATTCTAGCAAACAGGTCGCTGTGATGGCAGGGGACAAGGAGGTCACCCATCTGGCTGGAGAAGAGGCTGTGTGAGTGGTACAGTGGAAAGAGCACACTCAGAGGACCAGAGTTCAAAGCCTTCTCTAACACTTCCTGTGTGATCTTGGATACACCATGTAACCTCTCTAGGCCTCAGTTTCCTCATCTGTAAAATTTAGAGTTATTCTAGATGGCCTCTAATTTTCCTTCTAGCTCTAAATCTATGACCCCAATGGTTTACAAAACGTGTAGTTCCTTGCATGCAGTAGGCACTTAATAAATGCTTACCAAATGGAATCAATTGGAACTTTAAGAGACTAGAGAGGGAACATTGGTCCAGCTTGTATAATTAAATGACTGCTATTGGCCCCATATTTCTGTAATACAGGAGTTCTTAACTTTTTTCATGTTATAGACCCCTTGGGCAACAGCCTGGTGAAGTCTCTGGACCTTTTCTCAGAAGAACACATTTAAATGAGTAAAAGAAAATACATAGGATTTACAAAGAAAATCTATTATATTGAAAAAGTTACAAAATATTTCTTTAAAAGTTCACAGATAATCTGGCTAAGAATCTCTGCTAAGACGGTTTGAATGAATAAAAAAACAACTAATGACCTCACACTCTCATTAACCAGCCCCACCCCAGGCAGCCCAGAAGACTAGACCAGACCAAAGAAACCTTACAGGAAGACCCCCCTTCCCGGCTCTTCCAGGCTATTTTGAGAAGCAGAGCATGAAATTCTATCCAGGGAATGCCAAACTGCCAGTCACATACCAACAGGTTGGCAAGCTTCATGTAAGAGAGCAGGGCAGGTGAGGGGGACACTGGGGAGCCTGGACATGGGAGAGCCTGGACACTGGGAAGACTGGACACTGGGGAGCCCGAACATGGGGAAGATTGGACACTGGGGAGCTTGGACATGGGAAAATCTGGACACTGGGGAGCCTGGTCATGGGGGAACCTGGACGCAGAAAAGTCTAGACACTGGGGAGCCTGGCTTTCTGGTTTGGGGATAGATTCATCAGTAAAGCCCTAATTAGACTTCCCCTGTCCGTTTTCCCTCTTACATTGATTTCATCTTTCAGGACATGTCTGTGACCATATATAGTCACCATTTGCAGCTGTGCTGGGAGAGAGGAGGAAAGCCTGCTGGACTCTCGGATTTTCTTGATTTTCTTTTGTACAAGGTTTGACTCACGACCATTGTTCTCTTTCTTCATTTTGATAGATTCTTCCTCTTCCCTTCTTTTCTCTTGAGGACCCCTCCCCCATTCCCAACCTCAGTCATAAATCCTCACAGAGGGAAGAGGGGAGACAAGGGAAAGAAACAGAAACTGAGGTAAAGAAAGAGAGCGAGGGAAAGAGAGAGACAGAGGGAGAGCTCGAGAAAGAGCCGGGAAAAGTTTGGAAAAAGAAGAATGAGCACTGTCATTCACTTCTTAAATATATTTCCTTCAGTAGTTCTATCAGTGCTATGAAGACAGTAGGTGTTTAATAAATGCTAGGTGAATTGCCATTCTCTGCCTGGACTGCCCCCTCCCCACCTCTATCCCTGCCTGCTGAAATTCTAAACCAGGCTTCCAAGTCCAGTTCAAACGCTATCTTCCACTACTGCCCTGATTCCCTTCCCCAGAGTTTGAAAAGAGGTCTCCTTCCTGGGATCCATTATAGCGCTCTTTTGGTTTTCACTCTCTTATACACAACAGACTTTATTTTCAATTCCATTGAACAAGCTTATTAACACCTGCCGTAGGGAAACCGCGGGGTTGTGTGCCAGAGAGTACAAAAACAAAACAAAACAGCCCTTGGTTGCCTTTCTGGAGCTCAAAGGCGGCTGGGAGAGGAGAGCAGGCAACAGCCTAGACCCAGATAATGGAATATAAAATAGAGCGGAGGAATCCGAGGGGAGGGAAGAGCTCAAGCAGCGTGGAGATCCGGGAGGCTTCCTGCAGGAGGGGGCTCGAGAACTGAGCTTGGAAAGGACGTGGGGATGACAAGAGGCAGAGGCCAGGATGGGGGCATTCCCCAAGTATGGAGGAGCAGCTGGAACGTGGCTGCTCAAGGTTTCCAAAATACAACTTTTTTTCCCCAAAAAAACATATCCTTCCTCTGGACGCCCCTATTTCTGCCCAGGTTACCACCAACCCGCCTCCATCCTTCCAGTCACCTGGGTCGGGCACCTCAACGTCATCCTCACTTCCCTCTCTTTAACCCAACATAGTCAACGAGCTCCTCTCACATCTGTGTCCTGCTCCCCGCTCAGACAGCTGCAGTCCTGGTCCAGGCTCTCATCAGCCCTTACCTGGACTCCTGCTCTCCATTCAATCTCCGCCGCCCCCCCTCCCCAACTCACTCTCCACACCGCTGCCAAAGGCATTTCCTTAAAAGTACAGCCCTGCCCATGTGGCTCCTTTGGAATCAGATACAAATTCCTCCCTGGTCATGTCAAGTCCTTCCCAATCCAGCCAACCCATCCAGAATGCATTCCTCTTCCTTTCCACCTCTTAGAATCTTTAAAGGGTCTGCTAAGGTGCCCTCTTATCCATGAAACTTATCCATGAATCCTTTTCCCCCACAAATTGCCTCTCCATCTCCATCTCCATCTCCATCTCCATCTCTCTCTCTCTCTCTCTCTCTCTCTCTCTCTCTCTCTCTCTCTCTCTCCCTCCCTCTCTCTCTCTCGTCCTCCCTCCCTCCCTTCCTTCTTCCCTCCCTCCTTCCTTCCCTCCTTCCCTACCTTCCTGTATCCCTCCCTTTGTCTTTCTCTACTTCCCTCCCTCTCTTTCTTTCTCTTCCTTCCCTTTGTCTTTCTCTACTTCTCTCCCTCTCTTTCTCTCTCTCTCCTCTCTCCCTCACTTTCCTCTCCTCCATCTCTCTCCATCTCTTTCTCTCTGTCTTTCTTCTCTCCTCTCAACACACACACACACACACACACACACACACACACACACACACACACACACAATTCTGTCTCCTCTATAGAATGTGACCTTGCAGGAAAGGATGGCTTCATTTTATCTTGGCATCCCTAGCACCTGATACAGTAGGTGCTTAATCTATGTTTATCAACTGATTGACTGCTAGCCCTGTACGCCCTTCTAGAAGTTAATCTCCTTCAGGGACAAGATTGAGTCTAATTCACAGTGTCACCAGCTCAAAAACTGAAAGCAAAGAGATGAACTAGTTCAGACACAGAACAGGTTAAGAACTCTTTGACTAGACTAAATTTTACAGAGAGAAGGGAAGTAGCTTACCCAAGGTAACGCAGTCATACTAGCAGAGAACGAAATAGAATAGACCCTTTTCCATACTCCCAGACCCCTCAAAGTCAACTACTGCATACATTAAGTGTGCTTAATAATTCGTAAAAATGAATTAAAATTAAATGAGGAAAAGTCCTTTCAAGGAGGGGAAAAAAATGATTTCTTATGTCTAGCCTAAATCTTTCATACCCAGTGTCTTCTCTCCTGAGGGACAGAGGAAATACAATTAACAAGTCACTCTTGGAAAAACTGGTCTTATATTTGAGGACTCTGACGCAGCATGGACTCAGCCACAGACGTGTCATCTGAGGATGGTTAAGCCTGGGTGAAATTGGAGAGGTTAATCACCAGGAATGCAGGGTTAGGAATTTGTGAGGCCATAGCTATCCCCAGTGATCATCGACCAAATTACAGAGGGGGTGTAATGGCTCCTCTCTGGGATTCTTGCATCCTCCGTTTGTGCCCCACTCCAGCCCTTTCAGCTTCCCTATTAGAATGTAAATGATGCAGGGACTTTGTTTTCCACTGATGTTGGTGTTCTCTGTGCTTAGCACATGTCTTGGCACATAGCAAGCTGTACAATAAATGCTAGTTGACTGGCTGAAGAAATTACAGATCCTTGAAGTTTTGAATTAATCAGGAGATAGTGGCCCAATCTTAAGTCATTCTGAGTTTCTTCAGATTTTCCTTCTTAGCTCCAAGCTTCCATTCCCAGAACCACTGAGGGGAAAGGGACCTGAGAAGGCACCTGGTCCAATGAGGACCCTTACAACACACCTGCATGTGGCCAGAAGGACCTTCAATGGGGGTGGGGGCAAGATCACTCTTAAAGCAGCCCTCCCTCATGGAATCCTACATCTAGACTTCAAAGGGGTTGTAGAGATCATCTAGTCCAACATTGGTAGTGAAGTGAGTAAAACGCCAAGCCTGAAGTTAGGCAGTCTCTTCTTCATGAGCTCAAATCTTACTTCTTACCATCAGCATCTTCTTACTACTACCACCTGTGTGACCCTGGGCAAGTCATTTCACCTTGTTTGCCTCAGTTTCCCCATCTGTAAAATGAGCTAGAGAAGGAAATGACCGCTCCAGTCTCTTTTCCCAAAAAACTTGAAATGGGGTCATGAAGAGTAGGACATGACTGGAATGACTGAACAACAAGTTTAACATTACAAATGAGGAAAATGAGTCCCACAGGGTTTGAGTTCAAGGGTGCAAGCTTGAATTAGGCTTGGGAGAGCCAGGTGTTAAATGCAATGTGAGCATTTACACTTCAGAAATCCACATACACTAAAACTTGGGGCAAGATGTATTATTTTGTTGATAAAATGTTGATAATGAAGATTAAACTTAGAAATGTGTCCTGTGTAGATTTTTTTTCCAGAGAGCCAGCTGGTAAACGTTTGAGAGCACACCCCCATTAAGTGCCTTGTTCAAGGTTAACACAGGTAGCAAATGGCAGAAATAGCATTTGAATTCATCTTCCAACTTCTCCCCTCCCTACTCCTTTTCCATTACAACTCTCTACAACCCAGTGCTCTACTCACAAGGTCATGATGTTCCTGTACAAACAAGGAAACTGAGACCCAGAGAGGATGTTACTTATCTGCAGTCACACAATGAGTTAATGACAATCAGCAACCAAAATGAATTTATGGATAGCTATACTTGCTTTCTCATTCACTTTTTTTCTTCCTTGGGTTCTTCATCCAAAGGGTCAATGGATAGATTTAAGGAAATCCTTGAACTTGGATGAGAAATAAACATATATATGTATACATACATATATGTATATCTATGCATTTATATTTGCATGTATGCATATATGTGTATATACATTAATGTATATCTTTCAATCGCATTGCCACCGAGCCTGGCACATAATAGAATAAACATTAATAAATGCTTATTGATTGATATAATTAATTTCCTTAGTAATAAGCATTTTGTTGTTATTCCTACTTCTGATTCTTCATCACCCCTTCTTGGGACTTCATTGGCAGATACTGGCATGATTTGCTCTTTCCTTCTCCAACTCATTTTACAGATGAGGAAACTGAGGCAAACAGGGTTTAAGTGATTTGCCAGGGTCGCCCAGTTAGTGTCTGAGGACAGATGCGAACTCATAAAGATAAGTCTTGATTCTGAGCCCAATACTCTATCCACTGTGCCACCTAGCTGCCAAGAAATGCCTAGGCATTTATTAAACGCCTATTACGTGCCAAGCATAGTGCTAAACACTGAATACACAAAGAAAGACAAAAAACAATCCCTGGCCTTGAGGAACTCGCATTCTAAGGATAGACAATACACAAACAATTTGGTGCTAACAGGCTAAATATAGGATAAATAGGAAATAATTAACTGAGGGAAGGCACTTGAATTCAGAGGGTTTGGGAAAGGCTTCCTGTAGAAGGAAAAAGTTTAACTGAAACTCAACGGAAGCCGGGAAAGAGCATGATGTAGCTTATTTGATTCATTTAAAACATCATGATGAGAAGGGTTCTATTGGCTCTACCAAACTGCCCACAGATTCATGGCAGCACAGAAGTTAAGAACCTCGGTCACATCTGCCAGAGTCCTCCTAGCTCAGATCTAAGCAGGGCACTCTGCCCACCCCCATCCCATGCCCCCCTCCCCAGGGACAAAGCAAAATTCTCTGCTAGCCCTTCGAAATCCCCCACAATTTAATGCTGTCCACTCATTCCAGATTCATCTACTTCTTCTCTCTTATTTTTTGTTTTATTTTTCTTAATCCATGGATATAGGAATCATCTAGGGATGATCCCCTCCACCAAGGCAGAACCAAACCTTCTCTGTAAATTATAGATTTAAAGAATTGACTAGAGCCCAGAAAAGCTAAATGACTTACTCAGGGTCACACAGCCAGGATGTGTCAGGGTGGGACTCAAACACAGGTCTTCCTGGCTTTCAAGGCTAGCTCCCAGTCCAAGATATCTCCACCCTCACACTTACCTCCAGCCCAGGAAGGCTACTTACCCTCCCATTTCCTGCCTTCCTGCCTTTGCTCAAGCTGTTCCTTCTATCTGGAGTGTGCTCACTCTCTCCTTCTCCCCTCCCTAGTTCTTTCCATTACACCTCTCTACAGCCCAGTGCTCCCAATGCCCTATTGCCAATGGTGTGTTGGTAAATGTTTAACAACCAGCTCTCTCAAAAAAAAGTCTGCAGGACGCATTTTTCAGCTTAACTTGCATTATTAAAATGTTCTCCATTGCCTTCATAACTAGACAACCCACAAAACAATCCATCTAGCCCTGATATTTAGGTCTGCTCATTTTCTGAGGAGCAAATGCTCCCACTGAAAATGTAACAATTGACTCATAAAATCAATTGCCTCAAAAGCCTCCGCTGAATTAATGGTCTTGCCCCACATCAAACTTCGAAGAGTCAGCTGCTTACACCTCTATAATTCACTTACTCTATGATACTTCTACTATCATTATTTGTGTAGCTACTGTACTGGCACCATCACCTGAGAGAAGGAATAGTATCTTACTTAAACTTTGTGTCCCAAGGCTGCTCCGCGTTGGGTGTTTAAGGAAGGTTTATTGTACGCAAGATAATCAATATTAATTAATTAATTAACTGGTTGATAATTAAATATTTAAAAGATAAATTATAATTCAAAATAATTCATTCTGGAGACTTCAATTATAATCACCACAGAGCAACTAAAGGAGCTGTTTGGTCTCAGCGGGATCTCTCACTAATCCTCAGTTTCCTCATATGTAAAAATGAGGGGATTGCACCAGAGCAGGGATTCTTAATATTTTGAGGGTCATAGACTCCTTGAATAGTCAGATGAAGCCTATGGACCCTTTCTCAGAAGAATGCTTTTCCATGAGTAACATAAAGTGCATAGTACTACGAAGGAAACCAATTATATCAAAATGGTTATCAATTTTTTTAATCAAGATCAGGGGTTCCAGGTTAATAACACCTGCTCTACAAGATGGGCAGCTGTTAAAGGACTGGCAGAATTTAAGGGACTGCAGGAAGCTCAGGTCAAGATGTCTGGAATTTCTCCCATCCAAGTTCTTGGGCCCCCTGAACTCTACCCACAGATCCCTTGCAGGGAATGAGGTCTCCAGGTTAAGAATCCCTGAGCTAAGCTGTCTCTGCACAGTCTCTGTGCCCAAACTTGAGCTCCATGCCATCTCCCAGCTGTGACATTCTCTATTCTAGGAACTCTTCCACCTCTAACCCCTCATATTTAAAGTCCCTTCTCCCAGCTCTGACCTTCTGGGCTCCCAGCCCTTCCAGCTCTCCCTAACTCTGGGCTCTTATGGACCCTGTTATGGCGTCCTAGGTCCCTTCTAACTCTGACCGTGCCAGTAGGACAGTATCGCCCCAAGATGTCGCGCCCTGGGGGTCTTGGCCCGGGCCTCTCCTGTCGGCCGCCCAGGGCTCTCACCTCGGAAAGTCAAGCTGGCCACGGGATCGCTGTGCCGGTCCTTCTTCTCCGCACCTGGGAGGTTGATGGCCCGCTGCAAGAGGCAGCAGAGCATGGCTCCTGGGCGATTAGCCCGACAGTCCGGGGTGCAAGGGAGGGAGAGAAAGAGGGGCCGGCGCGGGCACGGGCACGGACACCCGGGGCTGGCCCAAGCCGGGCGGCCAGGGAGAGCCGGGCCAGCCGGAGCCTGGTGAGGGCAGCGCTAGGGGCGGGCTGGGCAGGGCAGGGAGGGAGGGAGAGCCGGCGGCAGCTCGGGGCCAGTCGGAGGCGGCTTTGCCACAGAGGCCGCTCCTGCCAGGGAGGAGGACACCGGACACCAGCGGGGCGGGGCCCTGATGGGCCACCGGAGGGAGGGGCGGGGTCCGAGGCTCTTCCACTCTCCGGAATACTGGTACCACCTCCCCGCGCGCCCCAGGGACGGGGCCGAGACCCGCTGGGGACCATGGGACTGCAAAGCGAGTCTGGGGGTTACCCTGGATGGCCTGGGCTGGGGCGGGGGGAGATCCTCCTCCGCTGGGCGAGTCACACACGGGGGGAAGAAGTTACTGGGATAGTTGGAACCGAGCACCGTGCTGGGAACAGCGGGCTGGGAAGAAAGACCCGAGAAAGGTAGGGAAAAGCAAGGGGAGACCACGGGGAGGGGAGACGGAGACTAGGCCAGCCAGGAGTCTAAGCGGGGAGCTGGAGCTGAAAGGAACCTCAAAGAGCAGCTGCTCCAGCTCCTCCCCCCCCCCCACACACACTTTGCAAATAAGGAAACTGAGGCCAGGGAGGTTAAGTGATCTCTCCGCCGTCCAATAGGAGGCAGATGCAAAGAATCTGACCCCACCTCCTATGATTCCAGATCCAGGGCCCCCCCACTGCTTCCTTCAAACAGAGATAGGCTCAGCTCTTTGCCTTTGACACTTACTAGCTGTGTGACCCCGATCAAGTCACTTAATCTCTCTATGATTCAGTTTTTAAGCATAAAAACACTAGTAGTACAATGACCTAGTTAGGCTAGACTGCAATGATGTCTATAAAGTGCCTCAAAAACCTTAAAGTGCTGTCCCTCCAGTCAGAAGCCCCAGAGAAATCCCCCAAGGCATCGAACAATAATAATTAATATAATAATAATATAGGGTTTCCCATATGTCTCGCCCAGAAAGTCAGGCCACCGAAGCCATATGTCTACTGCTTCCCATGTCAGCTGCCCTCCGAGGTCAGTGCTACAGTTGTCACTGTCTCCACTTAGCCAGTGAGAAAAAGGACATTCAGACAAATTAAAGAGCCAAGGTAACAGAGTAGAGGGAAGATGGGAACTCAGGTCTCTCCTGACTCCAAATGCAGATCTCCTCTCCCAGTCTGCCTTTTCCTTAGAGTAGGACCACATAGTCTGGTGCTTAATTAACCCTGTCCTGCCAGGTTGATCTGAGGTGCCTCCTGGAGCAGAGTCCTGCTGGGACAGGGCACACAGAAGGTACATAGCAGATAGAGTGAATTTATCAGAAGAAGGAATCATTGAAAGCAATACCTCCATTTTTCATGACTGCACGCTCCCCTCGTCAGTGCAGATCACAACCCTTGTACACCGTAGGAGGTCATGACCAGCATCCTTTGTCAACTTAGAATAAACTGAAGCCCGGAGAAATGAAGTCACTGGCCCAGGATCAAAAGCTCATAAGTAAACGAGGTAGGACTAGAACCCAGCCCTTCCTGTCTGCAGGTGTAGCACTCTATAGACTGCCCTAAAGTTGCCTCTTACCTTGATACCACAAGGTGGCAGGGGAGGAGGCTTTGGGGGAGTGGAGTCAGGCTGGGTCCCAGCTCGGATTCCCTACTCCCCCTGTCCCTTTAGTCTTTTCAGACTTGATTAGAGTGATCTTCGGATGAGTGACAGAAAAAGCAGAGCTCTGCACACTGTGGGTGTTTGACAGATGATTGGATTGCTAGCATAGTAAGACCTACCATAATTTGTCCTCCTCTGGCAGAGCCTTTGAGAACCCAGGGAACCCTCCATAACAGGTCATGGAGGCAAGAGACTAATAAAAAGTACGTGGGCTGGCCCATTCCCAGGCTACAAGAGACCAACCTCCCCAAATTCCTTGGTGAGTCTGCTCTTTGTAACTCTGAGTTCATTTTGTAATAGGAACAGGGTGGTTTGACAAAGCCCCAAGTCAGCTCTAGAGTGTATTTCATGGACCTTTCTCCAGGGCTGCTGCAGGAGCCTCCTAAGATCTCCCCAGCTCCACTCTCTCCCCTCTCCAATCCATTCTTCAGAGTAACACAGAAGCCAAGTTAATCTTGATGGAGGCACTGGTATGATGATAAGAGGATAGATTTAAACCTGGAAGGTGCAATCTATTACAACCCTCTATTTCAAGTGGGAAAATGGAGGCCCGTAAAGGGCAGTGACCTGCCTATGGAAACCCAGGTAGCAGGTGATAGAGCCAGGATTCCAAACCAGGTGCTCTGACTCGAAATCCATGCTTTTCCCTGCATGTCACTCCCCTGCTCAAAGGTTTTCTATGGCTCCCTATCACCTCTAGGACAAAATACTAGTTGTTCAGTCTCATTCAAAGACCTTCACAGTCTGGTTTTCATCCTTTATTTCACATGACTCCCTCTCATGCCCTCTCTAGATCTTCCTCCTCCTCCCACTTGGTAAGTCCTCCTCCATGCCTAGAATATACTGCTGCCTACTTTCTTTCTTTCACAGTCTTTTCCTTCTTCCAAACTAAGCTCAGGGGATACCACTTCTTAAAGATGCCGCCTCCTCCTTGTCAGTGCATTCTCCATCTGACATTTACTACCTGGGTGACCTTGGGGAGGTCACTTCACCACCTCTATGGGCCTCAGTTTCCTCATCTCCTAGAACAGTAATCCTCAAATCCCTTGGCATTTACTTCTGTGCTCCATCCTCCAGTAGAATTAAGTCCTTTATAGGCAGGAACTCACCAGTGAGGATGACTGGATTTGCCAGTAGTATAAAGGTAGAACTATCTAGCCACACTCTAACTTTTAAAATGAAGGTGGGAACTGAGTATCACTAATAATAATAGGTAACATTTGTATAACATGTAAAGGTTTCCAAAAGCTCTACCAGTATGATTTCATTTGATCTTCCTACATACCCTGTGAGATTGTGGTTATTATCTTCATTTTACAGATGAGGAAACTGAAGCTTCCTTTGACAAAAGAAGGATTTGAACTCAGGTCTTCCTGAATTCATTTTAACTGAGTCTCAAAGAGATCAAAAGACTGGCCCAAGGTCACAGTCCTCAGATTCCAAAGCCAGTGTCCCACACTGTTTCCTAATGGTGGGGAGGGTGGCCAGATTCACTTGTGGTATACACTGGTCAGTATCTGTGTCTGGATGTTAGGAAGCATCAGCAACACTTGGGAAAGTGAAATCTGGACAGCTCACATGCAGAAAGGTAATTCCAGGGATCTTAGCAGCCCTCTATTCCAAGCCATACCAGAACAAGAACTGTCATTATCATGCAGGTGAAAGTAGGCATTTTGTGGCTGCTTGAATACCTCCACTGAGGAGAAGCCAATCTCTCAAAGCACCACCATCAGAGGACAGCTCCCCTTCTGTGCCTGAGCTCTCAGCCCAGGGATGGTAAGGATGTCAAACAATTGGTCAGAAGGAGATTACAGGGGTCTCTTTGCTAGCACTGAGGCAGCACTGTATTACTTTGCCCATACTCAGATCCAAATCACAGTCCTGGGTGGCAGTCCCAGGGGTGAGGAGGAGCATTAGGAGAGCAGAGCTTGTGACCACAAGGATCCTCATCACAGTTTCAGGGCAGAAAAGAGTGCCTGTGGTCACTCACAGATCAGAGCACAGGCCAGGAGAGTAGTATACACTGCTCCTTGGATCATGCCACCTTGGGGGAGCTGAAAGCTTACACGTCCCTAGAAGTATCTCTGAAAACAGCTGCACAAAAGCCCTGAAACTTGGGACCATGAGCCCTATATCCTGGAAGTACGGTCCTAACTTAACAAAGAGCTAAAAGTCAACTGATAGGCTAGGAAAATGAGCCAACAACAACAAAAAAATTCTGACCATAGAAAGTTACTGTGGTGACAAGGAAGATCAAAACACACAAATCCAAACCTCCAAGAAAAATATGAATTGGGGACAGCTAGGTAGTGCACTGAATAAAGCACTGGCCCTGGGGTCAGGAGGATGTGAGTTCAAATCTGGCCTCAGACACTTAACATTTACTAGCCATGTGACCTTGGGCAAGTCACTTAACCCCAATTGCCCTGCCTTCTACTCTCCAAAAAGAAAGGAATAATATGAATCAGTCTCTGGCCATGGAAAATCTCAAAAAGGATTGTGAAAATCAAGTAAGAGAAGTAGAGGAAAAATTTGGAAGAGAAATGAGAATGATGCAAGAAAATCATGAAAAATAAGTCAATAGCCTGGTGAAGGAGATGCACAAAAACAGTACGGAAGAAAATAACACCTTAAAGAGCAGACTGGGGTGGAGGAGCCAAAATGGTGGAGTAAAAGCAGGAACCCGCCTAAGCTCCTGCACCAACCACCTCCGATACCTGTAAGATACGACTCTAAACAAATGTTAGAGCTGCAGAACCCACAAAGTGACAGAGAGAAACAAATCTCCTGCTGAAGGCAGCCTGGCAGGCCAGCAGGAAGGGTCTGTCACACCAGGCTGGGAGGCCAGTGCAGTCCCACATGAGCCAAGCAGGCCCAGAACCGTGGCAGCCCCAAACAGAGGCACAGACCAGCCAGAGCAGACTTTGGGAGATTGAATCACCAAC
>CM053581.1:19716183-19732697 GCA_028627135.1 Pseudochirops cupreus
TAGATGGATGGATAGATGGACAGACAAACATAGATAGATAGATACATACATAAATACATACATAGATGGATGGATAGATGGATGGATAGATGGACAGACATAGATATATAGATGAATGGATAGATGGATGGATAGATGGACAGACATAGATAGATAGATAAATAGATAGATAGATGGGTAAATGGATGGATGGATAGATGGACAGACATAGATATATAGATGAATGGATAGATGGATGGATAGATGGACAGTCATAGATAGATAGATAGATAGATAAATGGATGGATGGATAGATGGACAGACATAGACAGATAGATAGATGATAGATGGATGGATAGATGGATGGATAGATGGACAGATATAGATAGATAGATAGATAGATAGATAGATAGATAGATAGATAGATAGATAGATGGTAGATACATAGATACATATAGATACATAGAGATACACATACAAATAAAAAAATACTACTCATACACACACATACACACACAGCTGCATTAACAAGGTGAGCATTTGGCAAGGCTAGTATAAGTGAGCACCTGAGGCATGTTTTGAAGGGTTCTAGGGACTTGAAAATGTGAAGATGAAGACTGAAGTTGTTCCAGGTGTGAGAGACAGTCTGTATACTAAAGTGAGATGGATTGTGATGTGCCAGGAACACTGAGTTGGCCAGTTTAACTGAGCCTCCAAATGCGGGGGCAGGAGGGGGAGAAGGGAGGGAGAGGGACTGTAATATGAGATTCCACTGGAAAGATGGGTCCGAGTTAGATTTTTTAAGGACTTTGAAAGCCAAATCTAGGAGTTTATATCTGATCCTGGAAGAGTTCAAGAGAGCCACTGGAATGTGTTAGGGCGGGTGGGGGAAGTGACTCCGTCAGACCATAATCTGAAAAGTCACTTAGGCAGCTGAGAGGGAAGGTGAATTGGAGTCGGGGGAGAGATGAGGCTGTGCCATCAATTAGCAGGTCTTTGAGAGTTGATAAGGGACTGACTCTGTGAGTAAATGGAAGGGCACATATATGAGAGACATGGCCAATACACAAGATGTAAGGTACGAAGCATAGGAATGAGTGAATCTAAGAGTCAGCTTTCCCCTGCCTGAATTAAGGATCCAAAAAGCCTTTGTCCACGGCTCAAAGGCCAGGAGGTAGGGAAGGGAGAAGGGAGTCAGAAGTCATTGAGAGGTTGGTTAGGCATGGAGGTGGGAGTGGACTCAAGCCCTGGACTGATCTGGTGAGAAACTAGGTCAGGGAGAAAGAGTCTACAGGACAGATTGTGAATTCCAGTGGAATCCAGGGAAGGAGAAAAAAAAAGCACAAGTTAGGGAGGGCTTGCTAGAAGT
The DNA here is from genome assembly GCA_028627135.1 of Pseudochirops cupreus. Lineage (NCBI taxonomy): Eukaryota > Metazoa > Chordata > Mammalia > Diprotodontia > Pseudocheiridae > Pseudochirops > Pseudochirops cupreus. The sequence goes on from CM053581.1 coordinate 19,717,532, forward strand.
GTTATTCATTGACCAGAGTTTCTGTAGGGCCAAAGCCTTCTGTGTGATTATTCACCAGCCTGGCATCTAGAGAAAGGGAAGCCAGAATTGTCTTGAAATCCCAAATTCGGGAATGGGTCAAGCTCTAGAATGCTGAAGATGAAATGTGACCAGACTGACCACACAGAGGAGGGCAACATGGGCAGCTGAAAGAGAGGCCAAGTTCATGCACAGGATGGGACCCAAATTTACCTGTGGTCTTCAGTTGAATGAATCTGAGAGTTTTTAGTCCCATGCTAAATTGGGAGAGAGGCACTCTAAGCAAGGAAAGGCAGTGTAACAGAGTAAACAGCACCAGACTTGGCATCAGAAAGATCTGAGTTCAAATCTTGCATCGGATATGTACTAACTGTGTGACCCTGGGCAAGTCATTCAAACCCTCTGGGCCTCAGTTTCCACTCAGGTCCTTCCCAGTTCTAAGTCTGTGATGCTACAATGCCATGAAAAGATGATTCCTAGATTCAGGAAGCTCCCAGTCTATGGGGTAGTCATGATCCCCAATCATCATTTCTCTGGGGAAGATAACCGTTGGAGAAGACCATGTATAGAAAACCTGGATGAATGGACAGAGTGAAGAAAGAAGCAGGAGAACATGTCCCCTCCCTATGTGGATGTCAGTGAAGACCACTCCGAAAGGCCCCTAACTCAGATGACTTGTAATGGCCAATCCTAGCCTGGGATGGCAGATGATGAAACATGTTTCCCTTTTTTTGATAAAGAGGTGAGTGCCTATGGCTGCTGAATGAGCCATAAGTTGTCAAAATTGTGGCTGTGTTGTCTTTGCTTAACTTTTGCCCATATTACAAGGGAAGATTGAGTGGGGGAGGACATGGATGGAGAAATGATGATTAGGATGTAAAAACAGAAGACAACAATGAAGTCCTGGCAACCCCTTTCCCCCCAAAAAGATAGGTCAAAAACAGATTAAAAAGTACAAATTAATGATCCAAGTTTTGTGCAGCAAGTTAAGGTTTACGAGGCACCTTCTCCACAGGTAGGGCATTATTACCCCAGTTTACTGGTAAGGACACTGAAGCCCAGAATGGTTCAGTGACTGGCCCATGGTCACACAACTAATGAATGTCAGAGATGAGCTGAGAGTCAAAGTCCAGGTCTGCCTACCCTGAATCTAGCTTTCCATATACCACGCTGCACCTATGACCATGATAGACAAAGTCGTAAACATCAAGAATGGTTGGGGAGGGGGCAAGTAGGTGCTGCAGTGGGTAGAGCAATGGGCCCCAGAGTGAATAGGATCAGAGTTCAAATCCAGCTTCAAGCACTTACTAGCTGTGGGACCCTGACTGAGTCATTTAACCCAATTGCCTCCAAAAAAATTGGTTGGGGAGAGAGAAGATCTTAGAGGGAAAAAATAAGGTGGAATTAATCTGGGAAAGTTTGCCCTATAGAAATTGGCAATTTAGCCTGTATATTTCAGGAGTGTAGAAGTGAACCATGTTTTCCCCCACCACCCCCACACTGTCTCCCCAATCAGAGCAGGGCTCCTTGAGCATGGGAGAGACAATCAGACCAGGAGCTCCTTAAGAACAGCCCTCATGTATTCATTAGATGGCAGGTCCCCTCCCCCAATCCCTGCATAATGCAGGATTCCATGCTTCTGATAGTGAAAGGGGCTGAGTAGGGTGGCAATGTCAGACAGAATGTAAGATGTCTCTGGAGTTGAGCTGCATACATGAGATGAAGGGAAGGGAGGGGCCAAAAGGAAAGGAAGATGTGTGGAGCTCACCCAGATTGAGAAGTGGTCCAGGGAAGAAAACAACCGTGATGAAACCATGAGACAGCAGAGTAAGGGGTGAAAAATACCTCCCCTCTCTCCCCAGTGCCTTTGCTTAGGAAGATCCTGAGTCAAAGGTCTCTGTGCCAATCGACACTGATAGGTGCAGGTAGCTTTCTCTTTCCTCTAGGTGGGACTCATTGGAGCTAGGGGGAGGGGGATAAGGGCTTGTTGATTGAGGTCAGAGACCCCTTCCAGCCCCACAGCCAGGGTCTGCAACCTTGAACAGTGCTAACTTCTGGGCACTGGTTTCCCCTCCTGTTGGAAGGCTCCCTGAGGGTGGGAGCCACATCACCCCCATTATATTGGGGGGGAGGGGGGGAGATTTCCATCATCCTCTTCTCTCAGACCAGGGTCAGTGACTTCTCTCTTCCCTTCCCCTGCAGAAGGGAAATTCCTAGCATTATCTTCACTCTTCCACTGGCTTCCTCCCCTCCTCCCCAGGACACATCTGGAGACCCCTGAGACCTTGGCAAAGTCAGTTTCCTAAGAGAGGCATGATTCTATAGAGATTAGGTGCCGGGGAATGTTAGCAAAAAAAAAAAAAAAACAAAACCCATGTATGTGTATTTCTATGCGTCTGAGGCCCATCTGTCTGACTCTGTGTCCTCACCAGTATATACATGAATCTGTGCACAAATATGGTCTAACCAGCACGAATACAGAGGTGTCTACATGCAAGTCAGTCACTGAACAGATGGCACACTCAACTTCCCACCCTGACTCTGCCCTTGTCTGGGCAGATGCACTGTCTCCCCGCTGCTCTGCTCTCTCCGGGTGATGGATGTAGACTCTTCTAGGGGCCAAAGCCCGTGCCGGAAACAAAAAAGCATCCATGCTTCTATTGTGGTCTGGAAGTGCATGTTCCTGGGGAGCCTTCACATCAACAGAAATCAAGGGGCATAACATCCGGTAAACAGACACGGGCTTCTGGGGACACATAAATACGGGCTTGTGATCAAGGATCATAGAATGTTCCCAGTGGAAGGGACCTGAGAGAGTACAACCACTCCCACTCCCACCCCCGACAAAGGAGTCTTGTCCAAGGTCAGACAAAAAGCAGGGCCAAGATTCTAACTCCCACTGATTCCCGATGCTCTAACTACGAACGGAGCCGGTCTTTTAAAATTTTTTTAGCAGATTTTCTCTTCAATAATTAAGAAAATGGAAGTAAGCATCTATCTGTGTTTGATGTCTAATGTCCAAAGATTCTCTTGCAGATTCCAGTGTGGTGGGCGTGGCCCTGACTCAGCCCAGGGACTGAACCGGAGCGGGGGAGGGGAGAAGAGAGAAAATAGGATTATGGGGGAGGACCACAGGCATAAGCAGACGTAGGACCCAACTGACCACCGTGCCCTCAAGGTTTCGCTCCCAGAATTCTGTTGCTAGACTATTGAGGCTTCTGACAGGGGACCCCAAAATTTCAAGCCCAGAGTTCTTTGAGGAAGTTCCCAGACTCAGCCTCTCACCGAAATGCCCTGCTGCCTATTCATCCAGACTCGGGGATAAGGTTCCCAGTGACACGATACCGGCAGGGAGATGGGGGACACTGTCTTCACGGACTCTCCCCCCAGTATAATGGGGGTGATGTGGCCCCCACCCTCGGAGAGCCTTCGAACAGGAGGGGAAGCCAGTGCCTAGAAGTTAACACTGTTCAGGGTCATGGCCCCTGGTTCTGGGGTTGGAGGGGGTCTCAGACTTCGGTCAGCATCCAGCAGCCCGGGTCTGGGAACAGGACTGAGTCACTCGGCCTGGCCCAGGAAGGAGAGAACAGCAGGGTGGAACTGACGTGGGGGATGGGGACTAGTTATAAATAACCGTGGTCCCAAGGGCAGGGTCGAGGGAGGGAGGGTAGTGGGAGTCGGGACGCTGCTGTGGACATCCGAACGGAGGAAGGATCGATCCTGGAGCATCCCAAGGAAGCACTAGCTGCCCGACTCCCACGCCTCGAGTGGCAGAGCAGGGTCCTTCTCCCCTGCCCCTGATCGCCCAGGCTGGCCTGAACCCCCTCCGTGTGTCTCACTAGAACACTCTGCAGCCTTCTCCGCACATTCGGATTCCGACGTCCCTCATTTTCTTTCCCCTTCCCCGGGCCTCATTCGGCCTCTGTGTGTCTTGCTCTGTGTCGCCGGATTGGTTTTGACCTTTTTCTCGAGTCTCTGATGGACTCTTTGTGCCTTTCCTCTTGTCGCTCTGGGTATGTCTATGTCAGAGTCTGAGGCTCTGAGTTCAAATCCCAGCTCTATCCCTTACTACCTGTGCGACCTTACTACCTGTGTGGCAAATCCCTTTCTTTCTAGGGGAATCTCAGATTCCCCTCGGAAACTTTGCCTGTGCGCCCCCGTAGTTTCTCCCTGTCTCTCGGTCCCCCTCGCTTTCTGCCCACTGGCCTCTTACCTTGGAAGACCACGGAGCAATAGGCATCGCTGATGTCGCTATCACCGGTTCGGGTGTTTTCTGCGTAGAGGATGAACACCCTCAGCATGCTGCCTCCCCTCCCGTCAGCAGGTCGGAGGTGGTGGGAAAGCACACAAACACCCTCCCCTCCCTGCCCACGCAGTCCCTGGGCGCAGCGGCACAGCGGGTGGAGTTGGCCCCCCGCTGCCTCTCCGGCCCTCCAAGGAAGTCTGCGGCGCCTCCCTTGCTTGGCTCCCGGGAAGTAGCGGACTGGACTCTCAGGCTCCCAGCCCAGCCCACTCTCGAGCAGGTCCTCACCAACTGGCCGCTCTTAAAGAGAGCCCTTCTCCTTTTAAGGGACGTGCCCTGGACAGTCAGATCTGGGAAGAGCTCTTAGGGACGCACTGAGTCAGCAGGGAGCAGTTCGGCTCCCGAGCCGGGTCGGGCTCCTACCCTCCCGACTCACTTCCTAGGCTCTGGAGCGTGGACTGGACCATAATCCAACGCTCTCAGCCAAGTCTAGCCCGGTGACATTGCGTCCTGCACCTGGCCTATGGCTACACTGTAGCCACGCAGTGGCGGAGAGTTTAAACGGGTCCTTCTGTCCCCAGAGCAGCGAAGGAGGAAGCTGGTCCTGGATGCCGAGGATTAGCGCTAGCGAGAATAACGATGCTCCTGGAGACAGTAATAGACCTGCTGGAGGGAGCTGGATTTGCTGGAGCCAGAGAACGGGGCTTCGAATTGTAGCCCTGGGACTTCCCCTGGTGTGAGAGACAGCTTGGAAGTCAGCTAAGCCCTGCAATCGTGAGAATAAGGTAAACTGGAAAGCGCTTTGGGACCCTAAATCGCTGTAGAAATACGAGCTATCAATTGGTTATCTTATCCTACAGGAAAATAGGGAAGAAGGGGATAAGAGGAGGGATGATAGAAGGGAGGGCAGACTGGGGGAGAGGGTAGTTAGAAGCAAACATTTTTGAAAAGGGACTGGGTCAAAGGAGAAAATAGAATAAGTGGGGAGCGGGATGGGATGGAGGGAAATATAGTTAGTCTTTCACAATATAACTACCATGGAAATGATTTGGGTAACTACACATGTACAACCTATAGTGAATTGCTTATCTTCCCAGTGGGGGCGGGTGAGGAGGGAAGAAGGAAAAAAATATGGAACTCAAAGTTTTAAGAACAAATGTTTTTTTTAAAAATTCTTTTTCACATGCAACTGGGAAATAAGATGTACAGACATTGGGGTATAGAAATCCGTCTTGCTCTACTAGAAAGTTAGGGGTGGGAAGGGGAGAGGATATAAGAGAGAACAGATTGGGGGAAGAAGTATTCAGTAAGCTAGCTACTTTAGGGTGGGGGTAGGGGAAAGATGGGGAGAAAATTGTAACTCAAAATCTTGTGGAAATGAATATTGGAAACTAAAATAAATTTTAAAAAGAAAAGAAATACGAGCTATTTGGGGGTAGAGTTCAAATCTCAGTACAGCTGCTCACTCTCTGTTATGACCTTGGGCAAGTCACAAGTGCCGGGAGTTCTCATCTGTAAAAATGGGAGGGGGGGGCCCTAGGTGACTTATGGAAATATGTGACCCGGCAATCCTGCCCTGGGGGAAGTCATTGCCTTCTCCAGGCCTTGGCTTGTTCATCTGTGAAATGAAAAAGTCGAACCAAATTACATCTGAGGGCTCTTCCGGTTCTGAAACCCAGGACTGGAAGATTTGTAAAGCTCTTTCTTCAAAACATCACACCGTGGGCATTGCAAGGATTATCGGTTTCTTCCTGGTACAGATGAAGGCTCATTGAAAAGGAATTTATCCAGGACCACATAATAATCACTAGGGTTTCTGAAACACTTCAATGTTTGTGCATCACGTCTTCACAACAGCCAGGGGGAGGGAGGTGCTCATTTCATACCCATTTTACAAAGCCTGTAAATGACAGAGGCAGGATCGGAACCCAGGCCTCCAGACTCCCAGTCCATTGCATTTTCCACTTAACATATCACCTTGATCAAACGTAAGAAGATTCAGGCCATCCATGTGGCTCTAACTCATAGGCTTTCTTCCTTTCCCTGGGGATTCTGATCCTGCCTTTTGTCCTATGTAGAAGCATATTTACAACCTCATTTATAGTAAAACTGAAAATATTACATAGTAATTTTGTCCCCCCAAGACTCTTCCAGACTCCTAGAAAATGGGTCAGCTTAGGTGATAGGAAAGAAATGGGTAGGGATGGCATCAATTTTTTTTAAATAAAGAAAAACCTTTTTTCGTTTGTTTACATCATTGTTTTCTCCACTGGGAAGTGATTTGGTTATTGATCCATCTAAGGACAGTCTCCTCTTTACCTGCCCACCCACAGTGATTGCTGTTCTTCAATAGGAAGGATTAAGACATTAACAGAAGGAGAAGAGGTATCTTGGTTTGACTCCAGGAGTGAAGGGAGTGATCCAGGGGGGATGGGCTAGTGACTTAGGTTGTTTAATTGTGGAATGATAATCTGGGCTATATTTTAACCTATCTTTTCCTTGCTCAGGTCAATCAACCAGCATTTTTATTAAGTGCCTACTGGGTGCCAGGCATTGTACTAAGCACTGAGGATACAAAGAGAGGCAAAAGGACACTCCCTTCCCTCAAGGAGTTTACAGTCTAATGGGAGACATAATATGCAAACAACTGTATGAAATATATTTGTGTGTGCATAAATATATGAAAAATGTATAAACATATAAATATAGGTATAAAATATAAATTTATGTAAATACAGGGGTGACTAGGTGGTGCAGTGAATAGAGCTTCTGCCCTGGAGTCAGGAGGACCCGAGTTCAAATTTGACCTCAGACACTTAACACTAAAACTAGCCATGTGACTTTGGGCAAGTCACTTAACCCCAACTGCCCTCCCCCCCCCCAAAAAAAAGCAAAAAAAATTTATATAAATATGAATGAAATATTGTATGTAGGTGTATCTATGTATATACACACAGGTGTAGTAAATTGGAGATAAGAGAGAGAAGACAATTGTTATATGAGGTTGTCTTGGGTGGGACAGAGAGTCATATTAGACTAGGGTATGAGGGATTACATTAGTTCATACATCTCTCTCTTCAAGATAGAGATGGCCTGGATATAGATTAATGATAAATTAAATAAAGCTGTTTCTGGCCGAACCGTGCCCCAAAACAGAGTACACCATTCATTTTTTTCTTTGACACACGTCAATCACAGAGAAATGCAATGAAGATAGAAGGATTGGAAGCTATAGGCTCCTGGCAAGGCATGGCATGTCCCTGTAGAAACGCCCAGAACTGGAGAGTTGAATCCCACCCTGGATGGAGGGAATTTGCTGCTGATTTCTTGGAAGTGGCCGGCACACACTCATATTAGAAATTTCTTGTCCAACACACCTGTTTTAATTGGTACTTTCTTTAGGAACCAAGGCAAAAGCAGCTACTGAAAAGGGAATCATGATTCTGCATGGCCTGCAGGGAGGGACAAACACTCAGAGAACCCTCCCTCCCATAACTGCCATCTATCTATTTCATTTTCACTACACTTACATGGCTATACGTATCTCCCCAGTTCAGATTGGAAGCCCTTTGAGGGCAGGGACTGATTCAGTTTTGTTTTTGTCCCCTAAGCGCTTGCAGTGCCTGGCACAAGGTCTGTTGATTGACTCCTAAAATGGAAGTGAAAATTGAAACTGTTCTAGGGGACAATGCCTGTGACAAGTGGCAGTCCTGTCCCAGAAAACCATGTCGCCTGTATTTGTATGTTCCCACCAAAGCCTGAGTGTACTTTAAGCATTTAACAAGTGCTGTCAGAGAGGCTAATCCAGGAGGGCTCCCTGCAGGAAGTGACTTTTGACAAAGGGGTATGTTCCTATCTAACCAAAGGAACAAATAACCTAGTCCTTCCTTCTAGAACTGTTCAGCATCTTACTGGGTACTTACCTGGGGGTCTATGAACTTGCTTTAAAAAATATTTTTATAACTGTCATTCAATATGACAGTTTTCCTTTGTAATCCCATGTACTTTATCTTGTGCATTTAAAAATACATCCTGAGAACAGATACCTTTATATACACACAAAATTGGTTAAGAACCCCTGCTGTAGACCCATCTTGCTAGTAAGAAGCCATTTGTCTGGGGAAGAGTTTTGGAAGAAATCCTGAACAAAGTGAAGTCTTGTTCACTGGAGGAGGGGCAGGGTGGGGAAGGTGGAGGGGAAGAAGCAAGACTAAGAAATTCACAAATTGAGCTGGAAGATAGTTTAAATCACAGTTACTCATTCATTCAACAAGCATTTATTAGGGCTTTCAAAGACTTGTCCAACTCTCTTTTTTTATATAGGAGGAAACGAAGGTGCAGGGAGCCAGAGCTAGGACTCAAACCCAGGTCATCCTCACCTAGCCTCATCTGCTTCCTTCGTTAGAATGGAAGCTCCTTGAGGGCAGGAACTGCTCCATTTTATCTTTGTATTCCCAGTACTGAGCACATGGACCCTTAATAAGTGTTTGTTTATTAGTCATTCTATTTTTTAAAATTTAAAAGATTTATTGATGCCTCTTGGGTTTTTTTTTTAAACCTCGACTCAGAAATGAACCCTCTTTTGTAACCCAATGGAAGCCCAGTTTCAACAAAGCCATTCCCTCTACCCCTCGGGCAGTGCCCTGTCTGAACCAGAGAAATTCTCCAGTTGTAACCAAGTACACTTGCCTTACTTTCAGCCGCATAGAATAAAGCGAACCTGTTCGACAAAGAGAGGAGTCAGTTCTAACTGCGCAACCTTAAAGGTTTTCTGAAAGGACGTAAGTTCCTTTGCATATTAAACACGGGCTCTTTATGAGTGCTCACTGATGGCTTGATTCCTCGCTCCCTGTAATTCTTTTTTCCTGGAATATGATTTATGTATTTGTTTGTTTTTCCATTTGGTCGGTTAACTCCTTCTTCGTAGAGCAACCCACCATTACCGGAACCAACTCCTAAAGATCTTGTCTCTTGTAGGGAGATCTCTTTGCAGCATTCGCTTCCCAGGCACCTTGGCTCAATAGGGACTGGCTCCCTCAATCCCTTCAGCTATATTTAGAGACTCTTCTGGTTATTTATGTGGTGGCCGCATCATGTGCACATCTCACCCCTCCCCACCTTCCTAGCATCAGGCCATTCAGATCAGAAAGGAGAACCAAACAGCCCAGGAAAATCCCCTGTTCCAAGATCCACCCACTCCTGGGCCCTCTGCAGCTAGAAGATAGCCTTTTAGGGTTTGAATCACTAACGGAAATCAGAATCAGTCAAGCATTTATTAAACACCGACTATGAGCTAGGCTATTTGCTAAGTGCTAGAGACACAAAGAAAGGTAAAAAATAGTCCCCGCCTTCAGGGGGCTCACATTCCAATTCTGCGTTCAAATGAACAAAGTCAGAGTAATAAATAGGGTCAAAAGGGAGCCTAATTGAAAGTGACTGCTAAAGCAGAAAGGAAGGCAACCTTGTGGGCAAGAGACCACTTCCTCTGAAGATCCAAGCAGCATGATTCCTGTTAGGAGAGAAAGGGCAGTCTGGCTAGCGAGACCAATTTGGCTCCATGGGAAATCACCTCCTGACTGAGATTTTTTAAAAAATACTTATGGAAGGGGGGTAATTGGATAAATATATAGAAAGATATAGATAGATAGATAGATAGATAGATAGATAGATAGATAGATAGATAGATAGATAGATAGATGATAGATAGATAGACAGATATATTAAGTATTTATTAAGCACTTATTGTATGCAAGGCACTTTACTGAGGGGAAGGGATACAAGTGCAAGCATTCACACATTCTCTTCCCTCTTACCTTCTGTTGAAGGAAGACGCACATAAAAAGAAACTGGAAGGGCAGGGAGAGAGAGGTTTTAGGGGGAAGTGGAGGGGGCAAACCTGCTGCTGAGGAAATAAAAATCCAGAGTTTGAGTCCAGCTAGGGAGGGCGGGCTAGAAAAATGTCCTAACAGCTCTATCCAAAAGTCAACTGACTGCCTTTGGAGGAGTTAGGTTACCTCTCCTTGGACGTCTTCAACCAAAGGCATACCTGTTAGGTCTGTCATCACGGAAACTCCTCTTGGGTATGACTTGGGCTAGATGGTTGCTAAGATCCTTTCTCACTCTCAAATTCTCTGGTTGGGAGAAAATAGAGTCCAGCACTGAAACGAAGAATAAATAGATGTTTGATGATAATAACCTAAAATAGGTGTTACAGCTCTAATGGGACTAAGGCAGCCGGAGGCATGGATTAGATTATTTATCAGGGTGAATATGATGATGATGTAATTAACACCATACCCAAGTAGAATGGGCTGTCTCAGGAGGTAGGAACTTTCCTCTTACAAGACATCTTCTATTGTACATGGATAGCCTGTATCAGATTGCATATCATCTTGGGGAGGGGGAAAACAGAGAGGAAAAATGTAGAACTCAAAATCTTATAAAAGTGAATATTCAAAATGAAAATTTCATTAATTAATTAATTTTTTTTTCAAAAAAGACATCTTCTAGTAAAAGGACCATCCACTAGATATGCTAGAGAGGGGAAATTCTGACAGGTATAGATTGGAAAAGGCGGCTTCTGACATCCCTTCCAACTGGAAGATGGTAGAAAGGCTAAAACATTTAACTTGTATTTTGCTGTTTTCTCTGCCAAGGAGACAGATCCAAGAATTCCTTCTACCAATTTGTTGTTTTCAGTCATATCTAACTCTTCATGATCCTGTTTGGGGTTTTCTTGGCTGAGATACTTGTAGTGGTTTGCCATGTCCTTCTCCAGCTCATTTTACAGATGTGGAAACTAAGGCAAACAAGGTTAAGTGACTTGCCCAGGGTCACACAGCTAGCAAGTGTCTGAGGCCAGATTTGAACTCAGGAAGATGAGTCTTCCTAACTCCAGGCCACTATCTGAGCCACATAGCTGCCCAATTGGACGATACCAATATGTGTAAGAGATATCTATCTATCTATCTAGAGAAAGAAGTAAATGGATAAACATAGATAAATAGGTGGATAGATAGATACAGAGAAATAGATATAGACAGATTTGGATAGGTAGAGATACATACATACATACATTGTATTTGCATAAGGAATTCTTGAGTGAAGAAACTCCTACTAATAGTGCAGGTTAACCTTTTTCTTCCACTTGGTCTTAAAGCATTGCCTAGAACCCTGAGAGGTTAAGAGATTTGTCCAGAGTCACACAGCTACTGTGCGCCAGAGGAAGACCTTGTCCTGAGCCTTCCTACTTGAGATTCCAGCTCTCTGTCCCATGCTGCTTCTCATGGTCTCAAAAGGACAGAACAGAAATGATTAAAAGGGAGATGAAGCACCTGGCTGATCTCAATGAGTTCAGGTTATCAGGGCCCCACTGCATTACATCCTTGGGTACTGGATAGATAAGAACTGGCAGTTATAATTGTTAAATTGGAAGAGGGCAAATGTTGCTTGATTTCAATTCCTGACAAGATTGTGGAACACATAATTACTTTTAAAAAGATGGATTGTAGACATTTAGAAAAGGAAGCAGTGATCACTAAAAACTGACATGGCTCAATTAAGAACAGCCTGTGCCAGACTAACCTCATTTCCTTTTTGGATTGGAAAATCAGAGGATGAAGGCACGCATGGCATCCTCAGGTTTCAGTGAGGCCTTTGACAAAAGTATCTCCTACTTTTCTTCAGGGGACATAGAAAGGCCCCAGTTAGGTCATAGGCAGTGTGGAATGGAGACCAATGAATTTGGACTCAGCAGAGACAGAAGCTGAATATAGCTTCTAACACTATTTGATTGACCAACTATTCACTTAACCTCTTGCTGTCAGCCTCAGTTTCTTCTTCTGTTAAATGGGGATAGCGATAGTCATTGATTACCTCACTGGGTAGCCACAGGATCAAATGAGAATTGTCCACTAAATGGCCTCCTGGTCCATCCAGCCTAGGATTGTATAAGGAGCTAAACAACTATAATGTTGTTACAGATACCCCCACGACAAAAAAGAAAAACTCTTCGCCCCCAATATTTTATTTATGTTATATATTACAAAAAATGTGATTTCCCTATTTCACAAGTAGGGAAAGAATAGTGAACCTGCTTCAGCTTGAGAATGCTCAGGTGCAGACACTCCTGGTACATAATCCCTCTTGGGGATAAGCTCTTTTGGAAAGCATTTGGTTACACCTGCACAATTGCTTGAAGACTGGTTTTACAAGCAAGGTTCATGTAAGACAGAAGTTGTTTTCTTTTCTCTGGGTTTAACTGATGATTTGGTAGAAATTCAAAACAGAATTGGAATCCCAAAGCCCCTCCCCCAGCCCTCTCATTTTAAATGGAGATGGCAGACGTATGCTAAATTCTGCAGTTCCAAACCATTGAGTGGTTGGGTACTGGGAGGGGGATAGCGAGGTTTGGGGGTGGAGTAGAGACTTCATGATTCTCTATTTCAAGCCAAATATGTTTTATTTTTAATGGTTAAAAAAGAGGTAGCTTTATAAAGATCTTCCTTGTATATCAATCCTTATGAATTATTTTCAAAATTTCCTTTTTTTACTGTGACCTTAAAGAAAAGACTATCAGAGCTGGAAGAGATTCTAATGACCATCCAGTCTGGCCCCCTTATTTCTGAGTTAAAGAAAATGAGGCCCGAGCTAGTTGCCCCAAATGTCAGAGCTGAGATTTTGTATGACCTCCATTTCTGTAGCCAGGGAACTTTGAGTCATACAATACTTCCAACGTTTCACTGTACAAAGAACAAGAGGCTAGTATATGAACGTTGTTCATTTCTGTTGTATACAGATTTTTAAAGGATGTATTAAATTTAACATGGTAGTTAACAACATTCTGTAACCCTTCTGCCTGTTTTTTTCTTCTGTGTATTCTTTGGGGTTTTAATTAACAAGCTGGAGGTCAACAGAGAATTTAGGGCAAGAAAAATAGATTTGAGAATTATCAGCACGAAGGTGGTTTCATGGCCCCATTTGGGATTTTCTTGGCAAAGATACTGGAGTGGTTTGCCGTTTCCTTCTCTAGCTCATTGTACAGATGAGGAAACTGAGGCAAACAGAGCAGGTGCTTAATGGCTCTTTTTCCTCTTCCTTTTTAGGCATTTTGCTATCACAATAACCTAAAATACCTACAGTTCTGTGGTATCCATAAACTATAGGTCAATGAACTTAACTGATTCCTGGAAAAATTCTAAGATAGGTAATTACAGGGATGTTTGTGGAAATCTACAAAAGGAGTCAGTGGTCACAAAGAGCCAGGTGGACAAGATCAAGAGCTAATGGGAATAAGAGCTATGGGGAAATAGGCACACAGATCCATTGTTGTTGGAACTATGAAGTGGACCACCCATTCTGGATATCAAACTGGAATTATGCAAGCAAAGTAACTAAGCTGTCTATGCCCTTTGACCCATAGATCCCACTCCTAGGCACATGCCCTAAAGAAGTCAAGGGCAGAGAAAAAAAGGTCTAATATATAACAACATACTCATAGTATCACCTTTTCTTTCCAGTTCTTTGCTATAACCAAGTGGTCATTTTTTTAAAATTAAATTTAATGTTTATTTTTAGTTTACATCATTCATTTCCACAAGATTTTGAGTTACAAATTTTCTCCCCATCTTTCCCCTACTCACCAACCCAAAACAGCGATTCACTGAATACCCCCTACCCCAATATGCTGTCTCCTATATCCCCCCTCATTCCCCTCCAACTTTCTGGTAGGGCAAGATGGATCTCCATACTCCAGTGCCTGTATACCTTGTTTCCCAGTTGCATGTTAATAATAATAATATATTTTTTAAACATTTGATTTTAAAACTTTGAGTTCCAGATTCTTTCTCTTCCTCCCTCATCACCCACCATTACTGGGAAGATAAGCAATTCAGTATAGGTTATACATGTGTAGTTATGCAAAACATTTCCATAGTGGATATATTGTGAAAAACTGACTATATTTCCCTCCATCCTATCCCTCCCCCACTTGTTCTATTCTCTACTTTGACCCTGTCCCTTTACAAAAGTGTGTGCTTCTAACCACCCTCTCCCCCCAACCAGCCCTCCCCTCCATCATCCCCCCTGTCATCCCCTTCCTCCCAACTCTCCTGTAGGGCAAGATACCCAATTTAGTGTATATGTCATTTCCTCATTAAGCCAAATTCAACGAGAGTAAGGTTGACCCATTCCCTTTCACCTTCCTGCTCTTTCCCTCCATTGTAACAGTTTTCTCTTGCCTCTTTTAAATGAGATAATTTACCCTATTCTATCTCTCCCTTTTTCCTCCCAATATATTCCTCTCTTACCTCTTAGTTTTATTTTTTAGATATCATTTCTTCATTTTCAACTGATCCATGCCCTCTGTCTATATAGACACACGTTCACATATGTATTTATACATACATACACCCTCCTATACATACATCTATATTCCCTTCAACTATCCTCGTACTGAGAAAAGTGTCATGAGTTACAATTATTGTTTCTGTATATACGGATGTAAATAGTTCAACTTTGATAAGTTCCTTATGATTTCTTTTCCTGTTTATCTTCTCATGCTTCTCTTGCTTCTTATATTTGAATGTCAAATTTTCTATTCAACTCTGGTTTTTTCATCAAGAATGCTTGAAAGTCATCTATTTTATTGAATGTCTATATTTTCCCCTGAAACATTATACCCAGTTTTGCTGGGTAGGTGATTCTTGGTTTTAATCCTAACTCCTTTGATCTATGGAATATCATATTCCAAGCCCTGTGATCCCTTAATGTAGAAGCTGCTAGATCTTGTGTTATCCTGATTGTGTTTCCACAATATTCAAAGTGTTTCTTCTTGGCTGCTTGTAAAATTTTCTCCTTGATCTGGGAACTCTGGAACCCAGCTATAACATTCCTAGGAGTTTTCTT
>CM053581.1:19733197-19748292 GCA_028627135.1 Pseudochirops cupreus
TATAAAAACTTTTATTAGCAGGGAGACTGTAGTGACATATTTCAAAGGTTATATCGTATTACTAAGCTTGGTTTATACCAGGAATCCAGGGCTAGTTCAATGTTAGGAAACCTAGAAGCACAGTTGGCCGTATTTAATAGCAATAACAACGAAAATGATTGTATCAGTGGAGACAGAAAGCTTTTGAAACGACATGTATTTGTGTTAAAAACAGTAGAAAGCATAAGAATAAACAGACCCTTCCTTAATACAATTACATCTTTCTAAAGGCAGGAGTCAGCACTCTCTGTGATGGTGATAAATTAGATCTCTTTCTAGTAAGATCAGGAGTAAAACCAGAGTGTCCATCATCGATTGCCGTTACTACTGAGTGTAGTACTAGAACTGCTAGATGTAACAGTGAAACAGAAAAAAGTTATGGGTCGAATGAGCACAGGCAAACAGAAAACAAAACTCACCCTTTGCATATGATAGGATTGTTTACTTGGAGAACCCTAGAGAGTCAACTAATTGAAGATAGTTAACTTCAGCAAAGTTGTTGGATGTAAAACAGACCCATATAAAAATCATTAGTATTTCTATATTTTGGCAGCCAAATCCAGCAGGAAGAGAAAAGAAATTCCATTTAAGATAATTATAGAAATTTTAGAATAGATGCCCACAGGAACTACCTGAATATAATGATCAAACACTCATTACACAAATACAGATTTAAATAATTGAAGAAATAATTAATTGCTCATGAGTGGGAGTATTTTCTCATACCTCTTATGTTGAGCCATGCTGCTTTAGAATTTTGCCAAATTTGCTCTTTTGAGTGTGTATGTTTTTTAGGGTGTTTGAGAATATGTAGTTGTTATTGTTTCTTGCAAAATGAACATTTTCCTCTACATTCATGTACCACAGTTTGTTTAGCCATTCCCTAATCATTAGGTATCTACTTTATTTCCAGTTCTTTGCTGACATCCAGAAAGTGCTGTTATGGGTCTTTTCAAGAATTGGAAATCAAATAGGTGATGCTCATTAATTGGGAATGGCTAAACAAGGTGTGGTATGTGATAATAATGGAATATTACTGTGCTGTAAGAAATGACAGGCGCAGGATGATTTCAGAAAAACATGGACAGACTTACATGAACTGATGCAGGTGAAGTGAGCAGCACCAGGAGAACATTGTCCACAGTAGCAGCAGTATTGTTATTGTTCGATGGAAAAACTCAGCTGTTCTCAGCTCTACAGTAAACCAAGACAGTCCCAAAAGACTAATGATGATGCTAACTGCTTCCGGAAAAAGAACTGATATTTTAATATGGACCAAAGCATGCTGTTTTTCACTTTATTTCATTTCTTTTGAGTCATCTAATGTGAAATGACTAAATGTGGAAATGTTTTATATAATTGCACATATATAACCTATATCTGATTGCTTATCATCTCAGGGAAGGGAAGGAATAGAATTTGGAACTGAAAGCTTGAAATAAAAACATTTTAAAATTTTTAAAAAAAAGAAGAAAGAAAACTAAGGAACAACAAAAATAAAGTGCCACTATACGTACTAATAATAAGGTATAAAAGCCTAGTAATAAAATCCCTGGGTCAAAGAGTATGGACATTTTAGTCACTTTATTTGTATAATTAAAAATTGCTTTTCAAAATAGTTGTGCTGATTCACAGTTCCACCAGCAATGTAGCAACATGTCTTATCTTCCCTAAATCCTGCCAACATTAACTGTTCCCATGTTTTGTCATCTTTGCCAACTTACAGGATGTGAGGTGAAACCACAAGGTTCTGATTAGTCATTTTGATTTTAGTTTATCCTATTAGTGATTGGAAACATTCTTTCATGTAGTTGTTAATAGTTTTGTAACTTTAGAGAACTGTTTATGTCAGGCCTGCACAACATATGGCCCATGGTCTCTAGTCTAACCTATCTGCTGCCCGAAGAAGTTTAGCCTATTTCAATTTTGGCTTCTGCCAGGTTGTACAGGTCTGGTTTATATCCTTTGACCACTTACCTATTGGGGAATGACATACATAGTATGTTATAATTTAGTTCACATATGCATTTAGACTGTATTGTGGAATATGATGTAAGGTGTTGGTCTAAGCTTAAGTATGTATCTTTGTTTGAATGCCAAAGGGGAGAAAAAGAAACTTCTAATGAATTTTTTTCTTTTTGGTTACATATTATTTTTAACAGAAATTCATGGCCCGGCAAAAAGAAAAAGAGAGGAAAGAGGCTGAAGAGAAAAGCTCCAGGTGATCAGGAGAAGAATTCATTAAGAATTCATTTAGGGTCCAGTTGATTTTATGTATTTTGTTATCACTTAATTTGTAACTTTGTTTCAGAAGCAGATATTCATGTTGTACAAATTTCTGATTGCACTTGATGTAGAAAGGACTGTTGGGGGCGGGGGGGTGGGGTGGGAGTATGATGGGTTTGATTTTTATATCAAATCATCTGGCCTGGAGAAACATCTTTTACATACAAGTGTTGAAATAAATGTTGCTACTGTATATTTAACAGCACCTACTTGTGTTTGTTATTTATTGCTAAGGATCTTTCTGTGATTGCTGTGTCTTAAAAAATTTTCTTGACTGACAATCTTGTGAGTCATTGTGGTGACATTTAGTGTCCTGTTTTCAGAAGATGACTGTACTTTATCCATTTCTTTGGACCTGTGGTGTCAAAGATTTCTTCATGGATTAGACTGATTGGTCTGTTAGGATAATCATCACCTGAGTATCTGTCATAACTTGGTATGTGACATTGTCCACCTCTAGCAATTTGCTTGTTTTTTGTAGTAGCATGGTGTTTACTTTGGGTATGAAGTAACCGGTTATTTTCTGCATTAAACCTTAACTGTTAACCTTTCGTCAGCTCAGAATTTTAGAGACCTACATTTTAAGTAGTTCTCTCAAAATGGGTATTTATTTTGTTGAAGCATAAATTTTTTTGTCAAGAAATCAACTCAGATTTTTTTTGGATTCTGGGAATATCTGTCATATTTTGCCAAGGCCCAGTTATATGACACCTAAACAAGCAAGTCATTGTTTGTTATCAGTTGGGGGGATAGGGGAGACAGTTTATCATTAACCTACTTATAGTATTGCTTTTGATGGGTACCAAAGTGATCATACTTGCTAGGTATGAAATTATTAGGTTAAAATATAGTAGTGGCACATTTATCAAACAGGGAATGAGCTGTTCACTTCAATTAATTTCCCTGATTTAAATGTCCTTTTTTATTTTTTTAAAAAGGGAGTAGTTATTTGTAAAATGTATTCCATATTTTCCTGACTTACAGTGTCTTGAGCTCAATCTAGTCTTCCCTGATGACTTAGGTTTTCAGGATGAACATGAATTATTCTGTTCTCAAATACAATGCTTATACTTATATTGCAAAGTTGATGAGACCTTGGAAGTAATTTAATTGCATTTTTGCCTCCTACTTTGAAGTGTGATTTTTTGAATTGGGAGGCTAGTTGCAGAATGTCCATTGGCTTAGTCAGAGTCATCTCTTTAACTAGAATGTGAGCTTTTAGAGGGCAGTATCTTATTTGTGTCTCCCATTTTGTATTGTTTTGCAGATCACTGTAGCATTTGCCCTAGAATTAGTAACCAAAAGGGCTAGTCATTTCAGAAAGCTTTTAGTGAATGATCCAAAGGGCCCTGTCCTTAATACTTGATAGATTCTATGGAAAGATGTCTTTCAGAGGAATTTAGATCACCTAGTTAAAAAGTGTAAGGGAAGATGAGATGGTACAGATAGAATAGAGAAAAGGGCTGATTAGGTAGTGCTTGGCATGGGAGGGGATAGGAATCAAGCATATATTAAGCACCTTCTCTATACAGGGCACAAGTTAGTATTAAGGGGAATTGGAAGAGACTGGGAGAAGGTGGGATTTTAACTGGGATTTGAAGGAAGCCAGGGAGGCCAGGACAGTGGAGATGAGGTCAAGAATTTCAGGCACAGTGAGTGGTCAGCCAGTGAAAATGCTTGGAGTCAGGAGATGGAACAACCTTTGCTGGATCATAGAGTAAGATGTAAGACTAGAAAGGTAGGAAGACCATGATTGTTTTGAGTTTAGTCTTGAAGTGTGTTGGGCATGGAAGACAATGGCATGTGTAAAAATAGAAGTAGGGAGATGAGCCTGTCTAGGTCAGAGGTGCCCTGTTTTGGTTTTGTTGTTGTTTTTTTTTAAATATGAACTTAACGCTTTAAACTGAACATTTCCACGTAAAGGAGAACAGAAAATGAGGCTTGTACTTAAAATGACAAATTTATTACCGTTTGTTTTTTCCTTTAAGTGCATAATAAATTCAACCTGTAACTTTCAAGACTATTCTGTTTGTTTTTCCTTCTGGTTTTCTATCAGTTCTTTTCTGTACATTTAAAAGAATTCTTCAGTGACCCTCAAAGGTGCCATGGTTGAGCAATAAGAGGTCAATGTAAGAAAGTCAGTAAGAGTCTAGATGAAGAGATTAGGTAATTAGATTGAATTGTAGTGATAGTAGTGGACATGAAAAAAGACCCCCCAAAATAGAAGAGGCATTATTCAGGAGGAAGCAGTACAGTGCAGCTCCACCAAACGCTATAGCCTGCCAGCCTTTGAACCACAGCTCATTCCCTCCATTCTCTACCTCCAGAGGAGGCTGGCATCCCGTGTAATGAGCAGGACCTCAGTGTCTTCATCTCAGTCCCTGGGCACAAGGGCCATGATATTCTCACTCAGCCCAAGAGAAGTGATCTCAGAGCCCGACCCCCATGAAGAGTACAATTGTACTGCTGTCTCTCTGCCCCCCAACAGCAGGGGCATTGCTAATGTAGACCAGTACCGTACTAGACTAGGTTAATAATAGGTATGTAGAACCTAGCTGGATCAGCGAAGACTCATTCTAGGAAATGAAATAGGAAAAATGAGCAAGCAGAAAAGACCCATGTCCTGCTGCAAATATACAATGACCAACACTGGGATTATGTTGTCGTTCAGTCTCCCAATTCTTTGTGAGCCCATTTGGGATTTTCTTGGTAAAAATTCTGGAGTAGTTTATCTTTTCAGTTCATTTTACAGATGAGGAAACTGAGACAAGCAGCATTAAGTAATTTGCATAAGGTCACAGTTACTGTTTGAGGTCAGATTTTAACTCCGTTCTTCCTGACTGCAGGCCCAGCACTCTCCACTGAATCACCTAAGCTACTGCATTTGGATTAGGCCTTGGACTTTATGAAGTCTGCCTCCTTATCCTTAGCAAATGGAGAAGAACCTCAGTGACTTGGTTGACTTGGTCCCCAGCCTATATGAACATCTTTTCTCTTTAAGCCTTTGAAAATTGTCAGTTAAGATATTAGGAAAGATCTTTTATGTTACTACCACTGAAAGGGAAATTCATATAGGTCACCATGCAGCAGCAAGATCTCACCTTCCCTTAGGACAGCGGTTCTCAGCCTGTGGGTCGCGACCCTTTTGAGGGTCAAACGACACTTTCACAGGGGTTGCCTGATACCATCGGAAAACAAAATTACAGTTATGAAGTAGCAACAAAAATAATATTATGGTCGGGGGTCACCACAACATGAGGAACTGTATTAAAGGGTGGCGGCATTAGGAAGGTTGAGAACCGTTACCTTAGGAGATGAAGTCACACCATCTGCTTACCTGCATAAACCGAGGTAGGAGCCAACACTTCCTTGGCCAGTAGTGAAAGGTGAGTTCTGTTACCTCTGCATCTGGCTTTTCAGGGGGATAATTCTCATTAAGAAGTCTGGAGATGAATCGAAAATGAAAGCCACAAAAAAGGGTTTTTAACCAGTGTGGAGTTACAGGAGAAATTCACTGGTCATCCAGCCCTTGACCTCCACCATAATTCTGTAGGCTACATGTCATAAATTGGGCTCTGGTACCATGAACCTTGGAGGTAGCATTTGCAGACAGATGAAGAAAGAGGAAATCATGTGTGACACCTCCCCACACAACTAAAATTGGGTGTCTGGCAGAGAACATGGGAAATAAAATCAGATGTATGCTAAATGAGATGCACTTTGGGAAAACAAAAGATGTTAATGAATTGAAGTCTGTGCAGACTTTTGCAGACAGATCCAAGTGAAGAGTTTAAAGTGGCCTGTTGGAGGCTTTGAAGAGGAAGCAGCAGTGTTAGAATGCTCTTCATGCTAACAAGCCCACACCATGCACTCACAGGATTCCTTAGAAGACTGCCTCCCTCCATCCCCCATGTCATATAACAATTTCCATCAAACACTTTACACAGCAACTTTTCTCCCCATGAATTAACTTTATGTATAAACTTTTCATCTCTTAAGTTGACCTTTCATGTCATTTTCTTATCAAGACCTTCAGTGTTTCCATGGAGACCCCATATGATTGTTGCTTTTTCCATTCTCTCCACTAGTGTCCCCTTCCCCAAAATTTTGTTTATAAGTTTTAAGCACAATCCATTGTCCATCCCCTCACCTGCTCTCTTACATTGGTGTAAAAACTGTAACAATTACGATGCTGTAGTTTATGAAAAAGGAAAAATTGAAAATCAGATTAGTTTTATTTGGGTGTTACTTGGGATGGAGCACTAAACCCCCCAGAAGGGTTTAATGAGGGTGATGATTATGGGAGGCCGAGATGAGTCCTCACTTTTGTTCTCTGGACTCGTTTCCAGTGCTAAGGAGATGCCATTTGGGGGAAAAGATGGTGACAGGGAGTGAGAAATCTGCTTCACCATTTTGCTCTTCTAGGCTGAGTTTAGACTAAAACTTTATGAAGTTTTAAAAGGATTTTTGTTTTTTATAAATTATGATCTGGGAAAACAATAAAATTGCATCTTTTAAAGACAAGCTATTACCTGGAAGAGAGAAATAATACTAAAATAGCCATAAACAATGACCCAAGGAAACAGCCACAAGGTCAATTAAGAATTTTTAAAGAAAAGGTTAATGTAAATGAAATAAGAACAGTAGAGGAAAGAATTAGAAAAGAAATGAATGTAGGAGAGAGACTTGGGGGAAAAAACAGCTTAGAAAAAAAGTCTCAAATTAAATAGACCCCCTAAGAATTAGAGTGAACCATACAAAAATTGCTCCCAGAGGCAAATAATAAAACAAAGTTAAAAGACTGAAAAATAGGTTTCTATATTTTAAAAAATTTCCTGGAAAATTTTGGAGAAAGAATTTGAGAATAGTTGAATATATTGAAAGCCATGACCAAAAATAGATTGTTTTGTAAAATCATGGAAGAAAGCTGCCCAGATGTCAGGACAGTTGGGCAAAATAAAATGTATTAATGATTTCCTGGAGAAAGAAAGAAAATAAGTTAAAACCCTGATTGTCATAGCTAAATTCAAGGGCTTTTAGAACAAGTACTACAACCAGGCAGAAAGAATTCAAATCCTAAGCAGCTAAAGGGAGAGTCACACAGGGCTTAACAGGTACCATCATAAAAAAGAATATGATATTCCAAAAGGAAGAAGATTCCTATAACCAAGAGAAAGCCAGGAAAAAAAATAGTATAATCTCACAGGGAGGAAAATGTACCTTAAAAAGAGAACTTTTTAGCACTAAAAAATTTTTTTAAATGACCAATGGTAGTCAGGGTACTTTAAATGACAACAAAATCAAATAGAATCTGAAAATAATCGAGTCAAAATCATAAAAAGTAAACAACAATCAGAAGGAATTGTATAAGGATGAACTGTTTACATTTTAATGGGGCATAAAGGAAATTAGAACAGAGAGCCTGGGAATGGTGTTTTAATGATGAAAGCAGGAAAAGGTGATAACTAAAGGGAAGAAAAAGGAGGAAGGGCAAAGGGAATTTGTGATCAGGCTAGAAGTCTGGAAATGAAAAAGGGCAGAGATAGTAGGCATCATTTGAAGTAGACCGATCAAGGGATAGAGCACATGCAAAGATGAGTAAAATGCATTCAGCTCAACGCAAACAGGGAACAGAGAGGAGAAGGAATAGATTAAGAGAGCATAGTCATAAGACCTAAACTAGAAGGGAAGGGATATGAGGAGGGGTGACAGTGAAAAAACTTGGAAGGAAAGTATGAAATTGATGGGGGGGGAGGTTGTTGGGAAATAAAAGAAATTAAGATGAAGTGAAATACACAATTGATAGTCATAGCTATGAATGTCAATGGGATTAATTCACCCATAAAACAGAAGAGATTAGAATGGATTGTTAACAATGTGCTATGTACAAGAGACTTGAAATGTAAAGATTCACATAAAAGTTTGAAGCAATTATCTATTATGTTAAAATTCTTTACATCTGTTGTCTTTCAGTTAGCACCACAGTGATAAACACATAACAGATGCTTAACATTTGCTGAGTTGAAACTGAAGTTGAAATTAAAAAAGGTAGGGGTAGCAATCAAGATTTTAGACAAGGTAATAGGAAAAATAGATTTGATTTTAAAAGTTAAACAAGGAAACTACATTATGCTTAAAGGTACCATTCGCAACTGAATGACATAGCACCTAAATAAAAAATAAATTTTAACAATATCCCACAAAAAACTAGTTAAATGTAGAAGTAAAAAACTTTTAATAGTGAGATCTCAGTATACCCTTTTCAGAGCTAGACAAATTCAGCCAAAAACTAAACAAAGGGAAGAATGAAATCGATTTTTAGAAAAGTTAGAAATGATAGACCTTTGCTAAGTATTGAATGGGAATAGAAAGGAGTATGCATATATTCCCATTAATAAAACCAGGAACTTTTAAAAATCCATTAGCTAATTTTATTTTAAAAATTCGCACATATCAAAAGTGAAAAAATTCAAAAGACAATCAGCAAGCATTTATTAAGTGTCTACTATTTGTCAGGCACTGTGCTATGTTCTAAGGATACAAAGAAATGGAAAAATAATCCCTGCTCTCAAGGAACTCACAGTCTAATGGGTGAGAAAACATGCAAACAACTATGCTAAAACAAGATATCTATGGAATGGTAATCCTGTAATCTGAGATAATTTCAGAACTAAGAGGACCAGGAAAACCTTTTTGCAGAAGATGAGATTCAGCTGAGACTTTAAGAAAGCTAAGAGGCAGAGATGAGGAGGGAGAAGTCCAAATGTGGGTGACAGTCAGTGAAAATGCCTGGAGTTAGGAGCTGGAGTGTTATGTGATAAACAGCAAAGTAATTATCATTGGATCACGGGGTACATAGGGAGGGGCAAGGGGTGAGCGCAGACTGGTAAGACTAGAAAGGTAAGAAGGGCCAGGTTGTGAAGGGCTTTAAAAGTCAAATCTGGATTTTATATTTGGTTCTAGAGGTAGTAGGGAGTCACTGGAGTTCATTGAATGAAGAGTGTGGGGGAGAGCATCAGACCTGCACTTTAGGAAAAATGAGCAGCTAAGAAAGGCTGGACTGGAGTGGGTAGAGACAAGTTAGGGAAACCAACTATCAAGTTAAACCAGAGTGGTGGCAGTGTCAGAGGAGAGAAAAGAGGGCACACACAAGAGTTATGGAGAAGGTAGAAATAATAGGATTGTCAGTTCTGGATATAGTGAGTGATGGAGAATGAAGAGTCAAGAGGACAACAAGGTTACAAGATGACTAACGATGGTGATACCTTTGATATTAATGGGGATGTTAGAGAGGGTTTAGGGGGAAAGATTAGTTGTTTTGGACATGATGAGTTTGAAATGCCTATGGGGCTTTCAGTTTGAACTGTTCAAAAGAAGTTGATGTGGGACTGGAGCCTAGGGGAGAGACTAGCGCCAGATAGACATCTTGGAGTCATCTATGAAAAGACGATAATTGAACCCATGTGATCTGATGAGACCACCAAGTGAGGGAAAAGAAAAGATAGCTCAAACATGACAAAACAGGACAATGATAAATGTCGGAGAAGATGTGGGAAAACTGGAACACTAATGCGTTGTTGGTAGAGTTGTGAGCTGATCCAGCCATTCTAGGGAGCAATTTGGGACTATGCCCAAAGGGCTGTAAAGCTGTATATACCCTTTGACCCAGTGATACCACTCTTAGGTCTGTATCCCAAAGAGATCATAAAAATGGGAAAAGGACTCACATGTACAAAAATATTTATAGCAGCTCTTTTTGTGGTGGCCAAGAATTGGAAATTGAGGGGATGCCCATCAACTGAGAAATGACTGAACAAGTTGTGATACATGATTGTAACAAAATCCTATTGTATCATAAGAAATGATGAACATGCAGACTTTAAAAAAACCTGGAAAGACATATATGAACTGATGCTGAATAAAGTGAGCAGAACCAAGAGAACATTGTACACAGTAACAGCCATATTGTACAAAGACTAACTTTCAGACACTTAGCTCTTCTCAGCAATGCAAAGATCTAAAACAATTCACAATGAATTCATGATGGAAAATGCTGTCCACATCCAGAGAAAGAACTATGGAGTCTGAATGCAGATCAAAGCAGACTATTTGCTTTCTTTTTTCCCCTTTGTTGCTTTATTTTGTTTCTTCTTTCTCATGGTTCCTTCCATTGGTTCTAATACATTTTTACAACATGACTAATATGAAAATATGTTTAATATGAATGGATATGTAGAGCCCATATCAGATTGCATTATCATCTTGGGGAGGGGGAGGGAAAAGAGGGGGAGAAAATTAAAAACTCAAAAGCTTATGGAAGTGAATATTGAAAACTAAAAAAATAAATAAATAAATTTTAAAAAGGAAAAAAAAAAGAGCCCAGGATAGAGTCTTGACTGACACATATGCTTAGCAGGTGCAAACTACATAAAGATACAGCCAAGGAGACTTTGAAGGAACTGTCAGACAGGAAGAACTGGAATAGAGTGTCAAGAAAGTCCATAGCAAAGAATGTATCAGTGAAAGAAAGGTGGAGGAGTCAAGTGGAGTAGCAGGGATATAGCTGAACTCTTCTCCTTGAAGATCTAGAAAATGTACCAGATCAAATCTTGACTGGTAAATCCAAGAAAAGAAAAAAAAACTCAATGAATCATTTCCCCCCTGTTTGATATACGAAGACTGATCTATGTGCTAATAAATGCATGTCATCCAGCTTGGCGGGAAGCAGGGGGTCAAGGGAGAATGCACAAGATACTTCTAAGTTGAATTTTCACTATTAATATTTTCTCCATAATTTTCATAAGTCTATACAGTCAATAGAACAATAAACCAAACCAACATTTGTAGCGCTTAACAATTTATGGAGAGTGCTAACACTGAAAATTTAACAGTGAGCTCTTCATAGCTGGTTCCAGCATAACCATGTCTGTGAAAAATGGAGACACAGTCTAGCCAAGAATGTCCATGTAGAACATTCTTGTTCAGTGAACAAGAGGACCAAGGACATGCACAAAAAGGTCCCAGACATATAGGGTGGGCTGAAGTTTTGCTCACTACTCAGTTCTGTGTCACAGATTCAGAGTGAGCTGAGGAGGGACCCACTTAAGAAGTAGTATTCCAAGGTAGGAGGAGTCATGGACTCTGGGCTGAAAAAAGGAACAAGTAGCAAGCCAGCTGTGTGGCTCTCAACCAAGTCAGGAAACACAAACAACAGTGGAGCCTGCAGTTCTCCCACTCCAAACCAGCAAAACTCTCCAGCTTGTGAACTTGTGGCTGCATCCAGCAATAATCTAATAGAACTCCAACCAGTGACAAGACCACAGGAGTGTTGCTCAGATCCAAACATGTCAGGAATTTTTGGAACCAGTCCAGAAGGGTAGCATTCAGACTTGACCCTGGATCAAGCCACTTTGGGAGCACTGAATAAGTCCAGGTTTCCTATTTCAGTTGTCTCTGACATCCTGTGATACTACTCATACTCTCTATACCAAGAAAGTACTAACAGGACCAAGGAGGGCACAAGCTTAGCCTGTTCCCTCTAGAAGTGCACGGAACATAAAGTCTAAACTTAGGAAGTAGTCTAGAAGAATGAGCCAATAAAAAAAAATTCCGCCATAAAACTATTATGACAATTTGATACAAAAGAGACAAAATATCAACAAGCAAAGTCTCAAGGCAAAATACAACTTAGGCACAAGTTTAATTAGAACTCCTGCAAGAGAGGGTGGCTAGATGGCACAGTGAATAGAGCACTGGCCCTGGAGTCAGGAGGACCTGAGTTCAAATACGGCCTCAAACACTTAACACTTACTAGCTGTGTGACCTTGGGCAAGTCACTTAACCCCAATCGCCCTACCCTTCCCCCTCCAAAAAAAAAGCAAAAAAAAACCCCAAAACTCCTGGAAGAGATAAAGCAAGTGTTTTTTAAAGTTTAAATTTTTAAAATAATTTTTTAAAATGACAGTGCTAGAGGGAAAATGTGGAAAAGAAATGAGAGGTATGGAAAAAAGAATTGGAAATAGAATTAGCAGTTATAAAACCCTATCCAATCAACAAAGTCTCTGAAAATATGAATGGACCAAACAGAAATCAATGACTCCATGAATGATGAAATATTAAAGATAAAAGACTAAAAAAAAAGAAAACATAAAGTATCTTAGAACAAAACAACTGACCTGGAAAAAAAAAGATAAAGGAAAGATAACTTAAGAATCATTGGACTGTTTGAAAGCCATGATCAAAAAAAAGTCTAGGCATTGTATTTTCAGAAATCATAAAACAGGGCTGCCCTCATCTTTTAGAACCAGAGGGCAAAGTGGAAATAGAAAAAAAAAATCACTGATCAGAAACCCCAAAATGAAAAATCTCAGAAACATTATAGGCAAAATCCGGAGATTCTAGGTTAAAGAAAACTACTGCTAACATCCAGAAAGGAATGAGAAACCGCAGTCAGGATCACAAAAGATTAAGGAGTCATGGCTCTAAAGAAATGGAGCTTGGGGCAGCTAGGTGGCACAGTGAATAGAGCACCAGCCCTGCAGTCAGAAGGACCTGAGTTCAAATCCCACCTTAGACACTTGGCACACTAGCTGTGTGACCTTGGGCAAGTCACTTAACCCCAATGCCCTGCCTTCCCCCCTCCAAAACAAAACAAACAAAAAATAAACAAATTAATATGTCTGGATCTTTTCAGTAGACCTTCCATCATGAAAATACTGTCAACCTACACTTGCAAATAAAAAGGATATTAAAAAAAAAAGAAATAAAGCTTGGAATATGATATCTTAGAAGGTAAAAGATATGGGCTTACACTAAAAACTGAGTATAATATTACTACAGTGTGGGGTAGGGTGGGCAGCAGGACCAGGGAAATAGAGCTTTCTGATGAAAATGGCAGAGCCACATACCAACTTTGAAACACAAACATAAGACTTAAGAGTAATCATAAGAGACTAACCAAGCACGAATTGGTTACATTCTACTATAGGGGGATAATGTTGCTTATATCTCTTCAGAATTAGGAGTCATTGAGGGAGTCTAATAAGAGAACCTAGCAGTGGTTTTGTTATGTTTTGATGACTTTGAAGAATGGAAGGGAACAGGAAGAGGAATAATCTTCATTAAGGATAAAAAGGGAGAAAATTATCTCACATAATTGGGGTAGGAAAGAAAGATTAGATAAAAAGGAAGGTTGAGGAAAGTGAGTGACACTTGAAGGTCCCTTATCTGATCAAGGAGGGGAGGATACAAATACAGTATTAGATTCAAAAATCCAATGTCACCTATCAGGGAAATGGAAAAAGGGGGGAAATCAGGGGATTAAGAGAGAGTAGATTAAGGGAGCGATTAACCCTAAATAAAGCCAACTATAGTTGAGGGTGTAATCCAAAGAGCTGTTTAAAAGAACAGAAAGGATAAGAACCTTGGGGCCTTTAGACCCAGCTGCCGCCAGGGCTCGTTTTGAGATTCAGCGGAGTCTGCCTGGAGGTGTTTGCACTTCAATCAGGCCAAACCTCAGCCCAGACAGTTAAGTCCTTCCCAAGGTCCTCTCAAGTTGTCTTAAACAAATGTTTGACATTGGCTTTTTTTTTTTACTTCTGCTGCTCAAAATTCACTTTGAGGAGCTGTTTTACCTTGTTTGTGGGAGAATTGTAGAGAGCCGCGCACTTCCTGTCTTATTTCACCATCTTCCCAGAACCTTCTTTTTCTTTGTTGTCCTACAGATTTAATTTTGTGTATTTAAGAAACTTAGTTTTCACCAGATTGCCGAAGGGGTCCATGGCATACACATAGATTCACACACCTTAAGAATTGAAACCGTGACCTAGGAGAAGGGAGTGATTAGCGTGTCAAAGGAAAAGGGATAACAGATCAAAAAGAACTGAGAAAAGACCTTTAGGTCATGTCATGAATATATCTATACCCTTAGATGTTACCCTTAGAATTTCATTTGACCAGTAACATAGTAAGAGCCTAAGAAGCAAGTGGAAGAGAGTAAAAGGAGGCAAAGAGTATGGAGATATATATAGTAGTTCGCAAAAGGAACAGAGACAGAGAGACAGAGAGAGAACAAGGGAGAGGGAGAGGAGAGAAGGAAGGGGGGGAGAAGAGAAAGGAAGAGGGAGACCCAGAGAGAGAGAGAGAGAAAACAAGGGAAAAGGGGAGAGAGAGAGCATGCTATGGGATGCCAGCTTGAAGGAATGGCTGAGTCAAATGAAAGTTATCTTTTTTTTTTTAAGATGAGAAGACCTGAGCAGCAAGGAAGAAGGAACTTGCAGACTGAAAAGAAACTGAATATGAGAGAGGTAATAAGAAGACAAAAACCCAAGCCTCATACACTCTTCTCTCCAGGTTTCCATGACATGACTTTATCCTGTTTTCTTCCTCTGCCTGTCTGACTGCTCCTTCTCAGTCTCCTTTGCTGAATCTTAGTCCAGATTATTCCTGGTAAAGGTGGGGATTCTCCAGGACTCTGTCCTGTACCTTATTTTTTCCCTTCCTCTATGTTTTTTTTGATTGTTATCTCATCAGCTCCCATAGATTTAATGATCATCTCAAAGATGATGATTCTTAGATCTACTTATCCAGCCTTAACCTCTCTCCTAACCTCCAATTGCCCATTAGATACCTCAAACAGACATATTCAAGTCAACATATCCAAAACTGAATTCATTTTCCCCCAAAACTTTTCTCCATTTTTGCTTAAGGAAAGAGAAATATTGCATTACTTCAGTTACTCAAGTATTGCTACCTGTTAGTGATCTCTTCAG
>CM053581.1:19748792-19814458 GCA_028627135.1 Pseudochirops cupreus
GGGGGAGGGGGGAAACACTGGGATGGCTGTTTTGGGGTGGTGGGCAGGGGAAAGACAGGGAGAAAATATGTAACTCAAAATCTTGTGGAAATGAATGATGCAAACTATAATAAAATTTAAAAAATAAAAATTTAAAAAAAAACACTCAAAAAAAAAAAGAGACAGGGTCAAAAGGAGAAAACAGAGTTTAGTGGGGGGCAGGACAGGATGGAGGAAAATATAGTCTTTTACAACATGACTATTACGGAAATGTTTGCACAACCACATATGTATAACCTATACTGAATTACTTGCCTTCTCAGTGTGGGGAGAGAAGAAGGGAGAGAATTTGGAATTCAAAAGTTTTAAAAACAAATATTAAAAAAAACTTTTATATGCAATTGAGAAATTATTTTGTCCTACAAAAAAGTAAAGGGGAAGGGGATGAGATAGGGTGTGATAGAAGGGAGGGCACACTGGGGAAAGAGGTAATCAGAATGTATGCCATGGGGGGGGAGGGGAGAAAGTGGGAGAGGGAGGGGAGAGATGGGAGAGAAAATTTCGAACTCAAAATCTTGTGGAAATGAATGCTGAAAACTAAGAATAAATTAATAATAATAATAATTAAAAAGGAATATTGGTTTAATTAATTTTTTTTTTACTTTCCCTGGTTCAGATAGCAAGACCATATCTGTATCTTATTAGATTGGTGGGATCCTTTTCTTATTATTTTTTCCAAACAGTTTATGTTGTATTTGAATTGCTCTTTAAATGTTTGATAGGATGCACTTGTAAACTTCATCAGTTCTAGGTTTTTTCCTTTGATAGTCATTTATGTCTTTTAAAATTTCTTCTTTTAACATCGAGTTATTAAGTACTCTATTTTCTGTTTCGTTGATCTGGGCATTTTACATCTTTATAAATATTCATCCATTTTCATTGACATTGTCAGTTTTATTGGCATATAAATTATCTGAAATAGTTCCTACTAACATCTTTTATTTCTTCCTCATTGGTTGTGCTTTTATAAATTAGGAATGTCCTGATTTCCTGAAAGAAGAGTGCTCTACTAATTCTCTTAAGGACTCTCATTAGTGAAGGTACCCAATCCATAGGCAGGCTTTGGATCGGGCATGTAAAATGACTTGTTTGGAGAAGAGTGGGAATTATAGAAATCATGAACATAAATGAAATCCTCCCCAGAAAAACAGTGAGAGGACAAATACAAATGAATGTCAAAGATTTGGAGTGACAGAGACCCCTAGGGGCCATCTAGTCCATTTTCTATGGGGGCCCAGAGAGATTAAGTGAGTTGACTGGGACTTAAAACTCTAGGACTGCTCGGTTTGCTGCTCTTATCACTACTCCAGGCTACGCTACAAAAGAGCCCCCAAACTGAACAGCAACTAAAGGGGAACACAAACCGTAAGGCTTTTAAACTAAGACATAAACTCAAAAGGGGAGGGAAGAGGGCAGGGTGCTAAAAGCAACCCAATGGTGACTGAGCACCATTTAAAGACTTGAGACGGCCCAGTCAGAACGTTACCTCTGTATTCTGCTTGTGACGTGCACTCTTGCAATGATTTGCCATCGTTTTCTGATCCGAGTAGAAGAGGGAACAAATAGGACAGAAGAAACCAGCCTTCGGTATAAGAAAATCTAAATCTGGAAGACAAGAAGATAAAAGAGTGTCTAAATCTGGAAGACAAGAAGATAAAAGAGTGTGTGTGTGTGTGTGTGTGTGTGTGTGTGTGTGTGTGTGTGTGTGTGTGTGTGTGTGTGTGTACCTTCGTGGGGCACCAGCATGTTTCTGCACTCATCAATTCCAGGGAAGTGGCAAGGTGACAAGGTGCCTCCAGATGATTCTTTGAGAAGTTCAGGGTCTCAACATATGTAGGAGAAAGGACTGAGAATTTCTCCTAACTCAATGAATACCCCTTCAAGTTCTTTTAAAAATCAAGCTGGTGTGAGGGCACCAACTTTCTTGAAGATACAGTGGTTCACAAGCCAGGCTGGATTTGTTACCCAGTTATCCCTAAGGCTTATTAGCCTTGTCACATCACAGCCCTTGACACAGACCATTAGGCCACAAAAACAACCATGCCATCGGGTACCACACCACAGACTTATCCAGAATTTATCTGGGGTAAATATAGTTTCCCTCTCACCTCAAAGAGCAAGAGATAAGAAGGGCATTCAGATGACAGTCCCACTAAAGGTTTAATACTAATGCTACCATAAACACACACACACACACACACACACACACACACACACACACACACACACACACAGTCTAGTAGGCCACCCACACAAACGAGGAATTCTTGAATTCTGGCACTCTCAGCAACAACTCCAATACATTTCCTCAATTTTCTAGCCAGAATACTCTTGTGGCTAAAAAATCTGGACACGATGAGAAAAGCTTTGTATAACCCTTCTCCCCTGAAGCAGAAGAGCAGATGACTCTGACCTCAGAACTCACAAGGCCCTCTCTTAGTGCCTTTCATGAAGTTCTGTGTTATCAGTTACTGGTGTGTGTGCGCCATGCCCTCAGCGTCACCCTCAACAACTGCACAAAGGACTTGTCCAACAACAAACATTTTGTCTTGCTCTGATGAATACTTGCCTAAGGAAGACTCTTCATCTTTCTTTCTCTTTTTCTCTGGTTCTGCATCTTCTGATCCAGATTCTTCAACTAAAATCACAGTTTAGTTTAAAAAACAACAAACAAAAAAAACACCACCAGATTTACAAACTAGTATTTTTCTAATATCCCAAACAGCCCCCGCCACTTAAAGATCCAAACACTTCAAATCTAAAGTCTGTAATACTTTATACCTCATTTCAGCATTCTCATTTTACTCTACCTTCTCATCAAGGAATAAATCATTTTTTCTATAACGTTTAGGAATTTTCTGAATTAAGAGATGCATGGAAATGCGAGATTTCATTTTTAAGAACTGCCTGTGGGATCTAGTAGTTTGTGTAATTAACAGGCTGAATAAAAGAGGGTCAAATATTGATTACTTTTGCATGATCTGTATGCTGGTATTATAGATGACATTTACTGCTTCTGTTTATTAAAGGTTAAAAGTGGAAGGAAGGTGTAGGCACAGGAAAACATTCTGATACAGAACAGCAGGACCTGTAGATTTATAGGCCAGAAGTTGGAGCTCTGAATTTGTTACACTGCCATGAGACAGAAACAAATGGGCTATGGAAGAAAACCTCAGAATTGAAGAATTACTACTGCAAGAGACTTCAAGATCAGAAGTTTTTAACCTTTTCAAAGTGTCATGTGGTCTAAGTTTGTTCTCAGAATGTTTTTGAATGCTTAAAATAAAATACTCCAGATTACAAAGGAAACACATTATATTGAAACTGTTATGATAAAATTAAAAAAAAATTCACAGGTACCAGGTTAAGAACAAATCCCTGATTTAGACTAACGCAAGCCTCATGGTCCTCCCTTAACAAGTGGTCATAGGATCAAACGTCTACAGCTAGTTTGTTTTTGGTAACTATGTCTTGGGTTTCACATTTATCTCAAATTCACTGCAATGCTCTAGCTTATCAATCTCTTTTTGGTCCCTACTGTCACATGTGCTGCGGCTTTGTCATCTATAAAGTGGATCATGATGTCATCTTGCCTTTTAACATTTTAAAATCTGTGAGCAGAACAAATCATTTATTGTTCTATAAGGATGACTGAAGCATTCATCTAGCAGACCTTTCCTCAAGGATATCAACTCTTCAATTTAGCCTACCGAGTCTAGCCATTTAACCAGTTCCAAATCCATCTAAACTGCACTATTGTCTGAGCGTTCTGCAAATCTCTAAATAGCTATTACCCCTTACAGCACTGTTCCTTTTGGACAATGGCACTTTTCTGAATCACCTTCCTATTCTCCACACCACCTAACACCAACAAATGCAGCAAGCAGATGCTAGCCACTGTGCAGACCTAGAATCAGTCCAATCTGACAGATACAGGCCCTTTCCCCACAGCACCAGATGGTGACACCATCAAGGTTTCTCTACTCTAGACAATACAGATTTTTTTTTCCTCCTCTGAACTTCTTCAGGATCACAGAACTGAAAAGGACAGCTGAGGCTATCTAGTTCAATCCCCTCACTCCATACAACTGAAAATGAAGGCTTAGAGGGATGATGTAATGTGTATAAGGTCAGAGGTGATATCTCTTCTGGTCACACTGTGACTATGGCTTCTATCTCCAGCTACATAAGCTCTTAGGGCAAGTACCAATGGACCACTGCAAATACTTATTACCATGTTATGCACACAGATGTCTGATGCCAGTTCTATATCCTCACCTTCACCAGACTGTGTATACAGGATCACTCCTACCTGCTCACACCTGCTGAGTATGATCTGTTTGTCTAGTTCTATCAGTAAATTTGACTATAAGCAGTGACAAGCACATTGGA
Organism: Pseudochirops cupreus; assembly: GCA_028627135.1. Classification (NCBI taxonomy): domain Eukaryota; kingdom Metazoa; phylum Chordata; class Mammalia; order Diprotodontia; family Pseudocheiridae; genus Pseudochirops; species Pseudochirops cupreus. Next base: position 19,753,224 of record CM053581.1, read on the forward strand.
CAATTTAAGGAACTCTGCAGAGGATCATGTTTTTTGGATCAAGTGATTAAATGACAACTTGAGGCTTCTCCTACTAGTCTGTCTTTTCACTTTTTCTCCCCTAAGGTTTGAAAAGCATCTCACTTCAAAATCAACATTTCATTTCTACTACGGGATAAATATAAAAACACCATCTGAGTCAACTTCTTTTCTAAAGGGTCAGTTGCCTAATCTAAGTTGTGTGACTAGGTTTAGCTTGAAGGGAAACCTTCCAAGTATTGTCATGTGGAAGGATGAGGCTTGTTTGGTCCCATAAGATAGGAGGAGCAACAGAAATTAAAGCAAAGTTAATTTAGGTTTGATCCTAATAAACTGAGCACTCGATTAGGAGAATGACTGGTCTTGGAAAGGAATGCCCCCATCCCCCTCCCTAAGAACCTTCAATGATAAGCCTGACTTGTTCAGAAGGTTAATGAAGTGGTTCCCTTCTGACAATGATTTGGGTAACTGATACCAGACTTTTACTTCCTTATAGGCCAGTTTTACCTATGTTCATCGAGGCCTCCTCTAGTTTGGGTGGTTCTGATGTATCAAAATTCTCTGATGATGGCATTTTCTTGGTTCTACTTCTCTTAGCTGAAGTTTTGGCTTTAAAGAGAAGTGAAAAAGATTAATAACTTAAATGTAGTAGCAATCTCTGAATTTTCAAAAGAAAGAAAATTTGATCAGTATTATACATTTTTCCACTGTGTTCCAGAAACCTAGAGTAGAAATTTTTCTTTTTTCCTTTTTTCTGCATGTGCACAGAGTGGTAATGGGGACCTTTGGGGAGCAGGAGAAAGGCTAAAGAGGAGGACAGCATTCAGGAAAAGAAAGCTACAAAAAAAACCACAAACCCTTCCTGATTCTGAAAGGTGAGTTCAAAGGGGAGAAAAAAGCAAAAAAACAAAAAAAAAAAAAGGAGACTCTTAAAGGTTGCCTCAGATGCCTAGAAAAGAATGGGTGAGTGGCCAAACGATTGTGGTATATCAATGAAAGACTACCAAGAAAGAAGAAACAAAGATGTACAAGATTCAGGCTGTCTGACCTAATGCAAAGTAAAAGGTGGACAACCATGGGAACAATTTATGTATAAAGACAAGAAAAACCACTTTGAAACACTGAGGAACTCCAGTCAAACTAACCAAGGAAGAGATATATTAGCTACTCCCCATCAGAGACATGAAGGCCATAGCCACTGGGTGGATTCAGTCATAAACATGACTATGCTTGGCTAGCAGGAGGGTCTTTTTTTACTCCTCCTCTTGGCTTTTAATGTCAAGAAGGTGGGAGAAGAGAGCAAAAATAACAAGAGCGGTGTCCAAAACTAAAAGACAGCCAAAGTAACTTCTGTGCATTTATGCATAGAACAAGAGGGCAATTTTGAAAGTAAAATGGATTTCACCACATACTTTCAAAAAATGCAAGCAGTATGAAATGGTTAAAAAAAGAGAGTAGGGGTGGGATAGAAAAATATAAAGGATGGGAAGTGAACACCAGAACCAGTGGGAAAAATAAATTGGTGTCAGTTTGTTACAGGCCCTGAAAGTGGAGCAGTTAAAGCCATTCTGCCTCAAAAATGTTTGAAGCAGTTATAACATGACAGAACCTCTGCACAAAAAAGATTTGTCTGGGAGTGGTAGGAAGGGCGAGGGACAGGTAGAGCCCTGAAAACAAGTGCTCCTGAGGGACTGTTTGGGGGTATATGGCAGACTGAAGAGGTAGTAGCACATGCTTCATTATTACCTGGCAATTACAAAGAGCTTTCAAGTTTACGAAGCACTTTACGTGCATTACAAGCCCAGCACTGAGGATCCAAAGACAAAAAAATGGAAATATCTTTCCTTCTATTCTTCCTGGGAGGAAATACAGATATGTTAGCAGATGTTCCAGACAGGAATAGTAAAGTCAGCCTTGGGGAGAAAGACGACCTTGAGCCCTGCTGAGCTGGATCTGCTGAGGGGCCATCCACCAAGAGGTAGCTTTTGGGCAGTCAGGGCAGAGAACTAGGGACCACATCTGAAGCTTTGGTTGTGCTGGTACTGTATTAGCAGGTCTCTGCTGCCCTGTCATGTCTTCCACTGGCTACTTGTTCCTCCTCTGTCCACTGCACATATTTTGATGAACAGAGAGAGGACTGATGGGCTCTCTCTTCTAAATCAAGGGGAAGGCCACTTATTTTTGTTCTAGTTCCTACCTGAGTGTTCTTGCTTGCTGTCTGGTTTCATCCCCTTTTCTTGAGGTGAAGCACCTTGGGACATGCTTTGCTCTGAAATTAAGCACAGGGTAAGTATCTTTAATATATTTATCAGGTCACGAAATAACCCATGTGTGGTAGGTAAAATCTTCATAGGCTCTCATTAGCCCATGGCAAAAATACTATTCATAGCATACCAACATGTTGGGTTTTTTTAAGTAAAGTATCTTTTTCTCAAAATATTTTTAAAATATATTTGTAAAAATATCACTGACTTTCCTCAAACTCAAAGTCATTCTGATATTATTAAAGATCTTTTCTCCCTAAAACAAATTCCAGTGCAGGGTGATTAATGAAATTTAATAAAAAGAAGTTACCAATTTACAAAAGGGACATGAAACTTCCAATTCAGAGGCAAAGTGGCAGAAATAACTTTTCGGAGATTCATTTCAGATAATTTTTAAAACAGAGAAAGTCGAGTCAACACTTACTCAATGCTTACTATGACAAAATTTTGATCTCTAAAAAAGAACCACAAGAGAAAGAAACACTCCATTACTTAGTTCCTACCTGCTAAATGGCGTTCGGTCATAGTTTTAGGGTCTTTTTCCATTACCTCCTCGTTAACCTGGCCCATTTGGTACAAAGCTTTAGGCTTCTCCTGCTTGCTGACTATGGTTTTCTTCTTAATGCCTCCTGTTTTAGCAGCAGGGAAAACATCTTTTCTAGCTGTCTCAACTTTTAAGTCATTCTCTCCCTCTTCCTCTTCTCCAACCTCATCAACAGTAACAAAATTAAGCTCCTCTTTAAGGTTGTTAAAGTCTGCCAAAGACTCTTCATCCTCTTCTGTCACTTCATCCAAAGTCACTAAATGGACATCACTGCTGTCATCTTGTATTTCATCTACTGTAACTAAGGTGGCAGGGTCTTCAGGCACCTGAGAAGAAATGAAGCCAATGGACTCCCTTACATGTACATTTTCTTCTTCCTTGGGATTTATAGGAGCAAAGTTTATATCTGCTGACTCATTTAAAGGCAGCTCCTCTACTTCTCCAATTTCATCCACAGTTACTAGGGGTTCCCTCTTCAAAAGATCTCGCTCTTCATCCACTGACAAAATAGTGACATCTTTAGGTTCACCATGAGAAGTGCAATCATCTTGCTCAATTATCTCATCTAAAGTAAGAAGGGAATTCGCATTCTTAACCATTTCTTCCACATTGAGCTCCTCTTCATCATTCACTTCATCTACAGTGACCAGAGCTTTAGTTTCTAAGTTAGACTCTATGGTCAGATGAGCAGCTGCATCTTCTTCTTCACCAATCTCATCTAATGTAACAAAAGACAACTCACTTTCTGCAACACAAGATACTGAGCTTTTCCCCTTCCTTCTTTTTAAGTTAATATCAGAGGAAGGAGGATTCTTGGGAAGCTCTTTCTTTTTCCCCTTTGGTGCATTTTGCTTGGCTTGAGAAGGGTCTAGCTCTTCTATAACTTCATCCACAGTAACAAACTCATCCAAATTAAATGGAAAAAGCTCTTCCTCCTGAAAATGTAAAAGTATAATGTTATAAAGTACAACCAGCTACTTAAGTGGTTGGGATACATTTGACTCTAATAATGATAAACAACTAACGTTTATGTAGTGCTTTACATATATGGTTCCTCATTTGATCCACATAACAAATAAGATGTGCTCCTCTTTATATAATTTCAATAGTTTCAATATTAACCCTGGGGAAGAGTTAAGTTTTCAGGGGACTGACAAAAATAAGCTAACTATAGTTTATATCCCATTGATGAAGCATTCATGATGGCAGTCTTGTTCCATGGTGATCACCCTAAAGATTTTCCTATATGATGAAAGGAATCTCCTCTTATAAAATCCTTGGACTCAAAACAAAAAACTGTTCTAAAGAAATCATCAACTCTTCTATATGGTCATAAAACTGCAAGCCACATCCTACTGGATATACTGGCTATTTATTTCTTAAAGTTTTATATATAAAGCACCCCCCAAAGATGCTTTTATGTACATCTTTTTAAGTTCCTACAATGATATGAACAAGTCCAATAAATTAAATGCTATCCAAATGATCCCTAAATTAATAGATTCAAATACGCCCAGAAAGATAAAATGACAAAAGATTTCAATCTTACACTCTCCACTGACTCAAAGATGAAACTTTAGATTCAGAAACAGAAAGAAAAGCAATGTGTTAGTCACTATAGAATACAAAGACAGATGGGGAAGGTGACTAGGGGCATGGAATGCTGCATATGCTGTCATACATTCTCATTGTGTTGTTGGGAGTTTTGCTCAAATTTTTGTTATAAGTTTGGATTCAATGATGGGAGGTCTGAGATGAGACTGAAGCTTAAAAAAAACTCGAGAAGTTATTAACTGGAGAGAAACTAGTCCCTGGCTTCAATGTGCTATCACTTCAATGATAGACATGTAAAATGCAGGGTAACTCAAGGAGAGAGAGAAAGTTTAACAGATGAAGGAAAAGCAACTAAGCGGAGCCTTAAGTTCTAAGGTGTGGAGATGAGGAAGGGTGACAAGGAGAACAGCCTGTGTAAAGGCACGGAGGTGGAATGTCAAGTTCAAAAAACAACTAGTGGCCCATTTTGGCAGGAAACACACAAGAACCATGGGAAAAGTTTTGGGACCAACAAGAGAAAAGGCATCTCCTCCTCCCCTACTCTGCAGAATTGGGAGACTACCACGGACGCCCTCACAGCTAACATGTTCACTGGCTTTGCTGAAGTGTCTTTCTTTCTCAATCGTTGCTACTGGGGATACCTGTACTGGGCAGGGGATGAAAGAGAGAGACATATCTAGGGATGAAGGTGATATGAAAACAAATATATAAGAAAAATGGCACACTCCTTAAGGAAAGGATCACTATTATTTTCTTTGTAAAGGTTGGGGAAAAAGAGGCTGAGGAGTTTGTCTGGGAGGTGATAAAAATGCACCAGGGAGTCTGAGAGGGAAGCTACACGAGTAGTCCTGGTTTAAACAATGTTATTTTGGAAACACTTGGAGGAATGAAGAAAAAGTTCTCAATTAAAGAAAATAAATCCCAAGAGGGACTCCTTGAATTACTGGCACATTTAACAACAGCACCGGAACATACCAAGTATCGTTCTGTCTCCCCCATCCCCAAACTTTTAACAATGACCGAATCTGATATAGTATGCAGAAAGGCAACTTGTAATACAAGGAACACAACATTTCAAATTAGGGGACTGTGGAGCCAACCCCAACTTGCCACTAATTAAGTTATATTAACCATTCATGTTTCCCAATTTCTGTGTGGGTTGGATTAAAAGATTTTTAAGGTCTCTTCTAATTCAAACTAAGCAACCTTTCTGCATTTGTAGAGTAGGGAGGCCTTACTGAAAAGAAAAAGAAAAAAAATCCCAAAGATCTGTGTTACTAAATTAATGGGATGAATTGTGATTTTTTTCCTTCTGCTTTTCTTTCTTTCTTTTTTTTTTGTTGCTTTTTGGAGGGCAGTTGGGGTTAAGTGACTTGCCCAAGGTCACAGGGCTAGTTTGCTGGCATGTGTGTTAAATGTCTGAGACCGTATTTGAACTCAGGTCCTCTGACTCCAGGGCCAGTGCTCTATTCACTGTGCCACCTAGCTGCCCCCTTCCTTCTGCTTTTCAAACAAAACACTTTGACCCTGGAGGTGTTAACCTTCCCCCCTCTCCCCCCAAAACTGTTAGTCTGTACCTAATTTTAGAAAGGAGAGGAATACAAAGTATCTCCCTACAATTAAAACCTACCTAATACTTAGTCCTTCAAAGAAAAGAATAAAGTGAAAGGAAACAGGCATAGGAAAATATGCTTTAAATGGTTTAAATACAGAACCTAAAACAAAAAAGGTACATGAGAAAAGGAATTTCCTATGATATTAAAATCACACTGTACTATTATTCATTAAGGGGCACCAAAATACAAAATGAAATTGACTTCTTTATAAGGTAGTGCCATGGCATGGACTATACTCTGTCTGCAGAGATAACCATGTGTCTCACACATACTGTTTCACCTTGTCCCTCTTCTATCCTTAAAATATCATTTGTGGCAGATTATTCTGCTCACCCTGAATAGTGTTTGTTTCTTTGAAACAACAAAGAGCTGGGCACGGCGGTGCAGCCTGTAACCCAGCAACCTCCAGCTAACAGGGAGACTGAGGCTGGTGGATCTCTTGAGCTCTGGAGTTCTAAGCTACCACCATCATCTAAGCTGACTGGGTATCTGCACTAAGTCAGGCATTAATATGGTGACCCCTGGGAATAGGGGCTTGTCTATGGAGGGGCAAAAAAATCCTAGGTAAGAAACAGAACAGACTAAAGCTCCCATGCTGATCACAGTGGGACTTATATAAACTGTCCCTATCCTTCCAGGCTGGGTAAGGTAGGAAGGCTCAGAATTGGTTTTAATTTTTGAAGGGCGGGGAGGGGGGAGAAGGATAAATCAGAAATAGTTCAATTAAATCCTCTATACTTCCCTACAGCTACAATACTCATCTTATGGTGCATGTCACAGTCTTATTAAGACTGGTAATAGGTCATTTAAGATTCCTGATTCTTTCCTCTAGTCCCTGAAAAGTCTGATATAAGAGCTCTAAGCTAATAAAAACAAAGATCAATTTAAGTCCAGTTTGTCTCCTTATTCATCATCTCTTCTGTTTTCCCCCACATACTTTTTAACATAGAATCCTCCCAAGGAGGGGGATAGGGGTGAGAGGGAAAGGTCATTCCTTACCTCTCTAGGTTTGGCAGTTTTACCAGAGCTGCCTTTAGGGTTCTTAGTGTTCTGCCCAGCAGAAGTCTGAAAGATTAGACAAGGGATGAAGGAACACAGGACATACAATCAGGTAGTCAATCTTCTTTAAAGAACCAAAACATCACATCAAGTGCAAGTAACATGGTCATGGTGGACTCAATTAATTGTTTATACTTAATATGTATAAAACTAAGCTATCAATCACTTAATATAGGCAAAGTCTCTGAAACAAAGTCATCATTAATATCAGAATAAAGATCTCTTCTCCCTGAAACCAATCCCTGTGTAGGTGATCAGTGGTTTGATAAAAAAGGAAGCTACAATCCACAAAAAGAGACAAAAACTTCCCCCCCCCCCCATCAAGAGGCAGACTGGCAAAAATAACATTTAGGACATTCACTGCATAGAATTTTTCAAAAAGGAAAATGTGTCCTTCCTAACAGAACCTTCTCCATATAACACTTTTCAAACCCGTTACTCAAATGACGTACCAAAGCTGTTAGCAACGCAAATGAACAATTACCTGTCGTGCCGATAGTCCCATGCTGCTTTTGGCCTAAAACCAGCAATTCTGAAGGAAAAAGAGTGGGAGCTCGGGGAAGGGGACGTGAAAGCACAATCACACAGTCTACTCCATAGCTGGAGCAGCAGAGTTAGTTACTTGACAATTACACCGAGCCGGCCTTCCTGCCTTTTCTCACCTTATTGCCGCTGTCATCCCGTTTCATAGTAGAAGGTCTAGTCTCTGTTTCTTGAGACTGTTTTGCTAGAGCCCTGTAATCCTTGTCTGGAGGAATTGAGGTCCGTCCACTGCCTCTGGTTATGCCGCTGGGGGAAGCTTTAGATTTGCTGCTTTCACCCAGGGTGGACCTGGCAAAGGCAGGTCTAAAGGAGCCCATGTCTTTGGCCATGAGCTTCTTGTCCCCACTTGCTTGGCTTCTGGGGAAAAGCTTTGAGCACGTCCTCTGATCTTCCGTTTTTACTTCACTTTTCTGACTGGCCACTTTTGTCTTGAGCATGTTTGGGGTGGAAGCCCCAAGCTTGGAGCTCAGTTTGCTGGCAGAGGCATTTGACACCACCTGAACACTGGTTTTACTCGTTTCGTCAGGCTTACTAGCTTGGCCCACTCCTTTATTCCCGTGCTCCTTGGTCTCTGCTGTTTTCTCTCTTGTCACCACAACAATCTTTTCAGACTTCTCCATCCCTGATGTATCCTCGGCTAAGTTCTTGTCAGTCTCCTTCTCTGGCCCTATCTCCAGCGCAGTTTTCAGCTCAATTCTAGTATCCCTGAATTCAGTCACCTTGTCGTCCTTTTCCTCCAGGGTGCTTTGATCACCAATGTCCTCTTTGCTTACTGCTAACTTCTCACTCCCAGTAGGAGGTCCTTGTACTGGGACCCCAGGAGAAGCAGGAAGCACCACTTCTGAACCAGCTTCAAGTATTTCCATGTCTGCTACTTCTCCAACAGATGCCTCCACACTGTGGGCATCTTCAGTCTCCGGAAGAGACTCTTCCACCTTTTGTTTACTGTCCTTTTCTTCTGTACACGGTCCAGTGGACAGACGTGGTTCTAGATCAGCTTTAGCTTTGACTGTTTCTTCCTTCTCCAGATCAGCCACGTTGTCCTGAGGAGTAAATGTGGCATTCTCTGGACTGTCCTGTGTTAATTCGGTGTTGGTCAGGGCAGAGGCGCCGTCAGGATTCCTCAACTCTGCCTCCTCCATCTGTCCTTCCACCTCCACCTTTCCAGGAGCTGAATCAGAGTCACACACTGCTCCTCTTTCAGAGTCTCCCTTGGAAGTGTCTTCCTGCAATGTGGAAGGCTCCATTTGGAGGATGGGATTTGGGATGGTCTCTTCCTGGATTTCACTAGGCTTAACTGAGGAACTATCAGCTGCTGTATGCACCTCACTTTCATCAACTGGATTGTTTTTCAAGTCAGGGCTAAAGGTATTTAAAAACAAAAAACACAAACAAAAAACAAACAAAAATCAAACTATGATGAGAATTCAACCATTATAAATAACCCTCTTGACGCCAATGATTAAGATTTCCTGATGCATTAGTAATTAGCATTGGGAAATCTAGCCTATCAGCGTTAAAATGGTTAAAAGTATTTGAGGCAAATCAGTGAACAATTTAATTTTTTTTAAAAAAAAGAAATCCTCCTTAGAACGGAAAGCTTCTTTATAATTCAAGGGAAATTACTTGTATAGGGAAGGCTGTTCTGCTCAGTATTTTTGTTTATTTAACAAGGGCTTTGACCCAGGAGCAGTTTGTTGGGTTTTCCCCCCCAAAATCAAGGCAGCATCTGATTTTTAGGAGGATGGACATGTATACACAGATACACGCATAAAACACTGCCCCCCCCCATTAAAACATTTCAATTTACTATAAAAAGCCCATTTCCCCAAAAGTGGCGATCTCAAGCTCTAATGCTCAACCAACCTTGCAGAGAGAATGTGTCATTTGACTAGGCCACATCTAAAAGGTACAACTGGAAACTGGTGGAAAGGGGGAAAGAGAGAAAAGTGACGTAACAAAAGCCCCTTCAAGTCCAAACAGATCACCCTTCTTTTGGGGTGGGAGTGATCAAACTGGCTATGAGCTTGCCTTCAGTTTCCAAAGTTGTGAAGATAAAGAATTTTTCTTTTTGTTTGCTTCTTTTTTTTAAAAGAAAACTTCAAAGAACACTTCCACCATTAGTTAAGTTTCCCTATAAAGACTTTCTGAAGAGAATTCAAGATAGAGGAAAATCTGTGAAATAACAGATTACTTTAATGTGACAATACATAATATAACTGAAAGAAGACTCTCATTTACATATGGTAAGGAAAACAAAAGTCAAATACTTTCTTTAAAATTCTATGAACCAATATTTTCCCTTTTTTTGTGTCAACATTTATTTCATGACTATTTCTCTGACTCTGTCCTTGAGACAAGACCCAACGAACCATCTTTTCATTAATACTCCACAGATCACTGCTTAGCTGTATACCCAACATGCTATCAAAAATGAAGTGACATGTATTCACGCACCATTAAAAGCAGCAAGGGGCGGGGGGGGGGGAGAGAAGGCATGCCCCAAAGCAAGAGATAGTCAGATGGGCATGAATAGTGAGCAGAAAGGAACATTCCTTTCCCTTCTGTGTTTTAAGAGGAGATGAAAGGATTTATGACGCTTTGTGCTTTTCAGAGAAGAGTAAGTTTTGAGCTTTCCATAGCTCAGGTAACAAACTATTTTTCCCTATATTCTCCTCAGTTAATGAAGCAGGTCTTAGAGCATCAAATGCTTATTGTGACCTGGGAGTCCAGCTGGTGGAATACACTCTCATCTTCTTCCTAAAAGTGGCAGGTTCAGGCTTCAGAAAGGAGACCAAGTCTCTTATAGATCAGTGACCATGTTCAAAAGAATCTTCTACTCTCCTGAAAAACTGTAATGACAAACTAAAGCTCTGAAAATTTAATTCCATGGTGCAATCAGCATCTTGTTTATGTGTGAAACTCAGCTTTTCATCCACGTTAACCAAAGAACAATGCAGCCCTCATAAACACCTGGCACGGAGGACAATGGCTCCAATTTGTTGGGACTAAGTCTAAATGAATTCATATGCCAATTAAAAAATATCAGGATAAAGTCAAGAAAAAATCCTGGCAAAGTGGATATCTGGAAACTAACTTTCCAAATGCACTTTCATCTTCAAATTGTGAGATTCACTTCCAGTCATTGGTGCTCCATTGCATTCCTCATTTATTACACTACATGTGATCCCTAAAGACCCAACAACAACAACAAAAAATGCCTGTGGTTCACTGGGTCAGAAAGGGAGTGAAAAACTGTGTTAGGCCCCAATCCCAAGATGTGCTTTTATTTTCCGTATCTTCTATGTTGGAAGTTTTCATTAAGAAAATCTGTCATCTTCACAACACTGTAAACATCAATATAGAAGTTCTACATTTTCAAAAGGTTCAGAATACTGCTATACTATAAAAGCATATCAACCATCCAAAAAATGGCATTATTTTTCCATCTTTGTTCTTAAATGTTGGGCTCCAAAGGCACAAGTTTTCTTCTGAAAAATCAGACTGCTTCCAGCTTTCTGGGCAATTTTGGTATTTTAGGAGAAGTAGCTTCTTTCACAGTCTGTCCCAAAGTACCTCACAGAGTCTGTTTGAAATGGAAATCAAATTCTCAATGCCCCTCTCCACCCCGCCCCGCATAACAATACAATTCAATGCCTTCATCAAGGTGGAAGAAAGCATAAGAGCTCAGGTAGACTCAGGTGGAAAAAAGCCATGACCACCCTTTGGAAACACACTGGCAGAGCATAGCAAGGTGCTCCAAGAAGGACCTTGTTAGCACCAGCTCCAACAGATTGCCACTGGCAGAACACCATCGCCCCTTGCTCTGTATCCTTCCTGCAATTAAGTCCAGCTTCTCAGAAAACAATGCCCCACTTTCTCCCCACACTTAAGCTTCACAATTGCATGTGCCAGTTAAAAGCCTACAGCAGAGCAAATAGAAAGCTTGATCAAAGTCACAGCACACACACCCCAAGTTGCTTTCAACTCAGATCTAAACCCTGATATTTCAGCCAGCTCTGCAGTGCCCCAAAAATATCATTAAGGAACTTTAATGACTTGCTCTTCCATCCTGCTTTGAAGTTTCAACCACACATTGCTAAGAAATCGTGTTATCAGAAGAACTTGACTGATATTGAGTAGTAAAAAGCTGTAAAATTTTCTTTCCTCGGTTTGCAGCTACAATGATCAAACAGACCACATTCATACAGGTCCCTTGTGTCAAAAGTGAAGAAAATTCCAGCATTTCTTCAGGGTGAGCTCACCCAACCAAAAGCAAATGTAATCCACAGTGGTCACATCCCATCCTCGGGCTGTCTTCTACCATGCCTCAGCTTGGAAAACCCAATTGGAAATGGGAGGCAAAAGAAGTTGTAAACTAATGCTGAAAGAATTTCCATGAAATCTAGTTTTTTATTTACTTGTGAATTTATTTCTAAAGCAGCTATTAGCTGGGGAGAGGGGAGGACTGAGGTGAAAGGGAGGATAGTCTAAGAAGCTGGGAAGAAAGATTATTCCAAACACATGTTTGTAGCTCAGGCTGAAACATGCAAAGAAGAAATGTATTCATTTGTTACCAGTCACAGGACAAATGTGGATAAAATCAACATTAACTGTGGATCCTTTACTTTCCTTGGGACACTTTTTTTTTTTGGGTAAAGTCTACCATCATTTGTTACTCTCAGTATTCAAAGACGTGGATGGTATTGCTACTACTTTGCCATATCTGAGTGATTTAAAAAGACCTGAATATATGACCTATGTAATCTGTGATAAGGGAATAAACCTAAAGTCCACTACGCCTATGCAGGTAAAGTTCTCCACATTTTTTCATGTAATTCATATCCACTATTTCTAAAATAATCGGTTAAATATTTTCTTTTCTACAACATAAGAACTAGGAGCCCACAGACTTTTCAGGGCTCCTCAGATCAGACAGTGGGTCACCCAGGAGAACAAAGAACTGTCCATATTCTAACAGAGTATGTTCTCATCCCAAAACATATAAAATGTTATGGAATAACTGAAATGTGAATGAATCACCTAATACTCTAGAAGGAGAAACAAATATCTGATAAGGACTAAATCACAAACACTAAAGAATGTGGTTTCCTACCGTATAAACATAAGACATCTTGAATTATTTTCTTTGGTTTTTAATAATTTTTGCCTACCAAATACAGGCAGAAATACCCCTACAATTACACAAAGGTCTTTCCCCACTACCCTTCCCTTAAGGAAAGGAGGGATTTCAAGGCAATTGTTATTATAAAAGTGAGTCATTAGTTCTGTGTTTTCCTAAGTATTTTGGGTAACCAACCAGGTAAATATTTGACAAAATTTGGATACTAATTGTTATTTTTTTTTTGTTTCAAGCCAATGATAATAAAATAAATAATATGAAAGGTTATTTACCATGCTTAATTTAAAACAGAAACGGTGCTGATGTTTATTTTAAAGCATCAAAAAATCATACAGGTTGGTCCCTAGGTTAAGTCATTCCTTCAAAAGCAATTTAGCAATATATTATTTTGACTAAGACTATATTTACATATTCAAATTAAAGTACACCTATGCATTCATGCATTTTCCTAAAATAAATGTAACCAAAAAATCTCCTTTGAAAAAAAAGAATACAAACTCTGAACACAAACAAAAAAAGAAAAGAACACCATAGCAGACTTGCACATATATATGTTAAGTAACATCAAACCAGAGATCATTTCTGGTTATGTGTATACACATGAAGCCTTTGTTTTAAAAGGCAGAAGAAATATCTATATATTTGAATAAAATGTTAGACAATTAAAACATACCTCTCTTTTCCTGATTCTGGGTCTCTCTCAGTTTGAACCTGAAATACAATTTCATTCATTTAATTTAGAAAATCCTGTATGATATCACTTATGGTCCAGACAGTTTTGTTATTCTTTTAAGTTGAATTAAATGCTTTCGTTATTTAAAATTATTTGACAATTAAAATATAATCATACCTTATATATCTAATAGCAAAAAAAATGCCAAGAACTTGTGACTATATCTTGAATATCAAGTTACATCAAAAGGCCCTCTTGTTCTTACTAGGAAAATCTCTCATGCTAGCTTAACAGGCCACATAGCAACCGCCAAAGAAAAAACAGAGCAGACGCTATTAACCTGGGATCCATGAACTCAGATACTGTGACAACTGCATTTTAATAATGTTGGTTTCCTTTACAATCCTCTCTTCTGTTTGATGCAATCAAAAACAAGACTTTGAGAAGAGACCCACAGACTTCACTGGCCTGTCAAGGGGGTGCCAGCACACAGAAAAACATTTAAACACTGAGCAGAGAGCAACCTAATCTTAAACTTCTGGGTTTGTAAGTACCAGTGTCTGCTTAAAAACACAAAAACTGTGGCTGAAATGCCAGCCTCTTGATCGTGGGGAACGATCATGGAAGGATTTAAAGCATTCTCTTCTGGGCCCCCTCTAACGCAGGGAGCTGTCTGGGAGGGGATGATGGGAACAAGGGAAGGACTGACTCACCAAAAGACACGAAAGTCAAATTAGGTCATTAAATTGAAGTTATCACAGTAAGTTTGGTATCTGAAGGACTGAGGGTGGGGACTAGACCCAGAGGTCCCAGGGAGCTTCCAATGAGGAAACTCCCCTCTTCCAATGGACACCATCTGTCTTGGAAGTTAAGAGTCTTAAGAAAGCTGTCTGGGCCATCGAGAATAATACAGATAAAATATATCAGAGGCAGAACTTTAACCCAGGTCTTTCTGGTCCCAAGGGCAGCCCTCTGTCCAATATACCATGCAGCACCGTGCAGAATTCTAATTTTAGAAGACTAAACTACTAACAACAACAAAAAAATGAGATTGATGAAAGGGTAACAACATATTTATCAAGTAATTTTAAAAGTACCTAGACTTTAATAAGTCTCAGGGGACAGTTATAATGCAGTTAAAATTTCCACCTCCACTCTCTCTCCCCAAACTCTTCCAAACGGCAAGCACCCAAACAGACTTATTTCCCTTTTATAATTTTCTGAAGAAAAAAACTATTAGAAATAACAGAAAAAGATTCAACTGAATGACAACAAAAAAATGAACAATTATCAAGTTCTAATAAGTTCTTTTTAATATTTCCTCAGTATAAATTTTAAAGAGGAAATTGTCAAGAATAAAAAGGAAATAAATCTATTAATCCAGGACCTATAATGATTATTAGCATGTTTTCTAATAAAAGTATGGTATAGAAAACATTCCTTGGGTTCAAATAGCATTCCAAGTACTAAAACAGGACCTTTTAAATTGAGGTAATTTTGACACTAACTGTGGACTTCCCCATAAATACATTTTCCTGATATCTGACCCTTATCTAACTCTGCAACTGAAACCTTTTTCCAAAATAATTTTTGATTCATACCGCTTAAGCTATCCAATGCTGTTTCTACTTAAGTGTCTCACACAGCTAACAATTCTTTTCAGAAAGCTAAGAGACCTAAAGTTGGCAAATTAATAAATAAGCTATTTGAATCACTATCTAGGACCTATGAGAGCCCTACAGGTGGATCCATCAATCCCAGATCCTAGGAGAAAAAGAGTGAGACTTAAAATAGCCAAGATCCAAGGAACTGAGTAATTAAATCTGAAAATGAAATAATGTATCACATAAATTTTGTCTTTAAAGGTTACCCTTGGGGGAAGATCCGGCCTGAGACACTTACTAGCTGTGTGACCCTGGGCAAGTCACTTAACCCTGTTTGCCTCAGTTTGTTCATCGGTAAAATGTTGAAATTTTAGTGCCTAGCCCCTGAGGTCACTTTAGCCTTAAATTTATTTTTCTACAATTTGTAATTATTGTCAAGGATATCCACTCACATGCCAAGGTAAGTTAGCCTCTTTTTGCCACCATTTCTTCATCTATAAAGTGAGGGAGTTGGTAGAAATATCACCAAGGCATCTTCCAGCTTGCTGATCAATGATTCTATCAATCTACGATGTGTGATCACTAGGAATGGCCAATTAACGTGCAAAATACATAAAGCAGTATCTAATGTACAACAGAAGTTTGGCTACCTATCACCTGGCCTTGTAGAGCCCTCTCTCTGGCTTCCAGAACCTGAGGAACTCCCCAAAAGCCTTTCTCAGTGAAATGGCCTAAGAACCCGGGAATATTGAACAGAAGTCACTTCTCCTCCTACATAAGATGGAGGGAAATTGTTCAAAGGCACCTCAACTTTTTTTTATCTAGAGCTGGTGGTTTACAACCACCCTCAACTGGAGGGTATTGTTCTTAACTCCTCTCACACCAAATCCAAGAAATGTGCTTACAAACTTGTCTTACCTCAGACGATTCTGTCTTCAGCGATAAGGTACAGGTCAATACATTTTCACCCAGGTTAAAAGGATTTTGTTTTAAGAAACTGTGCATTTTCTGAGCAGATTCAGGACTATCTAATTGAAGAATTACCTTTGAGGATGGGGAGAGAGAGAGAAAAGAAAAAAAAAAAGGGAAAACATCATTTCTGCCCCACATTTGAAAGCTTCCAAGTAGAATTTTTGTTCTATATTTTAGATATAACCTCGCTTACCATCTATTTGTGTGCTTTGCTAAAAATGGACTTAACTTTACATAATTTTTATTTTGAAAGTAAAGGAAAAAAATCCAATGAATGAGGTCACAAAAGAAAAGAGAAAGGAAGTGAACTCTTTAGGGACGTGTAAAATGGCTAGGGTGTAATTTTTTGAAATTCACAGAATTGGATATATAGAATATTAAACATTAGATTAGCTCCAATCAAAATACAGCTGGTCTTATCAAAAATATTTAAAACCCCCTTCTTGCTCTAAAGTCCTAATCAAATTAATCTGTTTTTGCTTTGAAATGGCTATTACAGTACTTGAGATATAGAAGGCAGGGTATCTGCAAACAAATGTTGATAATTACTACACTATCCAAGAAATGGACTTGGATGACAAGGAAAACTGAAAATATCCTTTTCTTTTTTCCCCATATAATTATCAACTTGACCACACATTTTGGAGCCAAAAGCAACCCAGAGCTCATCTAGCCCAGCCCACTGACACCACACTTGAGGGAATTCCAGGACTTGGCCCAAGCGAAGCTGGGGGCTGGGTGGGGAGCTGGCTCCCACTCTCTCTGACCCTGCTTTCGTGGGGGGGGGGGGGAGTTGCCTGCAGCTGGCCAGTTCAGAGGCCGACTCCAGATTTCCCTTCCCTTCATCCCACATGGTGACTGGGTTCCGTTACAAAATAACACAACCAGGCCTCAAACTGGGCCTCCCCACCTAATTCCCTCTCACCTGCCCCAAGTTTTCTCTCCCTACTCAAGGACCCCCTTCTCTCTGCTGCCCTTCTTTCTACTGAGGATGTCACCTTGTAAATTACTGAAAAGAGCTAAGATGAGCACCTCCTTTTCCTTAACCTGTTGACAACCTCTTCTACTCTATCCTTCATTCCCTTTTTCCTCCCAAAAACTAATAATGCTCCTACAAGGGAACTTGATCCACTTCCAATCCTCTTTAGCCAAGTACACCCTCAACCATCCTGAATCTTCAGCCTCCCCGCATCAACCACTGCTTCTCAACTATCTTAACACTGCTCCCTGCTGCCCCCAAAGCATCTGTACTTAACTTCTCTCCTTCTCAGCCAAACTCCTAGAAAAAGCAGTCTCTGGTCACATCATTCTCCGCTCCCTCAAAACACTTTAATCTGACTTTGAACCTCATCAATTCCCCATGACTTTTGAACTACCCAATCAGCCTGCCCTTCCCCAGGGTCAGTGCCTCTTAACCTGTGGGCCTCATAGAGCACTGGGACAAGAAGATCAGTCTCTGCTCCTGACCAGCTTCCCTCCTCTCTCCGCTGGCCTCAGTATATGGCGCTCCAACAAGAGTGCTCCCTCTTCTCTTTTCTCTCTACACCTGCTCTCTCGGTAAGCTCGTCAAATCTTGTTAACAATTTTATTTATGCCACAGCTCCAGGATCTCCACATCTGGCCTCACTCTCTCCCCTGAGGGTCATTCTCACATCACCAACTGCTTACTGGACATTCCAAATTCATGTCTGAGAGATATGTTAAACTCAATCCATCAAAATGGAGCTCATCTTCTAATCCCCAAGCCATGCTCCCCTCTTCAAAGTGTTCTCTACTGTCACCCACCATCCTAGTGGGTCTAGGATTCTATCTCGGCATTAGCATCTACCTCCCACACTCCACAAATTCCAAGCCTTGCTGTTTTCACCTTCACAAGCTCTCTCACACTGCAACTTTTCAAACACACCAGTACCACCCCTTAGTCAGACTGCAGCAGCCTCCTCTCAAGCTTCTCCCACTCCAGCCCACCTCATGCATCTCTAAATGCTGATCACGTCATCACTCTCTTCAATAAACTGCCATGACGTCCAGTTGCTCAAAGATCAAATACAGACTCCTCTGCTGAGCTTGTCAAGCCCAGCACACTGTGACTCTAAGCTCTCTCTCCAGTCTCACTGGGTAGTGCCCCACTCTTGCACTTTGCAACAGTCAAACGGGCCTCAGAGGACACTGTGTCTGTCATCCCTATGCCCTGGCACCAGACACCTGCCCCACCTGGAACAGCTTCCTTCCTTACTAACACCCCAGAGTCTCTCTCTTTCCTTTAAAGTGCAGCTTAGGCACCTTCTGCAACTTTCCCCGATCCCCTCAACAGCTATCCCTATTAGGACATAAGTTCCTTGAGAACAGAGATGATTTCATTCTTTCTATCTGTAGTAACAGGCCTTACCTAGCACAGTGCCTGGCACACAGAAGGTATTTAATTTCTTCATCGAATCAGAAACTAAAGCTGTGGAAAGTAATATTTACCTTGTTTCTATTATTTATGAGCACATAGCGATCCACTTTTCCAAACTGAAGTCCAACACAAACTACCTCATGTTCCGTGTAGCCGTCATCTGGCAAGTTACCAAGATGCACAAACTGTGCGTGAATTGTATCTAGATCAGCCTGTGTAGAGATAGATAGATATATTTTAAAAGAAAATAATAAAAGAACTGTACCAACACATTGCAAAAACTGAATGCACATTAAGTTCCCATGAACAAATGACACAGGCCAGACCCTAGACCCAACCCTCTCCCCAGAGGAGGAAAATAATCCCCCCACCAACATGTGAGCTCTCAATGCTACAAGCTTCACATAAAACTTTGTCTTTTAACTATTAACAACCATTCACTCTCAAAAGCCTTAGTCATGGCACTGACTCAATTCTGATACGTAATTATGGTCCAATCAGGGAGAGTTCATGATGAACTAATTTATTTCTTCTTTGATTTACTACAAATATAAAGTTCAGGTGGTCTCTAGTGACTCCAGAAGGTGTGTCCTAGATTTTATAAGACAAATGAAAATAACCAGTTTTCTGATCAATTAAACAAATATAGAAATTAACAAATCAAAAACAAAACTCACCTGAGGGGAAGATTCTTTAATCAAAGATGTGAATACAGCTTCCTAAAAAAGAAAAGTTGGAAAGCTAAAGGCATACCCTCTAATGAATTACATATTTATCCTATGATTTATTAAATATGCAGGTGTATCAATTATTCAGACAGGCACCTCTATTCCCCACAAAATCACTTATTCAAGTCACAGAATTTATACTCGGAAAGGATCTCAGAATTCACACAGTCCTCCTCACCCTGTTTACAGATGAGGAAACTGATGCCCATAAAAATTAAGTGACTTGCCCAAGGTCTCAGAACTCCTTGACAAAACAAAGATCAGAACCCAAATTTCCTGAGTTAGCCCCATGATTTTTTTCCAATAAACCACAGACGCCGCCTTTCAATTATTTTTTACCTGGTCAACAATAATATTTGTTGAATATAACTCCCTGATTTTCAAATTTGGTCTTACTCTACCTATCCAACCTTAGTTTCCATCACTCTTCTATTACACGTAGTGGGAAATAAGGTTGGATAGGTAGGGTGAGACGAGATTGTGGAGGACCTTGAAAGTCAGGCAGAGAAGTCTGAATGTGATTCAGTAGGAAGCCACCACAGGTTCTTTAGGAGGGACACAAGGAAAGACAGCAGTCAGTCCGGCAGAGAGGTGCAAGACGACTAAAGTGGAGGCAGAGAGACCAGCTAAAGATCTAATCCTAAGGTAATGAGGTCAGTGGGAAGGCAAAGGCAGCAAGTCACGCGACATATCAAAGGCAGAATCAAGAGGGTTGAATGGTATGTTAGATAGAAAGGAAAAGAAAGAATCAACAGTAACTACATACTTCCTAGTCTGAAAGACGTGAAGAGTGGTCTATCCAAGAGAAATCGGGACTATATTCCAATATACAAGCCCAGAACTGGAAATCAAAGTCTAGTGAAAATCTAAACTGATCATGGAAATTTGAAACAGTACAACTAAAAAATATTCACCCCCAATAACTCACAGGGAAGTAATTCTTTTTAGTATATGCAGAACCTACCTGTTTGTATTTAAGGACTAGGGTTCTGTGCTCACGCACACAGAAAAGTTTCCTGGCAATCAAACTCAAACCAAATTACAGCCACTGCTTACCTCATCTCTTAGGTTAATGTTTTCAGGAGCCATGTTTATCGAAAGCTGATTTCCATCCATGGACATTGGGAAGCAGGTATAAAATTTTACCATAGAGTCTGCGGCCTTTCTGTTTATTTCCATGTACGCCTTTCAGAGTAGAGATTACAAGATAAATAAAAGTTACATGTTTACACGGCCATCATTAAAAACAGCACTTTCCCGAAAACCCCCCAGCCTTCAGCCCCTCCCCCACTGCTCTGCGGCTGTCTGACGGTCACTGGGATGTGAACGGGAAAGTCTACGATGCCAGCAATGCCTTCTCTTAATAGGATACCGGTGGCGTTTACTGCACAGGCACCAGCATCTACAGGCTCTGTGGGTCCGTGTCAAGGAGAATCATTCAAAAGACAAACGCTGTGTGAGGCACATAAAGCACAACAAGACAGTGTTTGACACAGCCCAAGGTGGTGTGCAGCTAATTCCAGGTCACCTCCAAGTTCTCACTCCCCCTCACTCAACCCAGCACCTTTGCTGGTGACAAGCCCATAGAAGTCTCCCGAGATTCCACATCCGAGGCCTTCCCGGACTGATGAGAAAACTGAAGGATCCACAACAGTTGAGATAAACCATCTCTCCATTAAGGTATTCTAACCATGTGCTTATCTGTATCTCTTATATACAAGGTTCTACTCAGATGTTCTGTATTTAAATCTACATTTTATATGTATAGATTGACATCTTATTATGTTTTTTAATATTTCTCTACATTACCTGTCCTAAAAGTCAAAACCCATTGGTTGATATAAAACCATTCAACAACTAGCAAACTACCACACAAATAACAGTGGGTGTTTTTTCCCCTAAGGCAGGTCTGTGATTTGAGGAACTGCCAGGGAGGAAAAATGAGCACCCAATGCAGACTGGCCCCTTCTCAGAGCTCTGCCTGCGGTACTGAGAAATCAACTAGTAGAGTCAGAATCAGGACTTGAATAGAGGGGCCTAAACTCCACTCTACTACACTGCCTCTCCAATGAATGCAGTGAATTCTTTATATTGACTGCCTGAGATTAAAAACTGAATTTTCAAATGAAAAACAGGATGTTACCTTCCTTTTGACCAACCTAACGTTGGTTTTTTTGTTTGTTTGTTTGTTTTTTGCTTTTTGGAGGGCAATTAGGGTTAAGTGACTTGCCCAAAGTCAAACAGCTAGTAATCGTGTCAAGTGTCTGAGGCCACATTTGAACTCAGGTCCTGCTGAGTCCAGGGCCCGTGCTCTCTTCACTACACCACCTAACCGCCCCCAACCTAATATTTTAAAGTGACCTTTATTTATCTCAGGCTTCATCTGTGGAATCTTTGAAAACAACCCCTTAAGGAGAGCAATTTGGAACTATTCCCAAAGGGCTATAAAGCTGTGCATATCTTTTGACCCAGCAATATAGCTTCTAGGGCTGTAACCCAAAGAGATCATAACAATAGGAAAAGGACCCATATGTACACAAATATTTACTGCAGCTCTTTGTGGTGGCCAAGAACTGGAAATTGAGGGGATGCCCATCAATTGGGGAATGGCTAAACAAGTTGTAGTATATGAAGACTACTGTGCTACAAAAAATGATGAATAGGCAGACTTCAGAAAAACTGGAAGTATATGAGCTGATGCTGAGTGAAGAGAGCAGAACCAGGAGAACATTGTATACAGTTGTATACATTGTAGCCAGTGTTCCATGACTGATTTTGATAGACTTAGCCCTTCTTAGCAATATAAGGACCTAAAACAATTCCAAAGGACTCATGATGGAAAATGCCATCCACATCCAGAGAAAGAACTATGGAGTTAGAATGCAGGGTGAAGCAGACTATTTTTCCCCCTCATTTTTTCTCCCATTCATTATAAATCTTCTATGCAACGTGACTAATGTGGAAATGTGTTTAACAGGAATTTATGTGTGGAGCCTATATCAGATTGCACATTGTCTTGGAGAGGAAGGGGGAAAAAACTGAAAACTTATAAAAGTAAATGTTGAAAACTAAAAATAAATAAATTAACAAATTGGGGGGAAAAAAGAAAATGACCCACTTGAGTTACTCATTACCCTGAGTTTTCAAGAATTAATTCTACTCACATGACTTTGATGAAAACACATTTTTTTCCCGACATACACTGTTACACATAGCCTGACATGACAGAGGAACAATTCCACTAGTATAATTTTACTGAATTAAATTCTGTTGAACCTTTACCATGCTGTCTAACTCAGGCAGGAAAGTGGGGGGCCGTAGTCCACTAGGTCACCCTCTCTCCTGACCAGGCTGGAAGTGCAACTGGCTACTCACCAGCCAACAGCAGAACCCTGACCCTCACCATTTCAGCCCTCCTCAGGCGGCCTGGTGTGCCCTCTGATCCTGGGGATGAGGGAGCCTCCTAGGATTAGTAGTGGACAATCAACTGGCTTAGTTCATAGCAGCTCAAGAGAGTCAATGGCCCTAGCCGCCCCAATCAAAACCCAATATAACCTTTTGAAACGGGAAAAAAACTCAGCATATTCTTTATCATTTCAAAAACACTATGGCCTCAGTGGATACTAGCTGGGCTTCAAGTTATGAAGCCCTAGACTCAAGTCCTGATTGTGACATGACCTTGGGCTCATTAATTAATCTCCATGCATTTTAAACAATAAATGGACTGTGATCTTTTTGAGTGGAGGGATTTCACAAAATAACAAAAAGCACAGATCCTTCACGTATTCATTTTTCTTCAGCCTACATTAAAAGGAATGCAAGATCTAACTTTGGCTTCATTGAGTATGAGTTAAAAAAAATGAATACAGAAAACCAAAAATACATAATCTTCAAGTTTCTGTAGTACCTCCCTCCACTCCCAGTCTACTGATGCAGATCACAACCTTCCTACAATTCCTTGTGGTTGCCCTGTGAAATAATGCACAACTCAAAAAAAGAACAATTCTAAGAAGATACACAATGACCAGAACCTTGTGATAATTACTCTTAACCATTCTCCAATAGTTATGAAAGTACAGAGACATGATGATGGTTTAGGCATCACAGGTAAGCTGTTTTTATTACTTTCCTGTTTAAGCATACTATGTTTCTAAGTATCTTATTTTTAAATTGAGTTTTTACAATATTTTCATTCCAGTGAGCAGGAAACCCTTACTCCATGGCTAGGTCTGGCATTCTTTGACCTCACAGCTCCAATTTCTCACTAATTTGTAAGGGTCCATGAGAAGAGGAAAAAGTAAATCACTGATAAGAAGCATCTAAATTAACAAAAGCTTTAAATATGGCTTGTAAAATTATACAGGACGTACATGTACATATTACTAATTCTCACTGTGAGATTCATTATTGTTATAGTGGTGATAAGCATCACCTAGAAAAAAATTTTACAGGGTGAGGATTATTTTTATTTTTTTTAAACCTCAAACCTCTGCCTTCAACAACCTGCATAATTAACACTTCATTCTACTACAAGAATATTCTCTGGTATGTATATCAGCATGGATATTATAGCAACTTCTGTTTGAGTTTACTAGGACCAGACGGGACAGTTTTAAAATTTGTTTTGTTTCTTAAAAACTGAAAGGAAATCAATATTTTAAATCTCTACATCCTAATTAAGCAATTTACAGAAATTTTTTTTAAAAAGGCCTTTGGACTACTTTAACATGGAATCAAAACTTTCCTTATTCCAAAAGAAAATTCCTACCTTTTTATGAGACGATAAAATCAAAATATCCTTGAAACCACCAAATGGTTTTGCCAGATTGGAAACTTCTTCTGTAGAATAGCCTTTGTTTGGCAAATTTGAAATAAGGACAATGCACATTTCTTCAGTTTCCTTTAAATCGAGATTATGATACTGTTATTTCCTTTTATTGCATGTTGTTTAAATAGTTATTTTTAAACATTTTAAAGTCAAGAATTTTATTTCATTACAGTGATAGGGGTACTATGGGTGTGGAACACTGGACACATAAACAGGAATATGGATTGGTTTAGAGCCCCCTAACTCTTCTCACTAGTAAAGATTAAAATGATAAGGAATGGCTTGCTGAAGAGGGGAAAGATATATTCAGAATTTAATGTCAATGTTGGTGTAAATGAGTTCTTTGCTTACTTAAGAATTCTTGTATAATCTTTTTTTTTTTGCACTACTTTTGTAATGATATAGAGATTTGCCAGGTAAAGACAAATTTCTCCAACTCTAAGCTTCCCAAAGAAACACAGAAATTTGTCATCATGACCAATATTCTAAATTGCCTTGTTAGGGAAAAAGGAGTATGTTTATGGTATTTCTATCTTATACTAACATAATTTCAATTTCCCCAAACTACAATACAATTGCTTCAATTCAAATAAATATTTAAACCAACCTTGCTAACTGAATCCTCATTTTCCATGGTCCCTGAAAAGTTTCAAGGAAACAAAAAAAATCTGAAAAGTCATATACACAAACATATGACAGACAAAACTAGAGTTGGCTTGTAAACACAGACAAAAGTAATTTTAGCTATGTATGATGATCAGTTTTATTCCTTTTAAGGATACATTTTTACAACGATGATAAAATGAGGAAAGAGAAAAAATTCAACAACTTACAGGATTTCTACAAGCTTTAATACAGAAGGAAAACCATGTCACATTCTACATTCCACTTGGTCATAAATAAGGTATCTAATTTCATTTAGTCAAAATCATCACTTCTGTTTACAAGCCAAATTTGTCTCTTCACCTACCTGAAACATTTTCTTTAGCAGCGCCCTCAGAGGTGGCTTTGGTTTCAGAAATGCTTCTGGTTTCTATGTTTTCTGTATGAAAATGTTCTTTATTAAGTATCACAAAAGCAGACTAATTAAGACAAATAGAATAAATCTAAATCTAAATTAACCTATAAAAAGCCTACAACTTACCTTTGTCAACTATAGTCTTAGTAGGTTGATCTGATTCAGTCAATATCGGTGCAAGTTTCTCTTTAAAAAAAATTCAGCAAAAATGAAAAGGTCTCTCTCATGTATGCAGTTTTGATTTTTTGAAAGTAAATATTAAAATGGTAATCCAAGTTTACCTGGCACTGTCACAGTCTTATTGGAATCTTGAATTTGGGGATCTATAGGCTTTTTGCTTTCTACTGTCTTCTTTCCACTAGGTTTTGCTGTTAGAAGTAGATTCAAAATAATTATTCCAACATACATTGCACAGGTTACTCAATCATATACTTTCTTTTACACTTAGATACTGCCATATTTGACGTTCAGCTTTCCTCTGATAACTTTTTTCTTTCCTAGTCATTCATTGGTATCTTTCTCATTATTATTTAATTAAGCAATGAGAGAATTATATTTATGAATGTCATTGTTTCAAAAACTATTTTTATGTAACATAGTGGGCCTCACTTCACAAAATTGAGACTACAATGGTGATGCCAGCACCAATGAAGCGTTGCACGAGCGGGAGAATGTGCAATGATGACATGAGCCTGGCGGGAGCTTGTCAATGCAAGTCCCTAAAGGACATCTGAGAACCAAGATATTTATACACTTTTGCAATAGGGAGGACAAAGCTTTCCCACAAGAAAATGTTGTAGAGAAATGAAATGTTGCAGACAATGCTGCTTACTCCCCAATAGCCATGTTGCTTCTCAGCACCTCCTTTCCACTTCCCAGTACCACGTCCCCTTGTGTACCCACTGTTATCTTGGTCAGCATGGTCTGTTCTCAGCTAGAAGGCACAGAGGGATGGGGAGCCAACATCCTGAGATATGCAGCCCTTTAGTAGGACGGCGAGTCAACTTTCTGAGATAAGCAGCCCTTCAGCCTGGGACAAGTCACAAGTAAAACCTGGGCCGTCTTCAGCCTACTCAGACCCCTCAGAGCTGACCCTCAACGTCTTACTTGGACCCCTCAGTTTTTGGCCCTCAACATCTCCCCCTTTTTTCTTAGCTAAGAGTTTCAGTCCATGGACCTCAGTGCTGAGGGCTAAGATAACCCGGGAGGCCAGCTTAATTAAGCAAGGCAGTTATTAGATTACCAGTAGGGCAGCTATACTGGGAATAAGGTAAAGAAGCATAGAAGCATAACGAAAAGGGCTAAAATGATTATATATGTCATCAACAGATTGATCTACATCTATTCCTGCTATTTTACTATTTGTAATAAAGCTTGTTTCATTAGCTAACATTTGTAGGTCAATACCGTAAGTAGAATTGTCCCAAACCTCTTGTAGGTATTGCTTTATTCTATCCCAATCTAGATTTGTTGAATTATATTTAAATGGGGTAACACATATAGCAGTAAACCTATAATCACACTAATCAAATCTGAAATTGCAGCCTAATTCATCTCCTAAAGCTAAAGTAATATCTTTTAAAGCATCCAATTTTTTTCCCCTCAAACTCCTGAGCAATACATGCCTGAGTGGCCAATGCCCTAGACACATTTCGTGCAAGGTCTTCTGAAAATTGCACATTCTGAACTTGAGCACGTAATGTTTGAACAGATACAGGTATACAAGCGAAGCAATAAATGAGATCATAGAAACTATTCCAAAGATAATACAGCTTACACAGCGTTTTTTCCACACCCTCTTTTCTAACTTGTACAATGCTTGATCTGCAGCAGTTAGATACCACCCTTCTCTAATCTTAACAAAATACAAAGCATACCGCGGTCTTTCAATAGTAAAGACCATTTCATTTTCCCGTAAACTACCACTAATGCATTGTTGTACATAGCAATTAAAACAACTGATCTTAAACAGTCCTTTCTTGTTCTGTGAGGTGGCTGTGGCACATAAGCCCAAAATTCCACTGCTGCGGCCTGTGCTCCCTCACCCACAGTCGTCATGGCCGGGAACACTGGTGTCAGCACACGAGCTTTCTGAGTTTTCGTTCTCCGAGTGCGTGGTCGTTTTTTTCGGGCCCGTTTCTCTCTTCTCCCCTTCAGAGTCAGCCCAGGTATCTCCTGGATCAAGGTATTCACAGGGTTGGATGTTCCTCTTGGGGACCCACACCGGCTTTTTTGCTCCATCTAGAAAAATACAAGTGTATCCTCTTCCTCAAATAATTAGCCTATCTGATGCTAACCATTTTCCTGTTCAAGGATCCTTCCATACAACCTGGACTATTTTTTCCTCTCGTCTTTTTTATTTTGTCCAAAATGTTTTTCAGCAGGCATATGTCCTTGTGAATCTGGTGTCAAAAAATGTATTGTCTACACTGCCATATCAAGTTGTCTCCTTATCCTCCTCTTTCCCCCTTTTTGTTTTTCAAGGAACGTTTTTATGTCTCTGTTTTCCCTCTCAACTACTGCTTGACCCATGGGGTTATAAGGAATGCCCATGAGATGTGTAATATTATAACATAAAAGGAACTTCCTAAGAATCTGACTGGTATGCTGGGCCGTTATCAGTCTTAATGACCCTTGGCCTCTGCACCAAAGCCAAACAGTGAAGGAAGTGATCTATAACTGCTTGGGCCGATTCCCCAGTTTGGGTTGTGGCCATTGTGAAGGAAGAAAAAGTATCAACGGTGACATGAATATATGGCAATCACCCAAATGGGTGGTAGTGGGTGACATCCATTTGCCGAATTTCTAGGGGGTACCCTCGCGAGATGGTGACAGTATTAGGAGGTAAAGGAATATAAGGTATACAAGCAGGGCAAGATTTTACTACTTGTCTAGCTCGTTCTCAGGTTATGGGAAATTGTCTTTCAAGCATTTTTGCTGACCGATGGAATTTCTGATGTAACCGTCTTGCCTCCCGAAGTGCATGTGTTTTTAAAAGGGTTGGTTGTGTAAGAAAATCGGCTACTTTGTTTCCTGCCGCTAGAGGTCCTGGCAATGTAGTATGTGAATACATGTGAGTGCAGCAAAAGGGAAAAGCACCTAAATCGGAGAGTTTCTTGTAGTAAATGGAATAATTGAAATATTGGCAGATGGGTGGAAAATCAGATTTGAACAGTCTCTATGTTACTGACAACATAAACAGCATATTTGCTATCAGAAAATATATTTAAAGGCTCCTTCATTTCTTGAAGGATGACTATGACTGCATATAATTCATTCTGCTATGTGGATGTGAATGGCATGTGTATGACCTTCTTCCTGTTTGGTGGGATGTAATAGGAAGCTATATTGTGACTGGTGGCATCTGTAAAAACTGTACGGGTCTGTGGAATTGGTGAACCTTTAGATATTATGGGAACTATCCACTCACAGACATGAAGCGTAGTAAGGAACTTTTATATACATTGTCAACTTCTCCTAGACATGTAGTAAGGAGTACTTGCCAATCAGTATCCTGGGCAAGAAGCAACTCTTCTTGCTCTTTGGAGCGTGGCTCATGTAAGTACTCAGGATACTGCCCAGTCAACTGTGTCACTCTTTTTTATGGCTTTTTGAGCCAATTTCGCCACCATCTGGAGGTAGGTGCTTTTTCTGCGGAGTGATTATGCTGGCAAATATACCCATTCCAACACTTTGTCTCCTTGATGTATACTTGCAAATGAGATCCTCTGTGTGGGCATTATGGTAATCTCTATAGGTTTTCCCTGTAACACTCGTGTCAAGCTATGTGATTCTATGGCCTTTCTATTTTTCTCACTGGTCCTCTGTTTCCCTGGTCAATCTTCTAGGGGATGTGGGGTCCACCTCTCCTCTTAGTATGTCAGATACTTCTGTTAACTCCTGAGTTCCTACCTTTAAATAGCGTCTGACCCAATTTATATCTCCAACAGCTTCTGGAAATCATTGAGTGTTTTTAATTGATCCCTTCGTATTTCTATTTTTGGGCATCAGATATGACTTTGTTCCACTATTTGAACTAGGTAAGAATAAGGTGGTACTTTCTGTATCTTCTCAGGGGCTATCTTTAATCCTTGTGCCTCAAGGGCTTTTGCCACTTCCTTTAATATATGGTTTAGCAATTCGCCATCTGGATGTGCACAAAGTATGTCATCCATGTAATGTATAATGTAAGCTTGTGGATAGTTTTCTCTAATAGGTTGTATTACTTGTACAACAAACTTCTGACACACTGGGGCTATTTTTCATTCCTTGAGGTAGTACTTTCCACTGACATATGGTATGGGGTGCTCTCAGATTTACTCATGGCACAGAAAATGCAAAATACTTATAATCCTCTGTTCTGAGTGGGAGGGTATAAAAACAATCTTTTAAATCAATTACCCACAGGTGCCATTTCTGTGGTATCACAGCAGGGGATGGCAACGCAGGTTGCAGACTCCCCATACTTTCCATTCTGTCATTTACCTTTCTAAGATCAGTTAACATTCTCCAGTTACCTGATTTCTTTTTAATTGCAAAAATAGGAGAATTCCAAGGACTAGTAGATTTCTCTCTACGTCCTGCTTATACAAATAGCTTTTGGACAATTTCCTGAAGGGCATTAACTTTTTCAAAAGTAAATGGCCACTATTCAGTGCATATAGCGGGCCCTTCCTTCCATGTGACCCTGGGAACCTATGTATATACTTTGGTCTTGTCCTTTTCTCAACAGTGGCCCTCAATCCATCCAAAATTTTGAGTCTGGGTAGGTGTGGTTGGGATCACCGCTCCCATGGCCTGCACTAAACCTCTTCCCCTATAGATTTACTGGCAATGACCCTAATATGTATGGTTTAAATTTTCCTGTTTTCCTTTCTATTTCCCACATGAGCCATTTTGTACTTTTTCTGGGCATTTTTACCTCTCCTATGCCCTGTCATGGTGTATTGTCCCAATTTAGAGGCCATGCTGGAGGCCAGTGTTGTTCTGCAGTGACTGACTTGTCTGCCCCGGTGTCTGCTAATCCTTCAAAAACCTTACTCTCTATTCTCTTTAGAGTGGGCGGCCGATCAGTAACACACTGACTCCAATGGGCTTGTTTGCCTGTCCTGCCAAACTTTCCACTACCTCTGACCTTAGTTTGAATTTTTTTGCATTTTTCCATATCTTATTAAGATTAATTGTGCAATAATATTCTCTTCCCCTTATTTATAAGGATGTCTCGGTGAGGCTGAGTAGAGACAAGAACATGAATTTCTCCAAGATACTTTGAATCTATTACTCCCAGGACAACATTCAAACTCAGTAAGGACTGAGAACTCCTAACTAAAATGAGGTCAAAATAACCCTCTGGTAAAGGCCCATAAAATGCCTGTATGTAGAGAACTGACCCCCATTGAGTCAGAAATTCGATAGGAGACTCAGGAAGAGAGATAGAGACCTGCACTGCCTGGGATAGAATGGCTTAGATCTGCTACACTGAGTTTCAATTCTGGCAAAAGGACTTCTCTTTGTCTACAAGGACTGGTGGTATCATGTAGAGTGCATCCCCAATTGTTTGACGGGGCTGGTGTTAGCCCCCAAAAAAGTTTCCCTGAATAAGCTTGCTGTCCTTGTCAGTTTTTGAGTGGCATTCTGAAGCCCAGTGATTACCTCTCCTATACCTAGGGCATGGACTGGATGGTTGATGGGCAGTGGCTTGATATGGTGTCTGCTGTGGGGCTCTACACTCTTTTCTCATATGTCCTATTTTCTCACAATTATACCAGTGCATATTATTCTGCTGAGAGCTTCCCATGGCTGCAGCCATTACTGTTGCATGTAAAGTACAAGTGCCAACACTTTGGCATCGCTGCATCATTTCAGTAATTGTCATATTCGATTTTGCTCCTGCTAGTGCTCTCTTACAATCCTCATTTGCATTTTCCCTGGCCAATCTGGCTAATAGTATATTGGAAGTGTCAGTGTCAGAAACACTTTCTCTTTATGGCTTCTGTTAGGTGATTTAGAAAGTCTGGAAAATCTCCTGAGGTCCTTGAATGATTTTTGTAAAGGAGGTACCCCGATCAGTTTTTCCAGGTACTTTCTTCCATGCACTTTTAGCTGCCTTCATTATTTGCTCATAAGCTATTAATTCATATCCCAGTTGGTTTATCAATTGAGTATATCTCCCTGTCCCTGTGAGTTGCTCAAATGAAATTTGAACCTGTGTTCTAGCATTTATTCTAGCTAGCTTTTGGCAGCCTTCATAAAACTTATTCTAGCTTGCTTTTGGCAGGCTTCATAAAACTGCCTTCCACACAAAGTAATCTCCTCCATCTAAGGAGGTTTTTGCTAAGGAGTACCAATCAAGTGGGCGCATGGCTACTTGAGATAGCATTTCTAATAATGATTGAACATAGGGGCTATTTGGACCATATTCAGATGCCCCATGTCTTAATTCTTTAAGAATTTTAAAGTCAGGACTTTGGTGTTCTCGACATACCTGTCCTGGATTATTTGGATTTGGGGTCTCTATTATAGGTAGTGCTAATTTCATTCCCAGGGGAACTTCCTTTCCTTGCTCTTCTGCTTTCCTGAGGGCTGCCTGTACAGATCCGCAGGTTCACTCTCTTGTCTAAGTGGTGGTGGGGACATGATTCCACTCTCTGCTCTGTAGGACAGTAGGGGTGGGGGTGGAGGTGGAGCACTAGGGTGCTCTAAATGCAGAGTGTTCCTGGGCCTTTAAATCATCCTCCTCTATAATCTTTCATTGTTCCTCTACACCCCATGCCACCTCCTCCTCTCCTCTATCCCTGTAGCCATACCTATTTTTAATATTTTTGCTGCCTCTAAGAGGGACCTTATCAGGGGGTTGAAGGCATATCTTTAAAATATTCCAGATTGAGAAGGCAGACACAGGAAAACACCTGGGCCCACTTCCCTGTAGTACTCACCCATCTGTTTACCTACTGTTTCCCATTTCTCTAAGTCAATGGTCCCTTCTTGGGGAAACCACAGACAGCATGTCTCTACAGCTTCTAAGAATTCTTGGAGCTGACTTCTAGTGATTAACAAGCCCCCCTGTTTTACAAACCTTTTTATAACAGTTTTAGATAAAATGTACGGTCTCTACTCCCTGATTGTACCTGCCCCATTCTTGACCTTGGCTGAGCACTTAAAACTGAAGGTCAAGATTCAGTGGCAAATCAAAAGTAAACCAGTGTTAATTTCTCTCTGTGCCTGCTGCGTTTTCCTCATCTGTCTTTTTGCTGTTGCTACTTTGTCTATTATTTTTTCCTTAACACATACTCCCGTTAGCCTGGTGACCATTCCAACCCTAAGACTGTTGGGATATATTCTGTACTGATGAGAAGTGTATTTGCCGGACTGTGTACCATGTATTCTTTCCTGAAGGGACTTCTGTCCTGATGAGACTGTGTATTCTGTGTGTCCGTACCTCCAGTGACCGATCATCCCCCCCTTACCTTAAGAAGGACCTCGTTCTGCTGATAGTGCAAGGGTTTTTCTCCAAAGCTCTGAGGGGCCACTCTCCTCGTACCATCTTTCAGGTCCCTGTTCTCGGACTCCACTTGATGCCAGCACCAACGAAGCGCTGCACGAGCAGGAGAGTGTGCAATGATGACATGAGCCCGGCGGGAGCTTGTCAATGCAAGTCCCTTTATTCATCTGAGGTCCAAGATATTTATATACTTTTGCAATAGGGAGGACAAGGCTTTCCCATGAGAAAATGTTGTAGAGAAACGAAATGTTGCAGACAATGTTGCTTACTCCCTAACAGCCATGTTGCTTCTCAGCACCTCCTTTTCGCTTGCTGGTACTGTGCCCCCTTGTGTACCCACTGTTATCTTGGTCAGCATGGTCTGTTCTCAGCTAGAAGGCACGGAGGGATGGGGAGCCAACATCCTGAGATATGCAGCCCTTCAGTAGGCCGGCGAATCAACTTTCTGAGATAAGCAGCCCTTCAGCCTGGGACAAGTCACAAGTAACACCTGGGCCATCTTTAGCCTACTTAGACCCCTCAGAGCTGACCCTCAACGTCTTACTCGGATTCCTCAGTTTTTGGCCCTAAACAAAATGGTCTTTGCTTCCACCTCCTTCCAACCCCTTCTGGCAGGATCACTCAATAGAATATGATTTAGATTTTTAATAGCAAAAATATTTTGTTTACAATAATACTGAAACTGAGAAACAGCATACTCTATAAACAGTCTTGTCCTACCTCAGAGATAACCTGAAGAAAATCTAAATTTTTGTCAAGTGTTTGTCTTGTTTTGAAGACAACAATCAAAAACTATGTATGGCAAGGAAGATACCAAGTGACAGTACTACATGACAAAACAGACTTGTCAAACACGGTAAGGTTCTCCACCTAAAGATTTAAAAGATCTTCACACAAAAGCCTCTGTTAAAGTCTTTAAAAAAGAAATACTCAAATCTACCCAACTATTTAGGGCCAAATTTAATAGATTTTTGAAAGCTGAATGTGTTTGGGGAATATCAGAGTTTAGAAGTTGTTTCAGATGATATGTTATCTAAAGAGTCATTATAAATAGATTAAAACCTGCTTTGCGCTTCCAGTAGCCTTACCTGATTTGTTAGAAGTTTTATTACTTTTAGCACTTGCGGAAATCACAGACTTTTTATTAACTGATGACTTTCCTAAATTACAGAAATTAGAGTCAACACTGGTTCATTTTTTAAAACAAAACTTTGTATTCAGCTAGCATTCATTCCTTAATAATGTCTTAAAAATGAAAGCAAATACACGCAGCAAAATTAAATTACTGCTTTCATAACTTGAAATTTTATCACCTTTATGGCATGGGGCATTTAAATGTTAATCAAATGACAGTTGGATAGGAAAAAATGAAAATATCATTAGAAAAAGTTACTTACCTACTTCTTGGGGTAATGTCACAATGCCCTCAAGAAGTTAAGTTACAGTAAGAGTCAGGATGCCTAGAACCCTGTAAAACACCACTACATCCCTTCCTAGAGGAGGCCAGGCAGCTCCAGAACCCTAGGCTAATTTAACAGAACTTTGGAAGCAACTCTCAGTGGCTCCCCCAACATTTCTGACTCAGATCTGGTTGCTCCTCTAAAACTCGTCTGAGCTTCTCTGACCCTTCATGGTGTCCAGCTACCACAGTCTTCCACTCTGAAAGGCTACAAGGAATGAAAGTGCTCCACACACAGCTATGGCTAGAAACATCAGGGTCTGCGCCTTCGCTGGCATCAACAGGTACTAAAGAGTCAAAGAACAGCAAGGGACCTCTAAGTGAGGAGACTCAAAATTCTAAAAACCAAGCCGCCTCTCCTGAGGTACACTTAACCTTTTTGAGATGTGAAAGCCCTTCTGTGAAGTCTGACCTGACCACCTGCCAGGGCATCTGACACCCAATGGAGACAATGAATGTACGAACAGGACCAAAGAGTAGAACACACTAAAGAGCTGGTACCATTTCCCTCCAAAAGCCCACTGTGCTGACAGTTCCACTTGTCCCAGCCTTGGTGCCCATTTGTTGCACATGCTCCTTGCCTGCTGACTCCTGACCAGGAGGCCCAAGCTCTCCACTCTCATGGTACTGCGTAAGGATATGCTTACTGCAGGGAATTGCTAAGAAACCTATTTTGCCCTCCAAATGTAAGATGACCTCCACACCACAAATGTCTAGATGCCCAGACTGAGGCTAGAACAACTCAAACGCAGGAAAAAAAAATGAGGACAAGCAACTTCATGATTGGTGAGCCAGTACATCCTCTCCCGGATCTAATTTCACTCATGACAACAGCATGCGGACCAAGTTCACCAATTCTCCTCTTCCTGGATTATAACAGGTTAAAGGGCATATCCTGGGACAAATCAGGCACTGAGCAAGGAGAAGGAGAATGTTAGGTAAAAGAAGTGAAACACTATCTGCAACTTGTATAGCCTACAAAGGGCAACCCTATATATAAACTACAGGAGAAATGCTATCTTGCCAATTCTGCAAAGTTAATTATAAATATGACCTCAGTCATGGAGAGGGATAAAGATACATTTAATACCTCATTTGAGAAGCTGCTTCTCTAGTCATCAGGCTTAGAACACTGCAAGTCATTTGGGCAATTATGTGTCAAAAAATAACATCGCATACTAAATCACATTTTTGGAAAGTTTCTGGGTGGTTTTGTAAACTTCTATTCTTCATCAATGTGGATTGCCCTGCCTATCACATGAAAAAGCTGGCATACACAACAGACCAGTCGGCTTATGCCTTTGGCTTTGAC
The DNA here is from genome assembly GCA_028627135.1 of Pseudochirops cupreus. Taxonomy (NCBI): domain Eukaryota; kingdom Metazoa; phylum Chordata; class Mammalia; order Diprotodontia; family Pseudocheiridae; genus Pseudochirops; species Pseudochirops cupreus. The sequence goes on from CM053581.1 coordinate 19,788,458, forward strand.
ATGTCCGGTTCTTGTTAAGTTGGCTAAAGTAACAAGAAAGAGGTATCATTATAAATCCCAAATCACAAGACTAGTTTTAAAAAATGCACCTGGGGCTAATAGGGCCAATAATTTTCAAGAAGCAATACGAAATCCATCATTAGCTGTAAAAACATTATCAAACCAATGGTTATCTCTGGGAGTCAAAGATCCTGAGTTCTAATACAAACCTGACAAAATAAGTCTCCTTGTAAACCAAGTTAGCACTTAGAGAAATGACCTAACAATCCAACAACTCAATTTCCATTTGCTGCTTGGCATCAAAAGTGAAGTTGATTCTCAACAGTATGACTCTCGGTAAGTTAGGATTGCCAAACAAAAGACTGAAGTAGAATTACCATTAATACTCAAAACCTAGCCATGATTCTCCAGATGTCTGTCTTGCCATCCTCCTAATGCCTTTAGAACTCCTATCAAATACTTCTGCTTTTTCAGTTTCCTTGCTCTAAGGAACCTGTAGCTCTAAGCAAACACAGACCAGAGTCTTTGTTCCAAGAAAAACGACAACGTGGTGATCTCAAGACACAGATTCATAGCCTGGATCTCTAAATTGGACAACTTCCCCTATGATCCTAACCTACAATGGCTATGTGTGCCTGCTCCTTTCCAGTTCTCTACCTCCAGTTTTCAAAAGCAGACTCCCTTGTATTCTGTAACCGTAGAAAATGTTATAAGCAGAGCACATCTTCTCCTAATTCAAAATAATCATTGCTTTTCAATTTTCCTTATCTGTCATTACCAGAACCTTTCTAGTTGAACTTTCAAAGAATATAAAAATGAGTTTTTATTTTTCTCTGTTTTCAAAAACCAGCTTTTGTCTCAACTGTGAATATAGTTTAATACCATACAGAAAAGATGCAGAGAAGAAGAGTCCTGGCCAAGAGTGAGAAGACCTGAGTTCTAGTTCCCCATATGACACCAAATAAGAAGCTATGTGATCCTGAAAAGTTCTTGATCTCCCAGCTCCTGTCACCCTTCATCTATAAAATGAGACCAGATGAACATACCTTAAGTCCTCTGCCAGAAGGGAAGATCTGACTCAGTGAATAGCTAAGTCGGCTCCTCAATTCCCTGACCCCAGGCTGGGCTTCCATACCACAAACCCAGTCTAGCCTCCTGCTCTCTCTCACACTTCAAACACCTTAGTCTATTAATGTAATTCTGCATCAAGCAGAGTCATCTTGCCCAGTTATATCTATCCTGTACCTTGATCTAGGAATTATTGGGTGATGCTAAGTGGCTAGGGAATTAAATGCCAGCTTCTCCATTCACAGCAGAGACTCTTCCCCTCTTCCTCTTTCCTTTCTCCACATTTTATCACACAATTTTCTTCTTCATGACTTCCAAAATTCCAATTCTGTATCTTGCAGGAGTAATTCCACAATGGTAGCTAGGCTCTGCACAATCCCTCCTGTCAAGAAGGCTTTTTCTATCACTCAGGTAAACCGCACTCACCAGCTTCAAGAACCAACTCAAATTCTACCTCTCTTCTTGCTCAGTCTGAACAGGTCCCTAATACTCTATTTAGTTACAGTAACTCCAGTACAATAGTGGTGTCAAAAATGTCAAGGTCCCTAACCTAGCTAATTCTCTCTTTCTTCATCTGTAAAATGAAAAGTATTGCCTAATATGGTAAAATGTTTTCAAAACTGTCAAGCCCCCTACCTCTAAATAGATATTACCTTACTGTTTCTAGGTTTTGCATATAACATTATCTCATATATTTGGCAGAAGCACTAACATTTTATTTCAATCTATTTGGATCAAATTCTTCTAAAACACATTACATAATATTCCTAAATTCTTTAACAAACAACAACACATCCTAATGTTTCTTTGACAACTCAGGTTTGCCAAGATCATTACTATACTGGGCAAAAATATACTAATACTCTAAGGAACAAAATGGCCTCAAGACTCTAGACTCTGAGGTCATCTAGAAAACTCAGACTTTTCTACAGTTTCCCTATCACACGCTGCACTTGTCCCCATGTGTACCTCTTAGGACAAACTCCTCTCTGAACCTTCCCTTTTCTGACCTTCAGTAAGTTGGGCCTTTTCTGTGTGAACATAATAATCTTCCTAAAGGTCTCAAGGTTCCCCCTGGACTAAAGAGTCAGCTTTGGATGGAAGGAGATACCTAAACTCAGAGAAAGATATAGAAAGACTACAGTTTAAATGGAGACTGAAGCAAAACACGCCATCGTTCTCTTTCATGTCTGGTTTTGCTTTTTTCTCTTTTCCCAGTGATCACTCATAGGTTACAACCCTTCTATATGACCAAACTATTGCACAATGTGAAAGTATTTGCAGATCCTATACATGATTGCACGCCTCCATGGGGGGGGGAAGGGAGGGGAGAAAATCTGAAACTCAAGTGAATGTGGAACTGAATCTTGTAAATTAAAAGTAAATAAACAAGTCATTTAAAAGAAAAAAAAAGTCAGCTTTGGTCCCCCCCAACTCCAGTCTGTTTTTCCAATGCCTTTTTGCTTCAACAAGTTGATACCCCTGGGTGAGCATCTATCTGTCTGTAAATGGTTCATGCTGTGTTAACTTGCACTGATTTCTTACACACACACACACACACACACACACACACACACACACACACACACACACTTGCTGTTTTCTCATTAAAATACTTTATCCAACCTCAATAAAATTAAAGAACTGTTCTCTTTATTCATTCTACCTCTACAGGTTTAAAGTCAGTTAGGAAAGACAAAAACAATCAAGTCAAGAAATACCGCAGGAGAAGCCAACTTACCGGTGGACGACGACGTTAGAGACTCGGCCTTCGAAGCGTCCGTGTCCTTTCTGATGAAAGAAGCAGAAAGGTTCATAAAGCCAACGCCAACTTCAGAAATTCAAGGTTAAGATTACTTTCGATTTTAAAGGCTTGCTCCATTTACCCCAAAAAGCAGCACAGTGGCATTTTAAGCTATCTGGTTTGTTTTAGTAGGAACACCTGTGCAACTAAAGCTATTCCAGGGGAAAATGCAGCTTAAGGCCGAATAATCCGGGCCCAAAGGGAGTCCGGCCAGGGCTGAAAGACCACGTGTGCTGCGTCAGACTGGCTCTGCATTTGTTTTGGTTCACTGTTCTTCCTTGTTTAAAAACGGGAAAGCTGACGGAGGGGTGGGAAGGAATAATAAAAAATGGCTACTGTTAAAAATGAAAGTCATCAGACACTTAAAAGTAAAAAGCAGCTTTGCCACAGGAAAATGAGCAGGTCTTTAAAGAAAGACCTTTACTTTAGTATCCCACTCCCAAAACACAGCCCTGGAAACACTTACTTTGAGGTCGATGGCTTCTTTGTTTCTGAAACTACTTTTTTCCCATCTTTGTTCTAAAAATAAAAGGGATCAAATTTAAAACAGCCGACCAAAAGACTTATACCAACAGTGTTTCCGTCAGTGGTACCACTGCTGACCCAACATTCCAACCTCAGTATGATACCTCTCCCTTCCTCCCCACTTCCAATTAGTTCATTCCAAATATGCTTCCTTTGGGCTTGGCATCTCTGCTTTTCTCTACCATTAGATACTATCCCAGCTTTCACCAGAATTGGCCCTCTCATTGCACACTCTAGTTCTTCTCCCCTTCTTAGCTGATATCCTCTGTTACCTATACTCAATGCTGCCAAATTCTCTCCTTTCAACTCTCGTGGTGATTCGGCTTCTCACATTACCACACCAATCCAAACTCCCAAGTTACCAGGGATTCCTGACAGCCAGATCTGGTCTAGCTTTTGCATTTGGCACTGGTGATGATCCTCTTCTGGAGGCTCACCTTTCCAGGTTTTTATGACACCACTGTCACCTCGTGTGCCTCCTACATATCTCAATACTTCTTAGTCTCCTTTGCCAGTTCATCATACTCATATCATGACCCCCAACTGCTGATATTCCCCAAAGGTAGTTTCCTGGGCCCTTTTCTTCTTCTTTCTCAATACTCTCTTCTTAGCAACCTTACTATCTGCTCTATGCAGATGACCCCAGATTTACATATTCTCCAGTCTCAGTTTCTCCTTTGGGCTTCAAACTCACATTATCAATTGCCTATTGGTGGGCATTTCAGATCTGGATCAATGGAACAGATTGGGTACACAAGACTCAGCAGCCAATGACTATAGCAATCTACTGTCTGATAAACCCAAAGACCCCAGTTTTGGGGATAAGAACTCACTATTTGACAAAAACTGCTGGGAAAACTGGAACATAGTACAGCAGAAATTGGGCATAGACATTATCTAATGCCGTATACCAAAATCAAGTCTAAATGGGTGCACGATCTAGGTATAAAGGCTGATACTGTAAGCAATCTGGGAGAGCAAGGGACAGTTTACCTGTCAGATTTATGGAGAAGGGAAGATTTTATGACCAAACAAGTGTTAGAGAGCATTATAAAATGCAAAACGGATAATTCTGATTACATCAAATTGAAAAGTTTCTGTACAAACAAAGCCCATGTAACCAAGATCAAGAGGGAAGTGGAAAAGTGGTAACAAAATTTTACAACTAGTGTCTCTGATAAAGGCCTCATTTCTAAAAAAACAGAAAACTGAGTCAAATCTATAAGAATACAAGTCATTCTCCAATTGATAAATGGTCAAAGGATATGAAGAGGCAATTTTCAGAGGCAGAAATTAAAGATATCTATAAGCAAATGAAAAAATGCTCTAAATCAGTATCGAGAAATGCAAATCAAAATAACTCTGAGGTACCGCATCTCACTAGTCAGACTGGCGAAGATGACAAAACAGGAAAATGACAAATGCTGGAGAGGATGTGGAAAAATTGGAACACTAATGCATTGTTGCTGGAGTTGTGAAATGATTCAACCATTCTGGAGAGCAATCTAGAACTATGCCCAAAAGACTACAAATAAGTGTATCCATACTCTTTGACCCAGCAATACCACTTCTAGGGTTGTATCCCAAAGAGAACACAGAAGAGGGAGGAAGGATCCGTATGTACAAAAATATTTCTAGATTTCTCCACTATCATCCCCACTCTCATTTATCTTCCATCTCTCTCTGTTTACTGTATGTTTCTCTACTCTCCTGTTTTGATCCACTCATTCCCTCTACTGTCCCATATCTCTCCACCCTTGTGTAGCTAAACTCCTTGAGAAAACCATCTACACTCAGTGCCTCCATTTCCTCTTTTCTCACCTGCTTTTGAACACTCTGCAGGCTGCCTTTGCACCATTCAACTGAAACCACTCTTTCCAGTTACCAGTGATCTCTTTATCACCAATCTAATAGCCTCTTTTTTCAGTCTTCATCCTTCTAAATCTCTCTGCAGTCACTAATGTGGTCAATACCAGGACTTCCTAAAATTTTTTCACTCTTCCCACTCTTTCACAGCCTGAGTGTGCAAAGTGTGCATGCTTTTGTGTTCAGAAGCCAGGCTGTGGGCCAGGCCATTGCCAGACAGAAACACCCTCGGACTCATGACTCGTATGATTTTTAATTAAGTTTTGGTTGTTAGCCATTCAGAAACCTTTTACTGTTGCCAAATTTTTCATAGCCCCATTTGGGGTCATGTTGATCAAGACTCCCCTCTTCTGATCCTCTTTTCTCTCTAGGTTTTCAGAACACAACTGCCTCCTGATGAGCCACTTACCGCCTGTCAAACTGCTCCTCAGCCCCTCTTCCTGGCTCTGGCCACGTCTGCCAACCCTGGGCGACCCCACATCTCTGTCCTGAGTCCTCTTCTCTTCTCCCTCTGCATTACTTACTACTTCATTTGGTGATTTCATCAGCTCCCAGGCAAGGATTCAATGAGTGCCTCTACGCTGAGGTTTCTCAGCTCTACAGGTCCCACTCTACCTTCTCTGCTGAACGTATCTATTAGCTATCTCAAACTGGATGTTCCAGAGACATCCTAAACTGAATTCATCATCTTTCCTCCCAAATACCTACTCCTCTTCCTAATTTTCTTCTTACTGCTGGGGACGCCACCATGCAGTCATGCAGGTTTTCAGCCCAGCTGTCATCCGTGACTCCACCCTTCCTCTACTGCCAAGACTTGTTAATTTGTACCTTCAAAACTTCTCTCACAGGTGCTCCTTCTCTCCTCTCATACCACCACCACCCTGATGAAGACTGTCATCACCTCCTGCCTGGAGTAAGGCAGTAGTGTGCTAGCGGGTCTCCCTGATTCTAGTCCACTCTCCAGTTAACTGTCAACCTGGTCTTCCCCACAGCACAGGTCAGAAAAACTCCAGTGACTCCCTATTGCTTTTAGAATCCCTGTAAAATCTTCCATTTAGGGTTCAAAGCCCTTCATAATCTGTCCCCTTCCTACCTTTCCAAGTTCCTCACACATACCCACAAAGCAGTCTTCAATCTCGTGACACCAGCCTCCTTGCCTTTAACTCCTGACTCAAGGCATTTTCACTGTAATGTTCTCCTCCCACATCTCTGCCTCCTGACTTCCTTCAAGTCTCAGCCAAAAAACTCCCCTTTTACAAGAAGCTTTTCCTGATGATCCCTCTTAGCTGGAGTGCCTTCCCTCTCTTGATAATTTCATTGCATGTCATCTCCCCTATTCTATCTTTGGGAGTTCTACTGCCTTTCTTTGAATCCCCAGCAAGGTTTGGCACAGCATCTGGCATAAAGATGCTCTTGCTTTCTCTCTATTCCTCACTCTCAACACTGCATTTTCATGCTTTTCTCTTAACAGTCTCCCTCCCCATCCCTGGCTCAGAAAATCCCTCCTCTCCTTTAGATGCACTCATCATCACCTTATGCACGAAGCCCTTCCTGATACCCCAACTGCTAATGCCTTCCCTACCCTGGTATCTTGTGTGTCACTATTTTGTGTTTGTATCCACGTTCAGAGATAAAAATGTAATTAATTTTACATTTGTGGTTTACATATGAGGTATCTCAAAAATCTCAATGTAGTTTTAAACTTCAGTAGCTATTAAAGCGCAGACCAGGAAGGCTTTTGGATCCCCTCCACTGTTACACGCACTCATCTTCTCCATCAGAACTAAGTCCAGCTACAAGCAGGGATTGTTTCATTCTCTGGATTTACACCCCCAGTGCTTAGCACAGCAACACACGACTAATTTGTTAACTCTCAATCTTGTTACAAAACTAAAAATGAAATTTTAAATACTTCATTGTGCCTGAAATATACTTTCTAAAATAAAAATTGAAGAAGGAAAATAGAGAAAATTTTGAGCTGTGACATAATGTGACTGACAGACCCAAGGATATTAATAACGTCAGCACTGATTTTCTAGAGGATACAACATTTAAAGGGAATTTATTTCATCCTCTGATTCAATAATTAATCTTCAGGGTGGTAGCAAAGTATCATCACAGAGTTAAAGAAAGCAGCTGACCTAAAGCACTTTCCCTAAAAAAAAAAGTTCTAGTCCAAAAGTTCTTCAAAAAAAAAATTTTTTTTTTTTTTTTGTATTCTGGAGCCCTGAGCCCACCCTTTTGTCAGCCAGGTAAACCCTATAGATCTCTTCCCTTCTCAGAATTATGTTTTAAAATGCTCAAGGTTACAAAGAAAATAAATTACACTGAAATATTGCTACCAAAATATTTCCAAGTCCAGTTCCCTCATCTCTGGTTAAGAATCCATGGTACAGGGACTATGTGATTGTAATGGGAATGGTAATCTGAAGATCTTCCCTGTCCCCTAATAGGTTAAGCGTAATCACATGGAGCCTGTAGTGGGAGGGGCTTGCTGAGGGGCGGAACAGAGCCCACAGGAAGCGGGGAGCGGAACAACTAGACAGTGAGCAGCTAGGCTTGTGAGAGTGTTTGTGGGAAGGCTAAAGGATGATGTGGCTTCATGCTGTGCTATGAGGCGTTAACTATGATGGATGAGACTTTCTGGTTTGGGGGATTTGGTTTTCTGGTGTCCGAATAAATATTTTGCTTCTGTCTTCTATATGGAAAGTTTGCTATACTTTGTGATTGAGAACTACGCAGGCATATTTACAGTCACCTTTGGCACTGTGAATATTGTGTTGGTGCTACAGTGATCCATATTCATTTATTCGTAGATTACAGACCATTTACATATCCAGCACAGTGTGAAAAATAAAATTTTCAAGGACAACACAATATTTAGAAAACACTAGGTACAGTACTCAGTTTACTATAACATAGTAATATGCAACAGTTCTGATAAAGATTTTTCATCTTTTAAAAAGCCTCAGAAATTTCTATACTTAGAAAATTTGATTAGGAAATTCCTTTATTTGGAAAGTCTCATTTCCCATGTAATGTATTCTTCCCATATTTCAGCTGCATGCCCACAGTGATGATGCTCAGGCTTACTGAGCAATGAATAAATGAATTACCTGACCAGTACTCGGCAGCTTCTTCTTCCCTGCGGCACTGATCTTCACCCGCTTCCCTTTCACCTGGACAGGTGTTGTTTCACAGTACTTCACAGCAGCTGCCACAGCCTCTTTAAACTTCATTTCCAAGTAGGCCTAAAAGAAACGGCACATTTATGCCTCCTCTCCCTAGAGTCTATGTTTTAAGTGTCAGACATATCAACAGACTATATGATTCCCTCAGTGCACTCATCTTACTTGCTCATTTTTCATTTGATGCTTATGGTATCTAAGAGTTGAACCCCCCCTCTACCCAAGTTCTCCATCTTGAGTGCCCACAAACTGTCTCTTAGCTAGGCAGCTGGTTGTGAACACTTGAACTCACAGCTCTGGGAAGCCAACAGAAGACCCTGGCAAGAAGTCAACCCTAGGAAAAGCAGACAACACTGAGGCATCTCCTGGGAGAGATGACCAAAAGTGGGCAAAGCAGCAACGTGAACCAAAGCAGAACAGGTAGCTCTACAGACAGCACTGGAAATGAATCTCTCTTCTCTTATGCCGCCTTCCTTATCTAGTGCTGTATTTCATGATCTGCTCACATCAATGGGCTAGGTTCATTCTTTTCTTGTTCATCCTGACTCTTAAGAATAATGAGGAATCCCTGTACAAGTGAAAATCCACACTATGGCTTTATTTGAAATGAAACATGCTATAAAGGAAAGACCCCAGGTTAATTCTTGTCTCACCTACTTCAGTTGTATGACCTCTCCCAGCCTCTGACTCCTCATCTGAAAAATGAGGTTAATACCCACCTAATTCATAGAGTTTAGGGTAAAAAAATGTTAGGTGTTTTGTAAACCTAAAAGAACTAAGTAGATAGCAGTGATTATTAATACTAAATGGTATTCTGTAAACAGTTACTAGCCAAAGTTCACTTATTGACACACACACACAAAAACCTAGCTGCCTCTAGATCTATTATCAAGCTGCACAGATTTAGCAGAAAAGTGCTATATTCTTCTTTGAATATGGCATATTATATTCATTCCCAAATAATCAAATATATATACTTCAAAACACATTCTTCAAAATTAAACAGCTCACTTTAAAAACAGACATACAATTCGAAAAGCCTAGAACTTCGTCCAAAGCAGATCCTGCCAGGAAGCAGTGATCCTCACTGCCTGAGGTCCAGATGGAAAAGAGCAGACACTCATCTTTTCCTTTCCTTTCTTCTACTGGGGTGGGAAAGGGAGAATGGAAAGCCAAGTCAGAATAATGCAGCAAGTTAGTTGGTCACATGGAATGTATGAACTTCAGGAAAGAGAATTTCTTATGGGTTCATGGATTGAAGCTGCAGGGTCAGAAGCCGCTTATCGTCAAGTCTTATAAAACACTTTTGTCAAAACTAAGCATTTCATAAGTATCCCAATACATATAGATGGAAGCTTAAGACAGGCTCCTTTAGAAATCTATCTTAATAAACCCATTATCACTTCATTCAAGACTGAAATTCATCTAATTAAAATAAAAGGTAAGATCAGATGCCATTTATGAGAAAAGAGGAAAACTGCTCTCTATCACATAGAGATATCCAAGGGAAAGTAAAGTGCAGTAAATGAACAGAACAGAACCAGAAAACGTCCTTAGAACGTATCCCATAGGATCTTGCTGGAAGACCTCCCACCTAAGCTACAGATCATTGCTCAGGGACGGTGGAGAACATCTGAGCAGAATGATACTCCCACCTACCTCTGCAGTGGATGGGTTTTAGATTAATCCACATAACTGGATACTCGGCTTTTTATGTTTCATAACAAGAAGTTACCTGCCTTATCACAATTCCTAGGCTTAACTGCAAAGCATGAAAGGTGGGTACTGAACAAGAAACCTAATACTATTTCTGACTTCCAGAAAACAAACAACTAGTTGCAGACTATAAAAGTATGCAAAAACATATCTTAATGGAGCAAGGACACATAAAGGAGAAAGGCCACGCAGCAGACAGGCTGGAGACAGCCAGTCTGGGAATCAGGAAGACCTACTTCTGTCACCTACTGGCTATGTGACCTTGGGCAGGTCACTTAACCTCTGATCACCTCTGACCATTCTCTACACTATCAAGGCGCAAAACTGGTACTGAGCCAAGTTGCCTAGATCAATGAAATCATAGGTCTAGTTTAAAGGGGGGTTGGGAGACTATGGGGACAAAGGGATGGCTCAGAATAATTGGAAAAATCAGTCATTTCTGAATTTAACAAAAAAACAAAAACCAGGCATTTCCCATAAAATTATATCATCTCCTTCAAAAGTTCTGATTGAATTGCTTACCTCATTTCTAGATGGAACAATCAAGAGATCACTAACTTTTCCAAATGGTTGAACTATTTTTATAATATCTTGCTCAGTGTAGCCATCAGTTGGTAACTCTGATACATGAATAATTGTATCACAACGCAAGGATTCATCTTCCCACGGCTGTATGGGAGGAGGAAAAAAGTTATTTGGATTTCTAGCAATCCAAATAAGTCACTACACCCTCAAATTAACAATACTTCTAGAGTTAAAAGGAAAAAACACACTAACAAATCATGAATGTTTCAATCACCATAGTTATAATCACAGTGTCCAAATTTTAGTGTACCAGATGCTGAAAAGCACTTTTTAAATGACACAAAGATATCATATACTGTTCTTTGTAAACAAGAGGTCACAAGTAAATCACAATTATTAACACAAGTGCTTTGTTTTTCTTCCCTTAGTAAGAGTGATAACTTTTCATTGGGCCAACCATACTCTCATATGGTATTCAATTTTACTCAAAGCACTTGAACATCAGCCCAGCATGGAAGACAAACACATTGGCACACTGTTAATCAAGTTATGGATTGGTTCAGCCATTTTGGAAAATAATTTAAAACTATACCCCAAACTAAAACTGAGCCTACACTTTGACCCATTGATGTCACTACTAGGCCTATATTCCAAAGAGGTCATGGTGATAAAAACTAATGTATGAAAATATTTACTGAGGTTTTTTTTTTTGTTGTAGCAAACAATTGGAAACAAAAGAATATACTCATCAACTGAGGAATGGCTGAACAAATTATAATTTATGCATGTAATGGAATATTATTGCTCTGTAAAAAATGATAAAAAAGATAGTTTCAGAGAAACATGGGAAGACTTGTATGAGTAATGCAGAATAAAGTGAGCAGAACCAGGAGAACTGATATGCAACACTATAAAGAAAATCAACTTTGACTGACTTAAGAATGCTTAATCAATGCACTAACTTTAATTCCAAAAAGCTAATAATGAAATATTCCACCTATCTCCTGGACAGATCCAATTGGCTGCCAAATTTTGCCATTTCTAACTCCACATCTAACCCTTTACCCGTTTTTTCTACCACACAGCCACCACTTTAATTCAGACCTTATCATCTCATACCTATGAGATTGTAAAAGACTCTGAACTGGCCTCTCAGTCTCAATTCTCACCCTAACCTCACAGAGCTGACAAAGCGATTTTCCTCAAGAGCAACTCTCAAGATGTCTTTCTCCTTCTCCAGCCCTAGTGACTCTCTATGGTCTCCAGCTTGTAAATCCCTTAAGGACTTGGCCCTACCTCCACTGTCCATCATTCTGCTTCTCCCAATCTCCCCAGACTATATTACATTTTTTCTCTTTATATATTTATTTGTGCACTTCTGTCTTTGCTGAAATAAAAGTTTTCCTTCAGAATTTGGATTGTTTTAGACCTTGTATCTGTATCCCCAGTATCTTGAACACAACAAACTTTCAGTAAATGATAAAGCACTTACGGATCTCATACAGGAGACTTTGTGTCATTTCACAAACAAGAGCAGTACTGGGAGGATTTCAACGTTTCCCTTATCTGACTGAAAAAGCATTTACTAATAAGCACATACATCTTCCACAACAGTGGTAAACACCTTTGGTGAGCATACATACACCTTCCTGTTTTGTCTCATCTCGATCAATGAGAGTCCTATGATGTTCGCTGTTGCATCTTTCAAGGAATCTTACATAATTTAAAAATAAGCAAAGTCTTCAAGATGATATTTTACTGTACCTAAATAATTCAATAATCAAGCACTGTGACCAAACTTTCCTATGTCTTTCCAATAACTGCATGCCTATGAAAAATTCAGTCTGCTAAAAAATATCATTCGCAAAAGCCTACCTAAAATTTTCTCATAATTTCATAAACTTTCTCCTAATTTCAATTCCGTCAAAATGCCCCCAACACAGTAAAGATAAGTAAATATTCCTTTGTAACAGTTTAAAAAAAAAGCTAAATAGGAGTTGATATTTGATTCAGGATAACAGGGAGTCACCGAAAGCTGAGTACAAAAATGGCATTGTTTGCAGTAGGTGAAAGATAAAGCAATACAGGTAACATGGGGAAAATTCCCTTCTTCCTGTCCTTCAGACTGTAGATGTGACAACTGCCCTGTGGGGGACAGGCACTGAACTCCACAGCAGAAACTCTGAGTATAAAAGTGCTACATACTACAGAGAACAAATAGGAGTAAAGAGGTCCCATCTGCACTGCCACTCTCTTTACACAATCGTCTACCCTTCAAACTAACCCCTCTCTTTCTAAATTTGTATTGTGGAGCTTCCTCCTCCAGCATCTACCATGTTGGCAAGCTGGGTTCACCCTCCTTTCCTCACTTTTCCTCACCCCAGACAACCCCATTAGTTTCCCAACCTTGTTTCACTCTCCAGATATCTTTCAGAATCTGCCTCCTTTCCTCTACAATCACAAAGTTGCCATTTTCACTGAAGTCATCACCTTGAACCTAGATCACTGCTATGGCCCAAATGGTCTCTCTGCCAGAAGGCAGTCTCTTCACCACACTGATTCCAGGGTACCTCACTCCACTATTCAAAGAGTACCCCAGCTTCTTCTTCATGACTGAACCCCATCTACCTTTCCAGTCTTACTATACATAAAAATACAGTGAAAATACCCAAACATGAAGATATAATTTAAATATGTTATACTTTAAGCACAACCAAGTAAATTAAGAGGAAAAATATTTCTATCAAAAACTTTCTGCTGAGCTGAAATCAGACAATTCATTTAGGCTGTCTACATTTTCTTTCGTGCCCAATTATAACCATGGAAACTTGATTCCTGTTATGAGCTATTTAGGGGGCACAACGGACAGAGAACACAAGGCCTAGAATCAGGGAAACCTGAGTCTTGCTTCAAACACTCACTAGCTACATGACCCTGTGCAAATCACTTAACCTTTGTCTGCCTCAGTTTCCTCATCTGCAAAATGGGGATAAGAGCATGGTTGTTGTGAACATCAAATCAGATAATAATGGCAAAAGCACTTACCACAATGCTTGGCACACACCATAAGTATTTTATAAATGTTCGCTATTACTATAAGATTTTAATTTAAAAAAACGATAAAATTTACCTGTTTGGCCAACTACATTGATCAACTTAGTTAAATAATTACTAACAATTCTTATTGACAAGTATAACCTGTTCCCTAGGACATATACAGGGTACTTTAAAAAATAATAAAATTTCTTAATTTCTTTATCACATTGTAAAGTAAAAAAAAAAAGCATACTGTTAATGAACTTTTAAAAACACTGATCACCTTTACACATTTAAAATTTTTGTACCATAATATACATAACATATTTGTAGAGTAGTACATCCCTATGACAGGGCAGCTAAGTGGCACAATGGATAGAGTACTGGGCCTGGAATCAGGAAGACCAGAGTTCAAATCCAGTCTCAGATACCTACAACTGTGTGACCCTGGGCAAGTCATTTAACCCTATCTGCCTTAGCTTCTCCATCTGTATAAAGAGCTGAAAAAGGAAATCACAAACCCCTCCAGTGTCTTTGCCAAGAAAACCCCAAATGGGGTCATGAGAGTCAGACACGATTTAAATGAATAAACATATTTTTAACGATTTGAAAATATACATATATTGAGTTCTACAACAAAATATTATTTTACTGATGGGGTGTTATCAGTTTCAGCTCCCTGATCTATAACGTCAGTCCAGATACAATCAACCTCACCTACTAGACACCCAGGTCTCCTTCCCAAACGAGTTTAATACTTTGTTAAATAAGACATTTTCATATTTGAGATTTTGAATGATATGCTTCATCAGACTCCCAGGACCTACATTTTTACACTCAAAGCCAGAGCTTATGGTTGCCATTAAGCATAACTATACTACTATCTCTAGGATAACCTCCTATGCTTCCAAATCCTACCTGTCGGGCATTCCTACAATTCTCTGACACTTCCTTGATGCAGAACTGTCACTCAAACCTATGCCATGAGTCCACAATTCCCACTATGGCTTCCAAATATACAGGAGAGTCAACAAATACAAGAAGTCTAGTGTTTCGTCAATCAAAACACCCCAGAACGGGCTAAGGACTCACCATTTGGCAGATGCTACTGGGAAAACTAGAAAACAGGCTGGCAGAAATTCTAAGTTTAAACCAATACCTTACACTATACCACAATACACTCCAAATGGATACACAAACTAAATATAAAAGGCCACATCAAGAACAAATTAGAGGAGGAAGAAGAAGAAAATACTTTTCAGATCTATGGACAAGGAAGAGTTCAATACCAAACAAGTGACAGAGGGGATCAAAGAAGATGAAATGAATAATTTTAATTACATAATTTTTTTTGGCACAAACAAAACCAATGGGGTTAAAACTAGAAGGAAAACAAGTAATGGGGGGGAGAATCTTTCTCTGATAAAGGTCTCATTTCTAAGATATGTAAGTAAGTGATTCAAATTTATCACTCTAAAAGCCATTCCCCAATACATAAAAGGTCAAAGACATACAAAAGGTGCTTTTCAAGGGAAGAAAACAAAGTTACATATACCCATATGAAAATATGCTCCCAAACTCTAATAATTAGAGAAATGCACATGAAAGCAAATCTAAGGTTTCACTTCATAATCATTACATTAGCAAAGACCAAAGAGGAAAATGACAAATACTGAAGGAACTTTGGGAAAGCAGACACATTAGTATGCTGAAACTGTCCAGTAATTATGGAAAGCTATTTGGCACTATGCCCAAAAAGTTATCAAACTGTGATCCATCAATACTACTACTAGGCACCACAAAGAGATTAAGGAAGAAAAGACCCTTAAGTACAAAAGTATTTTTAACAGCTTTTTTCATAGTAGCAAAGAACTGAAAACTAAGGGAGTGATCACCTACTGGGTAATGACCAAACAAATTACAGTATATGAATGTAATGGAACATGATGGTACTAGAAGAAATCATTGTAAAGGAAACTGAAAAATTTCTATGGTGTGATATAGATGGAAATAAATAGAGCTAGGAAAACAATTTCTATAGTGACAATAACATTAGAAAGAAAAATAACTTTGGAAGACTTCAGAACTGATCAATGCAGTAACGAATCAGGATTGCGAGAACTAAAGACGAAGCACGTCAGCCGTCTCCTGGCGGGGACGGAGTGCATTCCCAATGCAGAACGAGATCTCCATTTCTGGACAAGGCTAAAAGGAAAGCTGCCGCACGTGATCGCGCATATTTGTTGCGAGGGTTTTATTTTTATCTTTCAGTTATTTGTTGCTTGTTAAATATAAAAAACTGTTGAAATTAATTAATAAAAAAATCAAAAGCAAAGCATCCAAATTTGGGGGGAAAAAAACACCTATCCCGATATGAGCAAAAACCAGAATTAAGGCTAAAAAAAATCCAGAACACAAAGAAGCCATTAAAACTTCGAATCACAAATAACACTACAATCATTCTCTAATATATAAGCAGCTCAACTACCGATGAACACAAGAAGACAGGCTCTTAAAAACACCAGCAGCAAAAGTAATGAAAGTTCAACTCGGATCTCATCTGATCCCCCACAAACAATGACAACGGCAACAAAAGGGCTATGAAAAGACAGACACCCCAATGAAACTGCCCGTCACAAAACATAAAGCCACAAGCTCAACAACGAAAAACTAACGATGCCTCGAAGAGACGCGGACAGCCAGGACACGATGCTATACATATACTGGCTGTCAGATCCTATCACTCGATCAGTGATTTTATTTTTTTTTAACAAAATTATTAAATTTAGGGATGGTGGGTGGCTTTCTTTTTTTCTTTAGAAATGAATGTGATAAACTGTCAGGATATCCTAACCTGACAACAGGGGCAGCCAGTTAGTTACCCTAATGGAGAAGGTGCCAGCGCCTTCTCAAGAACAGAAGAGTCCAGGCTCGCAGGTGCAAGCAGAGACGGTTTATTGAAGTCTCTCCATGGGGAAGCCTAACAGCAAGATCTCAGTACAGACTTCAAAACTACCCCCAAAGCTTAAGCCTTATATATCCCAAATGCATGTGACAAAAAACAGAGCCCAGCTGAACAAAACTGTGAGAGGGGAGGTGCAGTCACAAGGGCGTGAAGGCCCCAGGGTGTGGAGACACTAATCTGGAACACCTTGGTAACCGCACCTGGGAGAACCTTGAGCAATGCTCTGAACTCTACATGACCCAGCTTGTTCCAGGGCCTCAACATAACCACCTGCAGCCTGCACATATTTCCTAACCCTCACATTAAAAAAAAGCCATGTATAAAAAATTTAACTATAAACTGACTAAATTATAAGAGGGAATTAAATTTTAAAACTAGCCATCAAAAGGACCCTAAAGATTGAACTCACATTCAGTAAACTGGCAAGGATGACAATAGAAGGGAAAAGTCAATGTTGCTGCCAGTGAGGCAATACTGGCACACATTAGTGAGTTACAAAATGTTATAATCATTCTATAGAGTAATTTGGAACTATGCCAGGAAAAGGATTAAACTATACAAAGCATCTGACCAAAGGTCTAGAGCTAGGCAAGCAAGTCAATGAAACTCATCACTTTTTCGTGGAAGAAACACAGTAAATGCCCATGGATTGGGAATAGCTAAACAAGCTGTGCTAACATGAACAAAATGTAGGATTACTGTGCTGCAAGAGACAATGAATACGATGAATATTGAGAAGCAGGTAAAGACTTAAACGAACAGAAGCAGAGTAAGCACTGCCAGGAAACCAACAATGTGAATGGATAAAGGAACATGGACGGTAACACAATCAACACTGAACACTATAAAACCATCATGACCAAGTATCAGGGGATACTTGATGCCAGCATGAAGTATGAGTGGAGACGTGATAGAGATGGACCACACCAGGCAGCAGTTCAGGATAGAACCACTTTGACTCTTTGAACAAGGTTTTCATACAACAAAGAAGGTAACTATAGATCAATATGTTTTCTTATCACTTCTTTGTTTTAGGACTGGAGGTTAGATAGACTTAAGAGTTATCTCTTGGATGTAACATTACTATACAAGATGTATCTAATCATATGAGGAGTTAAGATCTGCTGGCTAAAATCTGAGAACAGGGCAGAGCCTCTCATCTCAGCATTCAGATAAGTTCTTTTATGCAGCTGCATCACAAAGGAAAACCCAGAGCTAGCTTCAAAGCTGCTTCACAGGGGAAATCCTGGAGCCAGCCACTGAGAATTGCCTGAATCCTGGATCAGATGTCTGGGCTTCCTACATTTTCTCCCTTCTTAGACAATAATTTAAGGGCATGTAGCTCAGTGCCTAAAGCCTAGATATTACCAGACATTGCTCATATAATACATGGTCCAAATATACAAAAGACTGTTTGTTATGATGATTAATAGAGGAAGCAAATACATACTAAGAGCTAATATATTCTGAAATGGAGAGATTCCTTTCAATGTGTCAGTTAATTGTTTTTGCAACTCCTTCTGGGTCAATCCCAGGGATCCCACTATGTCCAATATCTTCAATAATCTGATGGAAAGCCTTTATTTCCATGGGAATATTGGAATCATGCCACACTCCCATTAAGCAGGCTCTAATGCTGTCACAAGTGATGTTGGCATGGGAGGAATTATATTAGCTGGAGTGACACAAATACATATATATATATATATATATATATATATATATATATATATATCAATAATGATATTGTAGAGATAATTGAGTCTTAAGAGTCTCTACCTCATCTCCTATATATATATTTTATTTGGGTTGCCTGATTGATTCTGTCTTGTAACTGAAGAGTTTCAGACAAGTTTTTCGCAAGTACCTAAACATACCGAGCAGTAGGAGTAAAGACACAGCTGAAAGTGTAGCAGTGGTAACCAAAGTACTAAGGATATTAACCCTAAAAATAAAAGACCTATGAAATGCTTCTTTTGTTTTAAAGCCTCACCAATTAAACTATGCTCTCCTGCAGACTGATACCAAGCATGAAATAAATTAGTGGGAAAAACAGAAAAATATGGTTTTTCTACTCTCGTTACATACTGTTTATCTCTAGTAACACATTGTGGGAGATTACAATTTCTACAAGTAACATTCCAATATGAATCCTGACCATTAATACTTATGTTGATACATTCTCCAATATTATCAATACAGTCAGTGTGAGTAGAAGCAGTCAGAAATGCCTGGGGCATTTTTTAGGCATGCCCCAACTACAGACTGATTGCTTTCTAAAAATAGACTGCCTTTGGTTGGTCCCATGAAGGCAGTATAACTAACTGATGGGTTCGAGGGCAGCCAAAGGCCCTCCAAAGTCCTGGGAATTCTCATCCTTCGAGTGTCTGTATTAAGTCCTCTGGAAAAGTTCTGATGAAAGCGTCACTTGGGTGTTTTCTTTTTTCCTGTATCCCCCCAATTAAACAATATGGAGCATGAACTAAAACAATTCACAGTAGTATTGTCAGGCAGCTCTAAATGACATTTGTCCAAGGGTTGGAAGTGAGGCTATTTACTTGCTATATTTCGACAGGGAGAGACAGAAGGATACCGAGTGAAAGTGGATGAGGAGGTGCCATTAACAGTCATATTTTTTTACTTGCCAACAAACCCCGGATTGATTCTTTTGAGTATCATGAACCCACTTTCTTCAGCTACAAGCTTATGGTCTTCTTGGTCCTTCGAGTCCCTTTTCTTTTTGCTCGTTGCCCTCTTCTTATCTTGCGACCCCGGAGTCTTCGCCTCCACATCTTGTCCGCCAAGGAATTCAAAAGCACGCACATTTTTTTCTCTGATCCACACACGTTTTTCAGCTCCTTCTGGACACAAGCAAATCCTCATCCCAAGTTAACAGGTGGGTCAGGACCACTCCATTTCTGAGTTAATGGGTCCTTCCATATATTACCTGTGCTTTAACATGATCCTTTGTTCCTCCCTTGAAATTGGTTTTCTGCCAGGGTTCTTCCATCATTATCTAATATCAAAAAATTTATATTATATAATGCTAGATCCATATTCCTTCTTGTATATCCTTTGGTCACATACTCCCCCCCTTTTTTTTAATCTATAAATGTTTTTATGCCGCTATTTCTTCGTTCAACTATGGCTGATTCTGTCTGATTGTATGGGATACCTGTACTATGTTTAATGGAAAAAGTAGCAAAAAAGGTGACAAAAGCTGGACAAGCATAACTGGGAGCATTATCAGTTTTATTTCTTTAGGGGTCCCTTAGAGGGAAAAATAATGGAATAAGTACTCAATAAACAATGTGCTGCTTCTCCTGACTGGAGTATAGCTATAGTGTAGGACAAGAAAGCGTCTGCTGTTACATGAGTATGTTGTAGCTTTTTGAAGGCAAGATAATGAGTAACATCCATTTGCCAAAGATTATTGGGGTCTAAGCCTCTAGGATTAATAGCAGTGGAAAGGGAGAAATGTATGTGTGGAAGGCATTTTGTGCATGATTTAACTATTTGCCAGGCCTGTTCTCGAGTAATGTGAAATTGTGTAATGTAACATTCTTTGATGAAATAAATCATGCTCTTTTGGCTGAATGAAGAGATAAAGGAAGAAGTGTCGGATAAGTTTGTATTGTTAATTTACCAGCAATAACATTTCCTTGTTGAATGGGCCCAGGCAGAGATGTGTGAGAGTAAACCTGAGAAATGTAAATAGGATGTTTTCTATTTCTTACCACTTGTTGCAACTGTAGAAATAACTGATGTAACACTCGATTGTTGGAATACCGGGTATTTGCTGTCACAATGTTCTTTACAGTGTAGTAGCAGTGTTTGCTATCAGTAAAAAACGTTGGAGGGTTAAAGTTGTTCTTTTAAAACACATATAACAACAAACATTTCATTTTTGGGGGTAGATGAAAAAAGAGCAGAAATAACTCTTTTAGTCTTAGGGGGTATGAAATATCTAACTACATGTTTATCTGAAGCATCAATAAAAGCTTTATCTGCTTGTAAAAGAGAGGATGTGACTTGGGGAATGAATTGTAAAACAGGGCATTTATTGGTATTGTCTAAAGGTCCCAAACACACTGTTAACAAAATTTGCCAGGAAGGGTCTTCTTAGATTAGCATTTCCATTTGGGCTTTAGTATAAGGTTAATGAAGATGGGCAGGGGGAGAGTCTGAGATGGTAATTCCACGTTGAATAGCCTTATACATAGTCATGGCCACTAACTGAGGATAGGTGATTAGTCTTTTGATGCTGATATGAAAGGTAAACCCATTCTAAGATATTCTGAGGTTGATGTATGGCCCAAAAAGGGATTACAGGAGTGCCCAATATATTAACTTCAACAGGGCTAGAACTGTCTACTGCAGAGACTTGGTACTGCTGAATGGCATCCTCAATAATTTTAAGCTGTTCTGCTTCTTTTGTTAAGGTTTGAGAGGAATGGAGGGCTGGGTCTCCCCTCAGAGTATCAAATAAGTGAGTGAGCTGGTGTGTTCCGACCTTAAGATAAGGATGTGTAAGTTTTGAAAATCATTTAAAGTTTTCAAGTTATCTCTTCGAATTTCTGTGTTTTGAGGCTCAATGACTTTCTCTCTCATTTTATGTGCTAAATAATTGCACAGAGGTTGCAGCTGAATTTTAGCAGGGGCTATGACTAGCCCGTAGTGAGATAAGACTAACCCGAATGACTTGCAGTATTTGTTGTAAAACTACTTTTTAAGGGTGTGCACGCAAGATGTCATCCACGTAATGGATAAGATATGCACAGGGATATTGATCTCTTATAGGTTGTAATGCCTGCACAACACATCTTTGGTACATGCTAGAGCTATTTTTCATCCCTTCTGGGAGTACCTTCCATTGATATTGCCCATGAGGAGCTCTTAAATTGATTAATGGAAGGGAAAAGGCAAAGTAAGGGCAATCATCTTCATGTAAAGGAATAGTGTGAAAACAATCTTTCAAATCAATTATCCACAAAGGGCATCACTCTGGAATCACAGAGGGAGCAGGGAGGCCTGGCTGAAGGGCTCCCTTAGTTGCCATTCTTTCATTTGTTGCTCAAGAGGTCAGTGGGCATTCTCCATTTCCCTGATTTCTTCTTTATAGCAAAAATAGGGGAATTCCGAGGACTGTTGGAGGGTTCTATATGGCCTAAGGGAAGTTGTTCTAGTATAATTTCTCTAAGTGCTTGTAACTTTTCTGTTGTTAAGGGCCACTGTTCCACCCATATAGGGTTACCCTCCTTCCATGTAATTTTATCTGCTCTATGTATCTTTCCCAGAGATGCAACAGTGGTCCATCCTAAAAATGCGACTGTATCTGAATTATTACATCCATGTCTTGAAGTATGTCCTTTCCCCATGAACTAAGTGGTAATGTATCTAAAATGTTAAGGCTGAAAAATTCCAGATCTACCATCCTTTTCCCATTTTAGCCACTTGGCACTTTGCTGAGAAACTGCTATTGTTCCAACACCAGTGGGGGGGTGGGGGCCCTAACTCCCCATTGAATAGGCCAATTTAAGGGCCAATGCTGCCTTGAAATTACTCATCTATCAGCTCCAGCATCGATTAATCCATTAAATTCTTTTCCCTCAATTCTTTTTTTCATTTCTGGTTGAGATTTAGAAATGGTCTGTGCCCAAAAGCTTCAGTTGCACTTTCTCCTGAGCTACCAAACCCTTGGCCTCCTTGGGCCCTTTCAACATATCACCCCATTGCTTTATAAGGAAGTATAAGTAATCGTGCCACCTGTGCTCCTTTCATAATCATGGTATCTTGAGCATCAGGGTGACATGAGCCATGATGTTAATTTCTCCTAAAAAGTCATTATCTATTTCTCTGGGCACGATGACCAAGCCTCAAAGACAGAGACCACTACGTCCTAAAATTAAGCCTACATGTTGAAGAAATAAAGGGCCAAAAATCCCTGAAGGTATAGTGCAGACTCCCATACTGGCTCACATCTGCACAGTGGTAGTGGCAGGTAAATCAAGTCCTGCACTTCTGGGGGGATGCATGATAAAGATCTTAGACGGTCAATTTGGAGGATAAAGAGTGTATTCTGCTTGAACTGAGTTGGCAAAAAGCTCGGGGCTGCCCAGATTATTTCATGGGGCTGGGACTGGCCCTTTTCTGGTTTCCCAACAGGGGATTTCCTTCTCTGTTTTGGAGTGACATTCTGAACCCCAATGATTCCCTTTCTTACATCTGGGGTGTGGTGTAGAGGGCAGGTTTTCAGAAAAAGGGATGGAGTTTTTATTTCTCTCTTCCCCAAAGTTTTTCTTAAAATGCGCTTTCTTTCCACACTTAAGGAATTGTGGCGCATTCAAATTTGTACCCCCTCCTTCCATAGCTGCTGCTGATACACTGGCGCTAAATGAGGCTTTCCCTACATTTGGACATCCCTGAATCATTTCTGCAATAGTCCTATTTCTCCTTCCCCCTGCAAGCGCCTGTTTACAATCCTGATTACAATTTTCTTGAGCCACTTTCTCTAAGACAATGTTGCTAGCATCCGTGTTTCCTACAGTTTGTTGGATTGCCATGGTCAGTCAACAGTCGAATAACAAACTGTTCAAAAGGCTCGAGGTCCTTGTATCACCTTAGTACAGGAAGCTATCCAATCCTTCTTATCGGGCAACTTGGTGTGAGCCGTTTGGGCTGCATCTTAATCTGCTCACAAACTTGCAATTCACATCGAAATTGTGGGGTTGGCTGTTAAGCTCCCATGCCTGTGAGCATTTCAAGACTGATTCTTAGATAAGCCCTTTCGTTTCTCTTTGCCTGCTCTGAACATAACTCAAGAACTCTGTTTTCCACAGTAAACGATCTCTTTCTAAGGCTGTTTTTGCAATGGTACACCAATCTATTGGGCAAAGAGCAGCTTGTGCTATGTTGGTCCACATTCTACGGTCCCATGTTTTAATTCTTTTAGTATTTCACAACATAAAGTATCATGCTCTCATTTAACTTGTCCTGGGTTACTGGGGTCTGGGATCTCCAAAACGGGAAATGCCCTAAGCACATCCAGGGGAACGTCTTCCCCATGTTCTTTGGCTTGTCTTATAATTTTTTGTACTGGACTGAGAGTGTTCTCAAAACCCTTTTTATATGTTAAAAACAGGGGCAGTGGAAGAGGAAAAGGCAAATCATGTTCTGATTCAACAAACTGTGTGCATAGAGGGGTAAAGAGCTCAGAGGAAAAGGGATCATCAAACAAACTGTCAGCTCCTATGGAAGCATCCTTTTTTAAGACCTTTTGTGCTAAGGGGATGCACTGTGGGGGCATTAAACAGATTTTCAAAATACTCCATATAGAGAAGGCTTCCACCCGAAAAGAGTTAGGGTCCTCTTCCCCACAGCTATCACTCATTTGTTTGCCTACTATTTCCCATCTTTCTAAGTCTATTGTTCCCTCTTGTAGAAACCATGGACAGCATTTATCTACACAATCAAGGAACCGATCCAGTTGGTGTCCTGTGATCAATAATCCTTGTTCTTTCACATTCTGTTTTAACATCTCGACATACTGTTCCCTGTCTTTAAATAGTACCTGATCCAACTTGATCAAAATCCCCATTTCAGCCTGGTGAAACAGAATGTCTGAAAAAAGTCCCCTTACCTTGTATACTTCGTGTACCCGCGGAGCACCAGTGGACGTAAAGGTGACCTTCCTTTCAGGTCTCTATTAGTCACATGTTGGACACCAGTTGTGGGGGACCACTTGATGCCAGCACCAAGTGCGAGTGGAGACGTGATAGAGATGGACTGTGCCAAGCAGCAGTTCAGCATAGAACTAGCTTTATTTATTCTTTGAACAAGGTTTTCACAGAGTAAAGAAGGTAACTATAGATCATTAAGTTTTCTTATCAATGCCTTGTTTTAGTACTGGAGATCAGATAGACCTTAAAAGTTATCATGTCTTGGATGTAACATTCCTACACAAAATGTATCTAATCTTATAGGGAAACTAACACCTTCTGGCTCAAATTCCAGAACAGGGCAAAGCCTAAGATCTCAGCATTCAGATAAGTTTTTTATGCAGCTGCATCACAAAGGAAAACCCAGAGCTAGCTTTAAAGCTGCTTCACAGGGGAAATCCTGGAGCCGGCCACCAAGAATTACCTGAATCCTAGATCAGACGTTTTGGTTTTGTAGAACCAAGCTTGGATCCAAAGAAGGCAATGCAGAATACTACCTATGATGTGGAATGTCCAGCCCAGCCGAACTCGGGGATTCCAGGGGTCCCAAAGTACCTACCGTAGCCCCACAGTTGCGTCCGGTCACCCCAACGACCCTGCAGGTGCTCTCAGTCGCCCCAACGACTCTTCGGAGAAGAACTCCGGATATGGACAGAATAGTCCGACACACCTCAGTGGAGTGGCCGAGCGTCTTTACTGTCTTACAAATCTCCTCTTGCTGCTGCCCCCTCAGCCTTATTCACCTGCCCCTTTTATTCCCTTTCCGTCTGCACTTTTGTCAGGTGTCCCAGCAACAGGATCCTGATAGGCAGGGAGCGCTCCTCCATTGATGGTGCATGCTCAATACCCCCATGTTTGACGTGCAGTCATCGAGGCAGAGTACACACCTGGATGCCTCTTACCCGCCTCAGGTTTTCCTTGTTAGCAAGGACACACTGACCAAGGTCAGACATCTAGGTAGCTCTAAGGGGCCCTTACAATCTCCCCCTTTTTGTTTTGCGAAAGGAGGGCATAAGCATATACAACGTATTATTAAGATGTTGCATTATACATTCACCAGTACTATTAAAGTTGACAGCAAAAGCATACGGGGGTCAGTAAAGCAAACTCCTCCATAAGAATGGGTATCATGTCCAGTAATGTTCGTGATCAGACCGCCTGGACCTACAGTATCCATCCAAGCATACCAGGTGCGATTCTTTGGGTCTTCTGTGAATCCTACCATGCAGGAACAGCCCCTCCAGGAAAGGGTGCTTGGCCCCGAGACCAATGTCCCGCTAAGTCCTGCTGTTGTAGGGTGGCATCAGTCAGTTCTGTCCAATAACGGGCCTGGGTAGCTGGTATGATGGTCAGAACGGTCAGCAATTGACACAGGCATTGAAGTTCCTGATTCTTTCCCCAACCCCGTCTGGGCCTCTGTCTCTGCCGCCGTCTCCATTTCTCTCTCTGGTATCTTGTCATTGGCGAGGTGACGAAGCAACTTGGTGGGTACCCATTTGCCTTTGGTTTCTCCATCTGGAATAACATAAGCATACCCCATTCCCCAAAGGGTTATAACACCCGGTCCCTCCTAATCCTTCTCCAGGTCTT